>CM031624.1:50483849-50491349 GCA_018398815.1 Conus ventricosus | reverse complement strand
ATGATGTTTTGCGTTACAAAGTTCACAAGATATGATGATTTGCGTTAAAAAAGATTCACCAGGATATGATGTTTTGCGTTACAAAGATTCACCAGGATATGATGATTTGCGTTACAAAGAGAGTCTTTTATTGTCTTTATGGTTTATTCACTTTGTCGTTTTGCTTTGTTTGGATGTTTCCTTCTATTTGGGATTGTTTATTGTTTGACGGTAAAAAATGTAAAGTTTTTGTTATTTAAAAATAAGTATTCATTAAATTTACTTAAGCATGGATAGTAGTATATCAGTTCTTTCAGAAAATTGTCAAGGTCTAAACAATCCGCAGAAAAGAGGGGGATGTTTTCCATTATTTAGAAATAAGAAATATTCTGTTTATTTTTTACAAGTACGCATTTTGAAAAAAAGATGGAAGATTAGTTTTAGCGGAATGGGGATATCGAGGTTTTTTTCAAACCATACATCAAACTCAAGGGGGGTTTTGCAATACTGTTTAACAATAATTTCGAATTAAAGTCAAAGTGTAATGAAAGATACAACTGGAAATATGTCAGGGTAATGATTGAAATGCATAAAAGAAATTTTTCCTTTTTGTTAACTATATGGCCCTAACAGAGATGATCCTGGGTTTTATCAGAACTGAAAGAAAAGATTGGTGGGTTTAATACTGAAAATATAATACTAGCAGGTGATTTTAATCTAGTTCTTGATCCTTCTCGAGACTATTGTAATTACAAACATACTAATAACCCTAAAGCAAAAGAGACTGTCGAAAAAAAATTATCGATAATTTGATTTAAACGATATTTGGCGTCAGTTAAATCCTGATTGTCTCCGTTACACGTGGAGAAAAACCCCAATCCTTTTCAACAGGCGAGGTTAGACTTTTTTTTTATTTCAGATTCTGTGGTTCCCATTGGTAGATGACGCTGATATCGAATGCGGATATAAAAACAGATCATTCCGCTGTCCTTCTTAAACTGAAATTCAATGACAAGTAAAGCATAATACCTTTTGGAATTTCAATTCATCTCTTTTAAAAGATAAAGCATATGTAGATGAAATAAATGATGAAATTAAAAACATTAAAGAAGAATATGCAGAAAAACATAAATGAAAACAATTTGCGAGATGAAGACTTAAAATTTTTTCTTTTTCTGACGAATTTTTCTCGATTTTTTATTGATGAAAATAAGATCAAAAACAATTTCTTATGCTACGATGAAAAAGAAGAAAACTATGGAAAAAGAAAAACAATAGAGCAAGATATTTGTAAAATTAGAAAAACTTGAGAAAAAGAATGAGGATGACGTTAGAAATATAAATATAAAAAAGAACGTGAAAGAAATTAGAGAAAAACAAATAGAAGGAGAAATTATTAAGATCACGAGCTAGATGGATAGCGGAAGGGGAAAAGTCAGTAGTTTTTTGCAATTTAGAAAAGCGGCATTTTGTCAGTAAGAATATGGCTAAGAATCATCGATGAACAAAGTAACATTTTAACAAATCAAAAGGTTTATCCTTCAAGAGGTGCGGAAGTTTTACCAGTCACTCTATACAGCGACAATGTCCAGGATTGTGAAATAAATAACTTGGTGAATAGCATCCCTTGTCTAGAAGAAACAGAAGCAAACGATTTAGAGGGAGAGATTAATTTAGAGGAAGCAACGTATGTCCTGAAGAACATGAGTAATAATAAAACCCCTGGCTCTGACGGTTTCACCACAGAATTTTTTAAGGTTTTCTGGACTAAAATTGGTATATTCGTTGTCAGAGCTTTAAACCAAGTTTCAGAAAAGAGGAATTGACCAGTGTACAAAAAAAGGGAAATCTTACATCTTTTCCCCAAAAGGTGATAAACCAAGACAGTATTTAAAAAACTGGATACCAATTTCACTTTAAATGTCGTATATAAAATTGGTCATCATGCATAGCAAATCGGATTAAATCAGTACTACCAAACATTGTTAACGAAGACCAAACAGGGTTTTTTAAAAAAACAGATATATTGGTGATAATTTACGACTGATTTATGATACTATTGCTTATTTGGATGAATATAACTTACCGGGGTTGTTATTAAATATAGATTTCAAAAAAGCTTTTGATTCGGTAAATTGGAATTTTGTTTAAAGTACTAGATGTTTTTGGTTTTAAAATGATATATGCAAATGGATAAGGACTTTTTATAAAAACATTAAGTCGTGTGTCATCGAAAAACGGTCAGGTCTCGAACTGGTTTAACGTAAAAATAGGTTGTAGACAAGGGGACCCAATTTCTCCTATTTGTTTGTGTTATGTGTAGAAATACTTGCAATAATGGTCAGGGAAAATCCTGATACCAAGGAATTACAATTAATGATGTAAACATAAAATGTCCCCAGTACGGGCCCATGATACAGAGTTCCTGCTTGCAGGAGATCGTAAGTCTTTTGAAACATGTATTGCTGTTCTAAAAGATTGGCTTGGTCTCAGGTCTTCGTATGAATTTGGGTAAGTCAAGTGTAATGGTTGGGAAGTAGAAAAAACTGTAAATCCGAATTTAGAGCATTTAAACCTCGATTGGAATCCATCCAAATTTTGAATACTTGGTGTATGGTTTACGAATGATTTGAAAAATTGTTTAAGAATTATTCAGAAAGACTAGCCGATGTTAAGTACTTGTTTAAGATATGGGTAAAACGCCCGATAACGCCTCTTGGGAGAGTTGCAATTTTAAAATCCATAATTCTGTCAAAAACTGACTCATCTGTGGCTACTTCTGCCAAATCCCTGAGTCTTTTTTCAAACTTGTCAACAAGTAAAGCTATCAAATTTTTCTGGAATAAAAACCGGACAAAATCGGTCGGAAAATAGCTCACAAAAGTGTTAAAAATGGTGGTATTGGCCTTCCTGACTTAAGAACATTCGTCACATCTCTTAAATTTAAACCTGGATTCGCAGGGCTGGGAAAAAACGGCCCATAAATGGAAAGAATTTTACTTACTAATTTTCCCTAAGTTTCCAATTTTGAACAAAATGGTCCAGAATTAGTTTCAAAATTTACTTCATATAACCTTTTTTGGAAGGACGTCTTTGTGCTTATAGAACTTTTTTTTACAAATGTACACCAAAAACCTCTGCTGAATTTCTTGCTGAGCCAATATGCTACAACAAACGAATTCAAATAGGGAAAAAAATATATTGTGTCTAAAATACGGAATAACAAAGAAGTTTTTCATCTTGCTCAGTTTTTTGATGAAAATGGACATTTTCTGTCTCATAGATGTTTTAGGGAAAAGTATATCTAAACATTAATTTTCTTACTTTTGCTGGCTATAGGTCAGCTATTACTGACTACATAAGAAAAAACTAATATTTTTTGTTGAGAACAATAAATGTATTAACTTAACACTCTCATTAAGAAATTGTTCGCCGTTCATAAAGGCTCTAGAATTACTTATGTATATTATGATTGATAATAATTTACGAGCAAAATGTTGTGACAAATGGGATCAGAAATGTCGGTTCGCTAACTGGAAAAATTATGCTTCTTGAAAGACATAAGTTAAAGACATAAGTTTGAAATGGTTTCAGCTGGAATATTGCATAGGTGCCTAGGTACTAATGTTATTTTAAAAGAAATGGGATGGCTGATGATGATAAATGTAGTTTTTGTGGTTTTATGTAAAGATAGTATTGACCAATATGCTTTGGAAATTTTGCATATGTTCAACAGTTTTGGAATTCTCTTGTTGGTTTAATTAAAGAAAAATGTGTCAACGCAGAGAATAGAAATTAACGGAATCCTTAATATTATTGGGCTCCGATGTGAAATCAATATTGATGATATTTTATATTTCATTATATTACTAGCAAACTTACGTATACACATGCAAAATAAAGGAAACCCTCCCCAAACAACAAACTTTTTTGAAAAAATTGAACTATAGATATAAAATCCCGGAGCAACATAATGCATATTTCAGCTTTATGCTATACAACTTTTTTGAAAAATGGCCCGACATTACAAAACCATTATTTTCCCATTCTAAATGTTCGTGATTGTGTGTAATACTTTTGGCTAGTTTTTGCTTCTATCATGCGCGCGCGCGTGTGTGTTTGTTTTAAAAATTTATAAAAGGTTTGGGAAAATGTTCATTAATGTATTCTACACCCGTCTTATATTATGTAATTGGACTCATGTTGTACTACCTTAAACTCTGATTGGTGATCTGTATATGTATGTGTAGTTTTGTATGCATGGTGGCCTTTTCTTTTTTTTTTTTTTCTAGTCTATGTATATGTATGTGAATGTCATGTATTTGCATGAAAAATAAAAAAAAAAGGGAAAAAAAACAAAGAAAAAAAACAAAAAAAAAAAAACAAGCAACAATCATCCCCCAACAATGCTCAAAAAACGAAAAAACAACACCAACAAAACTCGGAGCACCTGCATCATGCTGAAACAGAAGCGCTGCACGCCCCAGCCAGGTCCGTGGCCATCAGAGTGATGAGGTGACACAGAAGACCCCGACGTCTCATCCATTCTGCCCTCTGTCCCGTCCAGCTGGAACTAATGGCATTGCTCTGGGATGGATGGGCGCACAACTGTCTCGGTTGGTCATTGTAGCTGGGCCCCGTGTGAACACCACTGAATGTTGACCGCACAGATTGGGCTTTTGACGTGCCCCACTCGAACTTTTGGAGGGGGGAGGGGGGGGGGGGGGGGGGGGGGGGGCGAGTGTTCAAGTCGGGGAGTCGCAGTGAGATTCGTGAAGAACTGTGTTTCGTTTTGCTGATGCCCTTCCCCCCTCCCCCCCCCCCCTCACCCCCCCCCCCCCCCCCCCCCCCCCATGACATGAAACCCTTTTTTTGGGAAGGGGCTATGTCTGTTTTGTTGTTGTTGCGTTTTTCTGCTTTTGCTGTATTTTTTTTTTTTTTTGTTTTCTTTTCTTAATTTTCAAGTCAGACATTTCGTGTTGTACAATCACTACAGAAACAACAGAGTGCTTTTATAACAAACAAGATCAGCATCATTGATGAACCTCACACATGCCAACTGCATGCCCGTGCTGCGAGATCAGACACCACTGCAGCAACGTCCTTAACAACAAACCCTTCAGCATTCACATCTGTAGCAGCTTCTACAGCAAGACCAACCACGACAACCAGCAACAACACAACAATAAAGAAACAGCCTGACGCTCGCCCCTCCCAAGTGACCAATCAGGTGAGAAGGTTGAAAGAGCACGTCTCTTTCATTCTCGGCCTGTCCTGGCAGTCTGCTGCTAATGGCATTACTCATCATTATCATCATCATCATCATCATCATCATCATCATCATCATCATCATCATCATCATCATCATCATCATCATCGTCTTCATCCCTCATCATCATTTCATCATCATCATCATCATCATCATCATCATCATCATATCAACATCATCGTCGTCGTCGTCGCGTCCCTCGTCGTGTCATCATCATCATCTCAGCAGCAGCGCAGCAGCAGCAGCGCAGCGTCGTCGTCGTCATCTTTATTATGATCATGTACATCTCATCACCCCTACACACCGTCATATCATCATCATCATCATGATCATCTCGCCATCGTCATCGTCGTCATCGTCATCATCATCTTCATCATCATCAATCTTATAAGATTCGTAAACATCACAGTGGGGACTAACAAGAAAAACTACTCTGGCAACTTGAAGGGCGTCAGGAAAAGCGAGACCTCTGTCAAGATCAAACAGACCCTAGACATTTTAATCACCACTAAGGCAAGATCAAACAGACCCTAGACATTCAATCACCACTAAGGCAAGATCAAACAGACCTAGACATTCAATCACCACTAAGGCAAGATCAACAGACCCTAGACATTCAATCACCACTAAGGCAAGATCAAACAGACCCTAGACATTTAATCACCACTAAGGCAAGATCAAACAGACCCTAGACATTCAATCACCACTAAGGGAAGATCAAACAGACCCTAGACATCATCACCACTAAGGCAAGATCAAACAACCCTAGACATTCAATCACCACTAAGGCAAGATCAAACAGACCTAGACATTCAATCACCACTAAGGGGAAGATCAACAGACCTAGACATTCAATCACCATAAGGCAAGATCAAACAGACCCTAGACATTCAATCACCACTAAGGCAGATCAAACAGGCCCTAGACTTCAATCACCACTAAGGCAAGATCAAACAGACCTAGACATTCAATCACCACTAAGGCAAGATTCAAACAGACCCTAGACATTCAAACACCCCCTAAGGCAAGATCAAACAGACCCTAGACTTCAATCACCCCTAAGGCAAGATCAAACAGACCCTAGACATTCAATCACCACTAAGGCAAGATCAAACAGACCTAGACATTCAATTTACCCCTAAGGCAAGATCAAACAGACCCTAGACATTCAATCACCACTAAGGCAAGATCAACAGACCTAGACATTCAATCACACTAAGGCAAGATCAAACAGACCCTAGACATTCAATCACCACTAAGGCAAGATCAAAAAGACCCTAGACATTCAATCACCACTAAGGCAAGATCAAACGACCCTAGACATTCAATCACACTAGGCAAGATCAAACGACCCTAGACATTCAATCACCACTAAGGCAAGATCAAACGACTAAGGGCATTCAATCACCACTAAGGCAAGATCAACAGACCCTAGACATTCAATCACCACTAAGGCAAGATCAAACAGACCCTAGACATTCAATCACCCGTAAGGCAAGATCAAACAGACCCTAGACCCTTCAATCACCACTAAGGCAAGATCAAACAGACCCTAGAATTTTAATCACCACTAAGGCAAGATCAAACAGACCCTAGACATTCAATCACCACTAGGCAAGATCAAACAGACCTAGACATTCAATCACCACTAAGGCAAGATCAAACAGACCCTAGACATTCAATCACCACTAAGGCAAGATCAAAAAGACCCTAGACATTCAATCACCACTAAGGCAAGAAACAAACAGACCTAGACATTCAATCACCACTAAGGCAAGATCAAACAGACCCTTAGACATTCAATCACCACTAAGGCAAGATCAAACAGACCCTAGAATTCAATCACCAGTAAGGGAAGATCAAACAGACCCTAGACATTATCACCACTAAGGCAAGATCAAACAGACCCTAGACATTCAATCACCACTAAGGCAAGATCAAACAGACCCTAGACATTCAATCACCACTAAGGCAAGATCAAACAGACCCTAGACATTCAATCACCACTAAGGCAAGATCAAACAGACCTAGAACCCTTCAATCACCACTAAGGGAAGATCAAACAGACCTAGACATTCAATCACCACTAAGGCAAGATCAAAAAGACCCTAGACATTCAAACACCACTAAGGCAAGATCAAACAGACCCTAGACATTTAATCACCACTAAGGCAAGATCAACAGACCCTAGACTTCAATCACACTAAGGCAAGGGTCAACAGACCCTAGACATTCAATCACCCCTAAAGGGA
>CM031624.1:50461349-50463849 GCA_018398815.1 Conus ventricosus | reverse complement strand
AGGTCAGTGATTATTCAATAAACGGATTGAAATAGGCAGGAAACTACGATTCAGTCTGTTGGTTTCACATTTCAGTTGCCGGAATCGTCTATCTGAAGGCATAATAACATATAGGACTGTTTGACGGAACAACAACAAAAAAACAAAACAAAACAAAACAAAAAAGAAGAAGAAGAAGAAGAAAGAAAGAACAGAAAAGAATCAATCAATGTGGGTGATTGAAAAATGTCTTTCTTGCCGTCTTTTCTTTTAGTCGATGTTCTGTTTTTGTCCAAAATAGCATGGATTTTGTTTTGCGGACATGGTTTTGAAAGCGTCCATTTTCCGCCGATGTATTGAAGATAGCTTTCCCTGCCACAATCCTTAAAGTTTCAGTAACTATTGTGACATTTCTTTCATGGTGTTTTTTTAAACTACGTCCAAGCGTATCATTACAATTCAGAAGAATTTCCTTGCAATGAAAGTGAAGAATCAAGCTGCGCTGAATGTGAACAAAAGTTTTGCATCCCTCTTCACAGCTCCGTCAGCTTTATTCAGTTTATTGATTTGTCTATTTTATTCATGTATTTATTCAGGCGTGTCATTATAATTCAGTATCTCTTCCTTGCAATGAAAGTGAAATGCGAAGCTGTACTGAACGTGAACAAAGTGTTGCATCCCTCTTCACAGCTCCGTCAACTGTATTCAGTTATTTGTTCATGTATTTATTGATCTATTTATCTACTTAGTTAGTTATCTATTCAGTTACATGCAAATACATCCCATAACCACGACGAATAAAAGCCCAAACATCAACCCATTAACTAACGGCACAACGTATCCCATTTACACCTCGAGCTGTGACCGCAATCCAAGCGAATTCGTGACCCTGTCTTTGCGGCAGGTGATTTCCCCTCAAAACAATTCCATTCCTTCCGCTTGAATCTGTCTGCTTGGAACCACCTGGCATGTACCTTGACGGGCACATGAAAGGAAAGATAGATAATCAACCTGCAGACAATACCAAAATAAAAAAAAAATCCTCAAATCAATATAACTGCGCCTCTCTATAAATACTCGATTTCTTACGCTCGGCCTTGGTGCATTAATTTTTGGTGTGCATCCATCATGATCTTACCTGGTCTGGGCATGGATGGTGTCATAATTCCCTGTCAATGGCCGTCCTGTAATACACAATAGAAAGTAGATGCTGAAGAGGGAGACTGAAAAAGTCTTGGGCGGACAATAATTTTTTTCTTTTCATGCTGATTGATGAAAATGAGGATAATGAAGATGATGCCACGGATTTTCATTCTGATCTGAGACTTCATGACAGGGCTGTACTCTACTCTCACTTTCATGATAATATATCCCAGCGTCAACCAGACCCGAGAGATACAGACACCTGCATTGTTGGTCAGGAAATTTGAGCAACACTCTCAGAGACGCATCCGTTCAGTGGATGAAACTCGACTGCGTGGTCCCAGTCTCACCCAACCGAGTCCGCAGCAAACTCAACTCTGGGTAGGAGCTGGTCGGGGCAGAAAAAACCCCACATGACTCTGATGGGAATCGAACCCACGACCTCCCAGCCAGGAGTCCGCTACGCTAACCACTTCGCCACGGCGGCTGGTCGGAGGGACAATCACGGATTAGGCTGGTCTCAACTCCTCTGGCCTGTGGCGCATAACACTGGGCAAAAAAAACAACTGAGGCAATCTCTGATCTTGCACAGCGTAGGTCGTGAGCAACAACCCTGCAATCCTCCTGAAGGACTGGACTGGGTTAGAAACGCCTCTAACTTGTGGCGCATGATTTCAGGACCGAGAACTATGAGGATAACGGATTGTCCAAACGTCCATAATTAACGACACGTCGACGATCTCTGATGTGATGAGATCGGCCAATGTATGTATTAAAGAGAACAGAGAGATAGATAGATAGATAGATAGATAGATAGACAGACAGACAGACAGACAGATAGGCAGGCAGGCAGGCAGGCGGACAGACAGATAGAGAGATAGATAAATAGATTGATAGATATATAGATACATAGATAGATGGATTGACATACAGACAAACAGATAGATAGATAGATAGACAGACAGGCAGAGAGATAGATAGACAGACAGACAGACAGATAGATAGATAGATAGATAGATAGATAGATAGATAGATAGATAGATAAATAGATAGATAGACAGATAGATAGATAGATAGATAGATAGACAGATCGGTGAATGTATGGATCGATGGATGGATGAATGGATTGATTGATTGATTCATTGATATGGAGCATGCAATACCCAAACACAACAAAACAAACAAACAAACAAACTGTTCTCTTGTGCTCTGACCCATGACCCCCATGACATGTTGTGCGCGCTAATTTCTCTCATTGACAGTTATTCGTACAATTGCCGACACACAACTCGTTGCCCTTTGTCTCTTAATCTCCCTTCAGCTGTGCGCCCCCACACCCCCTCCACACCCCCCCCCCCCCCCCATTCCAGCCTCTGTC
>CM031624.1:50453849-50456349 GCA_018398815.1 Conus ventricosus | reverse complement strand
GGCCCACCTCTCTAAGTTCACCTCCACGGCCCACCTCTCTAAGTTCACCTCCACGGCCCACCTCTTAAGTTCACCTCCACGGCCCACATGTCTAAGTTCACCTCCACGCCCCACCTCTTTAAGATCACCTCCACGGCCCACCTCTTAAAGTTCACCTCCACGGCCCACCTCTCTAAGTCACCCCCACGGGCCCCCTCTATAAGTTCATCTACACGCTCACCTCTCTAAGTTCACCTCCACGACCCACCTCTTTAAGTTCACCTCCACGGCCCACCTCCTTAAGTTCACCTCCATGCCCCACCTCTTTAAGTTCACCTCCACGGCCCACCTCTTTAAGTTCACCTCCTCGGCCCACCTCTTTAAGTTTACCTCCACGGCCCACCTCTAAGTTCACCTCCACGGCCCACCTCTTTAAGTTCACCTCCACGGCCCACCTCTAAGTTCACCTCCACGGCCCACCTCTCTAAGTTCACCTCCACGGCCCACCTCTTTAAGTTTCACCTCCACGGCCCACCTCCTTAAGTTCACCTCCATGCCCCACCTCTTTAAGTTCACCTCCACGGCCCACCTCTTTAAGTTCACCTCCTCGGCCCACCTCTTTAAGTTTACCTCCACAGCCCAATTCTAAGTTCACCTCCACGGCCCACCTCTTTAAGTTAACCTCCACGGCCCACCTCTAAGTCACCTCCACGCCCACCTCTTTAAGTTCACCTCCGGCCCACCTCTTTAAGTCACCTCCACGGCCCACCTCTCTAAGTTCACCTCCACGGCCCACCTCTTTAGGTTCACCTGCACGGCCCACCTCTTTAAGTTCACCTCCACGGCCCACCTCTTTAAGTTCCCTCCAAGGGCCACCTCTCTAAGTTCACCTCCCCGGCTCACCTCTTTAAGTTCACCTCCACGGCCCACCTCTTTAAGTTTACCTCCACGGCCCACCTCTTTAAGTTCACTTCCATGCCCCATGTCTTTAAGTTCACCTCCACGCCCACCTCTCTAAGTTCACCTCCACGGCCCACCTCTTTAAGTTCACCTCCATGGCCCCCCCTCTTTAAGTTCACCTCCACAGCCCACCTCTTTAAGTTCACCACCACGGCCCATCTCTTTAAGTTAACCTCCACGGCCCACCTCTAAGTTTCACCTCCACGACCCACTCTTTAAGTTCACCTCCATGGCCCACCTCTTTAAGTTCACCTCCACGGCCCACCTCTCTAAGTTCACCTCCACGGCCAACCTCTTTAAGTTCACCTCCACGGCCCACCTCTTTAAGTTCACCTCCACGGCCCACCTGTCTAAGTTCACCTCCACAGCCCACCTCTTTAAGATCACCTCCACGGCCCACCTCTTTAAGTTCACCTCCATGGCCCACCTCTCTAAGTTCACCTCCACGGCCCACCTTTTTAAGTTCATCTCCATGGCCCACCTCTCTAAGTTCACCTCCACGGCCCACCTCTCTAAGTTCACCTCCATGGCCCACCTCTCTAAGTTCACCTCCACGGCCCACCTCTTTAATTCACCTCCACGGCCCACCTGTCTAAGTTCACCTCCACGGCCCACACTCTTTCCTCTTTATGTTCACCTCCACGGCCAACCTGTCTAAGTTCACCTCCACGGCCCACCTCTCTAAGTTCACCTCCACGGCCCACCCTCTTAAGTTCACCTCCACGGCCCACCTCTCTAAGTTCACCTCCACGGCCCACCACTTTAAGTTCACCTCCACGGCCCACCTCTTTAAGTTCACCTCCACGGCCCACCTCTAAGTTCACCTCCACGGCCCACCTCTTTATGTTCACCTCCACGGCCCACCTCTTTAAGTTCACCTCCATGGCCCACCTCTTTAAGATTCACCTCCAAGGGCCACCTCCTAAGTTCACCTCCACGGCTCACCTCTTTAAGTTCACCTCCACGGCCCACCTCTTTAAGTTCACCTCCACGGCCACCTCTCTTAATTCCACCTCCACGGCCCCCCCCTCTTGAAGTTCACCTCCACCCCCACCTCTTTGTCACCTCCACGGCCCACCTCTTGAAGTTCACCTCCACGACCCCACCTCTTAGTTCACCTCCACGGCCACCTCTCTAAGTTCACCTCCACGGCCCACCTCTCAAAGTTCACCTCCACGGCCCACCTCTTAAGTTCACCTCCACGCCCACCTCTCTAAGTCACCTCCAAGACCCACCTCTTTAAGTTCACCTCCACGCCCCACCTCTTAAGTTCACCTCCCGCCCCCACCTCTTTAAGTCACCTCCACGCCCCACCTCTCTAAGTTCACCTCCACGGCCCACCTCTTTAATTCACCTCACGTCCCCCTCTTAAATTTCACTTCCACGCCCCACCTCTTTAAGTTCACCTCCACGACCCACCTCTCTAAGTTCACCTCCAGGCCCACCTCTTTAAGTTCACCTCCACGCCCCACTCTTAAGTTCACCTCCACGTCCCACCCCTTAAGTTCACTTCCACGCCCACCTCTTTAAGTTCACCTCCAGACCCACCTCTTAAGTTCAC
>CM031624.1:50443849-50448849 GCA_018398815.1 Conus ventricosus | reverse complement strand
TTTAACCTAATGGATGATCTGTGCTATACATCTTGGGCAGGAAGACAATTCATGGGACTTCATAATGAAGCTTCTGTAGTTATGTATACAGTTTTCCAACAAATGAAGTATTTCACTTATTGATGGTTTCAAAGGACATTCAGAAATAGGTCAAACATTTCTCACATTAGCCACATTATCTGCTGTTTCATTCCACTTTAAGCCACAGTGTGATGGTATCCAACGAACACCAATGCCTGTACATTGATTTCTTAAACAGTGAATACCGTATTTGATTTCATAGAATAATCTTTTCCACTTGTGGGTGAGGTTTATCAATGCTCGCTTGAATAACCATGTGCTTTTGTTGTTGTTGTTTTTGTTTTAATTATCGATGAACTGGCATTCAGAGAAAATAATGGGAGACACTACATTACGTTACGTTTGTATGACACATTTGTTTTTAGCTTTCGTACTTTGATAAGATCATGGTGTTGCTGTGCTTTCATGGAACGGTCGTTGGACAACATTGTGAATTAAGCAGTCAGACGTGGGCATGATCTTTACTAAATCTGAAATTCGACATTGATAAAACCCCAGTTTTAGTTGTTAGAAAAGTGGGTATTTGGTACTTAACGAACAGTGCACTAACAATGGAAATCAGGAATTGTTAATTGTTAAAGTATATAAGAAATTTAAGTCATAACCAGCCTTAGTTTCGCTACACCATACAGGGACATCTTAAACAGAACGCAGGAAAGTGCCTCTAGAAACAAGTAGCTTATATGTGAATAATAGCAGTTCATCAACGGTTCGTTTCGAACTTTTTGATATACAAATACAGCCTTTTACGCAACGCGATTCAGAAATTTGGGGATAGTGTAAGTATACTGGAATACTGTAAAAGATTGATGTATTTGCTTTGAAGAATTAATTAGCCGGAGGCGGACGTTCACCTGATGATTTGTCTAAGAAGGAATAAAAGGGTACTTAATCACCTGAACTTTCACTGTTCATTGCATATGCATTATTGATTAAAGCTTACAGAGATGAAAGCCAAGAGACAGCTAGGGAAGGCATGTGTAATCCTCTGTCAGGTTGATCTGCCCGAGGACAATCTGCATGGATGACAACATGTTTGAAATTGTCCTTAAGTTTGGATTTAGTTTTGTTTACTTGAACCAAGGCGTCAATGGAATGAACTGTTTTCTATTTGTTTTCGTGCAGGCCCCGTTCAAAAAAGAGGAACTGGTATAATCGTGTACGTTCATCGGTCAATGCGGTTTAAAAGAATCGATGATCTAGACCGACATCACGTTGAAACTATCTGGACTGAAATTCAGCTGACATATAGCAAGCCAGTTCTCACATGTACTCTGTGCAGAAACCCTGCCGACCACGTGGACTGGACTGACCGCTTCATTTTAATGAAGGAAAATACTTATGAATTAAAACAAAAATGTTATACTGCTAGATGATTTTCACACTGGTTTATTCGAAACAAATAACCATTAGACCGAAACATTCGTATCATTTGATCTGATGTAGTTCATAAGAACACCCTCAGACTTATTGATTCATCTGATTAATCATGTATACGCTACCAATTCAGAAACGATCGTAGAATCCCATTGCTTCTGCCTGAAGTTCCAGTGATATCATTATTCTAGCTGTGTTACATGGTCGAAAAGTGCACAAGTTAAATCATAAAACAAAAATATTAGGAACTTCACTAAATTTCATGTGAAAATGTTATCTTTGATTGGTTGAATTCGTCACTAAATGATGTATATTGGCATTGAATTCGCCACTAAATTATGTATATTGGCATACAGATCTGAATCAGTCTTTGGAAGTATGGTATGTTTTCTATAAGGTATACGACAAACTTGAGCCTCTTTAAACCGAGAGAGTCAAACATCGGATTAAACTGCACTGACTTACAAAAGAAATACCATATCAAACGGATTCATTCTTTAAATAGAACACTTTCGCGAAGAATACAAACAAGCAAAGAAAGAAAGTGACTTCCCATTACGAGCAGAAAAAAAAGAAGAAATATTTTTCAACCAATTAATAAAAAGAAAGATGGCAAACCTGTTTGAAAAACACACATGGTCTAACTAAGAAAAATGTTGACCCGTATTTAAACTTAGCAAGTTTTATTTCTGCTAGTAAACTCAACTATCATTTTGTCACTGTATCAAATTAAATTTGACAAAATGTCGCATAAAAACTTTCTACAAGAATTGCAGAAAGAATACCTAGAAAAGAAAGCCATAGATGTTCATGGAGTTTTCTCTTCTCTCATACAATTAAAGTAGACAGCAGAATGCCATAGATATTCATGGAGTTTGTCTTCTCTCATACAATTAAAGTAGACAGCAGAATGCCATAGATATTCATGGAGTTTTGTCTTCTCTCATACAATTAAAGTAGACAGCAGAATGCCATAGATGTTCATGGAGTTTTGTCTTCTATCATACAATTAAAGTAGACAGCAGAATGCCATAGATATTCATGGAGTTTTGTCTTCTCTCAAACAATTAAAGTAGATAGCAGCTCGTGGCGTTGACGGAATTGATGGAAAAAATTTGTAAACTATCCGCGCCTACTATAGCAGCAACTCTTACTTACAAATCCAACCTCTGTCTACATAAACAGTGCCTTCGGAAAGCCTTAGAACAAGCCAAAATGATAGCATTGTAAAAATCAGGAAGCGTGGCTGAACTATCCTGTTATCAACCCATTCTTTTTCATCCGTTCTTTCCAAACCATTAAGACAACACATCAAAAAGTGTCTTCTTTCCAATGTCAACAAATACGGTTTACTTCATCTCAGTCATTTGGATTTAGAAAGAATCATTCTTGCCAAACTAGTTTAACCGAGTGAGTTGATGGATGGCTTTTAAACATAAACAACAAGTAATTCTCTGGAGTACTTTTCGTGGATCTCGCTAAAGCCAACAACGTCACTGATCATGAACATTTGGTCAAAAGGTTAGGTGTCTATCGACTATCCTTAGCCATCTTCACATTGATTTCATTATTTTCTCTAACAGGCGACAACTAGCGTCTTTCAATACCTGTCGATATGTATTAATCCCCAACAACTTTGACATTTCACAAGGCTCCATACTAAGTCCTCTGTTGTTGTCATGTTATATCAATGATGTACCTTTAGCCCTAAAACATTATTGCGAAATGTTTGACGATGACACAACAATTGCAATAAGTAATTCTGATGCTCAGCAGGTTCAGCTCAACATGCAAGAAAATATAATTCTTCTCCTTAAATGGACACGACTCAGTCATATGCACTTTATCCTTTTAAACCAAATTCATGTTGAAGACGGTTAGGCAAAAACGTCAAAACCTACTCCAAGATTTGTCAATTCTTTATCATTATTCTACCGAAAAACATTGAAGAGGTTTTCAGTCATAAGGTGTTAGGAGTAACAATGGACAGTAATCTATCGCGGCCGAAACATCTAAAAATTCTTTGCAGAAGTCTTGTCATAAAGCTACGTCAGCTAAAAAACAAACAAACAAACAAAAACCCACAAACATCGCGCCAGAACATTATTTCATCACTACAACATTCAACCAACTATTGACCATGCATACAATCTGTGGGATTTAGCTAGCAATAATTTGCTTAAACCATTAACTATAGCTGTCACAGTAACAAATGACAAATCATCTCTAGCGCACTCTGACAACAGGTAAGTGGGTATCCTTCCACGTAAGACCAAACTTTTGTTCAATATAGGACTCTTCATGCATGAGATACTCAGCTGCAACGCTCACTTCTATTTAAGAAAATGTGTTTGCAATGAATGATCATCGACATTTACTTCAAATAAATCTTCCCTTCCCAAAATCAGTTCTCAATAAATTATGCCTTATTTATTTCGGAGGTTGGCCAAAGAACCATATCTCAGAAATTCTACACTGAACCAAATGTCGATAGATTCAAGTCTAGTGTTCAAACCCACTTGAGGAATGTAGTCAAATTTCAGTTTGGTCTATCCTAAAATGTTCCGATAAACTCTTCTCTGCAATAGCGTTTCTCACCCCACCCCCCACCCCCTGTCACTCCCTGCCCCCTGTCCCTCTTCACTCCTGCAGCCTTCCTCCCTTTCCCCATTCCCTTTTTCTGTCTGTCTCACTCGTCCATAAATATTTACTCTTTTGTATATAAATGTACTTACGATGTGAAATTTTGTTTTTGTTACTTTCCTTCCTGGCAATATTACCTTACCCTACCTGCTGGCCCAGATAGCTGAACGTAAAAAAAGATCTGTTGTGCTTATTCCATTACCCTCTGTAAATAAAATTCTCTCTCTCTCTCTCTCTCTCTCTTCTCTCTCTCTCTCTCTCTCTCTCCCCTCTCTCTCTCTCTCTCTCTCTCTCTCTCTCTCATATGTATATATCTCTCTCTCTCATATGTATATATGTATATATAACATGTATATCTATGACATCTATCATCCCTTTTTTTCTCCTCTCTCTCCTCTTCTTACTCCCCCTTACTCCCTCCTCCACCTCTCTCTCTCTCTCTCTCTCTCTCTCTCTCTCTCTCTCTCTCTCTCTCTCTGTCTGTCTGTCTCTGTCTTTGTCTCTCTCGCTCTCTCTCTCCCCTCTCCTCTCTCTCTCTCTCTCTCTCTCTCTCTCTCTCTCTCTCTCTCTCTCTCTCTCTCTCTCTCTCACCGTCTTTTCTTTAGGTCCTCTTTTCTGTCAAGAATCCCTTATCTTAAAGTGACTTAGCTTTCTTTATGCAATGAAGATGTTTTATTTATCTATTCATTTGTTGACTTACAAGTTATGTCTATATGTTTACATCTCCCTATGTGGCTGCATTCTACACCATACTGTTAATTTTATTTTCCTAACCTCTTTAGGCAAAGGACATACCTCCTCCATCTTCCCACTGGGTGAAAGTGGGGTAGGGATGAGGAGAGAAGGTGAAGGTGGGGTGTCCTTTATTTTTAGTAGGCAATCGTCTGTTTCAGTAAATG
>CM031624.1:50413849-50421349 GCA_018398815.1 Conus ventricosus | reverse complement strand
ACACACACACACACACACACACACACACACACACACACACAACACAGAGTGCGTGTGTGTGTAGCATCTTTGACAGTGCTGTTCAACACCGTTCTACCCTTACCTCCAGTAGGCCAATTTGATCAACAGTAGGCCAATTTGATCAACAGTAGGCCAATTTGATCAAAAGTAGGCCAATTTGATCAACAGGACAGTGTGAGTACCAGCGTGAAATTTTTATGTGATCGGACCGTGGCATTGGAGAAGAACATAGAAAATCTAACAAACATCATCTTAAGCTTGCAGAAAAATCATAATGAGGATAAGATTGGAAAAATAGTGTCGTCTTCTCAACAAGCTCTGTCTTACTCTGATGCCGTTAAAACACCATTATCGGCCTCACCAGTTGTTACACCTGAAAGCGGTCCAAAATCAAGTACGATAGGCCAACACAAAAATCTACTTAAAAATAAAAGCAAAACCCATCCTTCTGAATCAAAACAAAAGAATATACAGTCCTCTGACGCTATTCGTGCGGATGACGCAGCAAGGATGATGTCATCTTCTCAACAAAAGAAAGAAGTTTCTCCTGGTACCAGTGGTAGACGTAGATCTAGACCTAGATCTACAAGAGATTTTCAGACGAAGCCAGAACTACCCACTGTCGCTATTATCCACGATTCCATTCTCAACGGCGTGCAACCAAAACGACTGGGCTTATCTTACGGCCTTCATGTCCGAAAGCGAAAATCGTCATCAATCGAGGACATTGGAAAGGCTGTGGAAACATGTAAAGATGCTGACGCTTTTGTTCTCCACTGTGGCATCAACACTCTAAAACGTAACACTGCCCAGGCGGGAGCGTGCCGGTGTTCCCCGGGTTCTATGTTCCCCAGTAGCGCTGTTCCCCGTGTCTCTGTTCCCCAGTGTCGATGTTCCCCGACCGAAAAAGCGTGCCGCTGTTCCCGTACCGGTTTTTTTACCAGGTTCTCTGTTCCCCAGTAGCGCTGTTCCCCAAACCGATTTCAATGCACGTTAGCGCCAGTACAGGCCCTACTGTACAAGGAGAGGTTGCGCCCCGCTCCACCCCCAATACCCCGACCCTCCCCCCCACTCCTTCCTCCTTCCCACCCCGCCCACCCACTGCCTCGCCTAAAGCAATAAAAACAACAGTAACAACGTTTAAGTCAGCAAAACCCACCAACACCACCAACGGCAAAAACTTGGGGAACAGCGGGCCTGGGGAACACCGGGCCTGGGGAACACCGGGACCGGGGATTTGCGGGAATGGGGAACAGCGGGATTGCCACAGGGTGGGAAACAACGAAACTGGGGAACTTAGGGACTGAATTTCGATTTTTTTCTTGAGGGGAACACCGGAACTGGGGAATATAGAGACTGGGGAACAAAGAACCTGGGGAACAGCGGCAGGACCCCGCCCAGGCTGCCAGCAAGATGTTCACCGACGCAGTACGCAAGATACAGACTGACCATCCCAACGCGAAGCTGGTTATCAGCAAGACTTCTTCAATGAAAGACTCTTCTCTAGAAGCAAGAAGACACATATTTAACGCCTTGGTCTTCTCTGAACTTGTCGACGAGAACAACGTTACCTTTGTCGGGGTCCTGCCGCTATTCCCCAGGTTCTGTGTTCCCCAGTCTCTATATTCCCCAGTCCCGGTGTTCCCCTCAAGAAAAAAAATCGAAATTCAGTCCCTAAGTTCCCCAGTTTCGTTGTTCCCCACCCTGTGGCGATCCCGCTGTTCCCCATTCCCGCAAATCCCAGGTCCCGGTGTTCCCCAGTCCCGGTGTTCCCCAGGCCCGCTGTTCCCCAAGTTTTTGCCGTTGGTGCATTGAAATCTGTTTGGGGAACAGCGCTACTGAGGAACAGAGAACCTGGGGAACACCGGTACGGGAACAGCGGCACGCTTTTTCGGTCGGGAACATCGACACTGGGGAACAGAGAAAAGGGGGAAACAGCGCTACTGGGGAACATAGAACCCGGGACACCGGCACGCTCCCCTTTGTCAGTCACGAGAACCTGCTGCAAGAGCCCTTCGAGCCCAAACCCGCCCCCAAAACCAGCGGGGGTCGTCTGTGCTGGCAGGAAACTTGGCAGGAAATCTCCAGGGCCTGTTTTGGGAAAAGCCCAGGCAACATGCAAAGCCCGACACCAGACCCGGGGGGGGTGGGACCAGTTTATCCAAAATGGAGGGTTTGAAAAACCCAGCTGGGCAATAAAGTGTGTGTTGGGGGAAGGGGTGGGTGGGGTGGGGGGGGGGGGGGGGGGGGGGGGGGGGGGGGGGGGGGGGGGGGGGGGGGGGGGGGGGGGGGGGGGGGGGAGTGAGTGCGTGCTTGCGTGTGCGTGTTGTGTGAGCGCGAGCGCGCGCGCGAGTTGTGTGTGTGTGCGCGCGCGCGCGCATGCATGCAGTAGAACGTGAAGAAAAAGCAAGTGTGCATTTGTGTGTATTTGGTGTAAGTTGGGGTTTTTGGTAGGTTGTGTGGGGTGTGTGAGTGTGTGTGTGTGTGTGTGTGTGTGTGGTGTGTGTGTCTGTGGGAAAGAAATAGAGGGCACAGCTCTTATAATGTTGTGAAGATCTAATAAAATACCACGATCAGATATTGATTCCCTTATATCCAAGGCGAAAAATGCACGTCGTTTTGGTCAGTCTATACTTTGTGAGACACAACATCCCTCTGAAAATTATCTTTTTTGGGACAGCCAGAGAACTTATTATTGTACAGCTAGTCTGCTGAATAGAACACATTTTGTATTGTTACATTTTTGGTTGTTCACTTTTCCCTCATTTTTTTCCACATTTTTGTTTTGGCTTTTTTATATTATGAAATCTCTTTGTCAGAATAACTATGCCATGAATAATATTCATATATCGTCCAAGATCTTATCAACTATATTTTGTAAGTCATATCTTTGTGACAGTAAGGGTATGAAAAATGACAGAAACGACTACAATCTGCATAACTACAGTTATGCTGTAAATTCAGTTTCTTATGGAGCTAGACCAAACAGGCCGCTTCACAGTGTTTCAGTGGAATGCAAGGTCTATTTCCTCTAACCTATTATCTTTTGAAAGTCATGTTCTAGAGAAAGGCTATAGTGTTTTAGCGCTCCAGTCATTGAATGTGGAAAAGAAAAAGCTTCCCAACTTAAGAATTATTACTTTTCCACCTCTTTACAGTATCAGTGAGGTAAATAAAAAGGTGCAAACTGCAAATCTATATTAGACTTGCCCTTGAGTTTACAAATATTAACCCATTTCCCCAGTGCCCTAGAAAAACCCAAGGTGTTTTGCTACAGGAGCTGTCATCAAGTAAAAAAGGGAATCAGTTTATAATGTTCTGTCTGTGTACTATCCTAATGGTCCTGAAGGGGATGACACAGATTGGTTAAAACATATTGTTTTTAAACAAAGAGGAAGGGATTTTAAAGGGGACTTAATGCTCATGCGCCCTTTTGGGACACAAGTTGTAATAAAGTGACATCAAATAGATTTGTTGAAAAATATTGTTGTTTTCAAGTTTAATTTTATTAACGACGGTAAATTACGAGAATTCCTGATGTATTACTCACAGATCTAGTGCAATAGATCTATCGCTTGTTTCCCCAAATATAGCAGTAAAGTATAACTGGTCCACAGTAGATGATTGTTAGGGAGTGATCACCTTCCCATTACAATCCTTTTTAATGAAAATATATCTGATAAACCCGTCTCCCCACTGAATGTAAAATTCCAAAATTTAACTATAAATTGGCCGACTGGGAAGCCTTTCAAACTTTTCTTCTGTCACAAAATACATCACCAATAGAGGATGACAATCAAAGATATTTATGGTAATTTCTCAAAAGCAGTATTATAGCAGCTGAAAAGCTATCCCAAAACAAAAATACAAAAAGATTGGAAAATATGTAGCAACGTTATGGTGGACAGAAGAATGTAGACTCGCTGTACAGTCAAAGCGAAAAAGCTACAAAACATGGATAAGAAATAAGTCAGAAGAAAACTTTATAATCATGAAACAAGAAAAGAATAAATGTGCTAAAATAATTGCTCAAGCAAAAAAAAAAGTACTGGGTTGAGTTTTGCGAAGCCGAAGTATCGAATCAAAAGTTTTAAATTTAAAGTTTGGAAAAAAGTTAAAGAAAATGAAAAAACTACTATAAAAGTCAGTCATACCCTATAACGCTACAAACTGATTTTCCTTCTGCTTTGGATAAAGCTGAAGCTTTTTCTGGTTTTATTTTCAGCTTGTAGTCAGTCTAAAAATTTTCACCAGAAAGCCTTCATCACAGAAACAATGAGGAACAAAAAGATGATTAAAATGGCTCCCCCACAAGAAAACGAACATTTCCTGAACACACCTTTACTGTTGTCAGAACTAACAGAAGCATTAGTTTCTATCCCTTCACCTGATTCAGCTGTTTTGGCCTTGATGGAGGTCCAAACCAACTCTTAGACATTTACTTCTTCGTGGAAAGTATTACTGCATTCATTATTCCAAAAATGTTGGATAAGGGCACTATTCCAAGAATCTGGAAAGTTCGGTATTAGCCCCCAGTACTCAAGGAAGGTAAACCGGGGACATCTTTACATAGTTACAGACCCATAGCTCTAACCTCTCATGCTGGTAAACTTTTAGAAAAAATTTTCAAAAACGACTGTTGTATAAATGTGAAAAAATGGCGTGATTCCTGTTCAGCAAGTCGGGCTTTCGAAAAGGTCGTTGTAAAACCACAGACCATTTAGTTAAACTGACCTTCACATTAAAGAACATTCCCCGCAAAAAAGCACTTTGGCTACATTTTTGGATGTCAAAAAAGCCTATGACTGCGTATGGCACGCAAGGGTACTTTTCAAATTAAAAAAATGTTGGGTATTTCCCGGAAGAATGTTTGATTACATTAAAAGCTTCCTAACAAAAGAAGCAACTGTACACAATTGGAAGAACTTTTCATCCTTTAGGAATGTAGATATGGGTATTCCTTTAGATCAGTTATTGCTCCCATGTTGGTTTACAATCCTAATCCATGATCTTCCCAATCTATGTCAAAAGCCACGCATGTAGTTCAATATGCAGATGATATTGCTATTTGGATTAACTGACATTAAAGAAACATTCAAATAAAAGAACAATAAACTTTTTACAGAAGATGTACCAAAAGGAATTGGGTAGATTATCTATATATATGAAGAACAACGGATTAGAACTATCTGGAGAAAAAAACATGTCTTATGTTTTTTTAACAATGGTGAGAACCCAAAGGTGCTACCCTGCTTTTGCTAGATGGTCAGATTCTAGAATATAAACAAAACGTTAAATTTCTGGGGGTATTTTTAACCCCGAAGCTGAACTGGAAAACACATATTAAAATTTGATTGACAAAACAAGAAAAAGATTGAACGTTCTTAAATAATATGTTTCAACCATGGGGTCAGGACTGTCATACCCTTTTTACATCTATACATCTCGTTAGTCCGATCGAAATTGACATAGGAAGGAAGTGTATTTCTCTGCACCTAATTCTCTTTAAAGAGATTGCAAAGCTTGGATAGTAAGGCCACGAAATTAGCTCTGGAGTTCCAGTTCATACAAACACTTATAAATGTTATAAAGAAACAAATATCTTACCACTTAATGAGAAGCGAATATTGGATGTGTTCAAATATATTGCAGAAGTCTTTCTGTTGAAAATTCAGTTACTGAAGAAATACTGATGGATTCCATTTAAGATTTTCCAAAGAGTTCGAAAAACATATCATACATCCAACCAATTAGAAACTACACACTGACTTTATGTCTCATTGTAATACTGAATATTACTGCTATACCAAAATTTCCTGCGGTACCTTCAATGCCTCCTTGGGAGCACCTAAATGCTTCTTTTGATTACAATACACTGTGTTAAAGAAAAATGATAATGTAAATGTCCCTTTAACAACTGAAGTTCGTGAACATTTAGAAAACAGCTATCCAATCATTTAAAATGTTTACAGATGGGTCGGTAATGGAATCCTCTGACGTGGTTCTGGGTTTATAATACCAACTTTAAATGTCAGGAAAACATATCATTTAGGAAAGGGGTTTTCAATTTATACCTCAGAATTATATGCAATATTGAAGGCTTTGATGTACATATATGATACACCAATTGCTTTATATAAAATCCTACTGTGTGTTGATTCCAAATCGTTTTACAATCACTAGAGCGTTGGGACTGCAAAGCTAGAAAAAGTTTGCTTTTTGAAATAAAGCATGTATTGCATTGTTTCATAACTCTAGGTAAAGAATTGATTTTTGTTGGTCCCATCCACTGGGTATAAAGTGGGGAAAGAAATAGCAGACAGTCTTGCAAAAGAAGGAGCAAATAGAAACGCTGAAATTTAACCCCAAAATCCCTTAGATTTGTCCTCTTGAATTAATCCAAATTATGGAAAAGTACATACATAAGCAGAATTTAGTAAAAAAAGTGGCTACTTTACCATCGTGCCCAGGCACATTGTTAGATTAATTCATAAATTAAGGCTGAATACCTGGAACACTAAAAAATTCTCATGGATTACCTTGTGTCTGCGGAGAAAACATTTCCGTGCGTCATCTTTGTTTGAATGCTCAGTGTTGACCTCACTCTATCAGGAGGAAGGTATTGAGATGAATAACTTTTATAATGTCAAAACTGTCTTATATGTTCATGTGTTGCTGAAATTGCCATGGTTTATTTCGCAGTCACAGGTTGCAAAAATTTTATAAAGATCGCAACTTTGTGTACCTTTAAGTATTTCCCCTTTTTAAATATGCATATGTCAGATGTGGGTTTGAAAGAATTAGATAAGTTTTAGTGAGTGTAAAGGTTTGGGGATTTTTTTTTAAACAAGTGTCTAATATCATCTGGCGATGAAAAGACATTAAACAAAACCTCTGAACTGAACTGAACTGAACCACACACAGACACACACACACACAGACACACACACACACACACACACACACACACACACACACACACACACACACACACACACACACACACACAATCACACAACACACACACACACACACACACACACACACACACACACACACACACACACACACACACCACACACACACACACACACACACATATCCACACGAACACACACACACACCACACACACACACACACACACACACACACACACACACACACACACACACACATACACACACACACACACACACACACACACACACACACACACACACACATACACACACACACATGAACACACACTGTGCGCGCGTACACATATACAAACCCAGACATTGATGAACAAATACTCTCTCTGACTCTCTGTCTCTGTCTCTCTCTGTCTCTCTCTGTCTGTCTCTGTCTCTCTCTGTCTCTCTCTGTCTCTCTGTCTCTGTCTCTCTCTCTCTCTCTCTCTCGCTCTCTCTCTCTCTCTCTCTCTCCTCTCTCTCTCTCCTCTCTCTCTCTCTCTCTCTCTCTCTCTCTCCTCTCTC
>CM031624.1:50396778-50401249 GCA_018398815.1 Conus ventricosus | reverse complement strand
GGGGGGAGGGGGGGGGTGGCAAGCAGTGGCAGCGACGGTACGGCAATGGCAGAGTTGGGTGGGTGGGTGGGCGAGTAGTGGAAGGGAAGGGGGGGGGGGGGTAGTTAGTATACGGGTGGCAGGGGGTGTAGGTGGAATGTAGGTGGTGGGGGGGTGTGGGGGGTGGATGGGGTGGGGTGTTGGGGGGGGGGGGGGGTGAGGGGGTGGGGGGGGGGGGGCGAGATCTGATTAAACTTCCCTAAACCTTTTATCCTTTTCAAAACGAGTGGTTGTGCGGGTCACGGATGACTGGCTCTTTCGTCGCCCAAGCCTGGGATCAAGCTCCCGGAGAGAAAGTAGAAGGGTGTTCGTTTTCCTCTTGCTTTGTGCGTTCGTGCTTTGGTGTGTGTGTGTGTGGAGGTAGGGGTGGGGGGGGGGGGTGAAGGGCCTAGGAGAAGGGGAGGGAGGGGGGAAGTAAAGAGAAAGGGGAGAGAGAGAGGGTGGGGGGTGGTTGGAGTGAGGGTGGTGGTAGGAAGGGGGGATTATGTACATGTGCTAGTATACTGTGAAAAAGGTTCTGTTTCTTTTAACGCTTAGGCAGGTTGGCGTGTGTGGAAGTGTTTAGTCAGACTGGCTGTGTTGGTACTATAATCATGCCATAGGTTTAGATGATCGGCACCACTGTCTGGTGTGTGTGTGTGTGTGTGTGTGTGTGTGTGTGTGTGTGTGTGTGTGTGTGTGTGTGTGTGTGTTTGTTGTTGTTGTGTTTTTTCTTTCTATCCTCTTGTCCCTTATTTCCTTTTTCAAAATTGTTCAGTTCCGTGGAAGCCAAAAATATAGGTTTTAGTATATAGAAGGTCATAAACACGCTATGATTTTTCTATCTTTTCTTTTTTCTTTCTTTCTTTCTTTCTTCTTTCTTTCTTTCGTTCGTTCGTTCGTTCTGTCTTTCTTGTCTTTTCTGTTCTTTTCTTTCCTTCTTTCCATATTTCTTTCGTTCTTTCTTTCGTCCATTCGTTCTTTCTTTCTTTCTTTTCTTGCTTTCTTTCTTTCTCTCTTTCTTTCTTTATTTCTTTCTCTCTTTCTTTCTTTATTTCTTTCTCTCTTTCTTTCTTTCTTTATTCTTTGCTCTGAATGTGATTTTTATGGGTTGGGGGTGGGGGGGGAAGGGCGAAGTGGTCATGTCTTGCTGAAGGCGGTGTGTGGCGTTCATGACGCACGCTTGGCTTGGTGTCTATGGACAGTGTTGGTGTGGAGGGGCGGCTGTGAGAGGGTTTGTTGATCTAGTGCCACTGATCTGCAAACGTTTACATTCCTTTTATGAAGACCGCTGTGTAGTAGAGGGTAGGGTTGGATAGGGTAGGGTAGGGTAGGGTTGGGTAGGGTAGGGTAAGGTAGGGTAGGATAGGGTAGGGTAAGGTAGGGTAGGATAGGGTAGGGTAAGGTAGGGTAGGATAGGGTAGGGTTAGGTAGGGTAGGGTAAGGTAGGGTAAGGTAGGGTAGGATTGGGTAGGGTAAAGTAGGGTAGGATAGGGTAGGGTAAGGTAGGGTAGGGTAAGGTAGGGTAGGGTAAGGTAGGGTAGGATAGGGTAGGGAAAGGTAGGGTAGGGTAAGTCAGGGTAGGGTAGGGTAGGATAGGGTAGGGTAAGGTAGGGTAGGATAGGGTAGGGTAAGGTGGGGTTTAGGGTAAGGTAGGGTAGGATAGGGTGGGTAAGGTAGGGTAGGGTAAGGTAGGGTAGGATAGGGTAGGGTAAGGTAGGGTAGGGTAAGGTAGGGTAGGGTAGGTAGGGTAGGGTAGGATAGGGTAGGGTAAGGTAAGGTAGGGTAAGGTAGGGTAGGGTAAGGTAGGGTAGGATAGGGTAGGGTAAGGTAGGGTAGGGTAAGGTAGGGTAGGGTAAGGTTAGGGTAGGGTAGGATAGGGTAGGGTAAGGTAGGGTAGGGTATAGGTAGGGTAGGGTAAGGTAGGGTAGGGTAAGGTAGGGTAGGGTAGGATAGGGTAGGGTAGGTAGGGTAGGGTAAGGTAGGGTAGGATAGGGTAGGGTAAGGTAGGGTAGGGTAAGGTAGGGTAGGGTAGGATAGGGTAGGGTAAGGTAGGGTAGGGTAAGGTAGGGTAGGATAGGGTATGGGTAAGGTAGGGTAGGATAGGGTAGGGTAAGGTAGGGTAGGATAGGGTAGGGTAAGGTAGGGTAGGGTAAGGTAGGGTAGGGTAAGGTAGGGTAGGATAGGGTAGGGTAAGGTAGGGTAGGATAGGGTAGGGTAAGGTAGGGGTAGGGTAAGTCAGGGTAGGATAGGGGGGTGCCCCTCGATAGCTCCGACACCAATAGATCCTAACCCTAACCCTAACCCTTTGCGGGGATCTACCGAAGCGGGGATCTATCGGTGCGGGGATCTATCGGTTCGGTGCGGGGATCTATCGGTGCGGGGATCTATCGGGATGACACCGGGTGGGTAGGGTAAGGTAGAGTAGGTAGGGTAGGGTAAGTTAGGGTAAGGTAGGGTAGGGTAGGGTATGGTAGGGTATGGTAAGGTAAGGTAGGGTAAGGTAGGGTAGGGTAGGGTAGGTAGGGTAAGTCAGGGTAGAATAGGGTAGGGTAAGATAGGGTAGGGTATGGTAGGGTAGGGTAAGTTAGGGTAGGGTAGGGTAAGTTAGGGTAGGGTAGGGTAGGGTAAGTTAGGGTAGGGTAGGGTAAGTCAGGGTACGGTAGGGTAGGGTAAGTTAGGGTAGGGTAGGGTAGGGTAAGTTAGGGTAGGGTAGGGTAGGTTAAGTTAGGGTATGGGAGGGTAAGTTAGGGTAGGTGAGGGTAAGTTAGGGTAGGGTAAGTTAGGGTAGGGTAGGATAAGTTAGGGTAGGATAGGGTAAGTTAGGGTAGGGTAGGGTAAGTTAGGGTAGGGTAAGTTAGGGTAGGGTAGGGTAAGTTAGAGTAGGGTAAGTTAGGGTAGGGTAGGATAAGTTAGGGTAGGATAGGGTAAGATAGGGTAGGGTAGGGTAAGTTAGGGTTGGGTAAGTTAGGGTAGGGTAGGGTAAGTTAGCGTAGGGTAAGTTAGGGTAGGTAGGGTAAGTTAGGGTAAGGTAAGTTAGGGTAGGGTAGGGTAAGTTATGGTAGGGTAGGATAAGTTAGGGTAGGGTAAGCTAGGGTAGGCTAAATTTAGGGTAGGGTAGGGTAAGTTGGGGTAGGTAGGGTAGGGTAAGTTAGGGTTAGGGTTGGGTAAAGTAGGTAAGTTAGGGTAGGGTAAAGTAGGGTAAGTTAGGGTAGGGTAGGGTAGGGTAAAGTATGGTAAGTTAGGGTAAGGTGGGGTAGGGTAAAGTAGGCTAAGTTAGGGTAGGGTAGGGTAAAGTAAGTTAAGTTAGGGTAGGGTAGGGTAAGTTAGGGTTGGGTAGGGTAGGGTAAAGTAGGTTAAGTTAGGGTAGGGTAGGGTAGGGTGGGTAAGTTAGGGTAGGGTAGGGTTAGGGTAGACTTAGAGTAGCGTAGTGTGGAACAGAGTAGACTAGGGCAGGGTAGAGTACTGTTAAACACAGTATAGTAATATATACAGTACAGAACAACAGAAATCAGTACACTATAGTACTGTAAAGTACAGTACAGCACAGCACAGTGTAGTATGGAACAGTAAAGCATGGCCAGCAGTACAGTATAGCACAGTACAGCACACATGGTACAATACAGTATATGACAGTACAGTTCTGTACAGTACAGCATAACAGGTACAATGCAGCACAGTACAGTACAGTACAGTATAGCACAGTACAGCACTTCATGGCACGGTACAATGCAGCACAGCACAGTACAGTACAGTATATGACAGTACAGTACTGTACAGTACAGCACAACACGGTACAATGAGCACAGTACAGTACAGTACAGTATATGGCAGTACAGTACTGTACAGTACAGCACAACACGGTACAATGCAGCACAGCACAGTACAGTACAGTACAGTATATGACAGTACAGTTCTGTACAGCACAGCACAACACGGTACAATGCAGCACAGTACAGTACAGTATAGCACAGTACAGCACATCATGGCATGGTACAATACAGTATATGACATTACAGTTCTGTATAGTACAGCACAACACCGTACAATGCAGCACAGTACAGTGCAGTATAGCACAGTACAGCACATCATGGCACGGTATAATACAGTATATGACAGTACAGTTCTGTACAGTACAACACAACACGGTACAATGCAGCACAGTACAGTTCAGTATAGCACAGTACAGCACAGCACATCACAGTATGTACAGTATGCTATAGTACAGTATGATTTAGCACAGTACAGTACATTGTAGTATATCACAGTACAGCACAGAACAATAGAATACAGTACATATAGTATAGCACAGTACAGCACAGCACAACACAGTAAGTACACTACGGTACAGTATAGTATAGCACAGTACAGTACAGTACAGCACAACACAGTAAATACAGTAAGGTACAGTACAGTACAGTATATCACAGCACAGTACAGCACAGTACAGCAC
>CM031624.1:50381778-50391778 GCA_018398815.1 Conus ventricosus | reverse complement strand
GTTAAGACAGTGCAGAATCATACAGTGCAATGAAGCCCAGTACAATACAATGCAATACAGTACAATACAATGCAATGAAGCCCAGTACAATACAATACAATGCAGTACAATACAATGCAATGAAGCCCAGTACAATACAATGCAATACAGAATAGTACAATCCAATGAAGCCCAGTACAACACAATACAATGCAGTACAATAAATGCAATGAAGCCAAGTACAACACAATACAATGCAGTACAATACATGAAATGAAGCCCAGTACAATACAATGCAATGCAGTACAGTAAATGCAATGAAGCCCAGAACAATACAATACAATGCAGTACAATAAATGCAATGAAGCCCAGAACAATACAATACAATGCAGTACAATAAATGCAATGAAGCCCAGTACAATACAATACAATGCAGTACAATAAATGCAATGAAGCCCAGTACAATACAATGCAATGCAGTACAATATGCAATGAAGCCCAGTACAATACAAAACAATGCAGTACAATATGCAATGAAGCCCAATACAATACAGTGCAATGCAGAATAATACAATGCAATGAAGCCCAGTACAATACAATGCAATGCAGTACAATATGCAATGAAGCCAGTACAATACAGTGCAATGCAGTACAATAAATGCAATGAAGCCCAGTACAATACAATACAACGCAGTACAATAAATGCAATGAAGCCCAGTACAATACAATGCCATGCAGTACAGTACATGAAATGAAGCCCAGTACAACACAATACAATGCAGTACAATAAATGCAATGAAGCCAGTACAATACAATGCAATGCAGTACGATAAATGCAATGAAGCCCAGTACAATACAATACAATGCAGTACAATACAATGCAATGAAGCCAGTACAATACAGTGCAATGCATGCAGTACAATACAATGCAATGAAGCCCAGTACAATACAATGCAATGCATTACAATAAATGCAATGAAGCCCAGTACAATACAATACAATGCAGTACAATAAATGCATTGAAGCCAGTACAATACAGTGCAATGCAGTACAATAAATGCAATGAAGCCCAGTACAATACAATGCAATGCATTACAATAAATGCAATGAAGTCCAGTACAATACAATACAATGCAGTACAATAAATGCATTGAAGCCCAGTACAATACAATGCCATGCAGTACAATAAATGCAATGAAGCCAGCATAATACAGTGCAATTCAGTACAATATGCAATGAAGCCCAATGCAATACGATACAACGCAGTACAATAAATGCAATGAGGCCCAGTACAATACAATGCAACGCAGTACAATAAATGCAATGAAGCCAGTACAATACAATGCAATGCAGTACAATAAATGCAATGAAGCCCAGTACAATACAATACAACGCAGTACAATAAATGCAATGAAGCCCAGTACAATACAATGCCATGCAGTACAATAAATGCAATAAAGCCAGTAGAATACAATACAATACAATGCAGTACAATAAATGCAATGAAGCCCAGTACAATACAATACCATGCAGTACAATAAATGCAATGAAGCCCAGTACAATGCAATACAATGCAGTACAATAAATGCAATAAAGCCCAGTACAATACAATGCCATGCAGTACAATAAATGCAACGAAGCCCAGTACAATACAATGCAATGCAGTACAATAAATGCAATGAAGCCCAGTACAATACAATGCAATGCAGTACATAAATGCAATGAAGCCCAGTACAATACAATGCAATGCAGTACAATACATGCAATGAAGCCCAGTACAATAAATGCAACGCAGTACAATATGCAATGAAGCCAAGTAAAATAAATGAAACGCAGTACAATACAATGAAGGTCAAGACAGTGCAGAATCACACAATGCCATGCAATGCAGCACAATACAATGCAATGCAGCACAGTGCAATACAATGCAATGCAGTACAATACATGCAATGCAGCCGAGATACAATACAATGCGATGCAGTACAATAAATGCAATGCAGCACGGTACAATACAAATGTAATACGATAGATAAATCTGTTGCGAAATTGTAGAAGACAATACGATGAAATATAACACAACGTATTAGACAAATCTGTTGTGAGGTAGGGGTTATGCAATGCAATGGAATACAGTCATTATAACACAATGCAAACACGACACGACACAAAATAAAACATCATAGTAGAATACACTACAAAACAATACAATACAAACAATACAATACAGTAAATACAATACAATACAAACAATGCAATACAGTGAACAGTCAATACAATACACTAACATTTGATATCATACGAAACAACACAACACAACAGAAAGCAACGCAAAATAATACAATATTGCACAAAACAGCTCAGCACAACACAACACAAAACAGCACAGCACAACACAACACAAAAACAGCACAGCACAACACAACACAAAAACAGCACAGCACAACACAACACAAAAACAGCACAGCACAACACAACACAAAAACAGCACAGCACAACACAACACAAAACAGCACAGCACAACACAACACAAAACAGCACAACACAACACAACACAAAAACAGCACAGCACAACACAACACAAAACAGCACAGCACAACACAACACAAAAACAGCACAACACAACACAAAAACAGCACAGCACAACACAACACAAAACAGCACAGCACAACACAACACAAAACAGCACAGCACAACACAACACAAAAACAGCACAGCACAACACAATACAAAACAGCACAACACAACACAATACAATACAAGGTGACACGACACGACAAGACACAATACAACACAGTCCAATCGTTTTGATTTTGCGCCGAATATGAGAAGCAAATAGTTTCTCCTTCTTCGTTTCCATTGTCCTAATGTTAGTTGTTTTTGCATGAAGAAGACCCAAGAGGTCGAAACGCATTGTGTTTTGTCCTGTACTTTGTTTGTCTGTGTCCTTGGCGGTAACTAACCCCTCTCTTTCTAAATTTTGCTTCATTTTCCGCCCTCAGTCACTCCGTTTTAAACTTACCCTCTGTTATTAAAGGCAGAGATCATATCCAAAATTTCTATAAGTCTCTCGCTGTATGTCTATATGCAATGGCATGTATTTCTTGTCGTACGTGCGTAACCTTGTCGCGCATATTAGTGTATCTTGGAAAATGTATATGATGCAAAATGTTTCTATAGTACAGATACTGACAGCACTTATGGAATATGCATGTATAAACCTATCCACTTCTTAATGGATTTTGTGATCGTGATAAAGATTTTTTTTTTAATGCGGACCCACACAGTTTTCCGGCACCGTTTTCTAGACATTCACGAGATCCGAAGAGTTTCACCACGTAGAATTTCACCCCATGGAAAGGACAATATTCGTGACTTTGGTATCCCAATTATTAAAAAAAATTTTTTAAAGGAGAACAAAATCTGTTCACAGAGTAAGGCTCGTGTCACAAGACAGTGTTTCTATGAGGTGTACCCATTTAACAGAGACCGACACAGTTTAGAACAGCATTTCGTGTTTCTATGAGGTATACCCATTTGACAGAGACCGACACAGTTTAGAACAGCATTTAGTGTTTGTATGAGGCATACCCATTTAAAACAGAGACCGATACAGTTCAGAACAGCAGTTAGTGTTTGTATGAGGTATACCCATTTGACAGAGAACGATACAGTTTAGAACAGCATTTCGTATTTGTATGAGGTATACCATTTGACAGAGACCGATACAGTTTAGAACAGCATTTAGTGTTTGTATGAGGTATACCCATTCGACAGAGACCGACACAGTTTAGAACAGCATCTAGTGTTTCTATGAGGTATACCCATTTGACAGAAACCGACACAGTTTAGAACAGCATTTCGTGTTTGTATGAGGTATACCCATTTGACAGAGACCGATACAGTTTAGAACAGCATTTCGTGTTTCTATGAGGTATACCCATTTGACAGAGACCGATACAGTTTAGAACAGCATTACGTGTTTCTATGAGGTATACCCATTTTACAGAGACCGACACAGTTTACAACAGCATCTAGTGTTTCTATGAGGCATACCCATTTGACAGAAACCGACACAGTTTAGAACAGCATTTCGTGTTTGTATGAGGTATACCATTTGACAGAGACCGATACAGTTTAGAACAGCATTTCGTGTTTCTATAAGGTATACCCATTTTACAGAGACCGATACAGTTTAGAACAGCATTACGTGTTTCTATGAGGTATACCCATTTGACAGAGACCGACACAGTTTAGAACAGCATTTAGTGTTTGTATGAGGTATACCCATTTGACAGAGACCGATACAGTTTAGAACAGCATTTCGTGTTTCTATGAGGTATCCCCATTTTACAGAGACCGATACAGTTTAGAACAGCATTACGTGTTTCTATGAGGTATACCCATTTGACAGAGACCGACACAGTTTAGAACAGCATTTAGTGTCTGTATGAGGTATACCCATTTGACAGAGACCGATACAGTTTAGAACAGCATTTCGTGTTTCTATGAGGTATACCCATTTTACAGAGACCGATACAGTTTAGAACAGCATTACGTGTTTCTATGAGGTATACCCATTTGACAGAGACCGACACAGTTTAGAACAGCATTTAGTGCTTGTATGAGGTATACCCATTTGACAGAGACCGATACAGTTTAGAACAGCATTTCGTGTTTCTATGAGGTATACCCATTTTACAGAGACCGATACAGTTTAGAACAGCATGTCGTGTTTCTATGAGGTATACCCATTTGACAGAGACCGACACAGTTTAGAACAGCATCTAGTGTTTCTATGAGGTATACCCATGTGATAGAGACCGACACAGTTTAGAACAGCATGTAGTGTTTGTATGAGGTATACCCATTTGACAGAGACCGACACAGTTTAGAAAAGCATCCAGTGTTTCTATGCGGAATACCCATGTGACAGAGACCGACACAGTTTAGAACAGCATTTCGTGTTTGTATGAGGTATACCCATTTGACAGAGACCGACACAGTTTAGTACAGCATTTAGTGTTTCTATGAGATATACCCATTTGACAGAGACCGACACAGTTTAGAACAGCATTTCGTGTTTGTATGAGGTATACCCATTTTACAGAGACCGATACAGTTTAGAACAGCATTTTGTGTTTCTATGAGGTATACCCATTTGACAGAGACCGACACAGTTTAGAACAGCACTTCGTGTTTCTATGAGGTATACCCATTTTACAGAGACCGACACAGTTTAGAACAGCATTTCGTGTTTGTATGAGGTATACCCATTTGACAGAGACCGACACAGTTTAGAACAGCATTTCGTGTTTGTATGAGGTATACCCATTTGACAGAGACCGACACAGTTTAGAACAGCATCTAGTGTTTCGATGAGGTATACCCATTTGACAGAGACCGACACAGTTTAGAACAGCATTTAGTGTTTGTATGAGGTATACCCATTTGACAGAAACCGACACAGCTTAGAACAGCATTTAGTGTCTGTATTAGGTATACCCAATTGACAGAGACCGACACAGTTTAGAACAGCATTTAGTGTTTGTATGAGGTATACCCATTTGACAGAGACTGACACAGTTTAAAGCAGCATTTAGTGTTTCTATGAGGTGTACCCATTTGACAGAGACCGACACACTTTATAACAGCATCTAGTGTTTGTATGAGGTATACCCATTTTACAGAGTCCGACACAGTTTAGAACAGCATTTCCTGTTTGTATGAGGTATACCCATTTGACAGAGACCGACACAGTTTAGAACAGCATTTCGTGTTTGTATGAGGTATACCCATTTGACAGAGACCGACACAGTTTAGAACAGCATCTAGTGTTTCTATGAGGTATACCCATGTGACAGAGACCGACACAGTTTAGAACAGCATTTCGTGTTTGTATGAGGTATACCAATTTAACAGAGACCGACACAGTTTAGAACAGCATTTCCTGTTTGTATGAGGTATACCCATTTGACAGAGACCGACACAGTTTAGAACAGCATTTCGTGTTTGTATGAGGTATACCCACTTGACAGAGACCGATACAGTTTAGAACAGCATTTCGTGTTTCTATGAGGTGTACCATTTTACAAAGACCGACACAGTTTAGAACAGCATTTCGTGTTTCTATGAGGTATACCCATTTGACAGAGACCGACACAGTTTAGAACAGCATCTAGTATTTGTATGAGGTAAACCCATTTGACAGAGACCGACACAGTTTAGAACAGCATTTCGTGTTTCTATGATGTATACCCATTTGACAGAGCTGACACAGTTTAGAACAGCATTTAGTGTTTCTATGAGGTGTACCCATTTTACAGAGACCGATACAGTTTAGAACAGCATTTCGCGTTTCTACGAGGTATACACATTTTACAGAGACCGACACAGTTTAGAACAGCATTTCGTGTTTCTCTGAGGTAAACCCATTTAACAAACACCGACACAGTTTAGAACAGCATCTAGTGTTTCTATGAGGTATACCCATGTGACAGAGACCGACACAGTTTAGAACAGCATTTCGTGTTTGTATGAGGTATACCCATTTGACAGAGACCGACACAGTTTAGAACAGCATTTAGTGTTTGTATGAGGTGTACCCATTTAACAGAGACCGACACAGGTTAGAACAGCATCTAGTGTTTGTATGAGGTATACCCATTTTACAGAGACCGACACAGTTTAGAACAGCATTTCGTGTTTGTATGAGGTATACCCATTTGACAGAGACCGACACAGTTTAGAAAAGCATTTCGTGTTTGTATGAGGTATACCCATTTGACAGAGACCGACACAGTTTAGAACAGCATTTCGTGTTTGTATGAGGTATACCCATTTGACAGAGACCGACACTGTTTAGAACAGCATCTAGTGTTTGTATGAGGTATACCCATTTGAAAGAGACCGACACAGTTTAGAACAGCATTTCGTGTTTGTATGAGGTATACCCATTTGACAGAGACCGACACAGTTCAGAACAGCATTTCGTGTTTGTATGAGGTATACCCATTTGACAGAGACCGACACAGTTTAGAACAGCATTTCGTGTTTGTATGAGGTATACCCATTTTACAGAGACCGACACAGTTTAAAACAGCATCTAGTGTTTCTATGAGGTATAACCATTTTACAGAGACCGACACACTTTACAACAGCATTTAGTGTTTGTATGAGGTACACCCATTTTACAACGACTGACAAAGTTTAGAACAGCATTTCGTGTTTGTATGAGGTATACCCATTTTACAGAGACCGACACAGTTTAGAACAGCATTTAGTGTTTGTATGAGGCATACCCATTTGACAGAGACCGACACAGTTTAGAACAGCATTTCGTGTTGGTATGAGGTATACCCATTTGACAGAGACCGACACAGTTTAGAACAGCATTTAGTGTTTGTATGAGGTATACCCATTTGACAGAGACCGACACAGTTTAGAACAGCATTTCGTGTTTCTATGAGGTATACCCATTTGACAGAGACCGACACAGTTTAGAACAGCATTTCGTGTTTGTATGAGGTATACCCATTTGACAGAGACCGACAAACAGTTTAGAACAGCATGTAGTGTTTGTATGAGGTATACCATGTGACAGAGACCGACACAGTTTAGAGCAGCATTTAGTGTTTGTATGAGGTATACCCATTTTACAGAGACCGACACAGTTTAGAACAACATCTAGTGTTTGTATGACGTATACGCATTTGACAGAGACTGACACAGTTTAGAACAGCATGTAGTGTTTCTATGAGGTATACCCATTTGACAGAGACCGACACAGTTTATAACAGCATCTAGTGTTTGTATGAGGTATACCCATTTGACAGAGACCGACACAGTTTATAACAGCATCTAGTGTTTGTATGAGGTATACCATTTGACAGAGACCGACACAGTTTAGAACAGCATTTAGTGTTTCTATGAGGTATACCCATTTGACAGAGACCGACACAGTTTAGAACAGCATCTAGTGTTTCTATGAGGTAAACCCCTTTAACAGAGACCGACACAGTTTAGAACAACATTTAGTGTTTGTATGAGGTATACCCATGTGACAGAGACCGACACAGTTTAGAACAGCATTTCGTGTTTGTATGAGGTATACCCATTTGACAGAGACCGACACAGTTTAGAACAACATTTTGTGTTTGTATGAGGTATACCCATTTGACAGAGACCGACACAGTTTAGAACAGCATTTAGTGTTTGTATGTATGAGGTATACCCATTTGACAGAGACCGACACAGTTTAGAACAGCATTTAGTGTTTGTATGAGGTATACCCATTTGACAGAGACCGACACAGTTTAGAACAGCATTTAGTGTTTGTATGAGGTATACCCATTTGACAGAGACTGACACAGTTTAGAGCAGCATTTAGTGTTTCTATGAGGTGTACCCATTTGACAGAGACCGACACAGTTTATAACAGCATCTAGTGTTTGTATGAGGTATACCCATTTTACACAGACCGACACAGTTTAGAACAGCATTTCCTTTTTGTATGAGGTATACCCATTTGACAGAGACCGACACAGTTTAGAACAGCATTTCGTGATTGTATGACGTATACCCATATTACAGAGACCGACACAGTTTAGAACAGCATCTAGTGTTTCTATGAGGTATACCCATGTGACAGAGACCGGCACAGTTTAGAACAGCATTTTGTGTTTGTATGAGGTAAACCCATTTTACAGAGACCGACACAGTTTAGAACAGCATTTCCTGTTTCTATGAGGTATACCCATGTGACAGAGACCGACACAGTTTAGAACAGCATTTCGTGTTTGTATGAGGTATACCCATTTGACAGAGACCGACACAGTTTAGAACAGCATTTAGTGTTTGTATGTATGAGGTATACCCATTTGACAGAGACCGATACAGTTTAGAACAGCATTTCGTGTTTCTATGAGGTAACCCATTTTACAGAGACCGATACAGTTTAGAACAACATTTCGAAGCTAGACCAGACGGGAATTATGGGAGACGCTGTCTTTCTGCACATTTTGCCTCGCACTATTTTTTTGTTGTGATGTCCGAGTGGCGTTGCTTTAATCTTTATCCATTTCAATCAATGTCTTGAATCATCATGGAGAGTGATGAGGATTTTTGTTGTTGTTGTTGATTTGTTTTTCTTTTGTTTTGTTTTCTGTCTCAATTCTCTGCATGAGAGTTGATCGCAACGTGCCGATTAACTACTTCAAGAAATGTTAATCTAAAATGAAATCAGTTCAGTTCAGTTCGGTGGATAAAGTGATTTAACGTCTGTTCATCATCAATGATATTACACGACATCAAAGGGAAACAGGGGTCACAGAGAATGTCAGGTCATTTTCTCTCGCCTCTCTCCTTCACAATCATGTTAGAATCTAGACACTCCACTAAGAATACTTCTGGAAATACTTCTAAAAGAAGAAGAATTCTAACCAGTATGCCCAACGTGTGGGCAGTAACGTGTGTGATGTCCATGATATATATGCCATGTAGAATATGGTCAATGCTTTTAAAAGATGCTGAATTCATACCTTTCAATTTGTATCGCCCTGTTGAAACTGGGCAGTCTAGTAGTATATGATGGACAGAAATCTTTTGCCCCACATATGCACCTAACCTTAGGAGAGAATTTCGTGTTCCATGTGTTTAACCTTAAGTGTATTTGGTTATCTGTGCTATACATCTTAGGCATCAAGGCAATTCATGTGACTTCTTAGTGGAATTTCTGTTTTGTATACAGTTTTTCAACAAATGAGGTATTTCACTTATGGAGGTTTTCAAAAGACATTCAGAAACAGGCTATGTGAAATTTCTGTTATGCATACAGTTTTTCAACAAATGAAGTATTTCACTAATAGAGGGTTTCAAAGGACATTCAGAAACAGGCTGTGTAAAATTTATGTTATGCATACAGTTTTTCAACAAATGAAGTGTTTCACTCATAGAGGGTTTCAAAGGACATTCAGAAACAGGCTGTGTGAAATTTCTGTTATGCATACAGTTTTTCAACAAATGA
>CM031624.1:50374278-50376778 GCA_018398815.1 Conus ventricosus | reverse complement strand
TATGTTAAAGACAACCCGAAAAACAACGTCACTATAAAGGGCCAAAAAATGACACAGAGTCATTGAAAAAGCTAAACGGGACCATTTTTCGCCCTTTTGCCCCCCCCGAAGTCTTGATATCAGCGAAAAAAAAGTGTGGCAAAGGTCCTGAAATGAAACGGAGGGAATTTTCCCAATTTTTATCCAGTTTTTTTAGAAAATGAGCAATTTCCAATTGTGCTCAAAAAGCCGAAGCTTCGCAGATCTTTTTTCAAAGAAGTTCCACAAATGCCTTTCTGATAAATGCAAAGCTTGGGGGAAAACTTAAAGAATAACGATATAATGTGATCCGAAGAAAAAAAGACCATTATCAAAAAGGGAATCACTCTACGGAATTAAAAATGCAATAATATCATTACCAAAAAAAACCATCAGTTGGTCTGGATTCCTTTCGAATGGGAAAAGTTAAAACACCGGCCCGAAAATTTTTTTTTCGTTTCTTCTTAAACTCATAACAAAAGCTGGCAAATGGGAAATATCCCTTTGTTTGGAAAGAAACTTATCGTCCCATCTCAAAGCAGGGAAAAACCCGATCCAACATAAATAGTTTCCCCTCCATTGCCCTACCTCTCACACGTGTAATTAATGGAAAGAATTTTTTTAAAGTGGGCTTGTATACAGTGAGAAACGTGGGAAATTCCGACTACACAAGCAGGGGTTGAAAGGCAGATCAACAATAGACCCTCTGGTAAAATTAAACGACTCAGAAAACAACAATTTGCAAGAAAAAAAAAAATCCTCGCTACTTTTTTTGATGTCAGAAAAGCGTATGATCATTTTGGCATGAAGACTTTTTTTTAAATAAAAAACCCCTTGGTCTTTCCGGTCCGTATAAACTATATCAAAGCATTTCTGAAACAGAAGTATAGAAACAAAGATACAAAAAGTTTTTCCAGCAAGAGATATTTACAATGGGGATTCCTCAGGGACGGTCCGCTCCCCTACTTTTTAATTTCGATATCGATTCCCAAAGCATTTTTTCGAAAAAAGTTCCCTTGTGCAATATGTGCGATATTTGCATGTGGGTGAACGTTTCTCTAAAGAAGAAAACTTCGTCAGATCTTTCAATTTCATTTTAAAAAAAAAAAATTCAGCGAGACCTAGATAATATAGCAATATTTATGTTTTAAACGGCCTTAGTTTACGGCAGAAAAAAAACCCCCATATGTTATTTTTATGCTGGGGAAATTTTGCAAATTCCTACTTTTTAAGGGAATAACAATGTATTGAATTTTGTCACCGAGTTAAAATTTTTAGGGGAAAATAAACCCTAAAAATTTCCGGGGAACAAAACCCAAATTTAATAATTTCAAAGGCCAGCAAATCCTTAATCTTCTTAAATAATCGTAAACAAATTGGGGGGGCAGATACACAAACTTTAGTACACCTTTCACTCTCTCGTAAATCAAAAAATTATAACGCACAAAAAGTTTCTCAAACGCACCAAACTATTTTCTTAAAAAGTTGTAAACAAGACTGCAAGAATTTTTGCTCGCACTAGGCGTCCCATTTCATGCCCTGCATCAAAAGTATCACGAAGCCGGAGTTTTTTGCCCCTTGACGACTACAAAAACTTGGCCTGTGTAAATTTATCCTACGTACTCATGTTAGAACCAACCAAGATGAAATTAAACTTTACATCGATTTCCCCTTTCCCGAAGCGAGCTAGGGCCCATTAAATTAATACCTTTTAAAAAAACATATTCCTCAAAATTATTGAAAGACACTGAGATTTACCCAAGATATTGCTGAGTTTTCCTGTATCCCCGATTCCCCAAAATTGGGGAAATTTCACCCGCATTTTTTTATAAATAACGATCACAAAAGAATGTTTAAAAAATAATTTCCTCTCTTGCCCAAAACTCATATCGAAAGTAATTAAATTTCCCTCCCTTAAAGTTTTCACCGAGGATCACTTTAAAAAGAAAAAGCTGGAAGTGGTTTTGTTTTTTTCCTACCCTTAAAATTAAAAATCTTTTTCATTTTCGGGGAAGGGGGATTCTTTTCCACGGGTGAGCTGGTGGAAATTTTAAGGCGTTTAATTTCTTGTTTATACCCACTACTATCTACAAAACTTTTCGTGTGGATTCTAAAACTGTCCTCAAGGGCCCTTTAACTATTGCGTAAAAAAATCGAGGTGAGGGGGATTTTAGAAATAAAAACTTGTCATATTCTTATATCAAGAGGTAAACGGTTTACTTTTGCTGGATTCCCCCCTCACTGTGGGATTTCTGGTAATGATGGGGTGACCGGGGTGCCAAAAAGGGCACGAAAGTCGATGAATCCCTAGAAATCAAAATTCCTCTTTTGTTTATACGAAGGATATGGTCTCTTAAAAAGACGTGATTGAAAAGGTTTATGAAGCCCACAAAAAATTTGGGTTTTTATTAAAAACATCTAATAAACTGCTCTGCTGTGACAAAACCCATCAGCATTTTTTTTTCTAGCAATGCGGCTAAAA
>CM031624.1:50364278-50369278 GCA_018398815.1 Conus ventricosus | reverse complement strand
CACCGAAAACGCATCTTAAAAACGATTTAAAAAGAAAAAATTTCTCCACTTTTTCTGCATTGCCCAAACATCCCCAAAACCTGGGTACTAACAGTTTTTCGAAGGTTTTGCCCAGTTCGTTCTGCCTGAATACAGGCATTAGCATCATATAACTTTTTTTGGGTACCTATGGTGAGGATGTCAACAATTTGATCCAATTTTAACTAACGAATAAAGAAAAAACAATGTAAATCGGAAACTCCCAATTTCCCCCCAAGCTAGTCATTTTTTAAATCCCTCCAACCCCGGATCATTTTGCAATCTTGACCTAACCCCCTTTTCAACTCATCATACTGCTGAAGCCCCGACTTCAATCCATACAAAGAAGGGGTTTACTTTTGCAAAAAAGTTTTAAAAAACGTAGAGGCGGGGAACATTGTATAAAAAGTAAGTCTTTTAATCCTCAACACTCTCAGGGCTTTTCCGAAAATTTTCAACAATTTGACCATTTGAGAGTTGAACCAAAAAACTCCTAAGAATTAAAACTAATTCTACAATTATCTTTTTTCCCTGAAGTCCTTTTCTCACAATTTTTAACAAAACCCCCATTTTTGAATTATCACTTTAGTTTACCATATTGACCATAGACCCCTTTTTTTTACAATAATTTTTAAAAACAATTTACTTCTTCTGTAAATCTGCCACTAAAATCGAGCCCGGAAATGTCATCTGCTACATTAGTAAGAATATATCAAATATCGCAAACACTCTATTCCTCTAGTACCAAAATTTTTAAAGTTTCTTGTTCCATTTCTGAAAGAAAAAATTGAAAATAACAGGGGACTCAAAAGCATCCTTGTCAACCCCAAAATACAAAAAAATACTCTGTTATATTTTTTCCCAAATTTTTCAAGCGCTTTTACATTTTTGTACATTTTGTAATGATAAAATATTTCCCAGGTACCCCTTTGAAAACATTAAAAAACAACAACTTCATTCACAACATGTCAAACCCCTTTAAAAAAACAACAAAAAGAAAAGAAACGACCCCTTTTCCTTGTGAGTATTTTTGTATAGAAAATTGCAGAAAAAATGTTGCAATTGTAATAACCTTTACAAAAACCTGCCGGGGCTTCCCGGGTAAAATCTGCTTGACTGCGAATTTTGAAACCTTTTCATTCAATATTGTACTATAAAATTTACCAAAAAAATTTTAACAGGATATGCCCGAATTTCAATTTTTTTCAGTGCTACCTTTTTGGCAGGGGAAAGTTTTCCGTAGACCAATTCGGGGTAAATCCAGTTGAAAAAAAACTTTTTTAAAAAAGGGGCAACAAAAATTTGGCATGGATATCAGTAGATGACGGAAAAAGTCTAAAGATAGACCACCCGGACCGGTCTTTCCACTTTTGAAATTATTCAGGCTTTTTAAACCTTCATTTTCACTTATTCCCCCTCATTCTACAAGAATTAATCAATTTCACAACTGTTTGGTCATCGTATTTACTGTGTCTTTAAGGCCTCAAAAAATTTAAACAAAAAGAAAATTTCAAAGGGAAAATGTTTTAAAAGTAGTCAAAACCATGTGCGTGGTGAATTCCTTTTGCCCTATTCATCTTTGGAGTAATATTTTTCATTTTTTTGCCAGAATCCTTTGAATCTTATGCCAAGAACTTAAGCTCATTAAAAATTTCTCTTTTAATTTCAGTCTGTTTCCTTTTTTGCATAAATCCTTGAAATTTTCTTGAGACAAGAAAATTTTTTCCAAAAATGGGTTGTGATGGTAATCAAAAGGGTTCAGTCGTAATTTTTTATTTTTTTAAACTTCAATTCAACCCCACCATGGTGGCTGCAATGGGAATTTAAGTTTTTTTTTTTGGGGTCAATTTCATTTTCCCTGGGCCCTTTGAAAAAAAAGGACATAAATCGACAGCCACATCAGTGTTTTGATCCAATGCTAAATAAATTCTTAAAATTTCAGACCTCCCTGACGAAAATTTAGAGTAAAAGCTGTCTCTTAGGTTTTTTTTCCAAAATATTTGGGCTTTCCTCCCAAACAATACTTTCTTTTTCCCCAATCCTTAAACAATCTTGAACGGATGGAGATAAAATTGGGGAAAATGGTCGATTTCAGATTGTTTCAACAAAATCTGTGATCATTCAAAAAAGGAAAAGGGGAAAAAAAATAACCCCAAATATTTTTCCCTCTGTTTGCTGTACATGTGATCTCCCCATCTTTGTCACTGTTGGATCTTCCATTTACAATGATCATTCAAATTCTCTGCAAAAGGGCTATAAATTTTCTACCAAAATTATTTATGCTAAAATTTTAGATTTGGGCGATGGTTACAAACGATCATTTATTTTTTCCTTAGTCATAAAACTTTTAAATTTGCGGTTATTTTTTCAAAACATCTGAAAGGCCAAAGTGCGAGCTTTAAAAATCCCACATAACCCGGTAAATCAGGATAAATAGTCTTTTTGCGTCATGTAGCTCTCAAAATATAAAACCCTTCAAATTGCATCATTTTAATAAACCCAAAATTCAGGTGCAATATAAAACAAAAAAAATGTAAGAATACAATGGACGGGCAAAGAATTGACTTCTTTTAGAATACCAGTCCTGAGCCTTTCCAGTAACCTTTCCACATAACACGAAAATTTCCCTTTTGAACACAAAAAACGCCTCCCTTTTATTCGCTTCTTGGGTGGGGAGAAAAAAAAATGATATTAGGGAATGCAAATTCAATGTCACATTTTTTACAAGACCACATTTTAAAGAGTGCGAAGATTTTGAAAGGTCAAAAAAATTTGAAAAATGGGAAACTTAGTTTCCAAAAAGACCTTGAATGTTCCAAGACATTTTCTGAAAATCAGAAAAAAAGCGGAGAAAGCGGGTGCTTGAATGAACACAACCTAAAACGTGTTCTGACAAGGGCCAAAAAAAGGGGGGGGGGTCGTTTGGGACTCTTTCTTGCCTGGGGGTGGGCCGGCCCGTCTTCACTCGTGGCTTCTTTTTAGTCCCGGGGGCTCTGTCGTAGTAAAACCCTTTCCGTCAATCATGAGTGATCAAACTTCAAGAAAGCCTGTTTCTTTTTTCCCATTTTCCTTCTTTAAAAAAGCAAGAGCAGACGGGGGTATCTCGCACTCTCTTTAAAAATCTTCACCAATGAAAACATTTTTCCCCCTCTGGGACTTTTTTTCAAATTTTCTTTCTTTCAGAACTCGTTGCTTGTCCCTTTAATTTTAAAAAAATCATGATGGGTGCACAGGGCCCTCCAATCGGTGAACGCGTTCAAATCCAAGTTCCCCTTTAATTTTCAAGTGGTTTTTGAAACCTTTTCACAAGTTTCTCCAGTCGTCCCATGATTTTTTTGGCCGGGCCTTCAAACCATTGAAAAACAAATTTTTCTTTTGGATCGCCCTTTCCCAAATCGCCAACTTCTTCCCTCCCTCCAACCTGTCCATAGTTCTTTTATTCGTCGTTTCAACACTTTATTCTCTTTCCCTTTACGCACTGCTGTCTCATGCAACTGACCGACTTCTTCCCGTACCCAGGACGAGTCACCAGGGAGTCCAGTCGTACGTTTAGGAGCGGTCCCCTTTCCAGACTTTTTTCATGCCGGAAAAGGGGTTCCATCAACGAAGTCAAATAGGCTCCGTTTGCGGGGGTCTTTCCCCCGCCGGTCTTCTTCCCTGATGTTCTATCCGATGATTCGCAACGAGGGATATCCAATTTGGTTTGTTTTTAAAAGTTTTGTTTCATTTCCAGGGCCCGGATTCATTTCCACATCGCCAGCCTGATACAAGAGAATGGGGACAAGTATCACTAAAGCCAGCGACAGTCGCATCTGCAAGTTTAACGTCTTCAAAGCACTCTCTCTCATTTCCTTTGGGACCTTGTACATAAAATTTTGATAAATCCATAAAAAATGTCCACAGATCGCTCTGAAATTCAGAGGAATATGGCATATCTTCACAAAAAGGTACAAAAAATCTTGAGAAATCTTGAGAGCCGGCCAATTAGCAGTTTTAAATTTAAATTTTAAAAAAAGAGCAGAACCAAAAACACGTCCCCCTTTTTGTATAAAGAATTTCACCCCCCCGTGGTGTGGTGGGTGTGTTGTGTGTGGGGGTGTGGGGTTATTGTCTGTGTGGTGGGGGTGGTGTGTGGTGTGGTGAGAAGAGAGAGAGAGAGAGAGAGAGAGAGAGAGAGAAGAGAGAGAGAAGAGGGAGGAGCATATAAAACTACTACATGTCACTTGACACCTTGCTCGTGTACAAGTGATGCTGTGTACAAGTAGCGTTCCCCCCCGTTTAACAGTGTTTTATGTATCAACCATGCTCAGTGTGCGGCGCGCGCGCGTGTGTGTGTGGTTTTGTGTGTTTGTGGGTGTGTTGGTGGGGTGTGTGTGTGTGTGTGTGTGTTTGTGGTGTTTGTTGTTTGGGTTGGGTGTGTGGGGTGTGTGTGTGTGTTTGTGTGGTGGTGTGTGGGGTGTGTGTGTGTGTGTGTGTACGGGGCGGCGCATCGATGGGGTGTGGTTTTGTGGGGTGTGTGTGTGTGTGTGTGTTTTGGTGGTGTTTTGGTGTGTGTGTGTGTGTGTGGGGTGGGTTTCGTGCATGTGTGTGTGTGTGTGTGTGTGGGTGTTGGGGTTTGTGTGTGTGGGGTGTGGTGTGGTTGTACGCGCGCACGTGCACCACAACAGACACACCCAAAAACACACACACACACACAACACCACACACACCACAACACACACACACACCACACACACACACCACAATCCCCCACACAACAACCACACACACACAACCACACCACACACACCCCACACACACACACCACACCCACACACACCACGCACGCACCAAACCACACGACAAAACACACTCACAACCACAAAAACACACCCCAAAACACACCACACACACACACACCCCCACACACACACACCACCACACACCACACATAACCCCCACCACACACGCACACACCACCACAACAGCACACCCACACACAA
>CM031624.1:50350076-50359178 GCA_018398815.1 Conus ventricosus | reverse complement strand
ATGAATCATCAATTTGCTAACGACTTCCTTCCCATTAACTTACGCTCACGATGTCTTTGCTTTGAAGATTAAATCATGTTTGTCTCATACTGCCTCGGTTTAGAAGGCATCTCCATATATCGACACGCCCGACTTGTGTGAAATAAATATTTTTTATACTGCTGGTGTCTAAAGGCATATTATAGAATTTTGCTGATTCCTTCGCATACTGGTATACTTGGAATGAACTGGCTGATAGGGCTGCGAAAAAAGGTGCTAAAAAAAGTAGGGTCATTTTATGAGTTGAAAATAAAACCGTCAGTAGTGGAATGTTATCGTACCCTTGAATCGACTGCACGGAAGAGAGCTCAAACAAATGTTGATACGTCAACCGAGATTTCATCCAACCAATGGGAAGCTTTTCCAATAGACCTTGTATTAAGAAAAATGCCTGGTCTTCCAGTTTATTATTCCAGACAAATATCTTCCTTGTAATTCGATTAAAGCTAAATGCTTTGAAAACAAAGTTTAGTAAGAATACTAACTGTATTTGTGGTAAAGAAATAACACTGAACCACATTTTGTTCAATTGTCACAAGTTGACTACTTTCTTACCAACATCATTACGATCCAATACTTTTTCTGAAACAAACTTGCAAGATCTACTTTCGAATCATTCTCTGCTGATCGAAATTGCTGAATACTTAATACATAGTCCCATTGGGGTTTTTATTTAGATACTTTTGAGCTAAACTCATTTTGTTTAAGATAGTGACGGATTTTTGCTTTCTTGCTATATGTTTGGGGTTTTTTCCCCCCACTAATTGTTGTATTTAAGATTGCTGATTTGTTTATTGTTCAGTTTAGACACATATACAGATACATACACTTACACACTCACATACAAAGGCCTGCATTCATGCTTACACAACACATAGGCTTATTCATTTAACCATTCAGTCAGTCAGTCACTCTCTTCTTTCATTCACGTCTAATATCACTCAAAGTGAACAGACGTTAAACAGAAGTACAACACACACACACACACACACACACACACACACACACACACACACACACACACACACACACACACACACACACACACACACACATGAGCATACAGATTTAACAAAGGCTGAAAATACTAATTTATTGTTATCCAATATCAAAATGCATTTGCCTGATCACTATTCCACCATTTGAAGATATACACTGATGGATCATTATCGATGAACATGCAGGTGCAGCATACATTATCCCAGGCCTTAACAAAGAAAAGTCTATTATCTCGGAAAAAAACAAATCTATATTCACGGCCGAGTTATTTGCTATAATTATGGCTTTAGAGTTTGTTGTGGATTACCCTCAAAATTTATTTAAAGTTTTTTATGTGTAGATTCCAAGTCAGTTCTTACTGCAATGAAGAATTATAAATTAAATGTTCGACCTGAGATGATCACTGAAATAAATAATTTAGTACATTTCCTCTCAGTCAGAGACACCGAAATAACATTTCTTTGGGTGCCCTTCCACTGTGGGTTATAATATAATGAAAAGGTGATGTTCTAGCAAAGAGAGGAGCAAAACAATCATCAGATTCGCATTTTTTAAACTTCTCTATGTCAGTGCAAGAGTGCTATACTTGGCAGAAAAAGTACAATTTTTCTCATTTTCATTTGATAGAAAGAGAAAGTGGGTGTTTTGGTTTAAACGATGAAATGAAAAATATGTATGAAATGTTAAGTGAGTACGACCAAAACATTTACCGTAGACGCCAGATAAGTTCCTTGATCTGCAGATGGAAACTGGATTGTTTGAAAACAAAGTATGTCAAAAATATACATGTGGTCATAGCATTTCAATTGATCACATTCTTGTGTGTAACTTAATGAAAAAAATTATTCCAAATACGTCTGTACAGCCTATTCAAAATGTTTTCCTGTTAGCAAGTGAAACATATCTTTTCTTTTTGCACTTAGCTAAAAGTCCAATTGGCAAATACTTATAATCGATAACAGTCAGTGGTGAGACAGAACAGAAGAGTTATATGTTTGATTCTTCTTTTTGTTTGGTTGTGTGTGTGTGCGTAGATTTTTTTTTATTATTTTTTTAATTTTTATTTTTATTATTATTATTATTTTTTTTTTTTTTTAAATAATCTTTGATTAAGTGGATATTCTATTTTTGTGTTATACTTGTAGATAAGTTAATCCTTTTGACTCGTTGTGTTAACCTTTTTTTCCCAGCCCCGATTTTTTTTTCTTTTTTTTTTCGTATAATATCACGTAATGTGGAAAGACGTAAAACAAAACAACAACAACAACAACAACAACAAACAACAACAACACACACACACACACACACACACACACACACACACACACACACACACACACCACACACACACAGAGAGAGAAAGAGAGAAACACACACACACACACACACACACACACACACACACACAGAGAGAGAGAGAAAGAGAGAGAGAGAGACACACACACACACACACACACACACACACACACACACACACACACACACACACACACACACACACACAGACAGACAGACAGATAGACGGAAGATCGAATTAGCCTACGGAAAAACTCACAAGTATGAAAATAAATGGCATATACAAAGGACGTTATGCCACGAAAGAAAGATCAAGGGGGGAAATCGAAAGGGAGACAAAAAGTAAAGATTAAAGTCATTCAAGAAGACAATATTATTGGAAAGTACAAATGAGAGAAAGTAAGAAGGGAAACAACTTAAACGACAACAGAAAGGGAAAGAAGGATGAAAGAACGAAAATGAAAGAATAGAAGAAAAAAAGGACGAGAATGACAAAGAAAGAGAGTAACAATCGGAGATTTAAAGCAGGAAACGCAGAACGGTAGAGAGGGGAAAAGTGCACTCAACTCCAAGACAGGAAAGACAGAAAACACTAAAGAAAAACAAAAGAGAAGAGAAGAAAAAACAAACAAAAATGAAAGAAAGAAAAGATGGGGGAAAAAAACGAAAGAAAAAAGAAAAGAAAAACAAAAAGGAAAAAAACCTAAAGAAGAACGAAAACGAATCAATTAACAAAACCAACAAAAGTCAAAGACTGAAAAGAAAAAAGAAATATAACGAAGACAGGAAGGAAGGAAGAAATGACAAAAAAGAGGCTGAAGGAAAGGGAGACAGTACGAAAAAAAAAGGAAAGAAAAGAAGGAAGGAAGAAAGAACCGCGTAGAGAAAGAAAAAAAGGGAAGAAAAAAGGAGAGCACACACACACACACAACAAATTGGAAGGAAGGAAAAAAAGAAAAGAAAAAGAAGAGAAATAGAAAGACATGAAGAAAGAAAATGAAACAAAGAAAATGAAACAAAGAAAATGAAACAAAGAAAATGAAACAAAGAAACAGCGACAGAAAACACACACACACATAAAGATGGGACCAAACAAACAAACAAACCCCAAAATGTTACAAGTCAAAGACTGAATGTAGGAAAGAATCAATCAACGAACGAAAATGGAACGAACGAATAAAACAACAAAAAAACAAAACAAGGAACGGAACTAATCCAGAGAGAAAGAACCAAATACTAAAAAGAAAGCAAGAACGAAAGGAAGAAAGCAACTAAACGAAAACCTGACGAGGAAAAACAGAACCAAAGATAGAAAACACAGAGAGAGAGAGAGAGAGAGACGAAGAAGAAGAAGAAGAAGAAGAAGAAGAAGAAGAAGAAGAAGAAGAAGAAGAAGAAGAAGAAGAAGAAGCAGAAGAAGAAAAGAAAGATAAACAGAAATGAAAAGAAAAGAAAGGGAAGAGAAAAAAAAAACGAAAAAAAGGGGAGTTTGTACGGGGGGAAGCAAAAAAAGAAATGAAACAAAACCCAGAAGTGGAGATAATAAAGAAAGAAAGGAAGGAAAAAGACTACCAAGAAAAAAAAAGAAAAACACCCCACACACACACACACACACACACAAAAAACACACACACACAAAACACACACGCCCCGGCGCGCGCGCAGGGCACGCACGCACGCACGCACGCAACGCACGCACGCACGAAAACGCACGAAAGCACACACACACACACAAAAACAAAACAGGAAAAAAATAAAATTAAAAATGAAAAGGGAAAATGGAAACAAAAAAAAAAAAAACGAGACCAAGAGAAAGACAAAAACCCAAAGAGACAAGGAAATAAAACAAAAAAAAAAAATGAAAGAAAAAAAAATTTTTTGGGAAATTTTGAAATTGAAAATAAAAAAACTAAAGGGACGAAAACGAAAGAAAAGAAAGAAAAAAAAAAGCAAAAAAAAAAAAAACCCAAACCCGCCAAAACTAAGAAAAATCTAGCAAAAACAGCCCTAACAACGGTTTTGGACCAAGTTTTCCGATATTACTCCGTCTTTTTTTTTTCCCCTCAAAAGGGGGAGGGAGAAGAAAAGAGAGAGAAAGGGGGAAAAAGAGGGGAGAAGAGAAAAAGAGAGAAGAGAGAGAGAGAGAGGGAAGTGGGTTGTGTGTGTGTGTGTGGTGTGTGTGGTGTGTGTGTGGTGTGGGTGGTTGTGTGGGAAAGGGTTTTGTGTGTGGTGTGTTTGTGTATTTTGTTGTGTGGGGTGTGTGGGGTTTTTGGTGTGTGTTTTGGGTGTGTGTGCGTGCTGTGCGTGTGTGTGTTGAGCGGGTGCGTGTGTGGGTGGTTTTGTGTTTTGTGTTGTTGTGTGTGAGTTTTGTGTGTGTGGGGGTGGGGGTTTTTAAAGGGGAGGAAATTTTGTGGTAAGGGGATGGGGGGGTGGGGGTTTTTAAGGGAATGGAGGAGGGAGGTCGGGGAAGCGGAGAGGTCCCTGGGGGGCCTTTTTCCTTTCCCGGAAAGGGAAACGTTTGTGAAAGTGGTTTTTAAATTAATTTTCTTAAAGGGTGTTGTGTTTGGTGTGGGGGTGTGTGGTGTGTGGGGTGTGTTGTTTTGAGTGTGTGTTTTGTATAAATTTTGTGTGTTGTGGGGTTTTGGGGGTTTTAATGTTGTATTTTTGTGTGTGTGTGTGTGTGTGTGGTGTGGGGGGAAGAGAGAGAGAGAGAGAGAGAGAGGGGGAGGGAGAAAAAGAGATACAAGAGCGATAGAAGTGACGAAAGGGGGAAAAGAGAGTTTAAAAGAGAGCAAAGAGAAAGAAGAGAAGGGGAGAGAGAAGAGAGAGGATTTGGGTTTTTTGAAAGAGAGAGAGGGGCGTCATAGTGTGTGATGTGTGTGTGGGGGAAAGTGTGTGTGCGTGGTTTCGTGCGGGGCGTGCGTGGTGCGTGCGTGCGTGGTTTTGTTGTGGGTTGGTTGTTGTTTGTGTTTTTTGGGTGGTGGGGTGTGGGGTTTTTGCATGTTTGTTTTTTGTATGGCGTTTTGGGGGGGTTTGTGTGGTTGTGTGGGGTGTGTGTGTGTGTGTGTGGGGTGTGTGTGTCTGGGGTTGTGTGTGGGGTTGTTTTTGTGTGGGGGAAAGAGGGGAGGAGAGAGAGAGAGAGAGAGAGAGAAGAGAGAGAGAGAGAGAGGGGGCCTTTTCCCCACTTCTTCTGCCCGGGTTCTCAAGTTTTTTTTTTCTTTATGAAAATACCATGTTTCATTGTGACATCAGGGATCTCTTCTTATTTTCCCTTTGGGCTTTTCTTCTTCTTTTTTTTCTTCTTCTTCTGCTTCTGCTTTTTTCTTTTTCCCCCTTTTTCCCTTCTTCTTCTTCTTTTTTCTTCCTTCTTCTTCTTCTTCGCCCCTTTCTTCTTTTTTTTCTTTCTTTTTTCTCTTTTTCCTTTTTTCTTCCTTCCCCTTTCCCCTTCTTCTTCTTCTTCTTCTTCTTTTTCCCTTTTTCCCCCTTTCCCCTTTTCCCTTCTTCTTTTTCCCTTCTTTTTCCTTTCTTCTCCTTTTTTCCCCTTCCCTTTTCTTTTCTTTTTTCTTCTTCTTCTCCTTCTTTCTTCTTTTTCTTTTTCTTTTTTCTTTTCTTTTTCTTCTTCTTCTTTTCTTGTCAAATCCAAATCCTTTTTTTTTTCTTTGTTTTCTTTTTTCCTCTTCCTTAAATTTCAATCCTTTCTCCCCCTTTGTTTTTTTTTTAGGGGGGGGTGAAATTTGTTGTTGTTGCTGCTGCTGTTTTTTGTTTTGTTTTGTTGGTGTGGTTTTGCTGTTGCTGCTCCCTGTTTTCTTGTTGTTGTTTTTTGGTGAGGGTGGTGTTGCTTTTGGGCTGCTCTTTTTTCCCTTGCTGTTTTTGGGTTGGTGGTGGTGGTGTTTGCTGTTGCTGCGCTTTTTTCTTTTGTTGTTGGGGGTGGGGGTGGGGTTGCTGTTGCGCTCTGTTTTTTTGTTGTTTTTTTTGTTTTTGGTGGTGTGGTGGTTTTTGCTGTTGCTCTGGGGGTTTTCTTTTGTTTTTTGTTGGTGGGGTGGGGTTTGTTGCTGTTGCTGCTGCGTTTTCCCCTTGTTGTTGGTGGGGGGTGGTGGTGTTGCGGGCTGCTCTTTTGTTTTTTGTTTTTGGGGGGGCTTTTTCTTTTTTTTCTTCTTTTTTTTTTTTTTTTTTTAATTTTCTTCTCCCTTTTCCCTTCTTCTTTTCTTCCCCTTCTTCTTTTTTCTTTTTCTTTTTCCCTTCTTTTTCTTCTTCGTCTCCTTTGTCATTTTCTTGTTCTTCATCATCTTTTCTTTTTCCCTTTTTCCCTTTTCATCCTTTTGTTGTTGTTTTTGTTCTTCCCCTTGTTTTTGTTCTTCTTTTTCCCTCCTTTCTCTCCTTTTTCTTTTTTTTTTTCCCTCCTTCCCTTAATTTCCCCCCCTTTCCCTTTTTCGGAGTTTCATCCCCCCCCTCCCCCCCAACCCTCACCTTATTTCCTTTCCCCCTTCACTTAAAGCCCCCCCCCCCAAACCAAAACCCCAAACCGAACCCCACCCCCACCCTCCCCCACCCCAAAGGACATAGAGCAAAGACAGTAAGGGGGGGGGGGGGGGGGGCTGGTTTAAAAGGGAAAGGGGAGGGGGGGGGAGGGGGGAAAATACCCGGGGGGTGGGGGGGGGAGGGGGGGGGTGAGAGGAGCGATTTAAAAAAAAAAAAAAAAAAAGAAAAAAAGACAGACTAAAGGGTTTCAACCAAGACATTTTTATGGGTTGGGGGGGGGAAAGGGGTAGGGGGGGGCGGGGGGGGGGGGGAGAGGAAGAGGGAGCGGAAGGATACAGGGAGAGGAGGGGGGGGGGGAAAGGGGGTTAAAAAGGATGGAAGGACGAAGGCGAGGGGCAGGAGGAGGGGGGGGGGGGTTTTGGGGGGGTAGGGGGGAGGGTAGGTAGGGTGGGGTAAGGGGGGGGGGGTGGGGTGGGGGTTGGGGGGGGGGGGGGTGGGATTTGCCTGATGACACCCGGAGAGGTGAAAGCACTTATTTTACCCCCTCAGCCAAGGGTGCTTTCGCTTCCTTCCCCAAACCCCTCTTTACCCTGGGCTTTTCCCCCCCCTTTTAAAAAAGGGTTTTTCGTTGAAAGAGCCTGCTTTTTTTTGTGCTTTTTTTGTTTTGTTTTTACCCTTTTTTTTCTTTTTTTTTTTCTTTTTTTTTTCCCGTCTGTCTGTCGTCTGCTGTCTTTTTTTTTCTTTCCCTTTTTTTTCTTTCTTTCTTTTTTTTCTTTCTTCTTTTTCTTTCCCTTTTTCCCCTTTTTCGCTGGGCAAAATCTTTTTTCCCCTGTTTTGTCTGTCCTGCTGTCTGTCTGTCCCTCTTGTCCCGTCTCTCTCTCTCTCTAGAACGCCCGCGGGGAGAACGAATAAATTTTTTGGTTTGTGTGGGGTTTTGTGGTGTTGTGTTTGTGTTTTTGTGTGGGGGGGTTTTGTGTGTGGTAAGACAGATAGACAGAAAAAAGAGACCCCCCAGAGAGAAAGAAACACACAGACAGGGGACAGAGAGAAGAGACCCGAGACAAGAGAGACAGACAGAGAGAGAGAGAAAGAAAAACAGAGAAAAGAAAAGAGAGAGAGAAAAAGAGAAGACCAAAAGGGGGGATGGGGTTGGGGGATAAAGGAGAATAGAAAAAGCAAAACTGGGGCCGGTCACACACACACACACCACACCACACCACACACACACAAAACACACACACACACCCCACCACACACACACACACAAAACACACCCCACTACCAAAACACACACACCACTAACCAAAACGCCCTTGAAAAAACATTTGGGGAGCAGAGAGAGAAAAAGAGAAGGAGAAAAGAAGGAGAGAGAGAGGAAAAAAGAGAGGGGAAGAGAAAAGGAAAAGGGGAAAAAAGAGAGGGGAGTAAAGATTCTTTTTTAAACAACGGTAAAGTACTAAACTGAATCGGCCAAAGGTTTAAAAGGGGGTTCAGTTACTTTTCCCACAAAACTTGCACAAACTGAAATTTAGCACTAAAGGGAAACAACATGCGTGCACGCCGTTCGAAAACATAAAGACAGTAGCATTAATGCGAGAGAGAGAAGAGAAAAAAGAGAAAAGAGAGAAGGGGAGAGAGAGAGAGAGAGAGAGAAGAAAGAGAGAGAGAGAGGGGAAAAGAGAGAGGGGGAAGAACAGAGAGAGAGAGAAAAGAGAGAGAGGAGGGAGAAAAAGAAAAGACAGACAGACAGACACAACAGACAAGAAAAAGAGAGACAGAGAGGGGGGGGGGGGGGGTGAGGCAGACAAGAAGAGAAAAAGAGAGAGAGGGGAGAGAGAAAAGAGAGAGAGAGAGAGAGAGAAAAAGGGGAGTCAGAAAAAAGGGGCAGACAGACAGACAAGACAACAAAAAGATCCCCGAAGACAGACAGACAAAGAATACACAACACCTAGATGATGAACAAGCAACAGACAGAAGGGAAGGGAGAGGGGTAGCACACACAGACTAAAAAAATGTTCCCAAAAGAAAAACTGTAGCACGGCTTTAAGAAAGTATGGCAATCTGGAGCGCCAAAATTGTCATTTGTGTTTTTTTTCTGACATGAACGGGAATTATTTCCCCCAAGAAAAAAAATAAACCCCCATAAACACATGAAAACCAGGTTTATCGACCCCGATTTAAAAAAAAAAAAAAACAAGCAAAAAAACAAACAAAAAAAAAAACAAAACAACCAAATAATACGTCCGAATGTTAAAGGGCGCTGTTGTTAAAGATTTTTTTTTACCAAAA
>CM031624.1:50340076-50345076 GCA_018398815.1 Conus ventricosus | reverse complement strand
CTATGTATACAACTGAGACACTGTGAGTGTGGATGATGTGACTATGTATACAACTGAGACACTTTGAGTATGGATGATATGACTATGTATACAGCTGAGACACTGTGAGTGTGGATGATGTGACTATGTATACAGCTGAGACACTGTGAATGTGGATGTGACTATGTATACAGCTGAGACACTGAGTGTGGATGATGTGACTATGTATACAACTGAGACACTGAGTGTGGATGTGACTATGTATACAGCTGAGACACTGTGAGTGTGGATGTGACTATGTATACAGCTGAGACACTGTGAGTATGGATGATGTGACTATGTATACAGCTGAGACACTATGAGTATGGATGTGACTATGTATACAGCTGAGACACTGTGAGTATGGATGATGTGACTATGTATACAGCTGAGACACTGTGAGTGTGGATGTGACTATGTATACAGCTGAGACACTGTGAGTGTGGATGTGACTATGTATACAGCTGAGACACTGTGAGTGTGGATGTGACTATGTATACAGCTGAGACACTGTGAGTATGGATGATGTGACTATGTATACAGCTGAGACACTATGAGTGTGGATGTGACTATGTATACAGCTGAGACACTGTGAGTATGGATGATGTGACTATGTATACAGCTGAGACACAGTGAGTGTGGATGTGACTATGTATACAGCTGAGACACTGTGAGTGTGGATGATGTGACTATGTATACAGCTGAGACACTGAGTGTGGATGTGACTATGTATACAGCTGAGACACTGAGTGTGGATGTGACTATGTATACAGCTGAGACACTGAGTGTGGATGTGACTATGTGTACAGCTGAGACACTGTGAGTGTGGATGTGACTATGTATACAGCTGAGACACTGAGTGTGGATGTGACTATGTATACAACTGAGACACTGTGAGTGTGGATGTGACTATGTATACAGCTGAGACACTGAGTGTGGATGTGACTATGTATACAACTGAGACACTGTGAGTGTGGATGTGACTATGTATACAACTGAGACACTGTGAGTGTGGATGTGACTATGTATACAACTGAGACACTGAGTGTGGATGTGACTATGTATACAGCTGAGACACTGAGTGTGGATGTGACTATGTATACAACTGAGACACTGAGTGTGGATGTGACTATGTATACAACTGAGACACTGTGAGTATGGATGAGTGAACCGGATTAAGCGACGCGGGGGAGCACGCAAAATTACTGCAGAAAAAGAAAGGATGAACTGAAGAAACAAAGAAAGACATGAGAGAAGGGGGAAGAGAGAAACAGCACATACATACCATAATGTGACGTTATTTAACGAGGTGTAACATAACGTAACGGTGCATAGCATACGATGGCATAATATAATATCATTCGCTTGTGTCTGCGACTCTTGGGAATTGTTTTGTCTCTCTAGAATAGGGTTGAAGAAGAGAGAGAAGAAGAAGAAGAAGAAGAAGAAGAAGAAGAAGAAGAAGAAGAAGAAGAAGAGAAGAAGAAGAAGAAGAAGAAGCAGCAGCGGCAGTAGCAGCAGAAGAAGAGGAAGAGAAACAACGACAATTACAACAACAACAGCAACAACAACAACAACAGCAACGACGACGACGATACTAACTAGAACAAGAACAACGACGACGACGACAACAACAACAAAAACAACAACAAAACACACCACCACCACCACCACCACCACCAACAACACAACAACAACAACAACAGCAACTCGTCACCACAATTTTGTTTCTATATAAAGCTATCTGATAAAGGAAAAAAAAACAAAAACCCGTTTCCTACCGATGCGCTTACGTTTGCTCCAAAATGTACACAACCTGCCAAAACGTTCGCTGAAGTAGGCTGACGTTACGAACGCTTTCGATAGCTGAACGTGCACCTTGGAAACGTCCACCTTACCTGAACGTTCCCCTGCACCGCCGCTTCCCGTTGATAGAGAGCCTTGGAGCTGTCAGAATCTGTTCAATCGAGTTGTGTATTAACCGCTTCCGGCAGGTCTCCACCTTCTTTTCTTTCTTCTTTTTTTCCTTTTTTTTTTCTTTCTTCGCCTTTTTTTTCAATTTTATTTTCCCTTACTTCTTTCTTTCCTTTTTTTTTTCTTTCTAATCTTTTTTCGTCTTTCCTCGTTCTCCCTTTCTTCAATTTTGTTGTCGTTGTTTTTTGGTGGTGGTGGTGGTGGTGATGCTGATGTTGGTGGTGTTTTCGCTGTTGTTGTTTTTGGTGGTGGTGTTGTTGTTGTTGTTGTCGTTGTTGTTATTGTTGTTGTTGTCCTTCTTAATCTTGTTGTTGTTGTTGTTGTTGTTGTTGTTGTTCTTCTTCTTCTTCTTCTTCTTCTTCTTCTTCTTCTTCCTCTTCTTCTTCTTCCTCTTCATTATCATCATCATCATGATCTTCTTGTTCCTCCTCTTGTTGTTGTTGTTGTTGTTGTTGTTGTTGTTCTTCTTCTTCTTCTTCTTCTCTTCTTCTTCTTCTTCTTCCTCTTCTTCTTCTTCTTCTTCTTCTTGTTCTTCTTCTTCTTCTTCTTCTTCTTCTTCTTCTTCTTCTTCTTCCTTCCTCCTCCTCCTCCTCCTCTATATCATCATCATCATCATCATCATCATCATGATCTTCTTGTTCTTCCTCTTTTTCTTTTTCTTCTTCTTCTTCTTCTTTTTTTCTTCTTCTTCTTCTTCTTCTTCTTCTTCTTCTTCTTCTTCTTCTTCTTCTTCTTCTTCTTCTTTCTTCTTCTTCACAGCCCTGATGTGGCCCTTTGCGGTCGGCTGGGCTATAAGCAACATTATCTTATCTCTTCTTCTTCTTCTTCTTCGTAGCGGAAATTAGAATATAACTGGTGAATTGAATTATTTCCTTGTCCTTTAGGCGTATTGAAGAAGTGTTCGTAGTTCAAACATTCACTTACATCCAATTCTTTACATTAAAAAAAATCTCTATTTAGTTGGTGTTTATTCTTCTGCCTCCTCTGCTCTTCCTCCTGTTCCTCCTCCTCTCCCCTGTTCCTTCTCCTCTTCTCTCCTCCTCCTCCTCCTCTCCCTCTTCCTCCTCCTCCTCTCCTCCACCTGTGCTCTTCCTCCTCCTCTCCTCTCCTCCGCTCTCTGCCTTACTTTTTCTTCAGTTCAATTCAAAATCATTAGGATTGACGTCTTCATAATCACCATCAACATCGTCAGTAGTACCAGAACCACCACCACCACACCCCCACCACCACCACCACCACCCCACCACCATCATCATCATCATCATCGTCATCATCATCATCATTCTTCTTCTTCTTCTTCTTCTTCTTTTTTCTTCTTCTTCTTCTTCTTCTCCTTTTTTCGTCGTTGTCGTCGTCTTCATATCATCGTCGTCGTTGTTGTCTTCTTTTCTTCTTAACCCTGTTTCTTTGGGGATGCTGTAGATTTTTAATTTGCTACGAGTAATGCCGACAAAGTTCATTCTGCTAAAACAACGACTATAACATCATCATCAGCAACAGCAACAACAGCCATAGCCACAACCAACCAACCAACCTAACAAACCAATAAAGCCCAGATTGTTTTCTCTCCTCAATGTTACAAATCACACTATGAAAAGGAATTTTATGTCAACCGCCGTTTAACATGGGCAAACAAGTCACAAGACATAACACGACGCGTTTCGACCTCTTGGGTCGTCCTCAGTCCAGATCAACAACATTCAGGACGTTTGAAAACGAAGAACGAGCCATCGCTTGTCTTCTCGAATTCGGCGCAAGATGGGCATTGAATGGCTCATTCTTCTTTCCCCATTGTCTGTTTGCTGTTTATCTTGCTTAAAACAACACACACACACACACACACACACACACACACACACACACACACACACACACACACACACACACACAAAACACACACACACACACACGTAATAGGTCAAAACGCGTCATCTTTTGTCTTGTAATGTGTTTGTCCATGTTAACCGTCGGAGTTGCTTCAAATTCTTTTTAAATTTCTTTCAAAAATACACCTGCGGTTCTTTCGCATTAAACTTATTTACTTACTTACTGACTTAGGCCATAGCTCAAGGGTGAGCATAGGCCATCGACAACACTCGCGCATCGCACTCGGTTCTGGGCTGCTCGCTGAATGCCTGTCCAGTTGGTCCCCTGCCTCTTTATCTCTGCCTCAGTGTCTCGCCTCTGGCTGCTGCGAGGTCGGCCTCTCTTCCTTTCCCCCTGCGGGTTCATGTCAGGACTTGGCGTGTGGTGCTGGATGCTGGCTTCCTGAGAGTGTGTCCAATCCAGCCCCACTTCCTCCCGCAGAATCTGCTTGGCCACTGGTTCCTGTCCTGCTTGCTTCCATAGATCTTCATTGCTGATCTTCTCTGGCCTTTGATTTTGAAGATGCGCCTCAGACAGGTGTTGATGAAGGTCTGAATGTTTTTGCTGTATTGCCTTGGTCATTCTGCTCTACGGCTGTGGGACTTTGACATTAAAACTAAGTTATAAATTCCGTTCTATGTGATTTGCTTCCCCTTGCTCCTTATACAAATCCACAGTCTTCATCTCATCTTCTCTACAGTAGCATGGTGACAAGCACACTCGACAGAGTCAAGTCAAGCGCCAGTCCTTTGTACTAGACAGTCGCTGGTCTCGCGATCTTAAATGCGACAATATGACGAAGCGTAGCGGTGTCGGAATTTGAAGCGGGTGTGCAAGGAAAAGGGGGGTGGGTGGGGGTGGGGGGGTGGGGGGGGTGGGTGGGGGGGGGGGTGGAGGGGTGGGGCGTGGTATGCTGGAAGGGAAACAATGAGAGTAGAGAGGAAGGAACAGGATGGTGGTGGGACATGTAGTAGTGAAGGAAACGATCTGCCAGTCAGTCTCCTCTGGGTTTATTTTTCTTTCTTTTTCTTCTTTTCTTCATTTTGTTCTTCTTGTGTTTTTCTTCTTGTTCTTCTTCTTGTTCGTGTTCTTCTTGTTCTTGTTCTTCTTGTATTATTCTTGTTTTTCTTTGTTCGTGTTCA
>CM031624.1:50333410-50339976 GCA_018398815.1 Conus ventricosus | reverse complement strand
GATCATGTTCTTCTAGTTCTTGTCGTTGTTGTTGTTGTTGTTGTTCTTCTTCTTCTTCTTTGTCACGGACAAAGAAAAGAAACAACCAACTTGGGGAATCGCCAGCCAATTTGTTCGGACATAAGTCCAAACTCAAACATTCTAGGCGCCAACGTAGACCGGGCCCATGGTTCGGATCGGCCAATTAAGCTTAGTGGAGAGGTTTCACCGAGATGGTCCGACCCACCCAGACTGACTAAGCCGTTTGACCGACGCCTCGATGTCTAGCGAGACGAGTCGCAGAGCCGAGCTCAGGCTCATCTAGCCACTTTGTGGAACCAGCGTCATTGTTACTCAGACGTCGTGGCGCCTACCCAGACTCAGCTAGCCACTTTAGATTGACCAGTGTCCACGACTTAAGTCACACGGCGCCAGTGAAGTAGGAAAGGGGGGAAGGTAGTGTGTGGTGGGGTGAAATCTAGCTAATCAATTAAATGACCAATTGACCACCACAGAGAGTAAGGTGTGTAGGCGTGACTGTCATGATTTGAACATCCAATGGAATTAGAGGGGGATAACTTCAGGTGTCAGGGCGGTAAAAATACTGACCAATGGTACTCGCCCTTTTCGGACAGATCGGAACGAATAAGAAAGATGTGAGAGGAGAGAACGGCAGAACGAGGGGGAGAACGAAGAGAGAGAGAGAGAGAGAGAGGTTCTGAGTGGAGCTCTGCTTGAGAGAAAAGCAGAGAGATGAGGGGAGGAGAGAAGAGAACCAAGTTGAAGAGATTAGCATGAGATAGTCTGCAGAGGAAGGACTGAGGAGAGATGTGAGAGAGAGAGAGAGTTGCTAATTAATGAAGAAGAAAAGAAAGAAAAAAAAAAGAAAAGAAAAGCAACCATGTCCATTTGATAAGAGCAGACTAGAAGAGAGAGAGAGAGAGTGCAATGCGTTAATGCAGGAAGAAAGAAAGGAGAACAGATCGATGTTGATAGTCACTGTTCTATCCTCACTGGGGTTCGACTCGTACTTGGCCAGCGCCACTTTCATCAGCAGTCCAGCCTGACCAACGCCAGCAGTCCGGCTTGACCGGTGCAAGCAGACCAACACCAGCGCCAGCAGTTGTGACGCGTTGTGAAAGTGACAGTGAAAGAAAAAAAAAGGAAAAGAAAAAGAGACAGTGATTCGTGAATAGTTAAGATCACCTGGCCAGGTAAAGTAGAAATCTATTTATACCGGGTTAGTTAATGATGTTAGATAAATGATTTTGTGAAGTTCAGGAAGAGAGAATGTTTTATTTTGTTTCATTCCATATGCATTGATGTTTCGTTCTATGAACATGTGTAGTAAAGTTATAGACTTTACTAGTGGTTTGATGTGACGAATGCATGATATATGAATGAGATCGTAGCAAGCTGTGAGTGTGTTTGGGCTGTGCGCTAGTCCTTCCTCCACTGACATTACACCGAGTTGACAATTTATTGGCGAGCCTGCCAGGATATTCTGGCCCATTTATTATAATTGTTCAACTTCTCAGAGAGGAAGCTGGGTGGGATTCAAGTATTGTAATCCTAAGACAAGGGGTTGTCTTACTGTATGTTCCCAAGATAGTTAAATACTAGGCTTGGCATTGCTTCCAAGATAGTTAATACTAGGCTTGGCATTTCAGCCCCAGAGTACTCATTTCGCACAGATTGCCTATAATTCGCTCTCATAGTTGGGTCAGGCGCTGGGCGTCTTATAAAAACTAACTACGTTGTCCCAAGCTAATATTATAAATTCATAGGATTGTGCTATTACGTCACTCGTGTCGGAAACCACCAGTTTGGCTGTCGTAATAAAGTCTTGTTCAAAAAAAAAAAAAAGAAAGAGATACAATGGCGGAAGAAAAGAACACCCCTATTGAACAACTTGTGAGCGTCGCTCGTGATCTAGGGTACTCAGGAGATGAGTTGCGTGCATTCGTTGAAAACCAACAAAAGATGGAAAGAGATGAACGCGCGGAGAGACGACGCGTCGCAGTAGAAATAGCAGAGCAGGAAAGAATGAAAGCTAGCGCAACGCAGGAAACAGAAAGATTTACGCAGGAAACAGAAAGATTAAGGATTCAGGCTAATGATAATCAGGCTAGGGAAGAAACAGAAAGATTAAAGTTCAATTAGAGTTGGAGAAAGTGAGAATACAAAGGGAGACCACCGAGGATGGGAGTTCAGTTTCCAGTGACTCTGTGCGCAGCTATGCTCCCCGACCCAAGTTGCCAAAATTCTCTGAAGGAACCGATTCGATTGATGCATACATCAGTCGTTTCGAAACGTTTGCGACCAGTCAGGGTTGGCCTCCAGAAGAGTGGGCAGTCATTTTGTCGGCGTTACTGACGGGTAAGGCATTGCAGATTTTCACTGCGTTTGCCAGCAGAACAACAGTCTGATTTCGGCGCTGTGAAGGAGTCTTTAATGAAAGGATTTGACCTCACAGAGGAGGGGTTCAGGAAGAAATTTCGTTCAGCTAAATTACAAGCAGGGGAAACGTACACTCAGTTTGGTGCACGTCTAGATCACTATTTTGAGAAATGGTTAGAGTTGAGTGGTACAAAGAAGGAGTTCGCTGAGTTGAAAGAGCTAGTTATGAAAGAACAGATTTTGTCAGGTTGCGGCCCTGAGTTAACCATACATTTGAAAGAGAGACAGCCAGAGACAGCAGGAGAGTTGTTGAAGTTCGCAGAGGTGTATAGAGAGGCACGTTTGGGCACGAAGGTGCAGGAGAAACAGGTGCTAGGCACAGGTGAGAAGAGTGCAAGGAGACTAGGAGAGTTTTTCTGCAAAGTCTGCAAACCAGTGGTGGGGCAGAAGGAAGGGCAAAGGGACATTAGGTGTTTCATTTGTCACAAGAAGGGACATGTGGCGAGGGATTGTCGCATGAGGTTCCAGAAGGCAGCAGCCTTGCAAGAGGTGGATAAGGGTCGTCAAGGGAAACGACCTGCAGTGGAACCAAAGGGGATTCAGTCTGAAGAGGGTGGAGTGCAGCTTATGGCTAGCACTGGACAGCAGTCAGTGTCAGGGATGGAGGCACTAGGCTGAGTGGTTCGTTACCAGTGGAAGAAGGGTGGATTGGCCAGCAGGAGGTGAAAGTGTTACGAGACACTGGTTGTTCATGCGGGGTAGTACGAACAACGCTGGTCGATAAAGGGGATTTGACAGGGCAAATCCAGACCTGTACTCTAATCGATGGCACTGTGAGGGAGTTTCCAGTTGCTAAGATAGAAGTAGTACCCCTTACTTCTCAGGCGAGTTGTCTGCGTTGGTGATGGACAAACCCCTTCATGATTTGATCATCGGGAATATTCCAGGTGCAAGGGATCCAGGGGATCCTGAGTTGTTGACTGCTACAGGGGCAGCAGTTCAAACACGGAGCAAGAAGGAGGAAAAGGTTGTTAAACCGTTAGTTGTTCCAGGAAGGAAGTCGGGCATAGACGTGTCGCCTGATGAGTTTAGGGCAGCACAGGAACAAGACCCTTCGCTCGTGAAGTCTTGGGATTGGCAAGAGGTGGAGAGAAACAGGAGGTTAGAGGAGGTGAGACAGAATTTCTTGTGAAAGGCGGGCTGTTGTACCGAGTGTTCACCAAGGGGAAGACAGGTAAGGTGACCACTCAGTTAGAGGTACCAGCGTGTTATCGTGACACTGTCATGTCAGTGGGTCACGAGTCGCTCATGGCGGGTCATCTCGGCACCAGCAAAACAGCTGACCGAATCTTTGATGACTTTCATTGGCCAGGAGCAATGGCAGACATAAAGCGGTTCTGCATGTCATGTGATGTGTGTCAAAGGTCAGCCACAAGAGGGGTGAAGAGGAAGGCGCCTCTTAAACATCCCCCTTTAATTGACACACCGTTCAGGAGAGTGGCTGTTGACCTGATTGGCCCAATCGCGCCCTGTTCCAAAGGTGGGCACAGGTATGTGTTGACACTTGTGGACTACGCGACAGATACCAGAAGCGGTTGCATTGAAAGGCGTAGATACGCAACAGGTCGCTGAAGGGCTGGTAGACATCTTTTCTCGCGTGGGGGGTGCCAGCACAAATCTCAGTGACAGGGGGTCACAGTTCACCTCAGGCGTGATGAAGGAGGTCAACAGGCTGCTAGGGATCACACAGCTGCTCACTACCCCATACCATCCACAATGCAATGGCTGGTGGAGAGATTCAATGGTGTGCTGAAGGGCATCTTAAAGAAGCTCTGTGAGAAGGCCAGCAGATTGGGACCGCTACATTCCAGCGGCACTGTTCGCCTACAGGGAGGCCCCTCAGGAAAGCACAGGCTTTTCGCCATTTGAGCTGCTGTATGGGCGGACAGTTCGGGGACCGGTGTGCATTCTCAAAGAGCTGTGGTCCGGAGAACAGGAGTCCGAAGAAGTCAAAACCACATATCAGTATGTGGTATGACCTACGCAATAGGCTCGAGGAGACATGTAAGGTCGCAAGGGAGAGTTTGCAGGAGGCTATGGTCGTCCAGAAGAAGCAGTATGACAGGAAGGTGAGGAAGCAATTCCTCAAGTGGGAGATCAAGTCCTGTTACTGCTTCCCACGGATCACAACAAGCTGCTGATGCATTGGAAGGGACATTCACCATCATTGAAAAGGTAGATCAGGACTACCGAATCGATGTGAATGGGAAATCAAAACTTTTCCATGCAAATTTACTCCGCAAATATATTCAGCGTGAGAGTCAGCACATAGGCGCAGCAGCAATCATTGATGGAGGTGAGGGAGACCCAGCAGAAGAAGGAGAGATTTTGTTGCCTGAGTTCCAGGAGAAGAGTCATACAGGGATGTGTCACTGTATGAAGGGCTAGGCAGTAGGAGACAGGGGAAGTTAGGGGCTCCTAGAACAGTATAGGGCATCCCTGACTGATAAACCAGGCAGGACAACTCTAGAGACATGTACGGTGGAGTTGACATCACAGAAACCCGTACATGTGAAAGCCTACCCGATCCCATATGCCACCAAGCAAGTGATCGAGGAGGAGGTAGAAAAGATGTTGGACCTTGGGGTGATTGAACCGTCCAAATCATCATATAGTGCACCCGTCGTCTTAGTGAGGAAAAGTCAGGTGAGCATCGATTCTGTGTCGACTATAGACGTCTGAACAGTGTCACCAAGGTCGATGCAGAGGTCTACCCAACATGGAAGACCTGTTCGCTCAGATCGCCACAAGCAAGAGCCAGTATTTCACCAGGATCGATCTGAGCAAGGGTTACTGGCAAATAGCCTTGAGTGAGGACTCAAAGGAAGTCACAGCATTTTTCCACTCCTATGGGGCTATACCAGTGGCGAGTACTCCCTTTTGGGATGGTCAACGCACCTGCAGTCTTCTCTCGAATGATGAGGAAGCTATTGACGGATTGGAAGGTGTTGTGAATTTCATGGATGACATTCTTGATAGCATCCGAGACATGGGAGGAGCATATGAGGCAGCTAGGGGCAGTTTTAGAGAGGTTGAGGAAAGCCAATCTCACAGCCAGACCAACAAAGTGCCAGGTGGTTTTCCAAGCCTGGAGTTCTAGGTTTTGTTGTCGGAGGCGACACAAAGCAGCCGAAAGGGGAAAGGTGGAGAAGATGATGAATTCAGAGAGACCAAAGACCAAAACAGAAGTCAGGAGTCTGCTAGGTTTTGTTGGCTTCTACAGGGAGTTTGTTCCAAATTTTGCTGCGATCACGAGTCCTCTCAGTGATTTGGTCAAGGCAGGGAAACCGGCAGTGGTCGAGTGGTCAGACGCTGCAGAGCAAGCACTGCAGACGGTGTTGGAAAGACTAAGTTCCCGTCCCTCTTGAAGCTACCAGATATGTCCAAACCATTTTTGTTGCGGACAGATGCATCAGGTGGTGGGATAGGTGCAGTATTGTTGCAGGAGCATGAAGAGGTCGAGTTTCCTGTGAGATATGCTAGCAGGAAGTTGACAAAGTGTGAAGAAGGGTACGCAACGGTGGAGAAGGAGTGTTTAGCTGTCGTGTGGGCCGTGCAGAAGTTCCACAAATACTTGTATGGGAAAGAGTTCGTGATAGAGACAGATCACCAACCACTCAAATTCCTGCAGGAGGCACAGCTGAAAAACAGCAGGGTTCTGCGTTGGGCAATGGCACTGCAGCCCTACAGGTACCGAGTGCAGTACATTCCCGGTCGACAGAATGTCGGAGCTGACTATTTAAGCCGTGTAGTCTAGCAAGCTGCAACTCAGAGGAAGTCAGTCATATCCGGGGTGCTTTGTTGATAATATGTGTTGATGACAGTTATGTTGATTGGATATGGGTTCATTCCCAGTTGGCTATGGTTCATATTCTTGGTGTGAGACTTGTTCATATTTTCTTTGTGAGACTTGTTCATGTGAATGTAGTTATGCTTGGAGCATACAGTCGCTTGGGTAGTGTACATTATTTGCAATAAGTGAGGATGGAGATTCCTCAGTGAAGTGTCATGGATCGTGATCATACTATATTGTGCTTTTCATAGGAATTGTGAAAAGGAGAGATGGCAAATCCGCAGGTAGGGGAATTGCATAAGTGCGCACAGAGGTCGTTATAAAATGAGTCGAA
>CM031624.1:50320910-50323410 GCA_018398815.1 Conus ventricosus | reverse complement strand
ATTTAATAGAAAATTTGGAATGAATATACATTTTCTGGCTTTTAATGGCTGTAAAATGTCCATTAAGAAATATATAAAATTAACAAAGATAAATGAAATAAACAATTGCGCACATGATATCCCCGGGGCATTGAAACTAATATATTCCATATCTAAAGGTACGAGGTTGTTCTATGACATCTTAATCAATGATAACAAACCTCCCAATTCCTGTCAAAAGTGGACTGAGAAGTTAGGGATAGATATTCAGTGGAAAGAGGTATTTAAAAAAGTGCATAAAATAGAAGATGTCAAATTGAAATGGCTACAGATGCGTATTGTACATAGAATTATCGGGACAAATGTTGTACTGAAAGAAATGAATATTACAAACAGTTATAATTGTGATTTCTGTAGAGAATTCAAAGACAGTATTGAACATTCTGGACATGCAACATCTCAAATCGTTTCTGGAAAAACCTTGAACATTTATTAAAAACAAAATGTACAACATGTACAAACATCAGTATAACTCGAAACATAGTATTATTTGGCATAGAAAATAATATAGTTACGGACTATGTTTTTGATTTATTGATACTTCTGGGTAAAATGTATATTTATAAATGTAAATTTGAAAAGTCCATACCTAACATAATAACCTTTGAAAGATACTTTTCTTCAAGACATAGAATAGAACAACACAATGCCAGATTATCATGGAAAACGGATGATTTTAATAAAATATGGATGCCATATGAATTGCTATTCAGAAATACGCACTAAAACAGTAAACAGTAGGTCTTTAAAAAATTAAAAAAGGGAAGGAAAAAAAAAGAGGAAAAAATGGAGAGAAAAAAGAGAAAAAGGGGTGGAAGGGGAAAAAACAAAAAAGAAAAAGTAAAAACCGTGAATCCAAATGTAAAAATAGCTGCAAAACGAACCGATATCCACCCTCTCTCTCTCTCTCTCTCTCTCTCTCTCTCTCTCTCTCTCTCTCTCTCTCTCTCTCCTCTCTCTCTCTCTCTCTCTCTCTCTCTGTCCCTTTAAGGTTTGATCTTTCCTAATGTCTGTGCCGTTATGTTTGTTTATGTATATGTGTGAGTAAATATAAGTGTATGTGTACATGCGTATGGATACATACATTTTGATGTAATGTGATGTGTTTTTACTATCCAATGATGTATTGATATAATTACCCATTGTGCGTATATATGTATTCGTGTACGTTTTATATGTATGCATGTAAATTGTTATGTAATTTCATTCAAAGTGATTAAAAAATGTAGAAAAAAAAAAAAAAAAAATAATGAATGAATTCATTCATTTGTTCATATATTTGTTTATTCCATTTTTTTCTTCATGTTTGAGATTTTTTTTTCTGTACACCTTTAATCGTATATCATTTTGAGGGGATGGTGCTGGAAAGAAGTAGGGGAATGGTGGGAAGAAGTAGGGGAATGGTGGAAAGCAGTAGGGGAATGGTGGAAAGCAGTAGGGGAATGGTGGGAAGAAGTAGGGGAATGGTGGGAAGAAGTAGGGGAATGGTGGGGAGAAGTAGGGGAATGGTGGGAAGAAGTAGGGGAATGGTGGGAAGAAGTAGGGGAATGGTGGAAAGCAGTAAGGGAATGGTGGGAAGAAGTAGGGGAATGGTGGGAAGAAGTAGGGGAATGGTGGCAACGAGGGGTGGGAGGTGGGGAGAGAGAGAGAGAGAGAGAGAGAGAGAGAGAGAGAGAGAGAGAGAGAGAGGAGAGAGAGAGAGAGAGAGAGAGAGAGAGAGAGAGAGGGAGAGAGAGAGAGCGATATCGATATACTAGTGCATTGCATGGTACGAACGCTATATTATAACCTTCAGTTCATTTTAACCTAAACCAACATTAATGCACAGGCCCATAATAATGACCTAGGCCTCTGTCTGTACTCTTTACTCTTCCTCACCAACAAACAAACCAGAAACCTTCTTTTCCAGATCTGAAAGACTGCCTATGTGTCTGACGTTAAGTCTGTGCAGATCACGCTGATGAAACTCGAAACATGACGCACAGAGTGTGTATCCATCCTGGGTTGGTTGAAAAATGACGCACAGAGTCTGTATCCATCCTGGGTTGGTTGAAAAATGACGCACAGAGTGTGTATCCATCCTGGGTTGGTTGAAAAATGACGCACAGAGTGTGTATCCATCCTGGGTTGGCTGGTTCCTAGTACTGCACTCGGTCGATTACCTAACTCGACGCATTTGCGCTCGTGCACACACACACACACACACACACACACACACACACACACACACACACACACACACACACACACACACACACACACCAGCACGCACGCACGCACGCACGCACGCACGCACGCACGCACGCACGCACACACACACACACACACACAAGCCGCGCTCGTGTGTGCATGTGCTTTTGTTCATGTTTTACGTGACCGAAAAGCATTCAGTGCTTTAATCATACGCGCTGCAAAAATCTTTTCCCACCACCATCACCACCACCAACAACAACAACAACAA
>CM031624.1:50290019-50295019 GCA_018398815.1 Conus ventricosus | reverse complement strand
TTTGTGGTGAGGAAGAAGCAGTTTGTCCATTTTGATGTGTGCTGTTTTAGGTTTTGTGGTGAGGAAGAAGCAGTTTGTCCATTTTGATGTGTGCTGTTTTAGGTTTTGTGGTGAGGAAGAAGCAGTTTGTCCATTTTGATGTGTGCTGTTTTAGGTTTTGTGGTGAGGAAGAAGCAGTTTGTCCATTTTGATGTGTGCTGTTTTAGGTTTTGTGGTGAGGAAGAAGCAGTTTGTCCATTTTGATGTGTGCTGTTTTAGGTTTTGTGGTGAGGAAGAAGCAGTGTGTCCAGAAGTCGCGTGTTTGTTTCGTGTTGTGTAGGTAACGCGCGTTTCTTTGCATTTTGATTTCTGATTTTAGTTGTCTGATGGGAAAAAAGGTCACAGGATCTCTCTCTCTCTCTCTCTCTCTCTCTTCTCTCTCTCTCTCTCTCTCTCTCTCTCTCTCTAGTGTGTGTGTGTATGTGTGTGTGTGTGTGTGTGTGTGTGTGTGTGTGTGTGTGTGGTGCGTGCGTGCGTGCGTGCGTGCGTGCGTGCGTGCGTGCGTGTGTGTGTGTGTGTGTGTATGTGTGTGTGTGTGTGTGTGTATGCGTGTGTGCGTGCGCTGTGTGTGTGTGTGTGTGTGTATGTGTGTGTGTGTGTGTGTGTGTGTGTGTGTGTGTGTGTGTGTGTGTGTGTGTATGCGTGTGTGCGTGCGCTGTGTGTGTGTGTGTGTGTGTGTGTGTGTGTGTGTGTGTGTGTCTCCGCGCATGTGCGTGCCAAGGAAGTCAACTGTCATCCCTCACAAAAACATGATTAAATTGTTTACCCCAGAGTATCACAGCTGTTTTCCCTATTCCTCGCTAACCCCCCCCCCCCCCCCCCCCCCCCCCCCCCCCCCCCCCCCAACCACACACACACACACACACACACACACACACACACACACACACACACACACACACACACACACACATACATACACACACACACACACACACACACACACACACACACACACACACCTCCCTTCATCTCCCCCTAAGGAAAACAACCATTATCGGTGTGATCTTAAGAGATCACAACTTTTTGTCCTCTCTCTCTCCTCTCTCTCTCTCTCTCTCTCTCTCTCTCTCTCTCTCTCTCTCTCTCTTGCAGGGCAAACAGTAATCATTGTTCTTGATGAAAACAACAAGAACAGCAGAACAGTTGTGATTCCTAGCAAAATAGTTGTGATCGTCAGGAGAACAACCGCTTTCCCTCTTTTCGCTGAAAATGATACCACCAGTGCACATGCGCTTGTCACGCTAAACAGTTAGTTTATTACAGCTGTTTTCCATGTGGACGTTTTTCCTTGCGACAATGTCTGTTGTTGTTTTTTTAATCAAAAAAGAAAAAAAGGGATAACAGTTATGTTCCGTTGGAAAATAGGGAAAATTGTGATCCTTAGGAAAAATACAAGAAAAACGGATGTAATCCTCATGAAGAGAGAAAAACCCAGTTGTCGTCGTCATGAAGGCCGGAAAACCAGTTGTTTTCATGACAACAGGAAAACCAGTTGTTGTCATGACAACATGAAAACCAGTTGTTGTTATGACAACAGGAAAATCAGTTGTTTTCATGACAACAGGAAAATCAGTTGTCATGACTGCAGAAAAACCAGATGTCACAGGATAATCAGTTGTCATGGCAACAGGAAAACCAGCTGTTGTCATGACAATAGGAAAGCCGGTTGTTGTCATGTAAAGAGGAAAATCGGGTGTTGTCATGAAACAGGAAAATTAGTTGTCATGAAAACAGGAAAATCAGTTGTTATCCTCATGAAAACAGAAAGAAATAGTTGTTATCCTTATGAAAACAAGAAAAAAACATCAGTTGTCATAACAACAGGGGGGGGGGGGGGAATCAATTGTCATGAAAACAGGAAAAGGTCAGTTGTTGTCCTCAGGTGGGGGGGGGGGGGGGGGGGGGGGGAACTCAGGGTTATCCTCATGAAAACGGGAAAAAATACTGTTGTCCTCATCAGTTGGGTAATAAAAACCACCAGTTGTTATCCTCATGCAAACAGAATCCTCATGCGAACAGAAAAAAAAAAAACAGTTTTGTGATCCTGGGGAAACAATGGCGATCGTAGAATAATCACTGTCTCCTCTCATTCTGCGATTCTCTTCGACGACCATACCTGTTTTCCTGAGGAAAAAAGAGCGATTATTGCCTTTAGACGCTGGTGTGCTGTCATAAGTACGCGTGTGTATTTGCATGCGTGTACGCGCACGCCGAGGCGTGTTCGCCGTGTGGGCGTCGTATCGGGTAAAACACATCAAACTTACATGACCATCCCCCATTTGAAAATCTTCAATGAAAACACAAACGGCTGTAAATGAGGTTTTTGTTGTTGTTGTTTGTGGCTTTGTTAGTGTGTGTGTTTTCTCCTCTTTCCTTATCTTTCTTTCAACTTTCTTTCTTTTCTGTCTTCGTTTTCTGCCTCTCTGTTACTATTTGTTTGTTTGTTTTCTTTATCCTTTTTTCTTGGGGGGGGGGGGGGGGGGGGGGGGCGGGGGGGGGGGGGGGCGGGGAGGGGGGGGGGCGGGGAGGGGGGGGGGGGGGGGGGGTCTTTATTTGTTTAGACTTAAGATGAAGGATAACTATTGAAAGTACTACCAGAAAAAAAGAAATAAGGGGGGGGGGGGGGGGGATATAAATATAAAGCAAAAGCACAGATTATACTAAAAGTGGAAAGAAAAATAAACCACGAATGCATAAGAAACCAATCAACAAACATGATTAAGTGAAAATATATGTGTGTGTATACCAAGTTCTGTAAAAGAAAAAAAAAAGCAAAAGAGAAAGATTTACGGAAACATACAATCAAACAAAGAGACAAGTAACGAAAATATACCATCAGTCAACCAACCAACCAACCAACGAACCAACCAAACCACCAACGAATCTACACAATTATCTTCTCCTGGTCCTCCTCACGCTACGACTTGTAATCCTGAATTCCGCCGCGGGTTGTGTGGACCTTACGGTCGCTGCTTCGCGTCAAAAGTGTTAGAGCTCTGAGCATAAATGCACAGAGTTCCTAGTTTAAAAAAAGAAAAAAAATAAAAAAAAATAAAAAAAAATAGAAATAGCAAACATCAAATTACACGAGTGATTGGCCGATAATAGCCAGCGCGCTTATGGCTCCGGCATGTTTTGATCGATCCGTCAGTCAGTCAGTCAGACGTCCCCTGACGTGTGTGGTTGGAGCGTTTTGGTGGCGTTACCTCGGTCAGTTCGGTTTGGCGGGTCGTTTGTGTTGAGTGTGCAAACATACATACGCGCGCTCTATAGCCAGAGCACGAGCGCACGTGCACACACGCGCGTGCCCCGGGGTCAGCCGCCGCCGCCGTCTCCGCCGCCGTCTCCGCCGCCTCCTCTGCTGTTTGTGTTGGGTTGGATGACGGTCCGGTTGGATGTCCCCGCTTATCAAAGGTGATGTGGCCAACAGGGGGAGATCACGTTGCAGGGGTGGGGTGGGGGTGCAGTTGGTGGTGTGGGTGGGGGGGTGGGTGGGGGTGGGGGGTTGTGATGGGGTGAGGGAGGGGTTCTGGGTGGAGGGTGAAGTCAGGGGGTGAGGATGGGGAGGTATTGGATAATGGAATGTTAGTGTACACACACACGCACGCACGCACGCACGCTCGCACACGCACACACACACACACACACACACACACACACACACACACACACACACACACAACACACATGAATTCACTGTCTCTGTGTCCTCTCTGTCGGTCTGTTTCTGTTTCTCTCTCTCTCTCACTCTCTCTCTCTCTCTCTCTCTCTCTCTCTCTCTCTCTCTCTCTCTCTCTCTCTCTCTCTCTCCTCACTCACTCTCTCTCTCTCTCTCACTCTCTCTCTCTCTCTCTCAAAAACACACTGTCTCCTCTCTCTCTCTCTCTCTCTCTCTCTTCTCTCTCTCTCTCTCTCTCTCTCTCAAAAACACAAACACACAGACTGTCACACACACACACACACACACACACACAGAGAGAGTGGCAGGACATGCATCCAGGGGACAGAGAAGAGGTGGGGGTGAAGACTGAAATCACCAACGTAGTATGCCTGTAAGAATAAAGATCAGTTAATATTGATCTTCACTGTGGAGCGACAACGATCATAACCATAATGAAAGTGATGACAATGATATTAGCTCTCATTTGTTAACAATAAACATAATGTGCTGTTATCATCATCATCATCATCATCATGATCATCATTATTAACAAAACAATTATTATTAATATTATTATTGTTAAAATTATAATTATAATAAGTATTATTATTATGATTATTGATGGTGATGATAATGACGATAGTATCAAGAATCATTTTGCTAAGTTATTATTATCATTACCACCCTTGCTATTATTATTATTATTATTATTATTACTGTCATTGTTACTAATGACAATGTTGATGCTGATGATCGTACTACTGATGATACTGAAGCTCATGATGAGTAAAATGAATGATTGTTATTATTGTGTTTCTTGTTGTTGTTGTTGTTGCTGTTGTTGTTGTGCAACGATCAGAAAAATAATTATAACATTGATGATCGGAATTACTACCATTCATTGATTATAATGGATGGCAGATTTGCTCGTTTGCATTAAATAATTATCATTGTTTTTATTATTGTTAGTAGTGGTAGTAGCAGCAGCAGCAGCAGCAGCAGCAGTAGTAGTGAGTAGTAGTAGTAGTAGTAGTAGTAGTAGTAGTAGTAGTAGTAGTAGCAGCAGCAGCAGTAGAAACAGTAATGACAGCAGCAGCAGTTGTGTATTTATTAACACCATCACGATCATGATCATGATCATCATACATATCATAATTATAAATCATTATCGTTATTATGATCATTGTTACTAGTATCATTATTATCACTATTATCATTGTTGTTATAATGATGATGATGATGATTATCATTATTATCATTATTATCACTATTATCATTGTTGTTATAATGATGATGA
>CM031624.1:50273838-50278838 GCA_018398815.1 Conus ventricosus | reverse complement strand
TCCCACTCTCCTTCTCTCTGTCTTCTCTCTCCCTCCCTCTTTGTCTGTCCCTCCTCTCTGTTCTCCGCTTTCTCTCCTCTCTCTCTCTCTCCTCTCTCTCTCTCTCTCTCTCTCTCCTCTCTTCTCCTCTCTCTCTCTCTCTCTCTCTTCCCTCGCTTCCTATCTCTCTCTCTGTCTCGCTCTGTCTCTCTGTCTGCCTGTCTCTCTCTTTCTCTCATCTCTTTCTCCCACTCTTTCTCTCCCTCCCCCCCCCCCTCCCGTCTCTCTCCCTTTCAACCTTCCTCTCCCTTCCCCCCTCTCCCTCCGTCCCCCCCCCCCCCCCCCCCCTTCTCTCTCTCTCTCCGTCAGTGTAATGAAGGAACAGAGTGGAGTTACGATGTGAACAGAGATCCCAAGATAAACAGTTTAGCTCAGTCGACTCCTGAAGCGATCTCTTGGCTGCTGCACTGTCTTGAGTTGAAGAGATGGAAGCAGCTTACCCCACAAAACTGTAGGCCGTAGGTCCGTCTGTGGCCCACTCTCTCTCTCTCTCTCCTCTCTCTCTTCTCTCTCTCTCTCTTCCTCTCTCTCTCTCTCTCTCTCTCTCTCTCGTGTGTGTGTGTGTTGTGTGTTGTGTGTGTGTGTGTGTGTGTGTTTGTGACTATGTGCGTGCGTGCGCGTATATGTGTGCATGTGCGTGCGTGCGTGCGTGCGTACGTGCGTGCGTGTGTGTGAGTGTGTGTGTGTGTGTGTGTGTGTGTGTGTGTGTGTGTGTGTGTTGTGTTGTTGTTCTGTTTACGTCTTTCCACATTACGTGATATTAACGAAAAAAAGGGGAGGGGGGCGGGGGAGGGAGGGGGAGGGGTAAAAAACGGTTAACACTATGAGGTACAATAACTAACTTATCTACAGCAATAACACAAAAGTAGAAAATCCACTTAATCAAAGACTGAAAAACAAAAAACAAAAAAACAAAAAAAAAAGAAAAAAAAAACACACAAAAAAACCTCGAAACATGTAACTCTTCTGTCTCATCGCACCACTGACTGTTATATGTTATAAATATTTGCCAATTGGACTTTTAGCTAAGTGCAAAAAGAAAAGATACGTTTCACTTGCTGACAGTGACCGGAAAACATTTTGACTAGGCTGTACAGACGTATTTGGAATGAATTTTTGCATTAAGTTACACAAAAGAATGTGATCAGTTGATATGCTATGACCACATATACAATGTATATTTTTGACATACTTTGTTTTAAAACAATCCAATTTCCATCTACAGATCAAGGAACTTATCTGTCGTCTACGATAAATGTTTTGATCATACTTACTTAACATTTCATGAATACTTCTCATTTCATCGTGTAAACCAAAACACCCAGTTTCTCTTTCTATCAAATGAAAATTAGAAAATTGTACTTTCTCTGCCAAAGTATAGCACTCTTGCATTGACATAGAGAAGTTCAAAAAATGCGAATCTGATGATCGTTTTTGCTCCTCTCTTTGCCAGAACATCAACCTTTTCATTATAGTATAACCCACAGTGGGAGGGCACCCAAAGAAATGTTATTTCAGTGTCTCTGGCTGAGAGGAAGTGTACTAAATTATTTATTTCAGTGATCATCTCAGGTCGAACTTTTAATCTAAAATTCTTCATTGCAGTAAGAACTGACTATGGAATCTACGCATAAAACAACTTTAAATAAATTTTGAGGGTAATCAATAACACACTTTAAAGCCATAATTATAGCAGTTAACTCAGCAGTGAATATAGATTTGTTTTTTCCAAGATAATAGGACTTTTCTTCGTTAAGACCTGGGATAATGTATGCTGCACCTGCATGTTCATTGATTAATGACCCATCAGTGTATATCTTAAAATGGTTGGAATAGTGATCATGCAAATGCATTTTTATATTGGATAATAACAAATTAGTATTTTCAGCCTTTGTTAAATCTGTATGGTCAATATCAAAACGTGCTCGTATTAGTTTCCATGGGGGGATAGGAGACACAATAGATCTTTTTGCAATAGATGTTAGTTTAATATCTGAGGATTCTAAAATCGAGGAAGTATATGTTCTTAGAGTCGTTTGAGATGATATATTTTTAGCCCTTTTGGAAAATCAATGTCCGATTTAATATTTATTTCAGGGCCTATATTGTTATCTATAGTAGAACTTCTTATAACAAATTTGGTGCATGCAAGATTCCTATATTCTTCCAGTGGTAATCTCCCAGCAGCACTGTATGCTTTTGTACAAGAGGCATGGACTGGTAGTCCCATGGCTATCTTATATGCTTTGGAATCAATACTTTGAAGTTTTTTCAGTAAGTATTTGGGTGCACTGAAGAACACCTCTTGTGCATACGTTAATTTTGATCTAACCAGTGCAGTAGAAAGGTGCAAAAGAGCAACTGTGTTCTGAGCCCAAGCATGCTTGCTAATAATCTTTAATAGATTTAAACTTTTTCGAGCTTTTGTGTGTGTGTGTGTGTGTGTGTGTGTGTGTGTGTGTGTGTGTGTGTGTGTGTGTGTGTGAGTGCGCGCTCGTGCAAAAGAGCACGCAGTTTTTGTGTCTGTCTTTTCCCGTGTCTTTCTTTCCGTCTCCCCCCCCCCCTCTCTCTCTCTCTCTCTCTCTCTGTGTGTTTCTCTCTCTCTCTCTTCTCCATCTATCCACACACACACTCACTCACTCACTCACTCACTCACTCGCACGCATGCACGCACATACAGTGACGCACTCGCTCACACACACACACAGACACACACACACACACACACACACACACACACAGACACAGACACACACACACACACACACACACACACACACACACACACACACACACACACACACACACAGAGACACACACACACACACACACACAGACAGACACACACCACACACACACACACACACACACACACACACACACACACACACACACACACACACACACACACGAAGACACTCGGCAACGAGATGAAAGAAAGATGGCCTCGCAATTAATTCCCCAAGACAGATGGATTGTGTTTCTCTGGCTTCGTCTTCTTCACCAATCCTCCCCCCCCCCCCCTCCCCCCACACCCCGTCCCCTTCCCCAATCGCTCCACCACCACCACCACCACCACCACCACCCACACACACACCCCACCTGCAACGCCCTCTCTCTCTCCCCCCGACACCTCTTTCTCTCTCTCTCTCATCCTTCTCCTCCCATCCTACATCGCACCACGTCACTCCTCTGCAACCGACTCTCACGCCCTTTTCTCCCCTCACTAATACGACAGTGAACGAGATCTCTGGCTGAATTGAAGCTTGTTCAGTCGCGATTACTTTTTCCTGTTGTCTTGGTCTGCTTCTTTTTGTTGTTGTTGTTATTGTTGTTGTTGTTGTGGTTGTTGGTTGTTTGATGTTTGTTGTTCTTCTATCTTGCTGTTGTTTGTTGTTCTTCCTCTGTCTTGTTGTTGTTGTAGTTGTTTTTCTTCATTCGTATTGTTGTTGGTGGTGGTGGTGTTGTTCTTCATCTACTTCTTCTTCTTCTCCTCCTCCTCCACCTTCTTCTTCTTGTTCTGCTTCTTGTTCTTGTTCTTCTTGTTCTTCTTGTTCTTCTTTCTTCTTCTTCTTCTTCTTCTTCTTCTTCTTCTTCTTCTTCTCCAAGAACAATAACAAGATAGCAAAATATGAAAAAAAAAAAAAAAAAAAGAAGAAGAACAGGATGATAAGACGAAAAGAAAGGAAGGGGAAAAGATGGAAAAAATGGAAATAGAGAACAAAGCAGTAAAGCAAGGGAAAGGAAGGACAACGGAGGAAAGGGCGGGGAAAGTAGGGAAAGTAGAACAAGGTAGGGGAAAGTAGGGGAAAGTAGAGATGAGGAAAAAAAAGCACAAGGCAAAAATGTTAGGAAAAAGATAGGAAAAAGTGCGAGAAAAAGTGAGCGAAAAGGTGGGGCAATGTAGAAAAGTGGTGTGTGTGTGTGTGTGTGTGAGAGAGAGAGAGAGAGAGAGAGAGAGAGAGAGAGAAGGAGAGAGATGGGACAAAGATGTGAAGGAAGAATAGAACAAAGGAGGAAAGTGAGAGGAAAAGGAGGTGGGTGAAAGTCGAAAAGCGAGGGAAAGGTAGGACGAACTAGGACAAGGTAGGACAAAGTAGGACAAGGCAGGGCAAAGCAGGACAAGGTAGGACAAAGCAGGACAAGGTAGAACAAGGTAGGACAAAGCAGGACAAGGTAGGACAAAGCAGGACAAGGTAGGACAAAGCAGGACAAAGTAGGACAAAGCAGGACAAGGTAGAGCAAGATAGAACAAAGCAGAACAAGGCAGGACAAAGTAGGACAAAGCAGGACAAGGTGGGACAAAGCAATACAAGATAGGATAAAGCAGGACAAGGTAGGACAAAGCAGGACAAGATAGGACAAAGCAGGACAAGTGGGACAAAGCAGGACAAAGTAGGACAAGATAGGACAAAGTGGGACAAAGTAGGACAAAGCAGGACAAGATAGGACAAAGTGGGACAAAGCAGGGCAAGATAGGACAAAGCAGGACAAGGTGGGACAAAGTAGAACAAAGCAGGACAAGATAGGACAAAGCAGGACAAGGTAGGACAAAGCAGGACAAGATAGGACCAAGCAGGACAAGGTGGGACAAAGCAGGACAAAGTAGGACAAGGCAGGACAATATAGGACAAAGCAGGACAAGGCAGGACAAAGCAGAGCAAGGCAGAACAAAGCAGGACAAGGTTGGACAAGGGCTGACAAGGTAGAAAAAGCAGGACACGGTAGGACAATGTAGGACAAAGTAGGACGCGGTAGGACAAGGTACGACAAAGCAGGACGCGGTAGGACAATGCAGGACGAAGCAGGACACGGTAGGACAATGCAGAACAAAGCAGGACGAGGTAGGACAATGCAGAAGAAAGCAGGGCGTGGTAGGACAATGTAGGACGAAGCAGGACACGGTAGGACAATGCAGAACAAAGCAGGACACGTTATGATAATGCAGGACGAAGCAGGAC
>CM031624.1:50258838-50266338 GCA_018398815.1 Conus ventricosus | reverse complement strand
GGGGGGGTGGGGGGGGGGGGGGGGAAAAAAAAGGGGAAGAAGGGGGGGACCTTCCGGGACTGTCGCCAGATCGAGGGGAAAAGTTCTTCTTAAAGGAGAGATGAAAAAAGGGGAAAGGGGAAAGGGAAAAAAAGGGGGGGAAGAAAGAAGGAGGAGAGAGAGAAACAGAGAGAGAAAGAGGGAGAGAAGGAAGAGGGGGAGGGGGGAGGGGGAAAAGGAGGAGAGGGAGAGAGAGAGGAGAGAAAGGGGGGAAGGAGGGAGAGGAAGAGAGAGAAGAGAGAGGGGGGGACGAGAGAGAGAGAGGAGGGAGGGGCGAAAAGGAAGAGAGAAAAGAGAGAGTGAGAAAACCCCGAGACGACAGAAAGAGAGAGGGAGAGAAAGGAGAAGAGAGGGGAGAGGGGGGGAGAAAGAGAGAGGGGTGTTCGTAAAGTGCGCGGGGCCGGGGCGCGCGCGCGCGCGCGCGTGTGTGTGGTGTGGGGTGTGTGTGTGTTTTTTGTGTGTTGTGTGTGTGCCCGTACGCGGCCCCGCGTTTTGCACACGGTGTGTGAAAAAGTTTGGGGAAGGGCCCCGGGGGGGGGGGGGGGGGGGGGGGGGGGGGGGTTGGGGGGAAAGGGGGGTACGAGGGGTTTGTGTTTTTGTGTTTGGGTTAAAATTTTAAAACCCAAATGAAGGATACGAAATTCGGTTCGACAACTTTGGGGTGTGGGGTGGGTGTGTGTGTGGGGGTTGAGTACGTGTTTTGTGTTTTGGGGTTGTTTGTGCGCGCGCGCGCGTGGTGCGATGTTTGCATGGTGTGGGTGTATGCGTGCGTGGGGTTCGTGCTCGATTCCCCCCCGGAAAAAAACCCAAACCCGTTTTCTCACAGCTTTTAAAAGAAGGACACCCCTTCTTGAAAAAAAAAACCCCCGGAACGATAAATCCGCTTTATTTTTCTTTGGCAGCTTTGTTTTTAAAAAATTATTTGGGGTCGGGAAAAAAAAAAAAAAGGAAAAAAAAAAGAAACAAAAAACCCCAAAAACAACAACCAAAAAAAAAAAAAAACCGATTGGGGGAGCAGAGAAAAAGCTGGGGGGGGGAAATTTTGGAGGGGGGGGTGGGTTTGGGGGGGTGGGGTTTAAAGAGCATCGCGGGGGGGGGGGGGGCAGGGAGGGGAGTTTCAAATGCCCTTTAGGGGAATTATTTTTCAATGCATGCATGCCTCCCCCAAACCCCCACACACCTGCGCGCGCGAAACCACGCACACACACAACCACACTAACAACATTTTACACATATACACACACCCCCTTTTTCATACTCGCACGCACAACATGCCCCCCAACCCCGGCGCGCGAGCCCCACCACACCCCACCCCAACACAAAACACCACACACACCCACACAAAACACCACACAATTTACCGCGCGCGGCGCGCCGCAGTTTAAAACAAAACCCCTGCACGCACGCCCGCATGCCCCGAAAGCAAAACACACAGGGAATACACGCCGCACACACACACATACAGTCACACCCCAAAACACAACACACAAAACCAACACACACACACCCCACACACACCCCACCCCACACGAAAATTACACCCACCACACGACCTCTCTTTTTCTCTCCTCTCTTTTCTTTTTCCTTTTCTCTCTCTCTCTCTCCTTCCCTCCCCCCCTCCGTCCTGTATCCCCAAAATTTTCAGTGGGGTTTAGGGCAATTTACCTTCCTTAAAATTGTTCGCCGTTTCACTCTGTCTCGTTTTCTGCCTGTCTGTCTGTCTGTTGTCTGTCGCTGTCTCTGTCTGTGTCTTTTCTTGTCTTTTGGTTTTTTTCTGTCTGTCTGTCTGTGTCTGTCTCTGTCTTTTTTTTGCCCTGTTGTCTGGTTTGTTCTTTTTTTGGGTCTGTCTGTCTGTCGGGCCGCTGTCTCTGTCTGTCTCTGTTTTTTGGTCTGTCTGTCTGTATTTTCTGTGCTGTCTCTGTTTTTTGGGTTTGTCTGTCTGTTCTTTTCTGTCTCTCTCTGTCTGTTGTCTGTTTTGTCTGTCTGTCTCTCTCTCTCCCTCTCTCTTCTCTCCTCTCTCTCTCTTTTTCTCTCTCTCTCTCTCTCTCTCTCTTCTCTCTGAACCGTTTCCAACTGCGGGGCCCCAATGGTGCCCCTGTTTATCGGGCTTTGTCATGTGTTCATCGGGAAATTTTTCCACCCGGAAATGTTCCCCCCGTCATTGAAATTGGATATGATTTAAAAGGAAATTCCGCCCGGCCCGCTGTGTTTGTTGTGGTTTGGGGTTGGGGTTTTTTTTTATCGTTAAAACTTTGTTTCGTCATCTTTTAATCCCAAGGGGGAAATTTTCTTTTTTTAAAAGGGGCTTTAAAAAATAAAGGAAAGGGGAGGGGGGAGAAAAGGAGAGAAGGGGGGAAGGGAGAGAGGAGAGAGAGAGAGAAAGGAGAGAGAGAGCGTTGGGGTGGTGTGTGTGGGGTTTTGTGTGTGTGTTGTTGTGTTTTGTGGGGTGTGTGGATTTTGTGTGTGTGTGGGGTGTGTTTTGTTGTGTGTGTGTGAATGTGGGAGTGGTATGTGTGTTTTGAGTGTGGGTAAGTTTTTTGTGTGCGTGTGTGGGGGGTGTGTGTGTTTTGTGGTGTTTTGTGTTGTTTTGCCCGTGTGTGTGGTGTGTGTGTGTGTGTGTGGGGGGTTTTGGGGGTGTGTGTGTGTGGTGTGTGTTGGGTGAAACGTTTTGCCCTGGGGCTTTTGGTGTGTGTGTGGTGTGTGTGTGTGTTTGTGAGTGAGTTATGTTGTGTGTGTTGGGAGGGGGGGGGGGGGGGGGGGTCGGGGGAAGGGGGGGGGGGGGGAGGGATCTGGAGTTGAGGTGATAGAAAGGGGGGAAGGTGGGTAAGGGAGAGGCTTTTGCCTTATTCAGAGGAAAAGGGTTTAAAAAAAAACGAGGTGTTTTGTGTGTGTGTGTGTGTGTGTGTGTGTGTGTGTGTGTGTGTGGTGTGTAAACTCGCCCTGCACCCCAAAACAAACAACCCCCCACACCCCAAAACACCACACACCACAACACACACACAAAACACAAACCCAACCAAAACAAAACACCCCACACACACAAACACTTTCCCCCCTCACCCCTCAATCCCCCCCCACCTCTCCCTCAACTCTTTCCCCCCCCCCCTCCTCTTTTTCTTTCCCCCATCTCTCCCCCCCTTCCCCCCTTTTCCCCTCTCTCTTTTCCTCTTTTCTCTCTCCGTTTATGTTTTCCTTCCCCCTTCCCCCCCCCCCCCCCCTCTTTTCTCTCTCCACCTTTTTCACTTTAAGGCGTATAAATAAAAACCCCCGGTAAAAACCAAAAAAAAAAAAGCAAAAAAAAAAAAAAAAACTTTTAAAGGGGGTTGATCTCCATTCAATCAGTTCCAAATTTTTGGGTTTGCTCACGGCTTTTTTTTAGGGTTTTCTCTAACCCCCCCCCTCCTCAATCCCCCCCCCCCCCCCCCCCCCCCCCCCCCCCCCCCCCCCCCCCCCCCCCCCGCACCCCATCCCCCCCCCCCCATTACTTTTCCCCCCCAACCTTCCCTTCCCTTCGTCCCCCCCCCCCCCATCCCCCTCCGGCTATTCTGATTCCCTTTTGTCATGCGCTTTAACCTTAAGGGGATGTTTTATCCGGAAAATGAAAAAAGAGGGCGGAAAAAGGGTTGGGGGAGGAGGGGGGGGGGGGGGGTCGGCGAGGGAAAAAGGGGGGGGGGGGGGGGTAGGGGAGGGGGGGAAGTGCGGGGGGAGAATAAAGGGGGGGGGCTTGAGAGGGGTGGGGATAAAGAGGGGAAGGGAGGTGTGGGGGGGGGGGGGGGGGCTTTAAATTTATCACCCGAATTCGGGGGCGATTGTTGGAAAATGCTGTAGCTTGTGTTGGATTTTTTTTAAAAGGGGGGGGGGGGCGGGGGGTTTGGGGTGTTAGAAGGATAAAAAGAGATGGGGGAAAGGAGAGAGAGAATTTTAGAATGCGGGAGGGCGGAAAAGGGGAGGGGAAAAGAAAAGGGGGGGATGGGGGGTGAGAGAGGGGGTAGGGGGGGGAGGGGGGGGAGAAAGGGGGAAGGGGAAAAACAGGAATGGAAAAAAAAGGAAAATGGTTGGGGTGAGAAACCAGGTGGAGGCCGGGGGGCAGAGGGGGGAGGTGGGGGAGAGGGAGGTGGGGGGAGGGGGGAGAGAAAAGAGGAGAGAGAAAAATGGGAGGAGGGAAAGGGAGGTTGGGGGGGGGGGGGGGGGGGGGAAAAAAGGGGGGAAAAAACCAGATTCTTTAAATTTTAAGAAGAGGAGGGGGGGGAAGGGGGGTTTTTTGGGGGAAAGTTTTCAAAGTTTTTTAAAATGGGGTTTTTGGGGGGGGGGCCTTGGGGGGGGGAAATTGCGGTGTGGCTGGGGGGGGTTGTTGTGTTGGGTTTGTTCTTTTTTTGGTCGTTTTCTCCTTGTTTTGGTTTTGTGGTATGGGGTGTGGGGGGTTGGGGTGTGTTGGGGGGTGGTTTTTGTGTGTTGGGGTGTGTGTTTTTGTGGGGCGTGGGGGTGTGCGCGGTGGGGGATTTTTGTTAGGGGGGCTTTCTAAGGGGGGGCCCGGGCCGGGGTTCAATTTTGATTTTCCGGCGGGCAAAAGGGAAGACGTAAAACCCCGACGGAGATAAAAATGAACAAATGAAAAAGGAAAGAAAAAACCAAAAAAATAGGCCCCCCCCCCCCCCCCCCCCTCCCCCTTTTCCACCCCTCACCCCCATCCCCGGGACGTAGGCCAAAGAAGCCGTTTAAAATTTATTTTCGAACGGGGTTGTGTGTGTGGGGGGGGGGGGGGGGGGGGGGGGGGGGGGGGGGGGGGAGGGGGGGTGGAAAGGGGGGTTATAATTCAGTGAAAACCCCAAAAGCGATGAATTTTTAAATTTATTGGGTTCGCTGTTCAAAGGGGCAGTTTGTGTGGGGTTTTGTGTTGGGGTGTGTGTTGGGCTTTGTTTGCGTGCGTGCGTGCGTGGGGGGCCCTGGCGCGGGGCGTGGCGCGGGTGTTTTTGTGTGTGTGTGTGTGTGTGTGGGGTTTTTGTGTGCGCGCGTTTTAAGGTTGGCCCTACCCTGCGTGAATGAGTGCGTCTGTTGGGGCGCGCGCGCGCGCGTGTGTGTTTTTGTTTCGGTTTTTGCGTTGCCCCTGTGTGTGTATTTCAATTTAAAAATGCTCTTTGCGGGTGGTTTGAAAGATCATAAAATCATCTCCAAAACGCTATGCGCTTCTCTTTAAAGGCTGTCGCGGCTTTTAAAATTAAAAAAAAAAAAAAATAAAAGATCTCGAGTAATTTCGACTGCAATTTCCTCCGCAACCCAGCGCCCAAACCTTGCCGTGTAGGACCGTGTTGGAGCCATTCATGAACTGCTCCCTGGCTTTGGGATCGATGCCGTTCACATCAAAATCGCTGATGGACGGCAGTCCAGCGAACAGAACCTCTGCCGGTCTTTGTCATCGTCCGCTGCTGCTGCTGTTTTTCCTGCTGTTGTTGTTGTTGTTGTTGTTGTTGTTGTTGTTGTTGTTGTTGTTGTTGTTGTTGTTGTTGATGATAATGATGATAATGATATAAAGACGAAAACGTTTGCTGGAAGACAGATTGATAAGGCAGGGTGGGGGGATGCGCGGGGATCGGGGGGGCGAAGGGGGGGGGGGGGGGGGAGGGGAGGCGGTGGAGAGAGAGAGAGGAGAGAGAGGGGGGGGGGGGGGGGCTGGGGAAGAAAAATTATTTCACACTTGTAATTTTCTTTTGATTTTTAAGATGAATTCGTTGATCACGCTTAATGGAAACAGGAGCTCAGATAGATCGGTGATGTTCATGTCATTGATGATGATGATGATGATGATGATGATGATGAGACCAATAACGAAAACTGTTAATTCTAATAATAACAACAGTAATAATTATGATGATAATAATAATAACAATAATAATAATGATAATGATAATGATAATAATCATACCAATGATGATGATGATGATGATGATGATGATGATGTTGATGATGATCATGATAATAATAATAATAATGACGTGTTTTTCTTTTCTTTTGTTGCAGGTAAGTTGCCGTGGATGATGAATGACGCCAGTAGTGAGTACATGCACAGCACGTGTGACTGTGTGAATGGCGTGTTTAGATCGTGTTTTGTTGGTGATGTGTGCTGTATATACACACAGCACGTGTGACTGTGTGAATGGCGTGTTTGGATCGTGTTTTGTTGGTGAAGTGTGCTGTATATACACACAGCACGTGTGACTGTGTGAATGGCGTGTTTGGATCGTGTTTTGTTGGCGAAGTGTGCTGTATATACACAGCACGTGTGACTGTGTGAATGGCGTGTTTGGATCGTGTTTTGTTGGTGAAGTGTGCTGTATATACACACAGCACGTGTGACTGTGTGAATGGCGTGTTTGGATCGTGTTTTGTTGGTGAAGTGTGCTGTATATACACACAGCACGTGTGACTGTGTGAATGGCGTGTTTGGATCGTGTTTTGTTGGTGAAGTGTGCTGTATATACACACAGCACGTGTGACTGTGTGAATGGCGTGTTTGGATCGTGTTTTGTTGGTGAAGTGTGCTGTATATACACACAGCACGTGTGACTGTGTGAATGGCGTGTTTGGATCGTGTTTTGTTGGTGAAGTGTGCTGTATATTACACACAGCACGTGTGACTGTGTGAATGGCGTGTTTAGATCGTGTTTTGTTGGTGAAGTGTGCTGTATATACACACAGCACGTGTGACTGTGTGAATGGCGTGTTCGGATCGTGTTTTGTTGGTGATGTGTGCTGTATATACACACAGCACGTGTGACTGTGTGAATGGCGTGTTCGGATCGTGTTTTGTTGGTTGTGTGTGTTGTGTACTACTCGCTGGTTGAGTGGTGAGTGGTGAAGGTGGAGTGGTGATTATGTGATTATGTGGATGGTTAACAGAGAGGGTGGGGGACTGTGTTGATGGTAGTGATGATGGTGGTGGGGGAAGAGGAGGAGGAGGTGGAGAGAGAGTCAGAGAGAGAGAGAGAGAGAAGAGAGAGAGAGAGAGAGAGAGAGGGTGAGAGAGTTTTAAATCGCGACGCTCCATAATGATGAAATGACCTGTAGCATTATCTTGATTAAAGCAGCCCCAACCTTTGGAGAATGGCAGATTTATCAAAAAGGATAAAAAAGGAAAGAAAGACAGAAGGAAAGAAAGAAAGAAAGAAACGGTGTGCATGAAGTTGCATTCCTAGTTTCAATGCATTTATCAAGCTCACGGGAAAGAAAAGAAAAGAAAAGAAAAAAAAAAGCAAAGAAAAAGAAAAAGAAAAAAAAGAACGTTTGTCGCCAGAGCGCAAAACGACTGAGCGATAATGATAAGCACATGAGCCGTGCGCTTTGAGGCAAAACGCCGTTCTTCATGTGAAGAACTTTCAGAGAGCGAACCAAACCAAGATCGTCTGGTTACGGGATCTGGAGGATCTTTGTCTGTGTTCTTCGTACGGCACGATCCTTTGGGTTGGC
>CM031624.1:50248203-50258738 GCA_018398815.1 Conus ventricosus | reverse complement strand
GATCCCCATAAATGTTGTCTTCCCGTTTTCTCCGTCAAATGAAATCGATGGAGAAGAAGAGCGGCGCATGAAAGGGTGTACAGCCCAGAAAATCAGCAGTGCTGCTTGCACACACCGGGTCCCAATCAATAAACATGTCACTGCACACTCTGCGTCTCAACCACCCTTATTTAGCTGGATTGGGGGAAGTGAAGAAACGGGGTGGACGGAGAGAGAGAGGGGTGGGGGAGGGGGAGGAGGGAGGGGGGGAGGGTGAGGGTGAGGGTGTGGGCGGGATTAGGAAGAGGAGGAGGACGGGGAGGAGGAGGAGGGGGCGTGCGGAGGGGAAGGTGGGGAGGTAGAGAGACAGCTACAGACGGAGAGACAGACAGATAACAGGAGACAGACAGACAGACAGACAGACAGACAGAGAGAGAGAGAGAGAGAGAGAGAGAGACATACAGATAGACAGACAGACAGATAACAGAGAGAGAGAGAGAGAGAGACAGAGAGAGGGGGAGAGAGAGAGAATGAGACAGACAGATAACAAGAGAGAGAGAGAGAGAGAGGGAGAGAGAGAGAGAGAGAGAGAAGAGAGAGAGACAGACAGACAGACAGACAGATAACAAGAGAGAGAGAGGCAGAGAGAGGGAGAGAGAGACAGTGACAGAGACAGAGACAGAGACACAGAGGAGTGGGATGGGATAAAATGTTCGGAGGGAGGGTGAGGAACGGGGTATGTTGTGTTTCGGAAGGCGGGGGGGGGGGGGGGGGGGGGGGGGGGGGGGGGGGGGGGGGGGGAGGGATAGAGGGTAGAATGAGGTGTGGTGAATGGAAGATTGAGAGAAGACAACGAAAGGATGGCACAGATTGAAGGGGGATAGAAGGAGTGTGGGGAAAGAGGAGGGTTGGGGAGAGAGAGAGGAGAGAGAGAGAGAGAGAGAACTCAGAACTCAGAACTCAGAACATTTAATGAACTAGGCCATATGCCATGTCATGGAGGTGGGATCACTTCAAAATAAGGAAATGCAACTAACTTGAACAAAAAAAAGAAAAAGAAAACAAATATCAATACATTCGTATATATATATATATATATATATATTATATATATATATATAATATATATATAATATATATATATATATATTATATATATATGTATACGCAACCGGACACACACTTCACAGATGCACAATAACGTTGACTAACACATGTACGTGCATATATTCACATACGCATACGCATGCACGCATGTGCAAATCGTATAGATTACCATAATATTTGCAATTATGAGAATATTTATGACGGTGTGTATGTATGAATATATGAAACAAAAACGATATTAGAATTCCGATTGTTTATGTACGTTTGTTGTCCCGGTGCCGATTTAAAAAAAAAAAAAAAAAAAAAAAAAAAAAACCTGATTCTGGGCACTCATTTGTTCTATCAACATATGATGAAAGGTTTTACACTATTTTTATAAGTTATATTCAGTCTTAATTATTGTTTAAAGATCGTTCCATATCGAGAAATCTCTTTTTCAAAGATTCAAAAAGGTACCAACCAACTACATTACAATATTTCTCACTCGCAATTAAAAGGGTCATTGTAAACGTTGATGGTCGCGCGAAAAATTTGCGAGGTAAATATTTTCTCTGATGTCACGATAATTTGGACACACAAGTAAAAAGTGAAGTTCAGATTCTGGAACTTCTTTACAAAACGGGCAAAACGTTGTGTCAGGTGACCGGGCAGTATAACGATATTTATGACTCTTCAATGGCGACACACCTAGTCTGAAACGTAAGAGTACTTTTCTAACGGCAATGTTCTTTATGTTAAACACAGATTGCGGAAGACTAGGAACTGACTTGAAAGAGGTATAAAAAGAGAATCGTCTCCTGAAACGTCACCATCCAGTTCTGCAGGAAACAATCTATTAATCTCTGTTTGAATTCGACAGAAAAACATTAATATGAGATACTCCTTGATTTTCCCAAACGTGGCGAATCCTAGCTGTACAATGTGAAGCAAACATTAGGAAACCAGTTATTCTTGTCTTTACAATGAAGATTATTTAACATTTTATAAGCCCTGTAAGGAGTCGACCTTCAGGCATTGTTATTAATTTAAGCCAAAATTTTATACATTTGGTTTAGTACATATGTAAAGAGGATACCAGAGAAGAGAGAGAGAGAGAGAGAGGAGAGAGAGAGAGAGAGAGAGAGAGAGAGAGAGAGAGAGAGACAGACAGACAGACAGACAGACAGACAGACAGACGACAAGACAGACAGAGACAGAGACAGAGAAGAGAGGAGAAGAGAGAGAGGAGAGAGAGACAGAGAGAGAGAGAGAGAGAGAACCGAACACAAGGAGAGAGTGAGAGAGAGAGCGGGGAGAATGGAGCAAGGAGAGAGAGAGAGAGAGAGAGAGAGAGAGAGAGAGAGAGAGAGAGAGAGAGAAGAGAGAGAGGAGAGAGAAAAATTTGAACACAGTTTTAATGTTTCGGGCCTCCGGCCTATAACAATGTGAGGTGCATGCACACATAAAGAGAAAAAAAAAGAAATGACAACAAGAGAGAGAGAGAGAGAGAGAGAGAGAGAGAGAGAGAGAGAGAAGAGAGAGAGAGAGAAGATCAAAGAGAATGTGAGAGACACACACAGACAGAAATTGTGAGACTGAGTTAGGAAAGAGAAAGGGAGTGGTAAGAGAGAAATAGGGCAGAAAGACAGTCTCGGATACAGAGAAATAGAAGGACTGAGGTAGACAGACAGAGAGAAAACAGACAGACAGAAAAACAGACAGATACAGAGACCACATACACACGCACACACACACACACACACACACACACACACACACACACACAACACACACACACACACACACACACACACACACACACACACACACACACACACACACACACACACACATTTCCTTGTATTATTTGCCCCCCCCAAAGAAACCTATCTATGTCGCAGCAGAACAGAGCAAAAACTTCCCGCTGCTTTGCAAGCATTCCTAATGAATTGAACTAGATTTCCATTCTGATCTGAGACTACACGACCAGGCTTTACTCAGCTCTTCATACTCTTCCGCAATATATCCCAGCAGTCAACCAGGTCCGAGAGATACAGACACCTGCAGTGCTGGTCAGGATGTTTAGGCAACAGTCTCAGAGACGTATCCATGATGTTGATGAAATTCCACTGTGTGTCCCAATCTTCCCAGTTGAGCCCCTAAACAAAATCAGTTCTAGCTGGGAGCTGGTAGAGACTGAAAAATCACGAAAATGAATAGTTACGATGGGAATCGAACCTACGAACTCCCAGCCAGCAATCCCCAATATTAACCACTGGGTCACCACCACTTTTCTTTTCTTTCTTTCTGAGTACGCAGGCTGATACTCCTGCGGACACTCCCTGTGTAGACAGACAAGTATTAATCCCATCTACTCAACAAAGGGCGTGGATTTCTGTGTGTATGACCGTTTTTTATCCCGCCATTTTGGCACCATACTCCAACTTCGGGGAAGGTGCATGCTATGTGTAACGTGTCATCCATACCAACGGCCAATCTGGCCTTCTCTTCCGAAAATTGGTGATGGATTTTACGTGTGTGAAAGATGTTATGCGTGCGTTCACACACGAACCTCGGTTTATAAGTCTCGTTCGAAGGACTGATGGGGCATGGAGTCAGAATCAATGTTAACTCCGAGGGAAAAATCCTCCCTGCACGAAACGGCCAGGCGGAGATTCGAACCCGCAACCCCAGGATCACGATACCGGCGCTCTACCAACTGGGCTATTCGGGCCCCCGCCTACACCAGTGCTTTCCCCCCTCCCCCCCCCCCCCCCCCCCCCCCCCCCATCATTCTATCTCTTCCCCCCGACTCTTTCCCGCATGATCTTTCAATCAGATTCGAGAAGAGGCTTTATTTTTTTCCCCCATTAAATTATTTTCGCCCGTAATTTTGTGTGCATATGGGATTGTGACTAAATCCTTCATTTACTGTAACTTTTTTTTTTTTTGGGGGGTGGGGGGGGGGGCATGTATGCGCGGTAATTATCAGCACCATTGCTTTTCCTGGGGGGGGGGGGGGGGGGGGGGGGGGGCGCAAGACTTCAAGAAGTCTCTGTCTCTCTGTCTCTCTGTCTCTCTCTCTCTCTCTCTCTCTCTCTCTCTCTCCTCTCTCTCTCTCTCTCTCTCTCTCTCTCTCACTCTCTCTCCTCAAGCGCACACGCACATTCCTCTCTCCCCTCTCTCTATGTCCCTCTCTGTCCTCTCTCTCTCTCTCCTCTCTCTCTCTCTCTCTCTCTCTCTCTCTCTCTCCTCTCTCTCTCTCTCTCCTCTGTCTTTATCTTCTTTCTCTGTCTTTGTGCTCCCTCTCTCTCTCTCTCTCTCTGTCTTTATCTTCTTTCTCTGTCTTTGTGCTCCCTCTCTCTCTCTCTCTCTCTCTCCTCTCTCTCTCTTCTCTCTCTCTCTGTCTTCTCTCTCTCTCTCTCTCTCTCTCTCTCTCTCTCTCTCTCTCTCTCTTTTGTGCCCCTCTCTCTTCGTGCCCCTTCTCTCTCTCTCTCTCTCTCTCTCTCTCTCTCTCTCTCTCTCTCTCTCTCTCTCTCTCTCCTCTCTCTCTCTCTCTCTCTCTTCTCGTCCGTCCTCTCTCTCGTCTCTCTCTCTCTCTCTCTCTCTCTCTCTCTCCTCTCTCTCTCTCTCTCTGTGCCCCCTTCTCGCTCTCTCCCTCTCTCTCTCTCTCTCTCTCTCTCTCCTCTCTCTCATACACTCTTTGTGCCGCCTTCTCTCTCTCTCTCTCTCTCTCTCTCTCTCTCTCTCTCTCTCTTCTCTCTCTTTGTGCAACCCTTATCGCTCTCTCTTTCTTTCTCTCTCTCTCTCTCACTCTCTCTCTCCTCTCTCTCTCTTCTCTTCTCTCTCTCTCTCTCTCTCTCTCTCTTCTCTCTCTCTCTCATACACTCTTTGTGCCCCCTTCTCTCTCTCTCTCTCTCTCTCTCTCTCTCTCTCTCTCTCTCTCTCTCTCTCTCTCTCCCTCTTTGTGCCCCCTTCTCGCTTCTCTCTCTCTCTCTCTCTCTCTCTCTCTCTCTCTCTCTCTCTCATACACTCTTTGTGCCCCTTCTCTCTCTCTCTCTGTCTCTCTCTCTGTCTCTCTGTCTCTCTGTCTCTCTCCTCTTCTCTCTCTTCTCTCTCTCTCTCTCTCTCTCTCTCTCTCTCTCTCTTCCGCAGTCCCCATCAAACCCTACTCTCCTCCTTCACACACCTCATGTGGACCACGAACAAAAAACCTGGTATGTCTGTGCAAAGAGACCATCTTACACCTGGTATGTCTGTGCAAAGAGACATCTTACACCTGGTATGTCTGTGCAAAGAGACCATCTTACACTGGTATGTCTGTGCAAAGAGACCATCTTAGACCTGGTATGTCTGTGCAAAGAGACCATCTTACACCTGGTATGTCTGTGCAAAGAGACCATTTTAGACCTGGTATGTCTGTGCAAAGAGACCATCTTACACCTGGTATGTCTGTGCAAAGAGACCATCTTAGACCTGGTATGTCTGTGCAAAGAGACCATCTTAACCTGGTATGTCTGTGCAAAGAGACCATCTTACACTGGTATGTCTGTGCAAAAGACCATCTTAACCTGGTATGTCTGTGCAAAGAGACCATCTTACACCCTCAGCAAGGCTCCACTAGGGGGGGGGGGGGGGATGGGGAGAGTAAGGAGAGGTAACGGGACACGCGGTGGTGGAGGATCACGGGGTGGGGAGTAGATGGGGGTGGGGGAGGGTGGGAGGACGCGTAGAGGGTTAGGGAGGGGGGTAATAAAAGGTGTGTCTGTGAGTGCTCAGGCAGCCATGTGCGGGTAGGCTGTTTGCTCAGGTGGAGTATTGTAGATTTTTCACCGCCACAAGAGCACCTCGCTTCTTTAAAGAGGGGGAAGGAGAGGTGGAGGAAGGGAGGGAGGGAGGCCAAGGTGTGGGGAATGAAGGTGGCGGAAGGGTGGTGGCGGTGGGGGGGGGGGGGTTGGGGAGGGAGGGGAGTAAACTGGGGCAGAGACGTGAAGGAGGAGGGTTGTGGGGAGAGGGGGGGGGGGAGAAGGGGGGAGAGAAAAGAAAGTGTTGTTGAGAGACTGTGGGAAAGATGTCTTTCCGCTTCAATGCTCACAGAAAAATACATGGCAGGTGCGTGGGTGTGCACGGGTGCACTCACACAAACGCACGCACGCACACACACACGCGCGCGCGCGCACACACGCGTACACAAACAGGCGCGCGCGCGCATGCACGCACGCACACACGCACGATACGCGCACCTGCATGCACCCACGCACGCACGCACGCGCGAACACACACACACAACACACACACAGACACACACACACACCACACACACACAACCACACACAACACCACACACACACACAACACACACACTAACACACACACACACACACACACACACACACACACACAACACACACACACACACACAACACACACACACACACTAACACCAACACCAACACTACACTAACACGCTAACACACGCACACATTCGTAGTAACACACCTACGCACAGACATACACGTAAGTGCTCGGAACAATACGATACAACAGAGAGAGAGAGAGAGAGAGAGAGAGAGAGAGACAGAGACAGAGACAGAGACAGAGAGAGAGAGAGAGAGAGAGAGAGAGAGAGAGTGGAGGAAGAGGGAGAGGGACACTGAAAGGATTGGAGGGATAGAGAGACAGAGAGAGAAGCGGAAAGTGGAGAGATGTGGAGAGAGAGTCTGAGTCTGAATAGTTCAGAGATTAGGCCACGAGCCCATTTCGGTAAATGAGCACACATAAGGAAACGTCGATTGCGAGAGCGTCTTCCACACATCCACAAATGCAAGCTCCCAGAAACAGAATGCAACGAACAAGAGAAACAAAAAATCCAAGGGAATAGGAAGATGTGAATTCATTGAAACACGTGACAGCCAGAACCAAAGAACTATACTTGCAGATGAACAATACATTGTACTTGATGTGGAAAAGCAATGTCTTTTTTTTTTTTACCTTTTTACAGGTGAGACTGGGAAGGATTTACATATTGTCTCGTTTGACAACTGAGAGTAAAATTGTAACGAAGTCTACTGTCTAAGCATTACGGGGACCTGAAAAGCATCAAGGGCACAGAGAGCCAAGCGCAACATTGTGAGTCTGTAATTTGCAGCTGGAAGAAGTGAAGACTTGAGACTGGATGGTCCATTAAAATGCTTTCCAGAAATGTCATGTTCTGGAATCGTCATTTGTCTGTGACACTTTAGTATGAATTGTACTTCAACTTCCGATTCTTCTCTGTGAAACGGACAAGAGTAAACGGTGTAATTGTTACGATAGTGCAATCTATGTGTTTTAGGACAAGAGTAAACGGTGTTATTGTTACCATAGTGCAATCTATGTGTTTTTAGGACAAGAGTAAACTGTGTTATTGTTACCATAGTGCGATCTATGTGGTTTTAGGACAAGAGTAAACGGTGTGTATTGCTACGATAGTGCGATCTATGTGTTTTTAGGACAAGAGTAAATGGTGTTATTGTTACGATAGTGCAATCTATGTGTTTTTAGGACAAGAGTAAACGGTGTTATTGTTACGATAGTGCAATCTATGTGTTTTTAGGAAAGGAGTAAATTGTGTCATTGTCACGATAGTGCAATATATGTGGTTTTAGGACAAGAGTAAACGGTGTTATTGTTACCATAGTGCAATCTATGTGGTTTTAGGACAAGAGTAAACGGTGTTATTGTTACGATAGTGCGATCTATGTGTTTTTAGGACAAGAGTAAACGGTGTTATTGTCACGATAGTGCAATGTATGTGGTTTTAGGACAAGAGTAAACGGTGTTATTGTTACCATAGTGCAATCTATGTGGTTTTAGGACAAGAGTAAACGGTGTTACTGTTACGATAGTGCGATCTATGTGTTTTTAGGACAAGAGTAAACGGTGTTATTGTTACGATAGTGCAATGTATGTGTTTTTAGGACAAGAGTAAACGGTGTATTGTTACGATAGTGCGATCTATGTGTTTTTAGGACAAGAGTAAACGGTATTATTGTTACGATAGTGCGATCTATGTGTTTTTTGGACAAGAGTAAACGGTGTTATTGTTACGATAGTGCGATCTATGTGTTTTTTAGGGGACACACACCCAGTCTCACTCTGATCCGAAGATTTATTGGTGCATCACGTTTCACTTCACACAAATAGGATGACAAGGAAAAGTCGACTTAAACTTACAATAAAAAGTGAACCGTTCTTTTGTTGATACTTCGGTTGCCCAGTTGGCTATATATGATGAAATAATTATTGTAATTAATTCAGAAATGATGGCTATCGGCACCTCCTTGATAAAGCCAAAGATCGTCAAATGCATATTTGTACAAACCGAACCAAACAGCAGATGCTCACGCAATTTCGTTTTGACCGTTTAAATATAGTAACATCTCACAAGCTTTAAAGTGTAAATATAGTAACATTTGATAAGCTTTAAAGTGTAAATATAGTAACATCTGATAAGCTTTAAAGTGTAAATATAGTAACATTTGATAAGCTTTGAAGTGTAAATATAGTAACATCTGATAAGCTTTAAAGTGTAAATATAGTAACATTTGATAAGCTTTAAAGTGTAAATATAGTAACATTTGATAAGCTTTAAGGTCTAAATATAGTAACATTTGATAAGCTTTAAGGTGTAAATGTAGTAACATTTGATAAGCTTTAAAGTGTAAATACAGTAATATTTGATAAGCTTTAAAGAGCAAATATAGTAACATTTGATAAGCTTTAAAGTTTAAATATAGTAACATTTGATAAGCTTTAAAGTGTAATTATAGTAACATTTGATAAGCTTTAAAGGGAAGGTGATTGTATGGCTTCTTGTAGCACTGAATACGTAAGGGGTATTTTCCACTTTCTCCATAAACTATAGCCTTGGGTGTTCTTATAGAACTATCCAAAAACCTTCTCAGAGCAAACAGATGAGCCTTTTCAACGGAATACAAGTCTGCGATTACTCCTCGAATTTCCACCCCATACGTCAACATTAGTTGAGTCTGGGTATCAAACAGCTTGACAAAAATACCAAGAGATCTCACTCCCAAGAGTCCACGGTACTTTTTTCATTTCCAGTAACACCATTGTTTACTTTTAGGTCATTTAGTGCAAGCGAAAAGGTTCATTCGGTGGACGAGATTATTCCCAAATACTTACTTACAAGCATTTACAACTTGTTGAGTGTGTACTCCCATGTATCCAAGTTTCAGTGGACGCAATAATCCCGCCGTTTGGGAACACGATGAAGTTTGATTTGTCTGAAGTTTACAATAAGACGGGGACGATTTGCAGTTTCATGCAAACTATGTAGCTGGTTTGGTTGGAAGACTGCAGACGGCATCAGAGACAATAATGACATCGTCGGCAAACGTGAGAATGAAGATTTCAGTAAGATCCGGAAATAGCTATAAACCATACCCACCATAGTGACGAATATAGCTTGCAAGATCGTTAATCAAGAGAGAAAACAATGTGGAACTACGTATGCCGCCCTGCTCTACTCCCAGAGGGCATGTAAATGAATCAAATGAATAGTTTCGATGATATAACAAATGTCCTTGTATCATACTGACTAAATAAATGAATAGTCCATAGTACTGTAACCGTTGTGAAATCCAGCCTGAAACTCACTTGCTCCTGTTCTCTCTCTCTCTCTCTCTCTCTCTCTCTCTCTCTCTCTCTCTCTCTCTCTCTCTCTCTCTCTCTCTGTCTCTCTCTCTCTTTCTCTCTCTCTCTCTCTCTCTCTCTCTCTCTCTCTCTCTCTCTCTCTCTCTCTCTCTCTCTCTGTGGATGTGGTTATAGATATGTGTGTGTGTGTGTGTGTGTGTGTGTGTGTGTGTGTGTGTGTGTGTGTGTGTGTGTGCGCGCGTGCGTGTGTGTGTGTGTGTGTGTGTGTGTGTGTGTGTGTGTGTGTGTGTGTGTGTGTGTGTGTGTGTGTGTGTGTGTGCACGCGCACGCGCGCGAACGTGCTTACGTGCATGTCTGCATGTTTGCACGCGTATGTATGTGTGTGTGAGTGTGTGTGTTTGCGCGCGCGCACGTGTGTGTGTGTGTGTGTGTGTGTGTGTGTGTGTGTGTGTGTGTGTGTGTGTGTGTGTGTGTGTGTGTGTGTGTGTGTGTGTGTGTGTGTGTGCGCGTGCATGTGTGCGTGCGCGCGCGCGCGCGTCCTAGCTCCTACTATCTCCAGGAATTAAAATATCTATATTTGTTCAAAACCTCAGTACCCACAGCTTAGAAATATCATGATCGCAGCATCACAGGATAACTACACTGTAAAACATTTTCTGAGGTTGAAATATGTAATACATACATATACACATACACATGCATACATGCATACATACATACATACATGCATACAGACATTCATACATACTCACATACATAAGACATACATACTTACATACATACATGCATACATGCATATATGCACACATACA
>CM031624.1:50223203-50240703 GCA_018398815.1 Conus ventricosus | reverse complement strand
ACCTACTCACCATTTGCAGCTAAATTTTGGGATTTTTCCGCCCCCTTTTTTTTTTTTGTTTGTTTTTTGTTTTTTTTTTTGGGGTTTTTCCGGGGGCGGGCCCCGCCGCGCGTCCTACTCCTACATCTCAAATTAAAAATATCAAATTTTTTTGTTCAAAACCTCATACCCACAGTTTAAAATATCATATCCCTCCTCCCTGCCCTTTTCTTGTATAAAAATCATCCCCCTCTCTCTCTCCCGCATCCCTTTTTCCCTCTGCCAACCCTTCCTCCCCCTGCTAATTTCCTATTCCCTAAAAAATTCCTTTTAAATAAAACAGATCATAAAACTTTTAAAATCATCATCTTCATTCATCTTCAAAGACCCCTGACCAAAACCCCAAAACCCCAATCATACAAAAACCCCAAATTTTTGAAAAATTAAAAAACAATTTTATGTAAACCAACATTAAACAAACCCAAACCAAACAAAAATGCCAAAATTGAACCCTATTAAAAAACAACATCTCTAAATCCGCACCCCCAAGAGAAAGCAAAAACATTACTTAAATCTCTCATACATTTTTTTTTAAATGCAAATTGAAATCAACAACTGCACTAGTCGATGGGCGATGGATAAAAGTTTCCACCTTCTCTTCCCCTTTCCTCCCCTTTTTCCCCTCCCCCCTTTTCTTTTCCTCCTTTCTTTCTCACCTCTTTTTTCTTTTTTTTGACCCCTTTTTCCCTTGCGGCCCACGCCTGGGTTTGTCAGGAACGAAATTTTAAACACACTTTTCCCTTTAAATCGGGCAGAGGTGATTCCCGGGCCCAAAACACGTAACCCTTGCTATGCCAAAATTTTTGGCATTGTTTTTTTTTTTTGGGGCCAAATTGGTCCTGCCACTTTTTGAAATCCCAAACCTATTCCCCCTTTGTGTTGCAAAAAGCGAAAGGGTTATTTTAAATTGCCCAATCATTTTTGATGGTGTAAAATGATTAAAACCCTGTAAAGCCTTTGGGGGAAAACAAAACCCCTAATCTTCAAAGCGGGGAAAGTAAAAACTACTCCGTAATTTTTGTCCCTTTTGTTCTTCCGAATTCCCCTTTTGGGTTCCCCCTTTTTCGCCCCACAAAAGCGGGGTTTTTCAACGAAAAAAAACCCCTTTTGAAACCAGTTGATGCCTCCCTTTCCCTACCCCTGGGCCCCTGTGGCCTTTTTTTCCAAATTGGGTTTGTTTTTGGGGCCTGGAACTCCCGTTGAAGCAACCTTTCTCCCTTTTGGGGGTTAAAAATGGGGTTATCTTGCCATTTGCTTTTTTTTTGTTCCGGACAAGAGATTAGAGGGAAAATCCCCCTTTAAAAAGGGGGGAGTACATAAAAACTTGGGTTTCAACCAGCAAGGGCCCCCCCTTTTCGGGGAAGGACCATGACCTTTCGTTTTTTAAAATTCCCCTGGGGTGGAAACCCCAAAATCTTGCTATCTCAGCCTTTCCCCCAGGAAAAGTTTTTCGGAAATTTTTGAATTTGGCTTTTTTAAACAAGTCAAAATTTTGGGGAACGGACTTTTTTAAAAACCAATTTTTGGGGGGGAAAAAAACGGTTTAAAGGTTGAAAAAGCAAAAAATTTTTCAAAATTCTTTTTCGTTTTTTTCCCTGAAAATTGCTTTAAAAAAATTTTTTAAGAAAGGTTCCAGTAAATTTTTGAAACGAAAAGGGAAAAGCAAATTTTTTTCACTTTCTTGAATTCCTCGCCGCCTGCGCCATTCCTTTTAGAACCGGGTTTTTTTTTGTCCAAATAAAATCTCATTTTCCATACATTTTTATCTTTACCCCCCTCATCCCCTACTTCTCATCAACAAACCCTTTTTTCTTCTTTTCCATACAACATACATACAACAACATACATCATACTCAACATAAAACTTAATACATACAAAAACATAAATACATAATCACCCATACAACATACATACATACAAAAACATACAACATCACAACCATACATCAACTTTCAGACATACATACTTTCATCCCCTAAAAATACTAAAAACATAATCCAAAACATACAACATCCCAGCCCAAAATACAACAACAACAACATACAACATACAAAAAAATACATACAAACATACATACATACAACATACAGACATACATACATACAGACTACAACATACATACATACATAATACAACAACAAATACATACCTACATACATACAAAAACATACAACATACATACATCAACATACACAAACATAAACATTATCTAATACTAAATCTCAAATAAAAACAAAAACAACAACAACTCTCACAAGGGGGGTGTATTTTGAAAGGGGAAAAAGGGCCGGAGGGAGAAAGGAGGACAAAAACCCCGAGGCCCCTCCTCCGGGGGGGGGGGGGGGGGGGGGGGGGGGGGGGGGGGGGGGGGGGGGGGGGGGGGGGGGGGGGGGGGGTGGGGGGGGTGGGGTGGGGGCTGGGGGGGGGGGGGGGCTGGTGCGGGGAAAAGGGGGAAAGGGGGGAAGCTTTTGTTTTTGGTTTTTTTTTTTTTTTCCCCCCGGGTGTTGTTGTGTTTGTTTGTTTGTTTGGTTGTGGTTTTGTGTTGGTGGTGTTGTGTGTTTTTTTGGGCCTTTTCGGCGGCTGGTTGTTGTGTGTTGTTTGGTTTGTGTGGTTTGTGTGTTGGTGTGTTGTGTGTTTTTCTTTATTTGTGTGGGTTTGGTGTTGTGTGTGTGTTGGTGTGGGGTGGGTGTGGGTGTTTTGTGTTGTGCGCGGATTTGCCGGCGGGTGGTTTGGGGGGGTTTGTGTGTGCTTTGTGGGTGTGTGTGTGTTGTGGTGTGTGTGTTGTGTGGGTGGTGTCCCGTGTGGTGGTGTGGTGGTGGTGTGGTGGTGGGGGGGCGCGAATGGCCGTGGGGGTTCATGCTGCATTTTTGGGTGTGGTTTTGGGGGGTTTTGTGTGTGTGTGTGTGTGTGTGTGTGTTTTGTGGTTGGTGTGTTTGTGTGGTGGTGCGCGGGGGCCCCCCGCGCGGGGACCGTGAGTGCCACGTCCAATTTTTTTGTTGGGGTTGGTGTTTTGGTTTTGGGTGGGGTTGGTTGGTGGGGGTTTTTGGGGGGTTGCGGGGGGCCCCCGGGCCGGGGGCGGTGTTGTTGGTGGTGTGGGGTTTTGGGGGGGGTTGCTGCGTGGGCGGCGGCCCGGTGGTCGTGTGTGTTGGTGTGTGTGTGTGGGGTTGGGGTTGAGGCGGTGGTGGGGTGGGGTGTTTGTGAAGGTTTTTTGGTGTGTGTTGGGTTGTTGGTGTTGTGGTGGTGTGTGGTGGGTTGTGTTTGGTGTGTTTTGGATGTTTTGGTTTGTGAGTGTGTGTGGTGTGTTTTGGTGTGTGTGTGTGGTTGGTGGTGTGTGTGTGTGTTGGTGTGTGGTGTGCTCTGCGCGCGCGCGCGCGCGCGCACGCGCGGGGCCGCCCCGGGGCCGTGCCCCTCGCGCCTTCGTACGTAAATGTTGCTCGCGCTTTTTTTTGGTGGCTCAATTTTTGTAAGCGCGATCTGTTTGAAATTAAACTTGTGAATGTCAGTTTTTTCAATGTTATTTTTGTTAAGTTTTCGAGTCATCTGGTGTCTCGTATTGAAAATATTATATGTACGACTCTTTCATTTTCAGTCTACCCCCCCTTACAGTGGTTTTAAGTGTATATTAATTGGCAAAGGGAATTCAAATTTTACATAATTTTTGGTAATAGTTGTGAAAACAAGAACCGATTGCTCTTTTGGGTGACTTCCCAAAATTCATTACAATGATAAACCTTTTTCCTTTTCTCTATCGACAAACATGGAAACAAAAAAAAGGACGGGGCAACACAGAAGAAGAAAAGAGAGAAAGGGAGAGAGAGGAGAAAGAAAAGGGGGGCAGACAGACAGAAAAAAACAGAAAATAATAGAAGATGGAGTCTAGATAATAGAGGGCCAATCTTGATCTATGTTTAGTAAATGCCCTCTTATCTGCTCCTTTGTTGGTACCACACCCACACAACACCCACACACACACACACACACACACACAACACACACCACACACACACCACACGCAACACACACCAAAACAACACACACCCACACACACACACACACACCCACACACACACAAACACACACACATCACACACACACACACACACCCACACCACACACACACACCACTCCCACAAACACACACACACACACCCACCACACCACACCACACACAACACACATACACACGCCGCGCGCGCGCGCACGCACGCACACACACAAAAAAACACACACCCATACACCACAACCACACAAACACACACACAACACACACACACACACACAAACACCCCACACACACCACACACACACACCACACACACACACACACACATACACACACACACACCCACACACACACACACCACACACACACACACACACACCACACACACCACATACACACACACACCCACACATACACACACCACACACACACACACACACACCCACACACACCACACACACACACACACACACAACACAGTGTGTTTGGGGGGGGGTACTTAAAATCATTTTGTTTTCACTGATTTAAAAGGGAGGTAGATGAGAAATAAACGAAGGAGAAAACATCTAAAAATCTGAAAATTTTCGTTCGCCAATAAAGGGAAGGCGGGTATGCACAAAAAGAATACACCAAAAAAATGTCTGATACATACACTGTTTTTCTAATCCACTTGTCGGACCCAATACTAAAAAAACACCCCATTCACAAGAAATGAACTTTTTCGCTCCCACGCCCCATTAACACCATGCAGAAAATTTTCACAAAAAAAAAACCGCTTGTGGGCCATTTCTCCCAAAGCAGACAAAAGGCAAAACACAAACAAACAAATTTTCTTTTATCTCCAAGACCCAAAAATTTTTTTGATAGCAATTCAATTTTTAAAAAAATAATTATCATGACTCCACCGAACAAGGACCAACAATCACAAGAAAAAACACACGCTTTTCGACCCCCCCGGTCCCTTCAGCAAGAAAACAACCACTTAGGACAACAAAAATGAAAGCGAGAAACATTTTTTTTTGTCTTTGTCGAATTCGGCCAAGAGGGGCTTTATAAGTCAATTCCTCACCCAATAAATTGGCCCGCTCTTCACCGCCGCTCTCTCTCTTTCCCCCCTTTGCCGCTCTCTTTTTCCCTCCCTGTCTGGGCACCCTTCCGCGCGCTCTGCTCCCTTTCTTCACCCCCCCCGATGCCGTAGCCGCCCACTCCTGTTTTTGTGTCGGGTTCGTTTTTTGGTTCGTTTTTTGGCCTATGAAAAATTTTCCAAATCAACAGACCACACCATCATTAATCACACACCACCACATGCCCACGCACGCTCCATCACACATGCACACGCACACGCGCACACAAACACCCCCCCAAAGCGCGCACGCACGCACGCCACACACACCCCAACCACACCCACACAACCACCCAAACACACACAACACAGGGGCGCGTGCACGCACCCGCACCACGCACGCACCACGCACACACACTTTTTAATTTATTTATTTGTTTTTTGGGTGCTCTTGTCGACTGAAGGGAAAAAATGAACGGATCCCCACCCTTTAAATTTTCCCAGTTTGATTTCGGTTTAACAGTTTTCACTACGGATCATTACTTCACTGTGACGTCACTTTGTGACATCCCACACCTTTATAAAAAATAATTTTTCCAAAACATACTTTATCGTCAGGCTCGTGACTTTTGATTACGTGACTATTCATGATAAAAAAAAAAATCAACTTTTTTGGGGACCATCGAAAAATTTTCATGAAAAACTACCGTCTACAAAAAACTAACCAACTCTAACCTATTTTAACCCTGACCTTCTTGATCGTCCAACACCAACCCAAAACTTTATAACCCCTTTAAAGAATTATTAAAAAAAAAACAACAACAATTTCCCTGCTTTTTTGTATCGAGTAAAGTGGGCTCCCCTGATCTGATTTTTTACGCTCCCGATCCTTTTTTTTTTTTTTTTTTCCTCCGGAAACACTTTTTTTCTACCCATCTTCACGAAACAGATATTTCCTTTAAAAACGGCCATTTAGAATCAGTGCACCTCCTTGCTATGTTAATGATCCTTTCATTTCCAGCAACCGTTTACAATGGAACCGAAGCACAACACGACAGGCAATCGCTCTAAACGGGGGAAATTCTTGAATGCTGTATGCGATTGGATCTCTGATCTTTTGGGGAATTGTTTTTTAGCGCGACAGAAAAGAGAAGATCGGAAAACATATATTAAAAAAAATTTGAAAAAAAATTAAAAAGAGGGAAAATCACATTGGGTGGGTGGGGGGGGTGGGTGGGGGGGGTTGTTTGGGTTGTTGGGGTTGGGGTTTTTTGTGTGTTGTTTTCTATGTGTCGTATGGTGGTGTGTGTGTGTGTGTGTGTGTTTTGTTGTGTGTGTTGTGTGTTGTGTGGTGTGGTGTGACTGTGTTGTGTCTGTTTTCTTTTTGTGTGTGTGTCTGTGTTGTGTGTGCGTGCGGGGTGCGGCGTGCGTCCTGTGTTTGTGTGTGTGTGTGTGTTGTGTGTCTGTGTTGCGTGCGTGCGGGGGGCGTGCTGGGTGTTGGTTGGTGTGGGGTGTGGGGTGGGGTTGGGGTGTGTGGTGTGTGTGTTGTGTGTGTGTTTTTGTGTGTCTTGCCGCTGTATTTGTGCTTGTGTGTGGTGGGGGGGGGGGGCAGACGTGTCGTACCATCAAACGGGTTTGGTGTGTTGGTGGTTGTGTGTGGGTGTTTTGTGGTGTGGTGTGTGTTGGGTGTGGGGTTTCCCTGAAATGATTCAGACAATAGGATTTTGGGGGTAAAAGAAGTAACGGGGGTGCTATAAAAGATTAACAAAAATTAGAATGCGTTTTGAAGTAAAAAATAGTGATGTGTCTGTAATAAGAAACAAAAATTGATATGATTTTGTGAGTAATGGAATAAATGGATATTCTTAACAAGGTTTACAAAAAGGGAATAAAAAGTACCCTTTTTCCACGTTTTGTCATGTACCCCACCGATCCTAATTAATAAATGAATAAAAAACTATAAAAAAGCAATGAATTTTAAAATCAATAAATAACTTTTTTACAATAAAAACTCATAAACTATGCAAAAACCTTTAATAAAATTTTGAAGAACGAAAATTGGGTAAGTATGCAAGATAAAGACAAAGGATCGATCCACATAAACCGTCAATCCCAATTTTTTAAAAATGTCTTTGTTTTGAACAACGTGTCAATAATGATTGACATTTAAGGGAATTCCCCACATACATCACTTGTTACAGTATTTGTTTTGATTGATTTTAAAACAATCTAAAAAAAAGACTCCCCAATCCCTAAAATGGGCAAATAAAACCTTTTTGGGGGTCGGGTTTTTTGTCTCTGCCATGTGATTAAAACAATTCACATATGTACCTGTATTTAAAAATAAATTTTGGGCTTTTTCGTGGATTTTCATTAAAAATTAATAGCATTCTTTTAAATCAAATTGGAACATTTAGGGAAACAGCATCATTATTTTTTTGGGCGGGCTTTTTGCAGCTCGATCTACTCTTTCGTTTCCATAATTCGCAGTAAAAGGCACCCAAAAAAATCACAGTAATTCCTTTGATGAAAAAAAGGGTTATTAAATGTTTTATTTCAATTATCAATCTTGCGTATGCGTGAATTAGAACATCGAAAGAACCCTGCTTTCGAATCAGCCCATTTAAAAGTATTTTTTTTTTTTGTGGAAAAATTTATAAAAAACCAAGGACTTCAAATAGCAAAAGTTCTGCACTGTATAAATAAGTTGTTACCAAAAAAAAATAACTTTTGAATTTGTAAACGGGGAAATTAGGGAAAGCTCTCCTGAATTTGAATTATCAAGCACGAACCATCCGTAAAAATTTTTTAAATGATTTTTTAAATTTAAATTTCAAATGAACAACGTGAGTTTTTAAAACATAGGTATTTTTTGATAAATCTGTGTTTCTAACAAAGAAGCTGTCGATTTGCCCCATTTTGGCTTTGGAGAAAACTTGGGATTTTTACAATGTTATTTTACTATATTTTTTTTTCTCAGAACGCCAAAATAAAACAATAGATTTTTTTGAATATGTTTTGAGCACGCTTTCCCAAAGCCTTTTCTAATCTAAGCATCCCTCTTGAAACAAAAAATTTTTTTTGTGAGAAACTTTCAAAACAAACTTTGAAGCAGAAGTTTCAAGTCTGTGATGGGGAAAACCCCTACCTCATTGTATTCCCCCAAAATTTGATTAGTGGGGGCTCCAAGGGGAATTTTAAACTTTGCAATCAACACTTTGAAGTTTATTTAAAAATTTGGTGCATTAAAGAAAACTTCTTGACAAACAAAGTCTTGAACAACTAAAGCTTTGCAAGACGGTTAATGTTTTTGAATCTAACCCAGGTTGTTTATTTATAATTTTAAAGGAAATTAAAAATTTTCCTTTCTTTGTTTAGAAGTAATCAAGTGTGCACCACAAAGTTTGCTACTTAATATGCTCCTAGAAATTTAAATTTTTAACATAGTTTAAAAAATTTTACCATCCAATTAAATTTTGGGAGCTTTTCTGGGTCAAACCAAGTTAAGACACGTGAGTTTTTTTTGTTTAAAGGGGGAAAACCCATTTTCATGTAAAAATTGTTTATTTTATTTACTCCTGGGATTTATTTTGATGTAATCAAAACGAAGAAGTATGGGGTTCATAGTTACTTTTACCCCATAAACAAATTCCTCACAAAAAGAGCTAATTCGATCTTTTGAAAGGGCCTTTTGTAATCAAAAATCAAATGTTAATAACAGGGAAATTAAAAACCTTGGGGGAGACCCCTTTAAAAAAGGCCCAGGGATTGAATAAGTATTTCCTTTTGTGTTTTAATAACCGGAAAAAAGAAACCTTTAATAAAATAAAATATTACCATTAATACCCAAAATTTTTTTAAATTTTTTACAGCAAGCGCTTATGCCATACATTTCGTAGGGCCTTACAATGAAAAAAAGTGGCTAAATGTTTCTGCGACGTGCAAATTGAAGTTTTACCTGGTAGAAATTTTTAAACCCAAATGTTCAATTGTGGATCTACCTTTTGAAATCCCTTGATTTTTAGGAATTATGTTATGTTTATTGCAATGTGAAATAATCTTTTTAATATAATTTTTTCCATTAATTTACATGTTTTGACGTTTAAAACAATGGGGGATAACTACTTAATCTTTTATAGGTTTTCCCCTTTTTATAATTGGAACAAAATAGATTGTTTCCAAATCATAGGCATTTTTTCCCCTTTCCCCAAAATTTCTGAAAAAAAAAAGGAAAAATTAATACATTTTGTGGAAGATGATTTAAGGGTTTTTATTAAAACCCTAAACCCCCTGATGTCTTTCGTTTAAATTTCTTAAACATTCTTTTAAATTCTGAATTTATTGGAGAAATTTTGGAAAGATCTTCAATAGGGTTTTTTTTTTTTATAAATGTCTTATTTTCTTCATTTTCTCGAAATTTTTTATTTTTTTGATAAATTTTCTTTGCTGCTATTTTTAGCAAACAAGTCACAAATCCCACTTTTTCAAAATTAGATGGAAAATTTAGAAATTGTAAACAAACCCGGACAAATTTGGTGATTAACTCCACTTTTCATTGCTTTTAATTTTGTCCAAAATTTTTGAATACTTTACAGTTTGATAAAATTTTTTCACAAAAGGGTGACCAAAATTTTTTTTGTTTTTTCTCAGCATTTTCTGTTTTTAGAAATTTTTTACTCTTTTTTTTCTCCAAATTCCCCTTTTTGACTTTTTTTTTTGATCTTTTTCACTTTTTATTCTTCGATTTCGGGGGGGGAATTTTTTTTTATCTTTTCACCCTTTTACAATTTCGTTCCACCAAATTTACCCAGATGGAGATTTTACAGATTTTACGGTTGGGATGGGTTCACATAGCTGAAGTATGGGCTTTTTAAACTGTCAAATATTCAACATCTTGATTATTAATGGTATCTAAACAATGAGAATGAACTTAATAAACAGAAAATTTGTTCCAATTTGCAAATTTAACAATATTTTGGAACTTTGTCATGTGTTGCATCATTTTTTTTCACTGCAATTTTTTTAATGTAATAATAATTGGAAAAAGGCCCCTATTAATGAGTCATCAAGGGGTTTGCCAGTCGTAAAACCTGCTAAAACAGAGATACAAGACGTCAATGGCCTTTGGGTTGTTTTTTTTTTCGGGGTGCAGTAATACAACCATTGTTTTTAAAAGATAAAGAATGAACTACAAAATTTTTTTTTAAAAACGATTGTTCGTTTTTCTTTTTTTTACACCCCTTTTTTTCCCGAAAGGTGAAAAGGGGATTAAAAAACCCCCGTGATAAAAATTTTTTAGAATTTTCGACGAGTAATCGAACCATTCCGTTAAAAATTTTCATTGGGGCCTTGTGGTAAATAAAAAGATATTTTTGTTAACCACTTGAATTTTTTGTACCCTGGCGCACAGGGGATGCAACCCGCAATATTTGATGAATAGGGCTGCACAGGCGTATACTTCTCATCCTCATGCACATTAAAGCTCTTAAAAATTTTTTCCCTTTTGTCGACGTTTTGGACAATAGGGGGAAAAAATGTTTGGGAAATTTGGGATTGTCCTTCCGAATATTTAGTGATTGCAAACTAATATGTTTTAATTTTTTTTTCAGCTAACTGCTTAAATGATCCTTACCGTTAAAGGATCGACAATTCCATTGAAAAAAATTTAAAATCTTTCCAACATCATTTTTTAAACAAAAGAAATAGTAATAGAAAAAAACCAAAAAAAAACAAGTTTAAAAAAAAAAAAAAAAAAGAAAATTTAGATTCCGCGCAGTGATTTAAAGGCTACGAAAAAGATCACCGAAAAACTACACAAAAAAAAAATTTAAACACACAAGGCTTAATGATCCACACCCCAGTCCCAAAGACTAGTTTTTTTAAACGTAGTCACAAGAAAAAGATCACATCACACTTCTAGGAGTGGTGATCGTGAGTTTTAGTTCATGAAACGGAAAATTGTTGGACCATGGGCCACTGGGCCACCGTTGCCTCCCCAGGGAAAGGGGACGGGGGAACCCTAGGGTTGAGGAGGGGGGCTCCGACGACTTCCTGGCTTTTTCCAAACAGGGCCCCGATATACCCCAATTTGACTGCAAGGGCCTGCCCCCTTTGCTGAATGAATCCCACATGAGGGGTTTCCTTTTCGGAGAGAGATTGCATGGCTGATGAGGGAGACATCTTTCACATGTTCATTTCATTCCAAGTAGGGATTGAAAAAGTCCACCTTTATGTCATTTTAAATCTTTAACTGGGGGCCCCCTTGCTGACGATATTTTTTCTCAAGAGTTCCTTTTTTATTTTCGGGGTGGGCCCACAAAATGATCTGAGCAGCTTGGGGGCTTTCTTTAAATCGTTTACACCGCAGTGAACGCGACGCACAAACACGTTTTTTTTCGACAAGCGTCCCTTTAAGGGACTTCTGTGTCCTTTTCGTGTATGTTTTGGGGGGCAATTCACAGAAAACCATATGATTTTTTCCCAAAAACGGTTTTTTCAATTTTTTTTAAGAATGGAGCATTTAAAAAAACAAACCCCCCCGATGGGGCTTACTTTTGTTTTTTGGGGAATCCAAATGTTTTGACGTGTTGTTTCTGACGCAAGTTCGATTTGCGTCATCTTTTGCGTTCGATTTATTTTTTTGGGCCCGCTTTTTGCCCTTTGATTCTGGGCCTTTTTGTTTTTGCTAGGCCTATTTTTTATTTTGTTTTTGACGGCGAATTATTCATAGATTTCTGAACTTTTGGGGAGTCAAACGACAAACCCTGCAAGGAACGGGAGGCGGGTTGTCCTTTTGTTCCACACTTGAGTTGACCCGGGGGGCGCACAATCGATCATGAATCCAATATTTTGTTTTGCTTTTCAATTTTTTTCTTCGGGGGGGAAAAAAATTTTTTTACACAGGAAAGCTAACTTCGCTGTGGAGAATATCCTTCTTTTTTCTGATGAAACCGGGCTCTCCTCGGGGTTTGCAACAGGGATTTGTTTTAAAAAGTCCCGCGGGACTTTTTTTTGATGATTTTTTCCGTTGTGTTCTTGCTTTGGTACCACGCCTCCGTTCGATAGAATGGAAAGAAAGCTGCCCACACGTCTAATTTTTTGTCATTTTGACATGTTCGCTGACACTTAAAAACGTCTAGAAGCACTTTTTTAGCTTTTTTCTCTACGCCCCTCTTGTGTGGTGTGTTTTGTTGTGTGTGTGGCGCGGCCGCGCCGTGGTGGGTTTTTGGTGTGTGTGTATGCGAGTTGTCGGATTGGGGGATGTGTATCTGCGTATAGTCAATGTAATGTTTTGGGGGAGTTGTATAAGTAGATGCATTCTACATACCTACTACATAATATACATACTATACATACATACATACAACATCATATATCATGCATGCATACAACCACATACATACTACATACTGCACCATACACAAAGGAAGAAACATACAACATAAATCCTATTGAGTACTTATAGTAAACAATATATTAATATATTATATATAAAATATATATATAAAATATATTATTATACAAATATAAAATATATATAAAATATAAATATAATATATATTATTTAGAGAAGGGGGGAGATGTTTGTATGTATAAAAAAATATATATATTAAATATAATATAAATATATATATATATATAAATTATATAATATATATTTGGTGTGTGGGTTGGTGTGTGGTTGGGGGGGGGGTGGGTCAAAATAAGAATAGACAGGGAGATAAATAAAACATCATTTATTTATGTATGTATTAATTTTTATAAATATATATAATCGATCCACCTTTTATATCTCTCATCTTTTTTATCGCTGCTCTCCTTTTGATCTGTCAATCACCCTTATCTATCAAATTTTCTATCTATCTGTCGTCTCTAGTACATGATATTCTATCATATCGCACATCAATAAATACATACATACATGTGTCCATACATGTCGATACACACACCACACACACCACACACACACACACACACACACACACACACACCACACACACACACATACAGGGGCCGGCGAGCGCACGCACAGAGAGAGAGAGAAAGAGAGAGAGAGAGAGAGAGAGAGAGAGAAGGAGAGAGAGAAAAAGATACACCCGTATGGCCGGTGTGCGTGCGTGCTGCGTCGTCGTCCGTCGTGCTGCGTCGTGCGGCGGCGTGCGTGCGTGTGTGTGTAAATGGGGTCCTGTCGTGGTCGTCTGTTTGATTGTTTTGGTTTATAAGACACCAATCCTTGCTTCACTCATCACGGAAGATTGATTTTGTTGGGGTTTTTTTTTTTTTTTTTCTTAACGCCGCATGAAACATTCCAATTTCCCCTTTCAGGGGAAAGGAGACAACGATGATATACCCCCCCCCTCACCCCACCCCCCCCACCCCCCCCCCCCCCCCCCCCCCCCGAACCACTGCCCTTCTAAATTCCCAACTCCCCCCTCTTGTCCCCAACACTCCCCCTCTCCTCCCACTCACTCTCTCTCCTCTCTTCTCTCTCCTCCTTCTTCCCCTCTCTCTCTCTTGTTTCTTCTCTCTTCTCTGTCTCTCTTCTTTCTCTCTCTGTTCGTCCCTCCTCTCTCTCTCCTCCTCTCCTCTCCCTCTCCTCTTCTCTCTCTCTCTCCCTCTCTCTCGTCCCTCAACTCTTTTCCCCCTCTCTCTCTCTCTTTGTCCTCGTCTCCTCTCTCTCTCCTTTTATCCTCCCCTCTCTCATCCCCTCCTTTTCTGTCCGTCTCTCTCTCGTTCTCTCTGCTGTCTCTCTCTGTCCTGTCTTCCGTCCTTCCCCTCCTCTCTCTCTCTCCCCCCTCTCTCTCCCTTTTTTCCCCCTCTCTCATCCTCTCTCCTTTTCTCTCCCCTTCTCTCCTCTTCTCTCGTCCGTCCGCTCTCTCTCTCTCTCTTCTTTTCCGTCCGCTCTCCTCTCCCCCTCTCTCTCTCTCTGTCTTCCTGCCCCTCTCTCTCTCTCTCCCTCTCTCTTTCTCTCCTCTCTCTCTTTTTCTCCTCTCCTCTTCTGTCCATCTTCCTCCTTCTTTCTCTGTTTTTCTCCCCCTCTCTCTCTTCCCTCCCCGCCCCTGGGTTTTCCCCTGTCTTCTCCCTCCTCTCTTTTCTTTCTCGCTCTCTCTCTCTCTCCTTCCCTCTCCCCTCTCCCTCTTCTCTCTCTCCTCTCTCTCTCTCTTCTCTCCCCCTGTCCGTCACTCTCTCCCCATCTCTCTCTTTTTCCTTCCCTCTCTCTCTCTCCTCCTCTCCCCTCCCTTTTCCCTCTCCTCTCTCTCCTTTTTTCCTCTCTTCCCCCTCTCTCCTCTACCATCCCACCTGCTGTCACATCATTTTCGGCCCAATCCCTTTGCCCAATCACATCTGTGTTAGCCTTTTATTTTCTTGCCACCCCCCTCCTCCCCCCCTTTTTTTTTTTTTAAAAGTCCGATCAAATTAAATATCCGAAACTGCCGAAAACTAAAAAAGCTGACTTTTTGTGATTGATCACAGATACGAGTAACGCGATTTTTTTTTGTCTTGTGATTAACACATTTGCCTACGTTGTTAGAGGGCGCTACAGAAATTTCCCATTATTATTTTGTGATAAATATGGGGAAAGGAGTGGAGGAAGGGGGGGGGGGGGGGGGGGGGGGGCGTTTATTGTAGAGGGAAAACAAAAATCAAAAGCATCTTGACCCCCTGCGCTTTATTCTGCAACTGTTCGGTGTCGTAACGGGATTCCTTTAAGTTTTGTTTTCTTGGGGAGCAAGATCCCCTATTTTTTAGTGTTTATTATTACTGTTCCCCGCCTCGTTTTCCCATTTCTCTGACCTCATTTTTAACATCTTGGGCGGGGGGCCTTTTTGTGCAAATGGAAACCGGATCATTCTTGGGGGTCTCGGGTTTGAAGGTTTTAAGGATTCTTTCTCGTTTCCCCCCCCCCCCCCCCCCCCCCGCCCCCTCCCCCCTCCCCCCTTTCTTCCCTCTTTGCCTGAACCTCGTCCCCCATTTTACCATCCTCCCCCATTCCATTGATTTTTATCCTCCGATTATCCCCCTCTTTTTCCATTCCCATTCCCTCTCCGTCTTTTTCCAAAGATTTTTCTTTCTCTTTCTCTCCTCCCTCTCCACGTCGTCGCCTTTTCCTCCCCTCCTCCTCCCCCCTTTTTTTTTTCTTTCCCCCCCCCTTTTTCTCTTTCCCCTTTTTCTTTTTCTTCTTCTTCTTTTTTCTTCTTTTTCTTCTTTCTTTTTCTTCTTTCTTTTTCTTCCTTTTTCCCTTTTTCCTTTTCCTTCTTTTTCCTCTTCCTTTTTCTTCTTCTTTCTTTTTCCTTTTTTTCTTCTTCCTTCTTCTTCTTCTTCTTTTTCTTCTTCCCTTTTTCTCTTATTCCTCTTTTGTTTCTTTTTCTTCTTTCTTTCTTTCTTTTTTTTTTTTTTTTTCTTTCTTTTTTCTTTTTTCTTTTCCTCTCTCTTTCTTTCCTTTCTTCTACGTGGGCGCGTCGTCGTCGTTTCTGCTTCTTGCTTTTTTTCTCCTATTCTTTTTTTCTCTTCCCCCCCCTCCCCCTCCTCCCTCCTCTCCTCCTCCTCCTCCTCCTCCTCCTCTTCTTTTCCTTTTTCCTCTCCTTCTCTTTTTCCTCTTTTTTCCCCTCTTCCTTCTTTTTTTTCTTTACATCAAAACTCAATACCCAAGGCAGAGAACAATCTGACTCATTTTTGACAGCTTTGACACTGTTTGGAAATTATCTTCAAATGACACCTGACACTTCAAACGACTTTAAAACGTCAATGTGTGTACACCTAGCCCCCCAACCACACACTACTCAGGGCCTTTAACAAACCACAATAGATGAGGGATTTGATTTCCATTAAAACTCTGGGGTGGTTTTGTCGCAAAATTTACATTAATCCTGAAAACGGGGAAGGTTTTTTACTTGATTTTTTTGCAACGCAGGGACACATGCACGCAACACACCACACAACACGCACGCATTACGTAAGCACGCACGCATGCAGATACACGCGCCGCGCGCGCGCACACGTATCGGCCCCCCGCTCACACTAAACTACACACCACCGCCGCACACACACCACCACACACACACACACACACACACAACACACACACCCCAAAACACACACACATACATAATACGCACACCCCACACACACACACACACACACCACACAACACACAACACACACACACAAACAACACACACACACACCACACACATGGGAGACCCTTTCTCCTTTTGACCCCCCTCTATTCCCACCTTTTTCCACCCCTACCCCCACTTCTTTCATACACACACACACACACCACACACACAACACACACCACCACACACACCACACAAAACACAACCCCACACACACAAACACACACACACACACACCCAACCCACCAAACACCCACACACACACACAACACACACACACCCACGCACCACGCACGCACGCACACACACACAACAAACAACACACACACCACACACACACACACCAAAAAACACCAAGCACACACACACGCACGCACGCACGCAACATACACACACACACACACACACCACACACACACACACACAACACACACACACACACCCACTACACAACACACACACACACACACACACACACACACACACAACACACCAACCCCATCCGCACCACGCACCACGCACGCACCACACCACACACACCACACACACACACACACCACACGCACACACACGCACACACACACACACACACACACCACACACACCACACAAACCCCACACACACACACACACACACCCCCCCCATGGCAACCATTTGCTTTTTAGACCCCCACCCCATTCCCCCCCTTCCCCACCCCTACCCCGCTCCCTTCCCTCCCACACCTTCTTTTCCTCACAGATCAAGGGCTTTTTCTTCCGGGCCAAAACTATCGGGGGTGACCCCAAACAAACTCTTTGGGGGGGGAGGGGGAGGAGAAGAGGGGGGAGGGGAGGAGGAGGGGGGAGGAGGGGGGAAAATTTTTTTTTTAAAAAAACAAATTTTGAAGGGACCAAAAGCAAAAGTAACCGAACTCGTTTTGAAGTCAGTTGAAAACCCACAGAGACAAGAGAAGAGAAAAATGAAAGGGAAGGAGGAGTTTCTTACAGTCATCACCTCGGCACTGTTTCGCGCCCGATCGTGACAGAGGCTTTCGACCCTTGAGTTTTTTTTTTTTCCGTTGGACCGTCACGGGATTTTGACTCTCTCATGCTGTGGTGACAATGATAAACACGTTTTTTGTCCTTCTTTTTCTTCGTTTTTTTTTTCTTCCCTTTTTTCTTCTTCTTTTTCTTCTTCTTTTCTTCTCTCGTCCCCCTTCCCCCTCCTTCTTTTTTCGCTCGTTTTTCTTTCCCCCTCCTCCCCCTCCCCTCCTCCTCCTCCCCCCTCTCCTCCT
>CM031624.1:50208203-50220703 GCA_018398815.1 Conus ventricosus | reverse complement strand
TGTTGTTGTTGTTGTTGTTGTTGTTGTTGCTGTTGTTGCTGTTGTTGTTGTTAGTTGTTGTGTTGCTGTTGTTTTCCTTTAATTCGGGGAAGAGAAAGGTTGCTCTTTTTTTTTTAATTTTTCAATGGCAGCACTTTTCTCCAGTTTGGAGAGAGCTCTGAAAAGGTTTTGTGCGGTCACCTGAGTGCTGGTAATACAATCAAAGTGAACTTGTCACTAAACTAAGCAGTGCTTGCTGCCAGAAGCAGAGAATCCACGACGACGAAAGCCGTGTTTGTCTGGGAGATCTTGCCATCTCCACAGGGTGTGTGCTGGCTGTGAAACGTCTTCAGTCCACATCGAAGTCATTGTCCTTTGCCGAACGTCTTCTCTTGTTTGCTGATGTTGTTAGGTTCGTTGTACGTGTGGTGAATCCTGATGTTGTTAGGTTCGTTGTACGTGGTGGTGAATCCTGGTGTTGTACTTCCAATGCTTCGTAGTCTTTCTCTTTCTGTTTTTCGTCTCCTCCTCCTCCTCCTCCTCCTCCTCCTCCTCCTCCTACTCCTCCTCCTCCTCCTCCACCTCCTCTTCCTCCTCATCTTCCTCCTCCTCCTCCTCATCTTCCTCCTCCTCCTCCTCCTCATCTTCCTCCTCCTCCTCATCCTCATCTTCCTCCTCCTCATCCTCCTCATTATCATCATCTCCCTCCTCCTCCTCCTCCTCCTCCTCCTCATCTTCCTCCTCCTCCTCCTCCTCCTCCTCCTCCTCCTCCTCCTCTTCCTTCTCCTCCTCCTCCTCCTCCTCCTCCTCCTCCTCCTCCTCCTCCTCCTTGTATTTTATATGACATGGTCCTGAAAGCATTTTACACATGACATGGTTCTGAGTGCATTATACATACCATGGCTGTGAATTCATCATGCAAATGACATGCTCCTGAGCGCATTATGCATGACGTGACCATATGCACGTTCTACGTATGGCATTGCCCTGAGTGCATAACGCATCACAAGGTCTTAAAAAACATTTACACACATCACGTGGCTCTGAGGTCTCACACGGTCCTGAAAACATTATCTATGACACGGGCTGAGTGCATTACGCATGACATGGCCCTGGGTACATTATACATATGACACGGCCCTGGTTCATTATCCACATGGCACGGTCCTGAGACCATTATCCACATAGCATGGCCCTGAGATCATTATCCACATGACACGGCCCTGGGTTCATTATCCACATGACATGGCCCTGGGTTCATTATCCACATGACATGGCCCTGGGTTCATTATCCACATGGCATGGCCCTGGGTTCATTATCCACATGACACGGCCCTGGGTTCATTATCCACATGGCATGGCCCTGGTTCATTATCCACATGGCATGGCCCGGGGTTCATTATCCACATGGCATGGCCCTGGGTTCATTATCCACATCACATGGCCTTGGGTTCATTATCCACATGACATGGCCCCGGGTTCATTATCCACATCACATGGCCCTGGGTTCATTATCCACATCACATGGCCTTGGGTTCATTATCCACATCACATGGCCCCGGGTTCATTATCCACATGACATGGCCCCGGGTTCATTATCCACATCACATGGCCCGGGTTCATTATCCACATGACATGGCCCCGGGTTCATTATCCACATGACATGGCCCTGGGTTCATTATCCACATCACATGGCCCTGGCTTCATTATCCACATGGCATGGCCCTGAGACCGTTATACACACAACATTGCCATCCAAATATATGCATTTTAGAAAGGAGATGGAAGAGAAGATAGCTACAGAGAGGAGAAAGGACAATAAAAAAAATAAAAGGACAAAACAGAAATGTGGAGAGAGAGAGAGAGAGAGAGAAGAGAGAGAGAGAGAGAGAGAGAGAGAGAGAGAAAGAGAGGAGGGATTGGGGTGGGGGAGGTAGAGAGATGAAAGAGAGAGACCACATGACACGGCAAAGACAAGAAACGATTAAGCGGGGGGGGGGGGGGGGGGGGGGGGGGGGGGGGAAAAAACAACGACATTGGGTGATGACAAGGGCGATCTTTGAAAGGGGGCACTTTTGACGCTTTGTCGTGTTGTTGCCTTCAGCTAAACAAGCCATAAAAGCATGGGGGTGCCACACACTGAATTTGACAAAAGGGGCCTTATCCAAGAAGAAGTTTTGGAAAAAAAAAAAAAAAAAAAAAGCCTCAATGAATCATGACGGCGATAAAAGAAAAGAAAAGAAAAAAAAAACAAGACAGTGAAACACACTCATAATGCCGCAGACTGAAGAAATGTCGCCGCGCTCTAACGGTATCAGACTTTTGCCACAACACTATCGCGGTTCAGTTTAGTTCAGTGGTCTATTTCATGTCTTTTCATTGCCAGATGATTACTATTAGACACCAACACTGTTGCGCTCACTGATAGCGTGTGCCATGAGAGGAACTGACTTATAATTAACCATTTCATCATTTACATCCATTTCTTCTTCCTTCTTTCCCTCCTTCTGTGCCCTTCTGCACCTCCGCCTTCCTTCTTCTCGCTCTCCTCTGCCCTCCCCCCCCCCCCCTCCCCTCGCCTCCCCCCTCCCCTCCCCCCCCCCCCGGACCCCCCACCCCGTCTGCTCTCACCATCCATCCTGTCCTCCTATCCCTTCCCCCCTCCCCCCCTCCCCCCCCCCCTCCCCCCCTCCTCTTCTATCACAGAATTGTGGATACAAAAAGAGAGAAGGTTGATCAAGGAGAGAGAGAGAGAAATAGAGAGAGAAAGAGAGAGAGAGAGAGGACAGACAGACAGACAGACAGACAGACAGACAGACCGTGAGACAGAGAGAAAGAGAGAGAGAGAGACAGAGAGAGAGAGAGACAGAGAGAAAGAGAGAGAGAGTGAGACAGAGAGACAGACAGACAGACAGAGAGAGCGAGACAGAGAGACAGACGACAGAGAGACAGATAGACAGACAGACCAGACAGACAGACAGACAGACAGACAGACAGACAGATGGAGAACAAACGTACAGAGGTACAAGAGCGGGTGTTATAGAAATAGGCCTTAAAGGAGGGAAAGAGACGATAATCAGGAAGAGAGATAACACAGAGAGGATGATGGGTGTACATACACTCACACACGCACACAGTCGCGCGCGCGCGCGCGCAAACGCACACACACACACGCACATGTGCGCGCACGCATACGTACATGCACGTGCATGCACGCACACACGCACATACGCATGCGCGCACACGTACGTACTCGCACGCGCGCGCCTACACATACACACACACACACGCACGCACGCACGCACGCACGCACGCACGCACGCACGCACGCACGCACACACACACACACACACCACACACACACACACACACACACGCGTAAATAAACAAACAAGAGTCCGAGAGGCAGCAAGACACGGAAGCAAGAGGAATCAATAGATAGAAAGATCACATCATCCCCCATATGGATCGATTGACATTGTCAATAAATCCTCACCGCCAAAGCGAGAGGAAGAAAATCAACAACAAAAAGACAGAAAGAACCGAGAAAGAGAGGAATGACAAGGACGGAAGAACGGGTAAAGCGGGGAGGGGGGGGGGGTTCATGGGAGGAGTGGAGGGGAAAGAGGGGAGAAGGATGGAGGGGTGAGCGGGAGGGAGGCGGGTGTGTGTGTGGGGCGGGGGTGGGGGAGTGGGGGGGGGGGGGTATTACACGCAGGGCCTTGATCTGCGGTTCAGTCCGACGAGCAGCATGGATCAGTCCACATGGATGGCAGGCTGGTCCCATAGTGATGCCCGCCTCGTAAACCGCTGCCTTTGGTATGAATGAAGAGAGAGAGAGAGAGAGAGAGAGAGAGAGAGAGAGAGAGAGAGAGAGAGAGAGAGAGAGAGAGAGAGAGAGAGAGTGAGAGAAATGAGAGAGAGGGAAGAGACAGAGACAGATGAGAGAGAGAGAGATGGGAGAGGGAGAGAGTGGATGGTTGTGTGTGTGTGTGTGTGTGTGTGTGTGTGTGTGTGTGTGTGTGTGTGTGTGTGTGTGTGTGTGTGTGTGTGTGTGTGTGTGTTGTTTGTTTGTTGTTGTTGTCTTCAATTTAACGTCTATCCATATAGTGATATTAGACGTGTGTGTGTGTGTGTGTGTGTGTGTGTGTGTGTGTTCACTAAGAGCTGCATTCATGCTCCATAACTCTCTAAACAAAACAAAAACCCATATTGTTACAGTGCTTCACTTGGTTGAATCCTATGTGTCCACGCCGTCGCCTGTGATGCTAGTAGTCGCTCGTCGCGCGCTTCGAAGACACACCAGATCATGGCTGACTACGAAGACAGATCTCGTCAGTTATCGTTTGGTTTTGACTTCAGCTATTAAAAAAAAAGTCAAAATGGCGGATAACGAAACCAGTCGATAAGGCGGCAAAATTACGATCATCTTCAGCGGATCTGTTTTTGCTTTTTCTTTTCTCTCAAATTCGAACTTGGCCATTTTCGACCAAATATGCCTACCGACTAAAGATCTACGTCTAGGTTCCATTTAAGCGGCCTCTAAGCCCAAGAAGTATGTTTTCGTTTTGTTTTTCTTTGCTTTGTTTTTTGTTGCAAAGTGAGATGACCGCAGGCGGAAATCTAAACAAATGTTTTTTTTTTAAAATCTATAAGGGTCCGCATTATCAACGAATTCGTAGCATGCTACGCACCGAGTGTAGCACTTGGTAGCTACTGCACACCACACCTCGCGATCACATATCTTCATCTGATTCGGCGTAAGAGGGGCGTGGAATCTCCCCCCCCCCCCCCCCCCCCCCCCCCGTCAAAGCCCATCTTGGCAGGTTTGGATAAAGATAAGTGATTGCTGGACCTAAGAGGTCGAAACGCGTCGTGTTTTGTCTTGTGATTCATTTGTCTACGTTTTTCGGCAGAGCCTTATAAACACTTCTTAAAATTTGTCATGTTTTGTTTTGTTTCGTTTTTTTTTTATCTGTTTTTTTTTTTTTTTTTTTTTTTTTTTTTTACTTTTGTTTGCTGGTGTAGCATTCCGTCACAAATACAGCTGCGTAGCATTGTCAATGAAATCGTAGCATGCTACACGCAAAGTGTAGCAAATGGCAGCTACTGCACCCCCACCTCGATTTTTTTTTTGGGGGTGATCGAACAAGACTTGGAAACGCACCCCGAGGAAGGCCATACAGGAGCGCCCCTGGTTGGTGGATTGGGGATACCCCCAAGCCTTTCGCTTGGGGGGGGGGTGTAGGGGGGGGGGGCACTGGATGATACGTAACAAACAGAACGAATGTGTTAGGACACCAAACATGAACACATTGATATAAACACCGGACACTCGATATCAAACACTAAGACATTCAAGTTGACATGTGACTGTCATCGGTAAATGAACAGACATACTACGTGGTGACTGAGAGCTGACGAAGAGGAGGAAGAGGAGGAGGAGGAGGGAGGAGGAGGAGGAGAAAGAGGAGGAGGAGATGAAGAAGAAGAAGAAGGAGAAGAAGGAGGAAGAGGAGGAAGAGGAGGAGGAGATGAAGAAGAAGAAGGAGAAGAAGAAGAAGAATAAGGGGAGGAGGAGGAGGAGATGAGAAGAAGAAGAGAGGAGGAGGAGATGAGAGGAGGAGGAGGAGGAGGAGGAGAGGAGGAGATGAAGGAGGGAGATGAAGAAGAAGAAGAAGAAGAGAAGAAGAAGAAGAAAAAGAAGAAGAAGAAGGAGGAGGAGGAGGAGAAGGAGAATAAGAATAAGAAGAAGGAGAAGAAGGAGGAGGAGGAGGAGGAGGGATGAAGAAGAAAAAGAAAGAAAGAAGAAGAGAAGAAGAAGAAGGAGAAGAAGGAGAAGAAAAAAGGAGAAGAAGAAGTAGAAGAAGAAGAGGGAGGAGGAGGAGAAGAAGAATAAGAAAGAAGGAGAAGAAGGAGGAGGAGGAGGAGGAGGAGGAGGAAGGAGGAGGAGGAGAAGAAAAAGGGAGGAGGAGGAGGAGGAGGAGGAGGAGGGAATAAGAAGAAGGAGAAGAAGAAAAGAGAAGGAGGAGGAGGAGGAGGAGGAGGAGATGAAGAAGAAGGAGGAGGAGAGGAGAGAGGAGGAGAGGAGGAGGAGGAGGAGGAGGAGAAGAAAAATGAAGAAGAAGAAGAAGGAGAAAAAAGAAAGAAGTAGAAGAAGAAGAAGGAGGAGGAGGAGAAAAAGGGAAGAATAAGAAAAAGGAGAAAAAGGAGGAGGAGGAGGAGGAGGAGATGATGAAGAAGAAGAAAGAAGAAGAAGAAGAGAAAGAAGAAGAAGAAGAAGAAGAAGAAGAAGAAGAAGAAGAAGAAGAAGAAGTAGAAGAAGAAGAGGGAGGAGGAGGAGAAGAAGAAGAAAGAAGAAGGAGAAGGAGGAGGAGAGGAGGGGAGGAGAGAATAAGAAGAAGGAGAAGAAGGAGGAGGGAGGAGAGGAGGAGGAGAGGAGGAGGAGGAGGAGGAGAAGAAGGAGAAAGAAGAAAGAGGAAGAGGGAGGAGGAGGAGGAGGAGGAGAAGGAGGACGAGGAGCAGAAGAAGAAGAAGTGGGGGGAAATAGGAAGATAGAGGACCCACTTCAAAAAAATTGGGGGAACGGAAAATAAAAGGGAAAAAAGGAAAATGTGAAGAAACAGACGGAGGTTGGAGGAGAAAAAAAAAAACACACCAAAGAAGGTGCCTCGAGCCAACATAGCCTAAGAGAAGCAAAAACTTGGAGTCCAAACCGTCAACTGTTTGGTGGACGTTAGCCCCGTGTTACCAGGGCAACCAGACAACCATGAGGTGCCCTGAAGTGGGAATGTGTCGGCTGAGGCCAGCAGGCCAGACCTCCTGCAGAGTCACAAGCCACAGGAGAAGACCACCAGACACTACGCATCTCACCGATTAACGGCCATGCAGACTGATATTCCACAGTATGGTGCTCGTCCCGTGTTCACCAGGCGGTGACAGCGCCGGGCCTCCAGCCTCAAAGAGGCCCAGCCACTACAGCGACTGGAGAGACGCCAGACGTGGCCCAGTCCGGCTGAGGTCCAGGAGAAGCTGTGGGAACCGGTGGGGTCTCTGCGGTGGACTATGGTCTTCGCCTTAGTAACCGGATTGAGGATCTAGCATGGCTGGCAACGCGAAAAGAAAGAAAAAGAAAGACTCGGAAATGTGCACAACCCGGATTAAACGAAAACCCGTAAGTCCTGTGTGTCCATTGTACACATTACGCACGTCTAAGACTCCACGGCAACAGAAGACTCGTCTCTGGTTAAAAAAAAAAAGTTAGGTCAGAAAATTCGACTGGGTGGGTGGGCAAAAATATCCACACAAAGATGCAAAAATGGAGATAAAAAGTATGGGTGGTGTGCTTAGGCTTCGATGATAGTAAAGGGGAGAGTGGAGAGAGGGGGGGGGGGTTAGAATGTGACGCTGGAGGTGTGTGGGGGAAGGGCGGGGGGGGGGGGGAGGAAGGAGGCCAAGGGGAGCTTCGAAGGTCCGCTGGGGTTCTAGGAGGACCCCTGGGGGTGTATTTGTGGGCAGCGCCCACAAGAAGCTGTAGCTGTGTGGTGGGGTAGAGCCTGCCGGAATGACCTTGAACTCCTGTCCTGGATGGTACGAATCCGATGCACCTGACAGAAAAAAAAGGAGCAGGGAATGGACGTGAGAGGCCAGAAACCTGATTGCCGACCCCCATACCCTGCCCCCACTCTTTCCTCTGTGCCCCTGGGGGTCGGCGCTGTGTTGGTGCTGTGTTGTAGAGAAGTGATTTTTTTTTTCTCAGCGAGAGCGGAGCGAATTTCTCACAGAGAGGCCTGATGTCACATAGGAGGCGTTTGGTTTCTTTTAAATACAACACAACACAACATACTACAAATCAATAAAACACAACACAACACAATATCAGACATTAACACGAACATACAACACAACACAGCACAACAAGCACAACACAATGCAATATAAACAAAATCCAATGTAATGGCTACAACACAACACAACACAATACACTGTAACTCAATGCAATGCCAAACAGCACCACAGAACACACCATAATAAGCACAACACAACACAACACAAACAACAACACAACACAACACAACACAACACAACACAACACAACACAACACAACACAACACAACACAACGCAACAGGACACAAAACTACACTCCCCTGCACTACACTACACTACACTACACTACACTTATACACTAATCACTACACCTACACTACACTACACTACACTACACTACACTACACTGCAGCTCAACACAACACAACACAGCATAACACAACACAACACTACACACCACACCACACCACACCACTACACTACACTACACTACACTACACTACACTACACTACACTACACTACACTACACTACACTACACCACTGCAAACCACAACACAACACAGCACAACACTACACTACACTACACTACACTACACTACACTACACTACACTACACTACACTACACTACACTACACTACACAGCACCGTGCAGTGCCGCCTAGAGCAATGCGCCAAGACGCCACGCCACACCACCCACCCCACACCTCACAGCATAATGCAACGCAACGAAACGCACCGCAGTACACTGCTAGACAACACAACACAAAATTACAGAAGAGTTAGCATCCCTGGATATCACCTCTCTCCCACATCCCCACGACACACCCTCTCTCTCCGCCCAAGGGAATGGCGACACTGTGACCATCAATTTTCTTGTCGAAAACACAAATTCAAACAATAAGAACCTAGGACCTTTAAATCCCTCCACAAGATGCAAGCTCCCCAAGTTCTAAGCACCCTCTTCCTGTGAACGTCAAGATGACAACTTTAAAAAGAAATTTGAAATAAATAAAACTCTGCCAGTTAACATAGACCAACAAATCACAAAACATAACACGACGCGTTTTCGACCTCTTAGGTCTTCTTCAGGCACGATAAACAACACTCGGGATTATAACGAAAATGAACGAGCAAATCGTTTATTCAACTCCCATCTGGCGCCGAATCCGAGAAGTTCAATGACTGCTCGTTCTTCATTTTGGTGTCATCCTGAGTGTTTGTTTTACCTTGCCTGAAGAAGAGCCAAGAGGTCGAAACGCGTCGTGTTTTGTATTGTAGTTTGTGTGTCCATATCTAACTGGCGGCGTTGTTTGAAATTCTTTTTAAAAGTTTGTTTCAATTTCTGCCCACAGTCCCCTCCCTTGGCGACTAATTCCAGATGACGAGGACAGAATCTCCAGAGACGATCTCAAGCCAGCCAGTTCTCACAAGTTCAGACCGTCCCAGAGGCTTCACTTCCAGGCCTTATGGACAAGGTGCCGCTCTCACTTCCTTGACCAGTACGGTTCCGATGTCCACGATGTCCTGATGTGTGAAATTTCATTTACACCTTGGTGTTTGGCATTTAGGGGATGGAGGGAGGGAGGGGTGGACACGGCCACAAGTTCCCCGCCACTGAAATGCTGTAATGGACACGGGGGCTAGCAGTACACCTGAGGCTCACCCAGACAGTGCCTGTCGGGTCACCTTCCTCGTGGACTTGCCCTGTGAGGACCGGGGGATGGGGTGGGCTGTGTATGGAGTGACCGTGAGAGTGACGTCCCTTTGGGAGGTGGTAAAGAAGATGAGACAGAAAGGAAAACAGTACAAATGGCTGTGTTATGATAATGGTGGTGATGATGATGATGGTGATGATGTTGGTGATGATGATGATGATGATGATGATGATGATGATGATGATGATGGTGGTGGTGGTGGTGGTGGTGGTGGTGATGATGATGGTGGTGATGATGATGATGGTGGTGACGATGATGATGGTGATGATGATGATGATGATGATGATGATGATGATGTGATGATGATGATGATGATGATGATGATGATGACGACGATGATGATGATGATGATGATGATGATGATGATGATGATGATGATGATGACGACGATGATGATGATGATGATGATGATGAAAGATGATGATGATGATGATGATGATGATGATGATGATGAATGGTGGTGGTGGTGGTGATGGTGATGGTGATGATGGTGATGGTGATGATGATGGTGATGATGCTGATGATGATGATTTATGATGATGATGATGATGATGATAATGGTGGTGGTGATGATGATGATGATGATGATGATGATGATGATGATGATGAATGATGATGATGGTGGTGGTGGTGGTGGTGGGGTGGTGGGTGTGGTGGTGGTGGTGGTGGTGGTGATGATGATGGTGATGATGATGATGATGATGGTGGTGGTGATGGTGATGATGATGTTGATGACGATGATGATGGTGATGATGATGTGGTGGTGGTGATGGTGATGATGATGATTGATGATGACGATGATGATGATGATGATGATGATGATGATGATGATGATGATGATGATGATGATGATGATGGTGGTGGTGGTGGTGATGGTGAATGATGGTGATGATGATGATGATGATGTTGGTAATGATGATGATAACGATGCCGCTGTTGATGACGATGATTATGATGATGTCGATGACGAAGATGATGACAAAAAGAAGCGTAGGTTGTTTGTTGATGGAGATCAAACCCACGACCCCAGATTGCCAATCAGCAATGATATTTATGGCCTTATGGAATGATAATCATTGCCTCTATGAAACTGTTATTATAAAGCTGTTGGTGTTGTTGTTGTTGTGTGCTGTTTATTGTTGTTGTTGTTGCTGTTGTTGTTGCTGGTGTTGTTGTTCTTGTTGATGCTGCTGTTGTTGTTCTTCTTCTTTTTCTTGTTCAAATATTGCTTGTATTTGCAGATGTCGCAAAATGGAAAATACGACAGAGGAGTTGATCGCCAATCTTCAACGACTGTGCTGATACCTTTGAACAGACAACTGGAAACCTTTAGTGAGCAGCTAATTCTGCCATTTGGGTACAAAAACGCCTCTCGGTGTTTCCATAGTTGGGTGGGGTTTTTATTCTTTTCTTTTAATCGCTGGCATATATTCATCTCTCTCTGTCTCTCTCTCTCTCTCTCTCCCTTCTCTCTCTCTCTCTCTCTCTCTCTCCTCTCTCTCTCCCTCTCCTCTCTCTCTCTCCTCTCCTCTCCCTCTCTCTACCCTATCTCTCTCTCTCTCTTCACTCTCTCACACCACACACACACCACACACACACACACACACCACACCCCACACACACACACACAACACACACACACACTGGCATATGTTCATCTCTCTCTCTCTCTCGCTCTCTCTCTCTCACACACACACACCACACACACACACACACACACACACACACACACACACACACACACACACACACACAACACACACATACGCGCGCGTGCGTGCACGCACGCACACACACACACACACACACCCCACACACACACACACACACACACACACACACACACACACACACACACACACACACGTACACACGCACACACGTACACAACACACTGTAACCGTGCGTTACTGATACCGCACCTACTAGTACGTAATCCAGATGTAGATTTGTTTGTGTGGAGTTCATGTTTCATCGATGTTTAGAAGTGAGAATGGAGGGAGAAAGCGCTACGTGCTACATCAGCAGACTCTCTACTCTCCACTGCGGTCCGCGTGTATCACCATTCTGGTGTTACACAGCTCTAACCCTTCAACTACTTGCAACCCTAGCTAACTAGCTAGCTAGCTGGTGGGCCCCCACCCCTCCACCCCGACCCCCCACCCCTTACCTCACCCCTCACCCCTCACACCCCTCCCCACCGAATCTTGACCTGCCTGGCAATAAATATCTTTCATCAAAAATGATTACAGATGAACAGACATGAACCCCCCAAAAAAAAATGACTGAAGCGAAAACAAAAAAGGCAAAAAGGAAAAAACGAAAAAAAAAGAAAGAAAGAAAAGAAAGAAAAAAGAAAAAAGAAAAAAAAAAGATTCTCCCATCTCCCAAGCGGTCCAATCTTATTTTCCAGAAGAACACACGCGGGTGATCCGCCTTTGGTACTTCCTAAGCTAAACCTCTTGCGCTTACTTCTGGTCTACGAGTCAGACTGGAACCCCCCCCCCCCCCCCCCCCCCCCAAAAAAAAAAAAAAAAAAAAAAAAAAAAACGGAAGCGAAAGAAAGGGAGAGAAAAAGAAAAAAAAAAGACAACAAAGCGGAAGTCCCGAGATACGACTGTGTCCCAGTACTAGACGGGGGGAGGGAACGGGCCGGACCAATAACCGATCATTTCCGCGTGGGGGATAGCAGGGAAAGACAATCTTAATCTTCTCCCCGTTGTTTCTACGTGTAGCAGACTTGATTACTTCCCCTGTTCCAATTCAATTAAAGCCGCCATATCGATCCCATCGTGCATCTGGGCGGACAGTCCAATCAAATTTTCCCCCTTTCCTCTGCACGCACGCACGCGCTCACGCGCGGGCGCGGTTCACGCGAGACGCGGGGTGATTACGAGATTAGGCTTTCAAGCGGAATGGCGTCTTCTGGAGGCAATATGGCGGCGCGGCGCTGTAGGTGGGGAGAAAAGAAAAA
>CM031624.1:50185703-50200703 GCA_018398815.1 Conus ventricosus | reverse complement strand
CACACACACACACACACACACACACACACACACACACGCACGCACGCACGCACGCACACACGCACGCACGCACGCACGCGCACGCGCGCGCGCGCACACACACGCACGCACGCACGCACGCACGCACGCACGCACGCACGCACACACGCACGCACGCACGCACGCACGCACGCACGCACGCACGCACGCACGCACACACACACACACACACACACACACACACACTCACACACACACACACACACACACACACACACACACACACACACACACACACATATATATATACACGCACGCGCGCGCGCGCGCTCGCACGAGCGTTCATAGTGAAAGAAAGAGTAGGAGGAGAGAAACAGACAAACTCAGAGAGAGAGAGAGAGAGAGAGAGAGAGAGAGAGAGAGAGAGAGAGAGAGAGAGAGAGAGAGCGAGAGAGAGAGAGAGAGAGAGAGAGGGGGGGAAAAGAGAGAGATGAGACAAAGAAAATACAGGGGAAAAACAGAGAGAGAGAGAGGAGGGGAGAAAAAAGGGGTTGTGTGTTTGGGTTGTGTGGTGTTTTGGTGTGTTTTGTGTTTTGTGTGTGTTTGGGTGTGGTGGGGTTGTGGGGTGAAAAACGAAAAAGAGAGGAAGAGAAAAGAGAGAGAGAGAACGAAGAAGGGGAAAAAAAGATAGGGCCCGGAGAGAAAACAAGAGTGTGTTTTGTGGTGGGGTTTTGTGAGTGTTGGTGGGGTTTTTTGTGTGTTTTGTGTTGTGTGTGTTGGGTGACAGAGAAAGAGAGAGAGGAGAGAGAGAGAGGGGAGGAGAGAGAGAGAGGGGAAGAAAAGAGAGAAGAGAGAGAAGAGAATATAACGTCCATTCCACAGAATACATCGAAAGGCGTATAAAAAAAAAACACCCGGGCAAAAATTGATATTTTTTGTCTTGTTCCGGCATGGAGACAAAGCCAAATTAATTTAAAACTGCCCAGCTTGGGGGAACATGTTTTTTTTTGCAGGGTTCTTTTTTTTGGGTTTGGGGTTGTTCGGTGCCTCCTTTTGTTCCTTTGTCTTCATTGTTCTTTTTTGTCCTTCGCCCTTTTTCCCCCCTTTTTTGCCTTCCCGAGGGGGGGGGGGGTCTCCTTCAGCAATATCATAAATCATTTTCGTTTTCGTTTTTTTTCTCATAAAAATTTTCTTTTTTTTTTTCCGTTTTTTTCAAAACTTGTTTCTTTTTTGTTTTTGTTTTGTTTTTTCCCCCCTCGTCGTCGCCCTTCCCCCCCTTTTCCCCCCTTTTTATTTTTTTTTCCCCTCCCCTCCCCCTCTTCTTCTCCCCCCTTCCTCCTTCTCCCCCTTTCCTTTCCTCCTCCTCCCCCCCCTCCTCCTCCTCCCCCTTTCCTTTCCCCCTTTTCCTCCCTTTTTCCTCGTCCCCCTTCCCTTCCCCCTTTCTCCTCTTCTTCTTCTTCTTTTTTTCTTTTTTCTTTTTCCTTTTTCTTCCTTCTAAAAATTTTTTTCCCTTCGAAAGTATATTTTCTTTTTCTTTTTTTGTTTTTTTTTCCATAAACATCACCATCATCAAAAATTTCATGTTGTAGTTGTTCGTGTTAAATTTTGTCTTCCCCGTTTTTCCTTGGGAGTGTTGCTGGACAATAGAGTCGCCACGTCCCCCCTTCATGTGCGGTGTTGGCCTTTTAAAACTCGGGAAACCGGTAACTGGGGCAACCCCGGCCTGTACTTTTCCCTACACTCCTGACTGGCTAAAAACTGCCTGTACTGGGGCAACACTGCCCTAGTATTTTACACTGCCTGAACTGCCCCCAAAACACTCCCCTGAAACTGTGCTCCACTGCCACTACTGTGCAAAAACGCCTGTACGGTGCTAAAAACGCCTGAAACTGTGTTTAAAAACCCTGTACGTCCTACACGCCTGTCCGTGTTTACACTCCCAAACAACTGTCCTACACTCCCACTACGGGCAACACGCATGTACTGTCCAAAACGCCACTACGGGCCCCCTTAAAAACTCCCACTACTATGGTTTCCCAACGGGCCTGTAACTGGGGCTACACTCCCTGTAAAAGTGCAACACCCCCTTGTACTGGGCTACAACGGGGGCCACTACTTTTCTACACTGCCTTCCCTGTCCTACACGGGCCACTACGGGGCAAAACCACTGCCTGTACGGCTACACTGCCTGTACTGTGCTACACTGCCCCCAAACTTTTTGCTACACTCCCTTTAAACTGTCCTACATTTGCCTTACTGTGCTACACTGGCCACAACTGTCTACACGCCTGTACTGGGGCAAACCCTGCCTGTACGGGCCTACACTCCCTTTAATGTCCTACACTGCCTTACTGTGCTACACGCCACTACTGTGCTACACTGCCTGAAAACTTTGCTACACGGCCTTACGTGCTACCCCTGCCACAAATTTGGCAAAACGGGCCTGACTGGGGCCTACACTGCCTGTCCTGGGGGCACACCCCCTTCCTCTCCTACACCCCTTTTACTGTGGCAAAAAACTGCCCTTCCGTAGCATGCGGGTTTTCCTCAAGGGCCAGTTTATGTAGATCACCAAATCTGAAGTGAAGTCAAAAACCAATTTAGAGAACGGATAAATGCCAACCCCTGGGCCACTGCTCCTCAACCAGTTTCGGACCCACTACCCTGGGAAATTGGCTTTTTATCAGTTCTCTCATACCAGTAGACTTGTTTTCTATTTGGGCATCCCCGCATTAACGGGGAAAAAACCAACCTGCTTTAAACACATTTTCAAACCATTTTCGCCCGGTTGTTTTTCAAAAACCAAAAAAAACAAACCCTACAAACAAACAAACGTGTAGGGTTACCCGTTTTCAAACAAATTTACTAAATTTTTTCAGTTTTTTAGTTTTTCTTAATCCTGTGTTTTTCCGAAAATTTTTCAATAACATCTTTTTCACGCATACGGGCATAAAAATGCGTCTCGGGCCTTTCTTTTAAAAAAAAACTACAGTTTTTTTAACTTTTCTCAAAAAGTCTTTAAAACGGGTTATTTTTTTTGCCCATAAAACCCCACATTTACCCCATCATTCTTCCGTGAAACCCAGCTTTGACAAAGTTTTTTTCTTTTTTTAACTATATTTTTTTCTGCCGAACATTTCATCTAAAATAAGAGTGTCTCTTTTTCCTTCCCAAACACTTTATAAAAGAAATTCTAAACCCCTCACCAGTTTAGTGCTAGGATTAACTAAATATACTTCATTTCCTGCCCCATATAAACCCTTCTATCATGATATGCTTTTTTTCCTTTTTAAAAATTTTGGGAAAAAAAAACACAATATAATAAAAATTATAGCGATAAACTTTTTTGTAAAACCCCGGGACAAATATTTTTTTTCCCAAACAACCATTTTGTCCAAAAATTAATGAACAATGGGGGGTTTTTGTCAAAAAGTTTAACTGCTCCATAGTTTTATAACAAATTTAATCTAATCCTTAAATTATTTTTATCATACTCTCCGTCAAAACTTTTTCCATTAAAAATAAAACCCTATGGGGCCTAAATTTGTAAGTTTAAAAAATTCATTTCTGTAAGTTTGTTTTTTTTTTTAAAGTCAACTTTGATTTTGTTGCTTGTTGTTATAAACTTAATACCCACCTTTGTGAAGAACGACGAGGGTAATTTTAAAAGGCCTTTTAACGTCTAATTTTTGCCAGCAAATATTAATTCCTTTTATGGGGGTCGTCACTAACGCCCAAAACCCCCCAACCTCCCACATCTTTAAAGACAAAAATTTTCAAATTTTAAAGGGTGAACTTTCTCCAAATTTTCTGCTTGGAAAAAAACTGTAATTTTGTAGAAGTTTTTCTTTAAAACCTTTTCTCTCTGTGGGGGATGAAACTTTTTTTTCCCCATACGGCTTTTTTTCCCAATCTCTTTCGACTTTTTTTCGTCCGGCATAAGACATAAAAGAAAGGGGGCCCCAAAATAAAATTTCTTTTCTAAAACCTTTTTTGACGCAAAAAAAATGTAAATGGGCTTATGAATTCAAATTTTTTTTCCCCCATTCTAAATAGGGTTCCCAAAGGGCCCCTTTTGGGGTCAGGTTTTCGAACAAATTTTATATTCATACGGCCCAAAAATTAAATTTTTGCTTCTAAAATTCGCAGTTTTCTATTTTGGGAAACTTTTTGTTTTTCGCTAACCTTTTGCGTTTATAATCACCACTTTAGTGTACTAAAAACCATAAAAACGCCTATCCCCACCTTTCTTTTTCAAATCTGCAACCCCCTTGCAAGGTCTTTAAATTTCCCAAATTTTTTATACCCCTTACAGGGGCAAAAGAAACTCCCCCCCGGGGTTCTTCGGGCCCCCCGACATTTTTTTTTTAGAACAACTTATTATTTTTTTTTCCCAAAACAAGGCAGGTTATCACTTTTCACGTTTTTTCCCCTTTTTTGGCCCCTCAATTTTTATTTTAAATGACCCACCCCCCAAAAAAAAAAATTTTTTAAACTGTAAAATTGGGGAATTTAAATTTCATAATCGAATAGGGCAGTTTTCCCTGAGGGAAGAGCTTTTAAAACATTTTGAGGGCCTTTCCATATATAATTTTTTCTCAGTGCTCAGCTCACCCCAAAATTAACATAGATTTAATGAATGTAATGCAAGACCCGAGCGGATTTTCTCCCCAAAATATTTTTGGGTTTGGGTGTAACTCTAAATCTAAAATTTGGCACTGAAAAGCCAAACTTTTTTAGCTAGCTTTTTATCAAAATAGTAACCCTCCTTCTTTTTTAAAGGCTTGAATGTTAACTTTGTTTTTAGTTTTGCATTTTTAAAGTTTGAGAAAAAATGTCGAAGTTACTCATTGCTTTTTTTAAAGTGAGAAAAACCCCAAAAAACCAACGGGGAAAGTTAACGGGCCCTAATTTTGGCCCCCTTTTTGTCAACTTTTAAACCTTTTTAATTCCCCTTTGGGTTTTTGTTTAAAAATTAAACCAAACGACTTTGGAAAAATATTTTCATGAGCGCGACCGTTCGGTTCCCCCTTTCGTTTTAAAAACATGCTAAAAACAAAAGGGCCCCTTGAGTTGTTTTGTTACAAAAAATTTTTTTAAACAAAAAAAAAAATGTTTGAATCAAATAACGACAAAATATTCTGGGGGGGGCCGCACTAAAAACAAAAAAATATAACAACTGAAACTCTTGACTTTTTTTTTTCCTGTGCCCTTCAGCCCTGACCCCTTTTTTAAAGAAAAGGTGAGTACTCCATTAAGCAATATCTTAAACCCCCAAATTAAAAAAAGACTACATCGCAAAAGTGGGGTTAAATTCTTTCCGTTTGCATTTTTTATCGAACCATTAAACTTTGTTTTGGGTTTTGTGCACAACGGGGTGTGGAGTGTCGAAACCCGACCCTTAAATCAATCCTAAAACCTTTGGTGGGGTCATGTACAGTTTTAAATTTTATTACCCCTTTCGACGAAATTTTAAACGAACGCAAGGGGCCTTTACCAAATGAAAAACCTTTAAAATCCTTTAAACAACAGAATAGCATAAAGGCTTTTGAAAAAAATCAAAAACCCAAATTTCAATATTAACATAAAAGAAAAGATTTTAAAGACAAAAGGGGATTTTAAAATCATGGCTTAGCCCTCCTTTTTAAATTGGGGCGTGCACAGAAAATATAAGTTGACGGAAATTTCCCCCTTTAACCATTTTTCCCTTTTCAGGCACGGTTTCCCCTTTGGGGCCCCCAAAAGAAAAAGAGCATAAAACAGCATGGACAAACTTTTAACTAGACACACAAAGGGGCCCAAACTAGAGGGGGAAATAGAACGAATAAACGACCAAATTCGAACAAACTTTTTGGTGTTTGCCCCAGGGTTTACAAGCACAGGCAAGATCGACATAAAATGATCCTTCTACTGGCTTTGATGCACAAAAACAATACTTTGCAAATTTAGAGGAAGCCATTAAATTTTACATTTTATTTTCCTTTAAGGGATAAAAAAGGGACCAAGATTTTTTAAAAATACCAAGGAAACAAAAGTAACTTTGCTGTTGGCACGGTTTAAAACTGCTAACCTTCTGACCTTTAAAACCCCCTGTAGGGAAAAAAAATTAACTACAACAATGAAATTCTTGTTTCAGGGAAAAGAACAGAAGGGTTGGGCAAAAAACTTTAAAATTTTGACCAAATAATATTGGCCAAACATAAAAAAAAAAGAAAGGGCCCCCCAAGAATAAAATCTTCCAACCCCCCCTGGGCCCAAAGCCCGAAAACCGCTGAAGGGCCGGACTCTGTTCGCGATGAAACCAAAAGGGTATGAAAAGACAGCGCTTGTTTTTTGGATTAAATGGGCCCAGGATTACTTTGGGCTTTTTCTTTCTAAAAAATTTAAACCCCAAATATTAAAAAGAACTAATGCCCCAAATGCTCGGCCATAAAGCCAACTACTTTGGGTTTCAGTAGAAAAAAGCCAGCAACAATACCCCCCAAAATACCAGTAAAGAGTCTATAGCTTTACCGGGTAATTTTTTAAAAAAACCCCCAAGATGGTTTAAGTTTTTTTTTTAAACCCCTATTTTTTTTAGGGGGGGATGGGGGCGGGTGGTGGCGGGGGCACTGGGCTTTGGCCTCCACCCCCCGCCCGTAAAAAGCCAACACCAGTTTTACTTAACAAAACCTTTAGGCCGTTATTTAAAGCTTGCTAAAGTGACTTTCCCCCCTCTCTAAAAGTGTTCTTTTCCCTTTCCCGCTAAACGTTGTGTCTTTTATATAAAATTCTTTGGAAGTTTTCTCTTATTCTGCCACTTTAGTTTTGGAAAAGTTTCTTTTTGGGTTTTTAACAGCAAATTCTAGCTTGCTGATCTCTCTTGTTCAAGGGTCTTTTAGTCTTTGGGTTATTCTTTCTTTAAAAATCATGCCCAAAGGTTGGGGTCATCACCTCAACGATTTTTTTTTTTTCCCCTTTTTATATGCCCCATCTATTTCACCCAAATTTTGCTAAATTTTTTTTAATTTTGCCTCTAATGGGTCTTAAAGCATATCAAGGGCCGCTATTTCCGCATGGGTAGCGGTGAGTCGGTAAAGTCCTTAATTTCTGTTTCCCCTTTTGAAAAAAAAGTTTCGGGTTCCCATTTTCATTATTAATTCGTCCCGCCGATTGATTTAATTTTTTAAAATTTTCCCAAAGTTTGCATTTGGTTTTTCTTGGGCGGGAGTTCTTGTAGTGTGTTTTTTTAAGTTTTTGGGAACCCGCATCCTTTTCAATTTTTGGGTTTTGAAATGCCAAGGGGATTTTTATCCACATGAGTCTTTGTATAATTTTAAATTTTTGGGAAAAACTTTTTATGGGTCTGGTTTAGTTTTAACCTTTAACAAGTTTTTCCTTGATCGTTTTTTTACAGACAAAAAGACAACTTTTTAAATTCCCAAAAACAATTTGGGCTTTTAAAATTGGGGGGTTTTTTTGGCCTAAACTTTTTTAAAATTTTATTTTAAACCCTTTCTTTCCGGGTTTAAATTCAAGCCGCAATGGGAAACGCTAGGCCCCTGCGTGTCAAAGGGATCATTTCACCATGCGTCCTCCACGATCAAAAACAAACATAATCTTCCCCACTTCTCTGCCTCCCCTGTTTTTTAAAAATTTTAAAATTTTTTTTTGCTTTATAAAAATTTTCACAAGCATATGGGCCCCAATTCTTGACCCGCATTTGAAGACGAAAAGCCCCTTTTTCGTGAAGGGAAAAAAACGGAATAATTTTGTTCCAAATAATCCCCCCCGCTATTGAAAAAGGTCAAATTTTTACTGGGCAAATTCCAGACCTAGGAAACAAATGAAGTGGGTTTTGCCAGGCTCTGCGCCCTCTTACTTCAAAAAGTTTCTCGCTTCAACAACAGACACAACACAGGACAGTTGTCCAAAATTTTGGGACGGGCAAACTTTTAAAAAAATTTTTTATAAAACTTGGGGGCCCAAAAAATTTTTTTCTTTACACAATGCAGACATCTTTTTTAAAACCCAATTTTTGAAACTATGGCTAACCGGGAAAAAAAAGGGCTGATCTTGCGTTTCAAGAATGAAAAGAAAAAAGCACTAAAAACAAGAATAAAGGGGCCGCCGAGCCTAAAGACGGCAAAAAAAAAAGCAGCCCTTTAAATTTTTGCGTATTGGGGAAAAAAGCTTTTCTAATTTCCTTTGATTTTGAATTGTTTAAAAACCATCGCCCAAATTTCAAGGAGCATTAAAAGACAGAATTTTCAATTTAACTAACTTTTAAAGAAACAAACGGGTTAACCCAAACATCAGACCAAAACCCCAAACAAAGTACAGCATTTCTGAAAAACTTGTTAGAGTTTTAAATTTTTTAGCAACCCTAAAATTTTTGCCAAAGGGTGATAAGAGCAACAAACCCTCAAAATTAGCAATATATTACAAAGAGTGATTCATCAAAAAAACAAATCCCAAAAAACAAGGCAGAAAACAAAATGGAATTTTTAAACTTATGTCGCAGCAAGAACGCTTTTAAAAGGGATTTTAAAAAACTGTTTTAAGAAGAAAACCATTCCCCAAGAGCAATGAAAAAAAGTTTTTAAACCCCAAAAAAACGAAATACCAAAGTTCATTTTAGGGAAATCCAAACCCAAAAAAACGCTATCGGGCTTTAAAACCATATCAGCATTTTGTGAAATAAGAAAAAAAGTTTTGGGGGTGGGGGGGGTAGAAAAACCCAAAAGTTTTACCTTGTGGTTTTAAAAAATTTACATCTTCACAATGTTAGGCTTGATGATTATTTAACAACGGAATCCCGGTTTTTGGATTGACCCAAGGTCAACAGAGGGTAATCAGTTGCATGGAAGCGGGAAACTGTGAAGACGTAATAAACCTTCAAATTGATAAAGAAGAAGAAACCCCAAAAAAAACCCCCCCTTAAGTACATTTTTTTTAATATATATCGGGAGCTGAATATTCAAGAAAACAATTAAAGATAAAAAATTATAAATTTTTTTTTCAAAATTTTAAAAACATGTCTTTTCAGGTTATCCCCAAAGTGCCTACAGCGCCAGAGTCCGGGGCCAAAAAAAGGGAAAAGTAAAAAGCCCTAAAATAAAAACCTTCAATTTAAACCAAAAAATTACACAAATGCAACAAAAACTAGAAAAAGACCTTTCAAAATACAGCAAAACCCCAAAAGAAGGTATTCTGCCCCGCCTTTTAAAGGGTGTTTTCTTAAAGTTTAAACTGGAACATCAACTTAAGCGCTCAACAGCAGGAAAAGACGTAGTCTTTTTAGCCCCGGGGGTAGCGCACCCGCATTTAAAACCCCTAGGCGGGTTTGGGCTTTTTTCCTTGGGCCCGTTTCTTTCTGTGGTGCTGCAAACAAAAAAAAAAAAACTAAACCCAAAAGCACACAGCTATGGGGTTTAAATAATAACGGGTAAACTTAGTTTTGTTCCCCAAAAATGACAATAAATAAAGCAAATAGCTGCCTCAAACATCACGGATGAAGAATATAATCGTTTACCCGGCCGAATTTTTTTGAAAATACAAAAAACAAAAGTTTAGATCTTCAAAGAAAAGGGGATACAACTTTTTCTCAAAAGCCCAACCCGAGCAAAAAAAAAAAGGGAAAGCCCTTAAAAAAGTAAAAAGAAACCCTTAAACCGTTCTAACAGCTTTACATTAAAAAACGCCAAAAGGGGTTTATAAAACCCTTTTGTTTAAAGAGTCCCCAAACCAAAAAAAACCGTTGATAAATTGGGTTCCGATTAAGCCGTTGTTTTTTTTTTTAATTTAAAAAAATATTTGGCTTTTGAAAAGAAGACAGCATGGCTAAGAAATATGAAGGGCCCCAAAGAATTGTTTGAAAGGAATGCCGAGAAAAAAGCGTTTTGGGCAAGGGGCACTGAATGAATTGATTTAGAAGTTTTTTAATTTCCCGAAAAAAGTGCGGGCAAAAACGTTGTACAAGCCCTTTTTTTCAAGTTCCAAAATAAACTAACAATAAAACCCGCCAGTTTTAAAAAAATGTTACGTTTTTAAACGACTATATAACAAAAAATGAAGAAAATCTAAAGTCTGGGTCTCGACTAAACAACAGGGCAAATTTTTTTCATAATTTACTTAAAAAACCCCGGTTTGGCCAACCAGCTGCTTAAAGCCCGTTTTTAAAAGCTGCCGCTAAAAAAACAAAAATGAGAGGCTCTGGTTGGCCCGAGGGCGAAGTCCTTTGAAAAAAAGATTTAAAAAAGGGTAAGTATGCCCCCGATTGTAGGCAAGGGTTACATTCCCCTACCCCCGAGAGTTGGTTTTAAAGAAACAATTTTTTTAAAATAAAGAAAATTCAAAGACAAATGTTTCATGTGGTGTGTTCTTGGGAAGGCTGCAAACATGTCCGCAACACGCAAAGAGAGTGACAAACTATCGCAATACACCAAAAATCCTTTAAATTTAATGGGAAAATCCTTTCCCTGTTAGTGTAATCAAATTTTACATTTGAAGAACAGAACAAACCAAAAACTGTTAATATTTTTCACATGGGAAAGAGGAAACCAATCCCACAAGGGCCCCTTTAAAATTTTCTAAGAACACCCAAAGATTGTGATCCAGACAAAAATCATGTTGACTTACTACGATTTTTTTCACCAGCAGGGCTACCACTTTCACATTGATACGAACAAGATAAACAAAAAAAGCATAAACCCAAAAAATGGACATAAACAAGAAATTTTGTAGAAAAAAGTTTTTTCAAAAATTCCCTCTGTTTTCAAGCCGCGAGCGAAAATAAGAAAAACTGTATTGGCCCAGTTTTACTGTAATTTCAAAACCCAAATTTCGCCCCCTCCTGGGGTTTTAAAAATTAGTTTTTAAGAACTGGAAACGGTTTCAAAATTTTTCCAAAATGTTGTTTTAACGAACATCGAATCACTCATTGTTCCTTAAAAAAAGGGGCCGCGCCACAAAAACTTTGAAAACAGTCTTAAAAAGAGTAATATCAGATTTGTTTATTTTCCTTTAAATTTTTTCAAAGGCGGGTGGCGCCCATTCCCCCCACCCCAAAAATTTTATAGAGGGCCCCGATCTGCAGAAAACTCTTAAAAAACGCATGCAAAAGGTGCGTAATGAACCCGTTCTAATAAACTAAACTTACTGAAATCAAATGACGCCCGAAGACCAACAAAAGTATACTCCCAAAACAATTTTTGGGTTTGCGGGTTTTTTAAATCAGTGAGGGAACCCCAAACCGACAGTAAAGGAAGAACCCAAGATCACAGTTAGCGGAAAGTTTAAAAGGAGCATCGCACCCAAAAAGCAATCTTCAACTTTAAAATTTGAACCCCCAAAACCCGGGAAACTGCCCAACTTCTTTCAAACTTCAGTTTCGACTCTAAAACTTATAAGAAAGCAGGGGCGAGGCCCCTTCCCGGGGGTTTATGCATTGCACATCATCCGAAAGTACATGTGCTTTAATCTAAATAACCCGTCTTTTTTAAAGACTCTATGCAAAAAAACATGATGGGTTAATTGAGTCCCGGCTTGTCCTTAAAGCCGCCCAATAACAAAAATTTTTGACCAAAAACCCTTTTTAGAAAAAGGGGGGGTTTTCCCTTTTGGTACATGAACCCGTTTGGGGAAAAGGGTTTTTTTTAAGGAAAACAAATTCCCCCCTAAAAGGGGCCCTTCTTTTCAGTCCCTTTGAGGAAAGGACAAACGGGGACTTCCCATTACCAGCATTTTTCAAGAAGCGTTTGGGAGAAGTTTTGGGTGTAAAAAAGATGGAACTACCATGACTCCTACTTTATGGCCGATGTAAATTTTGTTGGCGGGCGGTTCTTTAAAACTAAGAAAGACCTGCATGAACCCAAAAAAGCCCCGGGTCCTGCGGGATTACAATTTTTGCGCCCCCCATTTAGTTTTTGGGCCTTCTTTAAAAAATTTTTTGGGGGGGACAAAATTGATTTAAAGTCCCGACCTACCAATGAATTTTAATGATTGAAAACAATGCGTGGAGGGGAAAATTTGTATTTGGGGTCGCCCCATTACTGTAAAACAAACAACAAATACTTTGGAAAACTATGATCCAAAAAAAAAAGGCTAACTATCTCAAGTATTTTGATGCAAACAATCTGTAAGGATGGGGGAATGGCGAAACACTTCCATTACGTAACTTAAAAAATTTTCACCGGGGGCGATCCGAAAAATATTTTAAAAGGCATTTTAAAATGGGTTGGGGGGTTTAAAAAGCCCGATCAACAGCGTGGTTTCCCCCCTAGAAGTTTAAATTTTTGAAATCCCCCATGCCCAGACCTGCAAATGACTAACCCTTGGGACGAAAGCCCAAAAAAAGAAAACCCCAAAAGAACCACCAAAACTTGTGCCTAACCTTCGGGGGGAAAAAAAATTTTGTCTTCATTACCCAAATTCAAAAATTTTTTTTAAGACATGGTTGAAGGTTTACAGCTGTTCACGTATAATTGCTTTTGATCAAAAAACAATTTATGAAACCAAACATTTATGAAGAACACTGAACTCCAAACTAAAAAACCGCAGATCTTTTAGAAAAAAACTTTTTTAAGTTGAAGAACAAAAGCTGTTTCGAAAGACTATGGAGAATCCCCACAAACGTAAAGATGTCAGATTAGTCACCAAAGAGAACGAAGCAATTAAGCTGACTTCAAAACCTAATTATCAGGACTTCAGAGATTTCATGATCAGCTTTTTGCATAATGATGAAAAAAAGAAAGTCAAATTGGACAAGCCTGTATTTATTGGGTTTAACCGTTTAGAATTAACAAAGCTTTTAATGTTAGAATTTCTTTATGACTACTTTAAAACCCGTGTATCCAGAGTCCAGAGTACTTTACACAGATACAGATAGTTTTGTTATAGATATCCCTACTGAAGACATCTATAAAGACATGGAAATAGAAGTAGCTAAAGGGCATGCAGGATGGTACGACACATCCGATTACCCTAAAGATTCGCCTTTGCATTCAATTACTAACAAGAAGGTTTTAGGAAAGATGAAGGATGAATTATCCGAGGGGTGATTAGGAGTTTATTGGTTTAAGGTAAAAAATGTACAGTATTTCGAGCCAGGAGAAATCATTAAGAAAGCAAAGGGAATATCTCGCAGCGTTGTGCAGTCAAACATATCACATGACAACTATAAAGAAGCATTGTTTGGCAATAAGACTTTTCATCATGACAACGTAAAACTGCGATCTAATCTACATGAGATCAACACAACATTGTAACAAAGAAGTCATTAGACAGAACAAACACAAAACGGGTGTTTGTTAATCCAGAGTTTTCATATGCAATTGGGCACTGGAGGACCGCATAAACAGGGGGTTTATATTTTTCACATCAACTTTTATTATAAGATCGATCATAGCTTCATCCAATTCATTTAAAATCTTTTCTCATGTTTGCTTGATGCGTTCGAATTTTTTTTATTATTTCAAGATATTCTTTTTCCCAATTTGGAGGTTTGAGTTGTAGGTGATCTGGATGATTAGCATGCATTGATTAATCCCCGAAAATGTTTCTAATAGCATTACACGCATGAAATGATTCCCTATCATTTTCAAGGTCTCTTCCTTTACCATTCTTGTTTCGTTCTGCGGCTTCCTTCTGGCCTTCCATTTTAAACCAAAATATGTTTACGTAAATTAATTAAAGCGGAACTGTGTCGGCGAATATCTGCAGTCTTCTTTCACAAAAGATCTTTGAGGAGCTGTTGTTTGTGTGGTCAGTTTCTCGTAAATAATACACGGGCGATTCATTTTTACAATTCTTTTTATTTCATATGGATCAACACTCCAAACTGGATCTGTTGCCCTGATGCGAGTGTCCCCTTCTGCTTCCCCCGTAAATAAAGGTACCTTACTTTCAAACCAAATGGTAATAGTTTGCCGGATGAAGACTCTACTTCAACAACATTTATTGTTTTTCTTTTGATTGCTTGTACTGTTTTAGCCCTTTAAATTCTTCATTATTCATTGCGCGCAAAACTAAGGCAGTCTTCTGACCCATTCTGTGTTGCGAGAATTGTCAATCAGCTCTCTGTGATACTGGTAGGAAAAAAGTCTTTCAGCTAACTGTTTGTTAAAGTTTTCAACTAAAGCCTGTGATCTGTGAACTCCCGGAATGCCTCTTTTAATGGTAACTCTATGTTTTAACAATAATTGATTCACTTGGCCTTTAAATTCTTTTCCATCATCGACTTGAATCATGCGAGGATAAGTTAAAGGGCCTCGTTGGTATATTAGTTGTATGGCAACAGCAACAGCAGAAGCACTCTTTTGTGTTAATGTTCCGCATCTTTGTATCTTGAAGCTATGTCAATGACTGTAAGTGCGTACTTAAATCTTTTTCGTCTAATCGTATCAGAGGTAAATAATAGAAGATCCATTTGATGGGTGTCGTTCGGTATTGTGTTCACAAAGTGTGGTCTCTGTATTCGTCTAGGCGCTGGTAAATAAATTGCCAAATCGCTTGTTTAGATAACCATTCTTTGCTGTTTGTTCACTGACTCCAGCTGCTTGCTTAGCTTTTTAATTGCTGTTATTCCCTTCCAATATCCTTTTGGCGAATAATAGATTTTGTTCATTTTTTACTCAGCCAATATTATGTGCAACAAAATACACAACGGTCATACCAAAGACAATAAATCCGATTTCTTGCATCTTTTGTTTTTCTGATGATGATAAAAGTCGCTAAATTTTGGTGGGGGCAATGTCTCGATTGGTTTGCCTGTTACAAGATAATATTGTTTATTGCTTGATCAACATCTTTAAATGTGTAAGCTGCATGCCCCTGTTTTTTCAGTGTGTTATTATAAAATTAATGCTCAATCCTGCTTTTCATAGCGATCTTGTGCGCGGTAGTTGCTCCCAGCTTTGTTATTCTTTTTTTTCCCGCCTTTATCCGCATTTACTAAAAGGTAATTACTTCCCTAAAGGAGCGCATTTAACCCCAGCCCGCCCATATCATTACGATAAGGCATTTTTTATAAATTTTTTTATT
>CM031624.1:50168896-50183896 GCA_018398815.1 Conus ventricosus | reverse complement strand
GCCAAGGATGGGAAGTTGTGTGATGACCATAACCAGCTGGGGTAGTCTGGCATTGATGCTTATCACCAGAATTCCACTCTTGTTTCTTGTCGGTTCCACCGTAGCTGGAGTACCCGGAACGATACCCGTTTTCATGATTGTAGTTGCGGTCTGTTGCGTGACGAAATTCTTGTCCCCATCTGTAGCGGTACCCTCCCTGTCTGTTGCTGTCTTCCCTGGAGTGTTAGTAGTAGTAAGGAGGCTGGCCCACTGCCCCTTCACCGTATGCTGCTGCCACTGTCGATCACCGTGTGGTCTGCTGCCGTGTTCCCTGGGTTGTGTAGTAGTAGGGGACGCTGCCACTCTGCGCCCACATCGTACTGCTGCTGCCACTGCCGATCACCGCCACGTTACTGCTGCTTCCTCCACCACAGACGGTTTCCCTTAAAGTAGGCATGCCTACCTCGCTGTCTGTGTTCTTGTAACGTCTCCCGTTGTCTGTCCGTCAGGTCGCCAGCCACCAAGATGTTCTTCTTCTTCAATGCCTCTTTTCCTGTCGTCAAGATCGCCATTTTATCTGACCAACGAAAAAAAATTGACAATGACTGGTGGGAGAGAAACAGTAATATGCCGACTCTAAGCCACTTTTACCCTCAACCAGTTTTCGGGCGAAAGTGCCCTAGAATCAGCATATTACTGTTCTCTGACAGTAAGACTTCAATACCCAAAAAATAACGATTATCTACAAAACAAACATACTGTGCAGGGTTATCCGTTTTTAATACTAATTACTAAACTTTTCAGATTTTAGTTTTTGTTTAATCCTATGTTTTTCTTGATCGTTTTCAATAACATCATTTTCGCGCAAACATTCTTCAAATGAGTCTCTGTCTTTCATGTGAAATAACACTACAGTCTTTAACTGTTCTCTAAAGTCTTTTAAAACTGAGTTATATTTTTGACATAAAATCCACACACTTATTCGAGCATGTCTTCCGCTGAAAGCTAGTTTTGACAAAGTGTTTCTTTTTTTAACTATGTCTTTTTCTGCTGAACAGTCATCTATAATAAATAGCGTTTGCGTTCCCTCAAACAATATAAAAAAGCGTTCTAGACATTCACTCAGTTTATTGCTGGGATCAACTAAATATATTTCATCATCTGTCCATATAAACCTTCTATCATGATATGCTTTGTTCCATTTAAGTGTTGGACAGAAAATCACAATATGATTAAAATTATAACGATAAACTGTTTGTAATAAGTCTAGGACAAATATTGTTTTTCCACAACCAGTCTGCCACAAAATCATTGAACAATGAGGGGATTTTATCATAAAGTTTAACTGCTCCATAGTTTTATTAACAGAATTTAATCTAATCCAGTATTATTTTTATCATACTCTCCGTCAAAAACTTGTTCAGTATAATAAAACCCTACGAGGCCTAAATGTGTAAGATTAATCCAATTCAGTTCTGTAAGATTGTTTCTATTTAAGTCAACATTGATTTTGTTGCTTGTTGTTATGATCTTAATATCCTCGCCATTGTGAAGAACGACGATGGTAACGTTAAGGCGTTTAACGTCTAAGTTTTGCCAGCTAATATTAATTCCTTTTATAAGGATGTCACTAACGCCCACAACCCCATCCCTCTCCACATCTTTAAAGACAGAAATTTCAAATCATCATTGTGAACGTGTCTCCTAATTTTCTGCTTGGAAAGAACTGTAATTTTGTAGAAAGCTTTTTTTACACGTTTCTTTTCTGTGGAGGATGTATGCTTTTTCCCAATACGGCGTTATATTTCAATTTTCTTTCCGACTCATTGTCGTCCGGCATAAGATTACTGTAAGGAGCGCCCCCTTGAACCAGCTTTTCTGAACTTTTTAGGACGGCTAAAATATGTAAATGGGCTTATGAATTCAAATTTTATTTCCAATTCTAAAATATGGTTTAGTGCATTTGAGGTCAGGTTTTCGAACTATTTTTATATTCTACTGGCCAACTTATTTGCCGCTAGATTTGGCAGTTGTTCTAGTTTAGGAAAACTTTTTGCAGTCGCATAACCTCTTTGGTTTATAATCACCATCTTTAGTGTACTCAAAACCATACAAGCGCTATCTCACCATTTTAGTTCCAAAGTCCGCAAGTCTGCAGGTCTTTTAATTCCTAAGGTGATTACACCTTACAGGCGCTAATGTAACTCCTGATTCTTCTGGCCCACGCGACATGCTGTTAGTACAACGTATTATTTATTTCCAACACAAATGTGAAGGTTATCACATTTCACGACTCTTTCCTGTTTTGTCTTGATTTTTATATTAAATGATCCGACCTCACAATAATCTTTTAAACTGTAAATTAGGGAATTGTATAATTCGTAATCGCAATATGCAGCTTTCCCCTGACGGAAGAGCTCTTAAAACAGTGGAGGTCCTTCATCATATAAGTTTTCATCAGTGCCTCAGGCTCATCAAATTGAACATAGCGTAATGAATGAATGCAAGATCGAGCGATTTTCTCCTCTTAAGTAGTTTTGTTTGACGTCACTCTAAACCTTATGAACGGCCCGATGGCAGTTGTAAAGCCAACATTTTAGCTAGCTCTTTATCAAAATAGTACCCTACTTCTTTCTTCTTCAGGTTTGAAGGCCAACATTTGTTTTCAGATTCACGCATTTTAAGTTTGAGAGCAATGTCGAAGTTACTCATGCTTCTTTTAGCGAGCAAAAACCCGTTATAACACATCAGGTAATGGTATAACTCGCTAACTACTTGAGCCTCTATTACTAACTTTTTTAATCTTATATTTCTCCTTGGCTTTGCTTATATTAACCATACGACTTTGTCGAATATTTTCATGGAGCGGACCGTTCTGGTTTCGCATTCGTTATTAATAGCATGTTCTAAAAACGAAGGGCTGGTCTTGAGTTGTTATTGTTACAAACCTTTTTTTAAAAAAATTAAAATGAGTGCATTCAAATATACTGATGCAAAAGTATTCTGTTGGGCGCACTACAATCTTAAACATATAACAACTGGACACCCTCGACATTTCTGAGACCAGACTGACACACTTTCATAAAAAAATGTAAGTACTCCATAAGCTAGATCATTCTTACCCCCTGTTAAAAAAAGACTACATCCCAAAATTTTGGTTTAGTCATCCGTTGCAGTTATCAGTACCAGTAAAACTTTGCTGTGTTTTGTGACATCAACTGGGTGTGGGAGTGTCGTATGCTGATCACTTATCATCCGATCTTGGTGACGGTCAGTGTTCAGATTTTCCTTTCTATTACACCTTCAGACGTATTTTGATCTGCAACTGCAAGCAACCATTACAAATGACAAAACCGTTTAATCCATTTAGCAACAGATTAGACATGAAGGATTTTGAAAGAATCTGTAACGAATTCAACCATTAACATCAAGACAGATTTAGAAAACGATGGACCGCAATCATGCTTAGGCACCCACAAACCCTGGGGCGTGCCAAGAAAATATACTTGATGGAATCCTCCTTACACATCTTTCTCTTCATGGCACAGCTGTTCACCTCGGGTCCATAGAGCAAGAGCATAAAACAGCATGGACAACATTTATCTTAGACACTTCTAGGGCCTCCACTAAAGCAGGAATAGAAACACGAATAAAAGACTCTGTTCGCACTTACGTTGGTGTTTGCTAGGTTAACAAGCACAGACCAGATTGAACATAACAGATCCATCTATGGTTTGAGCACAAAACACTACTTAGCAAATTTAGAGGCCGCCATTAATTCTACTGTTGATTTGACCTTTCAAGTTGTTAAAAGGTCCCAAAATGTTATACAAAACGCCCTCACCCCCCCCCCTCCCTACGACTATGCTTTTCGGCATGGTTTAATACAGCTGCTCAATCACCTTCCCACATTCCAGAATCGGGAACACTAATAAATACAACAATGACCATTCTCTTATGCAGGCATAAGAAACAGAAGGGTTGCGACAAAACGACTAAATTCTGAGCCAGTAATATTGCAAGCAGGTAAAAACAAGCATGACCCCCCAAGAATACGTCATCCAATCCCCGCGGCCAAAGCCAAAGGCCATTGAAGACTCAGCAAAGCTCGCGGGACTCTGTTCGCGATGTACCATGAATATGACAAGACAGCGCTTGTCTCTTGGATTAACTGACTAGGATTATTGGTTCTTTATCTTACTAAAATAGTAACCAACTATTACAAGAACTAATGTCCTAAGTGCTCGGCCATAAGCCAACTTCTCTTGCTATGCAGTAGACAAAAGCCAGCTGACAATATCCCCAATATACAGGTTAAAGAGTCTATAGCTTTACGGCTATTTTTTTAATTAAACTCGCAAGATGATCAAGCTTAAAATTTACCCATGATTTATTAGGTGGAGGCGATGGTGGCGGGACGGCCTGGCCACCTCCCCCTCCCCAGACCTCCACCGCCGCCTGTATAGCCAACACCAGGTGTACTTATTGCAAATCGAAGGCCGTTATAACGCTTGCAATGTGACTCCACTGCTCTCTAAACAAGTTTCTTGTCGTTCTGCTAGCGTTGTGTCTTCATATACAATTTTCGCATAGTTTGTCTTATTCTTTCACTGAGTTCGTAATTGGTCCCGGTTAGTAGTTTTCTAGCGCTTTAGTCTTGCTGATCTTTTCTGCTAAGATTTCTCCTACCCCCTTTTCCCCCCCCCCCCCCCCAATCTTTCTTTTAATATCAGGCCCTAAGTTGGCGTCATCAGCCTCAACGAAGTGTTTCTTTTCTCTTTTTATATTGCTAATCTAGTTCACTAGTTTTGCTAAATTGTTTGTTAAATCGCCTTGGATGGTTCTTAAAGCATGATCAAGGGCCATTATTTCTTGCAATGGGCAGCGTCGATGAGGTCGTGTGATAGTCCTTTAATGCTGTTTCTTCTGAATAAACTGGTTTCTGCTTCTATTGCATTTATTAATTCATCTGCCGATTGATTTAATTCTTCAAGTTCCATGTTTTGTATTTGGGTAGCTGTTGGGAGTTCCTGCGTGTGTTTTGAAGTTTAGAAACTGCCTCGCCCTTAATTTTGGACCTAACAAGACAAGGCGAGTTTGTTCTCACACTGAGTCTTTGTTAAATTGTACTCTGGGTCCTAAAAAACTTTGATGAGGTCGGGTTTAGTGTAAGCCGAAAAGTTGCCCTTGATGTTTTTTACCAGACAAATGATTCATCTTTTAATTCAAAAATCATTTGGTCTATACATTCGGGAGGTTTTGGCCTAAACTTTCGTAAACATGATTTAACCTTACTTTATGTTAATTCATGCCGCATTGAGAGCATTGAGCGATGCTGTGTCAAAGGGACTTTCACTCATTCGTCTCCGGATCAAAAAACATCATAATCTTCTTCATCTTCAATTTCTGCCATGTTTTTTTTAATAATTAATTTTTATTTTTTGCTTCATAAAAATGTCGCAAGGCACATGGCTCGATTCTTAACCGCATAGAAGACTGAAAGAACCCTTTGGCTGTGAAGGGAAATCAGTGGCAATAACTGATATCCAAATAATCCATCTACTATTGAAGCAGATCAAATTCTTACAGTCACATTTCAGACCTAGGAGAAGATGACGTGATTGTGCCAGGCTCTCGCGTCTTACTTTCAAAAATAGAACTCGATTCAAACACGACCAAAGGACAGTTGTACAGAATCTGGGTGCGGGCAATCGTTAAGAAAATTTTATAAAACTTGAGGGGCAAGAAATATTCTCTTTACACAATGCAGACAATTTTTAACCTATTCTGATTATGTCTAACGGAGAATGAAAGGGAAGATCTTGGTTTACAAGGATCGGCAATGAGAAGCACTAAAACTTAGATATAGGCGCTGAACTCGCCTCAGGTGCTAAAAGCAGCAAAAGGCTTTAGCTGTAAGTTATGCGTATGGTAAATCGCTTTTCCATTCCCTTGATTTTGAGTGGTTATAAAGCGCATGCGCCATACTTTTCAAGGGGCATTAAAAGAAGATTGTCATACGAACTTAAACTTTTAATGAATTCAAACGTGTTACCAACTCAACCAGACGCCCGAAGCAAAGTACAGCATTTCTGACATCTCGTTAGAGTTTTACGTTGTTAGCAACTCTATTTGAGCTGCGCTGATTGGGCGCCAATCCTGACGTCAGAATTAGTAATATATTACGAAAGAGTGATTCATCATACAACATATCCTAGAACAGGGCAGAACACTATATGGAATTTTAGTTTTAAGCGTCTCAGCAAGATCGCTTAAAGGTATTTTATTGCTGTGTGAGATGATGAAACCATTCAAAAAGAGGAAGTGAAAGTTTTTGTTTTTAATCAAAAAAAATAACGAAAGTACAATGTTCGATTGAGGCAGTCCTAACCTAAATCTATGCTAGCGGGCCTTAAACTTTCAGCATTTTAATGAATTAAGAAAACTGTTTGGACGGCGGGGTGTCGAAAAGAAATCCAAAGTGGACCTGGTGTCTAAAGATTTACATCTTCACATTGTTAGGCTTGATGCTTATGTAACAAACAAAATTCGGTTTATGGATTGGACCTAGGTCAAACAGAGGATAATCAGTTGCATGGAAGCGGGAGAACTGTGAGAGACGTATAAACATTCAAATTGATAAAGAAGAAGAAGCCGATAAGCTTAATGTACATTTGTTTTTAATATATGATCGCAGCTGAATATTGAAAATAACGGATTAAAAGATATACATACTAAATTATTTTTATTTTATAAATCGCATGTCTGCTTCAGGTTTATCCAACGTGCCTCAGCGCCGCCAAAAGAGCGATAGTAGAAACCCTAAATAAAAAAACTTCAGAGTAACAACATTACACAAATGCAGCAAGACAGAGTCAACACAAGACCTTTCACCTTCCGCCCAACGACGGTATTCTGCCTGCCTTTAATGCTGTTACTTAGGTTAATACTGGGGCATCGACTATAACGTGCTCTATCAGCAGGTAACAAGTGGGTCTCTTAGCAACGGGCATACGGCGCGCCCGCAGCTTTACCTAGGAGGTTTGTCTTTAGCTCTCGGTGTGTTGTCATTAGCTGTAAGCGCTGCGGCAAAAATTAAAAACTAAACTTCCCAACGCACAGCTATGGATTCCAACTAATACGGGCTAAACTTAGTTCGATTTTATACTGACAATAAATAAAGCGCTTGTTGACTCAAACATCACGGATGAGAAATTTAATCGTTCTACAGGCGATTTGATGACTTACAAAAGGAAACAAAAAGTTGGATTTAAAGAAAGGGGCGAGAGACAAAGTTTTTCTCAACAGCCTGTACGCGAGCAGATAAAAAAGGAATGCTTAAAAAAAGTAAACGTAAACATTAAACTCTGTTTATAAACAGGCTCACATTAACAACACCAAAAAGGTGGTTTATACTTTTAGTTTATGAGTCCAAGCCGCAAAAAAGACGGGCGCTTATTGATTCTGACTAGAAGCCGTGTATTTTTGGTTTATTTAAAAAAATAGTTGGTTAGAAAAGAAGACAAGCATGGCTAGACTATATGAAGGACAAGACGAATTTTTTGAAGGAAGCTTGAGAGAGATGCGTTTATCAGAGCACTGAATGATATTGATTTAGAAGTCATTGACCCAACAAACGTACAGGCAAGTGTTGTTCTTTCTATTTCTCAAGTTCCAGGCAAACTAACAATAGAACCGCCAGTTAAAGTAATTTAGCTGTTTTAATTGACTATGTAACAATAAATGAAGAAAATCTAGAAGTCTGGGTCTCAACTAAACAGCAGACTATTCTTTCTCATAATGACTTAACACCCGGGTTTGGGGGACGAAAATGCTTACACAGTTTGACGCTGCCGCTGAAGAAGCTAAAATGAGAGGCTCTGGTTGGTCAGAGGCGAAGTCTTAGAGATTAGATTTTAAAACAGGCTAAGTATGCACCGATTGTAGGCAAGGCTTACATTCCGCTACCCGAGAGTTGGTTTTAAAGAGAGCAGTTTTAAACATAAAAATTCAGACAACAAATGTTTCTGTGGTGCGTTCTTGCAAGGCTGCATCATGTCGCGAACACGCAGAGAGAGTGACTAACTATCGGCAATACACCAAAGATCTTAACTTCAATGGAATATCCTTTCCTGTTAGTGTAGACCAAATTGATCAGTTTGAAGAACAAAACAAACCAATAACTGTTAATGTATACACTTGGGATGAGGAAACAAATTGGTGCCAACTAAAGTGTCCAAGAACAGTCCAACAATAGGCGAACCAGCCAAAAGTCATGTGGACTTACTCCTAATGTTTTCGCCAGCAGGCTGCCCCATTACACATTGATACGCACAATGAGCAGATTATTAGCGCATACTTCAAAACATGAACATAAACAAGAATTCTGTAGAAAATGTTAACAAGAATTCCAACCGCTCAAGCCGCGCTTGAACATATAAAACATTGTAAAAGTTCTGTAGACTGTAAGACAGAACTAACTACGCCCCTCCAGGATCTAAAGTTAGTTTTAAGAACTGGAAACGGCTGCAAACAAGTCCATACGTAGTTTACGCAGACTTCGAGTCGCTTATTGTTCCTTATGAAGGGCCAGCACCACAAAAACTACGAAAAACAGTCTTAATGAGTAATCATCAGATTTGTTCATTTGCCTTCATTATTGTTAGGTCGGATGGCGTTTATTCAGAGCCAGAATTATATAGAGGGCCAGATGCTGCAGAAACATTCTTAAAACGCATGCAGCAAGTGCGTAACGCCTGTTCTAATAATTAAACTTATCTGAAATCATAATGGCGCCTGAAGACCAACAACAGTATGACTCAGCCACGCATTGTTGGATTTGCGGTTTAGAGCTAACGCCCAAGAGTGTAAACCCCACAGTAAGAGACCATGATCACATTAGTGGGAGTTTAGAGGTGCAGCGACACAGTAAATGCAATCTTCAACTAAAGTTTGATCCAAAGACATGGAAGCTGCCTGTATTCTTTCACAACTTGCGAGGTTATGACTCTCACCTTATAATGCAAGCAGTAACCAGCGCCTTCAGGGTAGCATGCATTGCACAGTCATCAGAAAAGTACATGTGTTTCACTTTAAATAACATGTCTTTTACGACTCTATGCAGCACATGATGGGATCATTAGAGGCACTGGCTATGTCCTTAAAGTCTGCCCAATAACAGAAGAATATTTTGACCCAACTCTTGTTAGAAAGGGCGTTTACCCTTATGAGTACATGAACAGTTGGGAAAGGTTTGATGAAGACTCACTTCCGCCTAAAGGCGCGTTCTTTTCTAGTCTTAGAGGAAAGGACATTAGCGACTCCGATTACCAGCATGCTCAAGATGCGTGGCAGAAGTTAGATTGTAAAACGATGGGAGACTATCATGATTCCTACCTGATGGCTGATGTATGTTTGTTGGCGGACGTCTTTGAAAATTATAGAAAGACCTGCATGAAACATTATAGCCTGGATCCCGCGCATTACATTTCTGCGCCCGGGATGAGTTGGGATGCTTTCTTAAAGTTTACTGGAGTACAGATTGATTTATTGTCGGATTTACCAATGATTCAGATGATTGAAAACGGGTTGCGTGGAGGAATTAGTATGGCGTCGCATCATTACTGTAAAGCAAACAACAAATACTTGGACGACTATGATCCGAGTAAAAGGTCTAACTATCTTATGTATTTAGATGCAAACAATCTGTATGGTTGGGCAATGGCGCAATCACTTCCATTACGTAACTTCAAGATGTACACAGGTACGAATAATATTCAAAAGGCATTAAAGTGGTTGAGCAGTTTGGCGCCTGATCAACAGCGCGGTTTCATTCTAGAAGTTGACTTAGAATATCCTCATGAACTCCATGACCTGCATAATGACTATCCATTAGCAGCAGAAAGTCTAAAGATGGATCCAAGAGAGCCACCTAAACTTGTGCCCAATCTTCGGGGCAAAAAAAATTATGTCTGTCATTACAGACTTCTACAATTTTATTTAAGACATGGTTTAAAGTTAACAGCTGTCCATCGTATAATTGCTTTTGATCAAGAACAGTTCATGAAACCATACATCATGAAGAACACTGATCTCAGAACTAAATCCACAGATGCTTCAGAAAAAGACTTTTTCAAGCTGATGAACAACAGCTGTTTTGGAAAGACTATGGAGAATCCGCACAAGCGCAAAGATGTCAGATTAGTCACCAAAGAGAACGAAGCAATTAAGCTGACTTCAAAACCAAATTATCAGGACTTCAGAAGATTTCATGACCACCTTTTTGGCATAATGATGAAAAAAAAGAAAGTCAAACTGGACAAGCCTGTATTTATTGGGTTTACCGTTTTAGAATTATCAAAGCTTTTGATGTTAGAATTTCTTTATGACTACTTTAAGCCCTCGTATCCTGAGTCCAGAGTACTTTACACAGATACAGATAGTTTTGTTATAGATATCCCTACTGAAGACATCTATAAAGACATGGAAATGGAAGTAGCTAAAGGAGCGAGTGGATGGTACGACACGTCCGATTACCCTAAAGATTCGCCTTTGCATTCAATTACTAACAAGAAGGTTTTAGGAAAGATGAAGGATGAATTATCTGGAAAGGTGATCAAGGAGTTTGTTGGTTTAAGGTAAAAAATGTACAGTATTTCGAGCCAGGAGAAAATCATTAAGAAAGCAAAGGGAATATCTCGCAGCGTTGTGCAGTCAAACATATCACATGACAACTACAAAGAAGCATTGTTTGGCAATAAGACTTTTCATCATGACAACGTAAAACTGCGATCTAATCTACATGAGATCAACACAACTGTTAGTAACAAAGAAGTCATTAGATAGAACAAACACAAAAACGTGTGTTTGTTAATCCAGAGTTTTCATATGCAATTGGGCACTGGAGAACCGTAAATTAATTAAAGCGGAACTGTGCCTGGTGGGATTATCTGCAGTTCTTCTTTCACAAAAGATCTTTGAGGAGCTGGTTGTTTTGTTGTGTCAGTTTCTCGTAAATAATACACGGGCGGATTCATTTTTACAATTCTTTTTATTCATATGGATCAACACTCCAAACTGGAATCGGTTGCCCTGATGCGAGTGTCCCCTTCTGCTTCCCCGGTAAATAAAGGTACCTTACTTTCAAACCAAATGGTAATAGTTTGCCGGATGAAGACTCTCCTTCAACAACATTTATTGTTTTTCTTTTAATTGCTTTGTACTGGTTTTAGCCCTTTAAATTCTTCATTATTCATTGCGCGCAAAACTGAGGGCAGTCTTCTAACCCATTCTGTGTTGCGAGAGTTGTCAATAAGCTCTCTGTGATACTGGTAGGAGAAAAGTCTTTCGGCTAACTGTTTGTTAAAGTTTTCAACTAAAGCCTGTGATCTGTGAACTCCCGGAATGCCTCTTCTAATAGTAACTCTGTGTTTTAACAATAATTGATTCACTTGGCCTTTAAATTCTTTTCCATCATCGACTTGAATCATGCGAGGATAAGTTAGCGGGCCTCGTTGATATATCAGTTGTATGGCAACAGCAACAGCAGAAGCACTCTTTTGTGTTAATGGCTCCGCATCTTTGTATCTTGAAGCCATGTCAATGACTGTGAGTGCGTACTTAAATCTTTTTCGTCTAATCGTATCAGAGGGTAAATATAGAAGGTCCATTTGATGGGTGTCGTTTGGAGTTGTGTTCACAAAGTGTGGCCTCTGTATTCGCCTAGGTGCAGGTAAATAAATTTGCCAAATCGCTTGTTTAGATAACCATTCTTTTGCTGTTTGTTCACTGACTCCAGCTGCTTCGCTTAGCTTTTTGATTGCTGTGATCCCCTTCCAATATCCTTTTGGCGAATAATAGATTTTGTTCATTTTTTACTCAGCCAATATTATGTGCAACAAAATACACAACGGTCATACCAAAGACAATAAACCCGATTTCTTGCATCTTTTGTTTTTCTGATGGATGATAAAAGTCGCTAAATTTTGGTGGGGGTAATGTCTCGATTGGTTTGCCTGTTACAAGATAATATTGTTTTATTGCTTGATCAACATCTTTAAATGTGTAAGCTGCATGCCCTTGTTTTTTCAGTGTGTTATTAATAAAATCTAACTGCTCAATTCTCTGCTTTTCATAGCGATCTTGTGCTGCAGCTAGTTGCTCCACAGCTTTGTTATGTCTTTTTCTCTCGCCTTCATCTCGCAGTTTACTAAATGCGTAATTACTTCCACTAAAAGCGAGCGCATTAACCACAGCGCCGCCTATCATCATTACGAGTGAAGCCATTTTTATAAATGTATTTTTTATTTACATATTTATACTGTCTGGAATTATTCCTTGCTTGACTAGAAAATCTTTCGTGGCAACCGAAGCTGCAATGATAGCAATCAGCTTTGCTGAATCCTCAAAGTCTAGTTTGCCAAGATCTGCTGGTTTAATTCTTAACAAGCTTTTACCAAGCATTGAGTATCCTACACTTAGACCTCCAATAACAGCAGAATGGTATACAAGGTTGGTAACAGTTTTTTCGGTGCTCATTTTTATAAAATAAAATAATTATAATTTAATAAAAAACATGAACAGTGATGATCTACTACAGCTACAAGGCGGTCTAAACCTTCCTGAACTTATGAATGACCAAGTTAATGGCCAAGCTGTTATGCCCCAAAAGGAGAGGTTTGTATTCTTTGGCAGCGTGTGGAAAAACAAAACAGTTCCTCGGAACTGAATTCAGCATTGAACAGATTCAACAGATGTCGCCGCAAGACATTTTAAAGTATCATAACAGGTATGAAGCGCAGCTGGGGTCTAGAATGGTGAAAAGTGTGGTGCAAACGGTTCTTAGTTTGTACACTAAACTAGTCAGTAGATTTGCTCCCATTGATTCTGAACAAGATCTTACGTATGATTTAACGCAAGATCCTGTTTTAACAAAGTCATTAGAGTCTCTAGGGTGTGATCTATACTACAGATTTGGAACATTGTTATCGCCATTAATCATGGGATTAATAACTTTTAATCATATAGATTTTGTTTCCCTTCAAAATGAACGAGCTGGAAAATCATCAGAACCAGAAAACACTGAATCAGGTGGAGAAAGTAACCAAGCCAGAAAATCAGCAGAAAACGCTGAATCAGGCGGAGACCATTAAAAATCCTGGGCATGTTGAAGCAGGAAAAAAATTAGCAGAGTGGAACAGACAAAAAAAAATTAATGTTACAGAATATGCCTCATCATGAAAACATAACACCGCCAGCGCCAGAACAAGTTGATTCAATGCCAGCTATAAAAACTCCATGTGATACAAGGGCACCAAAGTCTTCATGGAATATTGAACTTAAAACTGTTGCCATTTTTGGCGCCATTGCTGCTGTTGGGGGCAGTTATTACTGTTATAAAAATATATAAACAATGGCAGCCGAAACAAAAGCAATCAAAAAATCTGAACCGCTAAATACAGAAGACAACAGCACGCCAAAACCGTCAACAACAAAAGATCATTTGATCCATTTATAATGCAATAATATTTTAAAATTTTTTTTATAAAAATAAATCATGGCGTATTATAAAATGATAAAGTCAATAAATAAAGACATGGAGTCTATAAAAGACATTTCCATAGACCAGAATTGTAATCAATGCGGTTGCTTAGGATGTAAGAACTTCCTTAAGATCTATGCAGAGAACGCTGAGCAAGACATCCTCAACGATGACGCATTTTTTGAGGCGTGTGTGTACTATATTAGACATCTGCTATTTAAGATAAAACATAGATGTCTTGTTTTTTGATAATTATAAGATAACTCAAATAAAAACTTGGTTGTACTTAAAAGATGACTTAGTTATGATCTTAGGATGACTTGAGTAAGAACTTGAGGATGACTTGGGGATGACTTGAGGATAACTTAAAACGACTTGAGTAAGAACTTGAGGATGACTTAAGGACGACTTCAGTTAAGAACTTAAAAGTAACTTGAGGATAACTTAAAGACGACTTAAGTAAGAACTTGTGGATGACTTAGAAGTGACTTGGGTAACTTCAGTTAAGAACTTAGAAGTAACTTGAGTGTGTGCATGCGTGGGGTGGGGGGCAAGCAGGGTAGGGTGGAGTGGGAGTGGGCGCGCACCTTTGATTATTTATAAGAAACAAATGTCCCAGAATATAATATAGTTATTATCAGTAAAACAACAACAATGACAACAACAACAATAACAGCATATATACAAGCACGATCGCACACCACACACACAAGATAGGGAGGTGCTTGCATGGAGAATGGGAAAGGGTTTTATGGTTGGCGCTTGAGCACCGTAAATTCAAGACGGCTGTCGGTCTCTCTGTCAACTGAAGATTATTCAAAGCACCACCAAGTGCATTTATCAAAAGCTTGATTTAATAAACAAGACAGTTGAATAAATTACACTCTGTGGCCGCTTGAAAAAGCAGCCAAAAAAGTTGAAGCAGGGCGTTGAAGCAGTGAAGACAGGCAGTGAAGCACAGCACGTCTAAACAGGCAAACACAACAGCAAAATGTCATTTCACTATATACAAAGTCATGGGGCAGCAACAAGAATGCCAGTGAATCAGCAGTGTTCCAATACAGGTTGACCTATTTGAGCGCTACAGGCAGTTGCGCGACCTACTTCAGTGTTACAAGCAATGACAAGTATTGCTATGCTTCGCTGGTTCTACTCTTGCGATGATTGCTGTGCACAGTCAGGAACCATTGATGTGGGTATTTTCTCGGCCCAGTAGTTCCGAATCTCCTCGCTGCTCTCAAACATTGCATGGAGCTCCTTTTTAAGGCGGAAGATTTCATAGAAAGACAGCCCAACTGTGCTGAATTTGGATATGTATGGTTGCAACAAACGGGCTATCTCTCTCAGTCTCCGTGCATATGAAGGGCTAATTCCAACATTTTTCCTTCAGCCATTCATCCCACGTTTTACTGTGAGTCCCTTTCCTTTCTTCCGCCTCAAAAAACTTGAAAGCAACTTCTAAAAGTCCCCCGTATTGCAGG
>CM031624.1:50128896-50138896 GCA_018398815.1 Conus ventricosus | reverse complement strand
GAGAACACGACAGACGAGCACTTCAGAACACGACAGACGAGCATTAGAGAACACGACAGACGAGCACTTCAGAACACGACAGACGAGCACTAGAGAATACGACAGACGAGCATTAGAGAACACGACAAACGAGCATTAGAGAACACAACAGACGAGCATTAGAGAACACGACAGACGAGCATTAGAGAACACGACAGACGAGCACTATAGAACACGACAGACGAGCATTAGAGAACACGACAGACGAGCATTAGAGAACACGACAGACGAGCACTATAGAACCGACAGACGAGCATTAGAGAACACGACAGACGAGCATTAGAGAACACGACAGACGAGCACTTCAGAACACGACAGACGAGCATTAGAGAACACGACAGACGAGTGTCACGAGTTTGTCACGAGGCCTACGACGTTTGACCCATCTGGGGTGGCGGAATTATTCATTTGTTTATTATCGTTGTTGTTGTCGCGTGTCCGTCCCTTGGTGTGGCTTGTGGTGCGGTTGCACCTTGGTGTAGTTCAGCTCAAGTTCGGTTTGCTTTCTCTCTCTCTCTCTAATTCCACTGCCCGTGCTATTCATCCTGCAGGTTCACGGGTGGCTGGTACCTTTCTCTCGAACTGGCTGTCTCTATCGGCCTCTCACCTGTCTTTTTACCTGTCGCACGTGCTTCATTTCTGTTAGTTTGAGGTATGCTCACTCTGTGACGTAGCGTGGCATGTTGGCCGCCATCGCTTAGGCAGGTTTTCTCTTCACTCGAGCGGAAGATGTCTTTGGGAGCGCCTGCTCCGGTCCTGGTTCTTCACTTATCGTCGAAGGTACAGTCAGTACCTTCATTTCCTACAGTCGGCCTGTAGGGGAGAGACATCACTTCTTCTTTTTCCGCATCTGCGCTTCTGTCCTCTCGACTGGACAGAGGGCAGAGAGAGTCGTTTGACCCGCCTCTTCTGGGTCACCCACGGGTAGCTGGTAAGCATCAGTTTCGTGGTTTGTTTGTTGTGTTTTTTTGGTTGTTAGCCGGCTTTATTCTTCTCTTTTGCGCAATTTTCTTTTGTTTTCAAAATTGTAAAAGAAATATTGTTTGAGACCTTTTCTCTGGTTAATTCAATCTTTAACCTGGCCATTCTAAATTATATCCAAAATTCTTTCTCCTGTTTATGCATCTGGTGATGCGGTAGTCGGTGGGGATGGGAGAGAACCTGGTGATTCAGGGTTGGTACTTGCTTGGTCTCGCTCGTCCGCCCCTGTCACATTCGCCGGACTCTTATTCTTCGGCCACCGTCTGTTTGTGTGTGCAAGGAGAACGAGTTTTATGTTCGCGAGCGTGCGTACGCATGATTTGTCGTTCGGAAGCGTGGTTGGAGATTTGTGTTATTTTGAAATGTAGCTATAAAATGTGGGGATAATTGTGCCATTGAATTATTATTATTGGCAAATGTGGTGGCAGATGTAAAGCGATTAGTTCAGTTCCTAAGAAAGGAAAATGTTTAAACGTGAGTGAGAGAAGGATGAAGATAATTCATATTTGTTTTATAGCCTGTTAATTTAATGCAGTCTCTTACCTGCTTCGTGTGAGAAGACTTTAACGAACATTCCTGATTTGGTTGGTTTGTTGTGTTATGCTCAGGTCTGTGTTGAGTGGTGTTGTTGGTGTATTTAGTAGACCTCCCCTCCCATCATGCGAGTGGCTGTTAGGATTTAACAGCATGGGTCAGATTGTACTGACGGCGGGGTTCCAGTACCCTTCCTTCCCTCCCTTTCTTCTCTCCTCCCAGCTGCCTTTTCCCTCCTCCTGGGGCTTCACCCGGAGCTTGGACTGGTTGGTGCCACGCGCTGGTTGGGGCCACGCTCTGGTTGGGACCGCGCGTGGTTGGTGCCGCGCGCTGGTTGGTGTCACGCGCTGGTTGGGACCACGCGCTGGTTGGGGCCACGTGCTGGTGGAAAAGCCCGTGGACTTGACTGGCCGGTCCTGATCCCCGTCCAGGACCTCCGGCAACAACGCCACGTTCCCCCCTCCCGGGGCGCGCTCTCCACCGTCCGTTGTGCGTATCAAGGGTGTCGGCCTTGAACGACTCTCTTCAAGAACCGACCCGGTTTGGAGCACCTAGTGCGACAGGGTGCTCCCAGTAGACTTTGGAGAGGCGGGGTGTGGAGGCACTCCATGGTGTGGAAAGGGATGGGTGCTGGAAATGTTTCTTTATAATTGTGTATATGTCATATGTGTTGAAATGCTGTGATTGTGATTGTGTACGTCGTATAGTGAAATGTTTATTTATAATTGTGCATGTTGTGTGTGTTGGAATGCTTAATTGTGTGTATGTCGTGTGTTGAAATGCTTGATTGTGATTGTGCATGTTGTGTGTGTTGGAATGCTTATTTATGACTGTGTGTGTTGGTGTGAATAAATGGGGTGTTGTATCGTAATCTTTCTTGTGTGGTCTCTCGCGGGGCGTGTGAGGTCAGTCACCCCCTTCACTCCCACCTAGACCGATCCTGTCAGGGCAGACCTCCAGGGGTCGGTCTTTGACAATTGTGGGGGCTCGTCCGGGATTTGAGGGGCTCTGACTGTCTCTCTCTCGTTTCGCGGAGTACCTGTTTAGTTCTGTCTGTTTTGTATTCGTTTAGTTAGTTAGTTGTGGGTGTTTGTGGGTGGTTGGCTGGGTGACTCTAGCGTGAAGGGAGTCTTTTGGTGGCCTGAGGGAACATCGGCGTGACTGGGGAATCGAGTCGAGATGAAGGGGAGTCGACCGCGTCCAGACCTCTTTCCGCCGGGTACCTCACGCAGATGCGGCCGTAAGTCTCGCCTTTTCTGTTGCCACTCAGTCTGCTATTCCTGTTTTGTGTTAACCAGTTTTCTTAACCGGGTGGTTGAGTACAGGTGGGTGTATCGGACGTTAGTGTCGCTTTTTCCCCCTCTCCGGATTTCGTCTGCCAGTTTGTTTTTTTTCCGGTGAGCCCCACGCACTGTTGCTCGTGCTGTGGAGCGCGGTGTTGCCAGAGTGGGAGCAGCCGGACATACTTTTTTTTTTTTTTTTTTTTTTTCGGTGAGCCCCACCGCACTGTTGCTCGTGCTGTGGAGCGCGGTGTTGCCAGAGTGGGAGCAGCCGGACATACTTTTTTTTTTTTTTTTTTCGGTGAGCCCCACCGCACTGTTGCTCGTGCTGTGGAGCGCGGTGTTGCCAGAGTGGGAGCGCCGGAACACATCCGCACCACACACCACACATCCTAAAATATTTGTTTCTTTCTAGTGGAATTGTTTTTCCCTGTATTTGAGAACCGTAGGATATGTCATGGCAACGTCCGGTGCTGGTGGTATGGCGACACGTGCGTCGAAGAAGAAAGGTATTCAAAATGTAGTCCCTACTATTAGTTTCCAGTACTTCGACTACAGTGACTTCTACCTATTCCAGTGCTGTAGCCGATAGTCCAGCGAGTACTTTCACTACCTCTTCGCTGGGGGATCTTTCTGCCGAGACCCCACCTGACCTTCCGCTCGGATGCGTCAGGTATGGAAAGGGCAACTGTGGGCTTCTGTTGGGTCGCAGAGACCGAAACCTTCTCCTCTCCATGCTTCCCCTCGTAGGAAAGCATGCCCCAGAAGACTTTCCTCATGGGAAAGTCGAGACCCAAGGGACGGGTCAGGACGGGTCATCCTCCGTGTCGGGAGTGGTGAATCCTCCCCAGGACATCGCCTCCGTCCTTATGTTTCTGAGCGACAGTGACAGGAAGAGGCTGTCAGGCAGGAAGCCTGCGTAGGAAAGGGTTTATGCGCGTAGTGGGAAGAGGTTTCCCAGGCAGGAAGCCCTGCGTAGGGAAGAGCTAGATAGGCGGGAAGCTCTGCGTAGGGAAAGCGCAGAGAGGGGCCGCTAGACAGGAAGCTCTGCGTAGGGAGGAGGCCCTAGACAGGGGGCTCTGCGAAAGGGGAAAAGAGGCTATGCTGCGTAAGGAAGGCTATGCTGCGTAGGAAGAGGCGCAGAAGGAAGCCCTCCGTAGAGAAAAAGCTAGATAGGATGGAGGCCCTACGTAGGGAAGAGATGGAAAACTTCTTTTGCGGACTCCCACATCTGTAAGTCAGGGGGTTAACCAACAGGCAAGCGATTGAGTTAGAGGCCCAAATTTTAAAAGCTTCCAAGTTCAGAACCTAGTGAGGACATTGATATGTTTTTTAGAGCATTTTGACAAAGTGGCTAGTTCATCCCAAATTGTCTGAGAAACAAAAGGCCATGCACCTTTTTTCTGGATTATCTGGTGCTGCAAGGGAGTGGTGCTCACTCTAAATTAAAGGCGCGTCTTATGCAGACATGCAGTTGGCTCTAAGTAAGCTTTTTCCACCTTACCCCAGAGACGTACAGGAAGTTCAGGTCCATAAAGAAGAATAACGACGAGACCTTCGTGCAGTTTGGAGACAGCTGCGCAAAACGCTAGGGTACTGGCGTCAGTTGGCTAAGCTGGAGCTGGAGGATCTGATTCTCATTGAACAGCTCCCAACACTGTGTCCCCAGAGTTGAGGATCCGTATAGGCGAGACAGCACCTCAGGATTTCGCGGGGGGCGATTCATACTGCTGAGGTGTTTGCTGAAGCTCGCAGAGCTATGGGCATCGCCCAGATACGGAGGGAAGCCCTCCCCCAGGATTTAGTGGCAATAAGGCGCCGACGACTGCTAGCGGGTTGAACAAGGCAGGCAGTTTTTCGGGATTTCAGCACCCCGGTTGTGTTTTCTTTGTGTCGTCCCGGCCACATTAGGAGAGATTGCCCTAAAGCCGCCGGTAGTCAGGGGGCTAGTCCTTCCCCGCCGCCCTCGTGCCTCGGCTAACGTGGGGTCCGTCCCAGTTTTCTAGTGGAAACAGAGTGCCCAGTGTTTCTCTCTGTTTTTGGGTTTTCCTCCTTGGTCGACACCATCAGGGATTCGGGGCATCAACGATTTTTTGTGGTAAGGATTTGGTTTCCCCGGAGGCTCAGCGGGCGCCAGTTACGATGTGTGCGGCTTGGAGGTTGGTTTTACCTCCACCAGTCCTTCTGTACTCTTTTCCCTATCTCCACCCCTACTTCTATGGCGAAGTATGGGCCATCGCGGTGGAGCGACCTCTGTATTTCCTTCTCATAGGAATACTATCACCTTTGCGGACGGACGCGCAGTCCGTTGTCTAGGGATCTGCCCGTACAGGCGTGTGTGGGGAGTTACCACACGCCCCCAAAAAGCTAAGGAAGCAGGAGCAGGTATTGCGTCCCTTTTCTACAGCCGATCTCTGAACGAGGTTTCTGGCCAGGGTCGACCCTGCTACCATGGTCCGCCTTCAGGCCAGGGACTTGGTTTTCCAACGCCTGCGACAACTGGTGGATCGTCCCGCTCAGCTCTGCCCGACACGCCAAGGTGAGCTTCAAGCTCCACAAGGGGATCCTCTTTAGTTGTTCACTCGGGCAGTTTCGTGTGGCCAAGCAGTAGGTCCCCCAAAGCTTGAGAGAATCTGTTTCTCTCGGCAGGCCCATGATTCACCTATGGCAGGTCATATGGGCTCAAAGGCGGACTCTCGAGCGAGTAAGACAAGACTTTTTTTGGGGGGCCAGGGATTGAACTCACAGGTTAGGCGGGACTGCCGCATTTGCGATGTCTGCCAACGGACAACGCCTAAGGGTCGCTTGAAGGGGTTTCCCCTAGGGTCAGTGCCGCGGGTTGGGGAGCCATTCAGCAAGGTTGGGGTCGAACCTGGTGGACCATTAATCATCCAACATCCAATCGCGGTCACCGCTACCTTTGGGTAGGGGTTAAGACTATGCGACTCGATATCCAGAGGTGCCCCACTTAGGACTATCGATACCCCTACTATTGCTGAAGTTCTCCGGCAGATTTGGACGCCCCACAGGCGTCCCCCCAAGAAGAATTTACGGCCGGAAGTTTGTACTGGAGAGCGATCATCATCCTCTCCAGTGCCTGGACCGGATCCGGCCAATCAGTCGTCGACTCATGAGTTAGGAGTGGAACTGCAGAGTCATGCGTTCACTTTCCGTCATATCAAGGGGTTTCCTGTAATACGGATGCTGACTATCTAGCCGAGTTTCCGTAGTCAGCACTTTGGGAAAAATCAGTCAGAGGGACACTTCCCCTCAACCAGGGTTATATTCCCTTTTTTGTTTCTGTATCGGGTGTAGTGATAGTTTCCACTCAGTGATGTTAACGATAGTGAATCACCAAGGGTTTTCGGATTGTTACTTTCATTGTTGGAAGATTTGCCTATTTGGGTTTGTTAAATGTAGTATTATGTATTTCCCTGTGTGATTCTATCGTGGAATTTTTGTATTGGATTTATCGTACTCTGTCGATCACGGGGGTTGGGTTCGGTCCCATTGTTGGGGAATTTGCACATGCGCCGAGGTTCAAAGGAGCACTGTATCTCAGAAAAAACAGATGTTTTTAGAAGGGGGTTTGTCACGAGTTTGTCCACGAGGCCTACGACGTTTAAACCCATCTGGGGTGGGGGGAATTATTCATTTTTATTATCGTTGTTGTTGTCGCGTGTCCGTCCTTGGTGTGGCTTGTGGTGCGGTTCCCACCTTGGTGTAGTTCAGCTCAAGTTCGGTTTGCTTTCTCTCCTCTCTCAATTCCACTGCCCGTGCTATTCATCCTGCAGGTTCACGGGTGGCTTGGTACCTTTCTCTCGAACTGGCTGTCTCTATCGGCCTCTCACCTTTTCTTTTACCTGTCGCACGTGCTTCATTTCTGTTAGTTTGAGGTATGCTCACTCTGTGACGTAGCGTGGCATGTTGGCCCCCATCGCTTAGGCAGGTTTTCTCTTCACTCGAGCGGAAGAGTCTTTGAGAGCGCCTGCTCCGGTCCTGGTTCTTCACCTTATCGTCGAAGGTACAGTCAGTACCTTCATTTCCTACAGTGGGCCCTGTAGGGGAGAGAAAATCACTTCTTCTTTTTTCCGCATCTGCGCTTCTGTCCTCTCGACTGGACAGGGGGCCAGAGAGAGTCGTTTGACCCGCCTCTTCTGGTCACCACGGTAGCTGGTAAAGCATCAGTTTCGTGTTTGGGTTTGTGTGTTTTTTTGGTTGTTAGCCGGCTTATTCTTCTCTTTTGCGCAATTTTCTTTTGTTTTCAAAATTGTAAAAGAAATATTGTTTGAGACCTTTTCTCTGGTTAATCAATCTTTAACCTGGCCATTCTAAATTATATCCAAAATTCTTTCTCCGTTTATGCATCTGGTGATGCGGTAGTGGGTGGGGATGGGAGAGAACCTGGTGATTCAGGGTTGGGTACTTGCTTGGTCTCGCTCGTCCGCCCCTTTCACATTCCCCGGGACTCTTATTCTTCGGCCACCGTCTGTTTGTGTGTGCAAGGAGAACGAGGTTTTATGTTCGCGAGCGTGCGTACGCATGATTTGTCGTTCGGACCCGTGGTTGGAGATTTGTGTTATTTTGAAAATGTAGCTATAAAATGTGGGGATAATTGTCCCATTGAATTATTATTATTGGCAAATGTGGTGGCAGATGTAAAGCGATTAGTTCTTTCCTAAGAAGGAAAATGTTAACGTGAGTGAGAGAAGGATGAAAATAATTCATATTTGTTTTTATAGCCTGTTAATTTAATGCATCCTTACCTGCTTCGTGTGAGAAGACTTTAACGAACATCTGATTTGGTTTGGGTTTTGTTGTGTTAGCTCAGGTCTGTGTTGAGCTGGTGTTGTTGGTGTATTTAGTAGACCTCCCCTCGCCCATCATGCGAGTGGCTGTTAGGATTTAACAGCGGGGGTCAGATTTTTACTGACGGGGGTTCCAGTACCCTTCCTTCCCTCCCTTTCTTCTCTCCTCCCACTGCCTTTTTTTCCCTCCTCCTGGGGGTTTAAACCCCGGAGCTTGGACTGGTTGGTTTGCCCGCGCTGGTTGGGGCCAACGCTCTGGTTGGGACCGCGCGCTGGTTGGGCCCGCGCGGCTGGTTGGTGTCACGCGCTGGTTGGGACCACGCGCTGGTTGGGGCCATGTGCTGGTGGAAAAGCCCGTGGACTTGACTGGCCGGTCCTGATCCCCGTCCAGGACCTCCGGCAACAACGCCACGTTCCCCCTCCCCGGGGCGCGCCCCTCCACCGTCCGTTTTTGGCGTATCAAGGGGTGTGGGCCTTGAAGACTCTCTTCAAGAACCGAACCGGTTGGAGCACCTAGTGCGACAGGGGTGCTCCCATTAGACTTTGGAGAGGCAGGGGTGTGGAGGCCACTCCATGGTGTGGAAAGGGATGGGTGCTGGAATGTTTCTTTATAATTGTGGGATATGTCATATGTGTTGAAATGCTGTGATTGTGATTTGGTACGTCGTATAGTGAATTTTTTATTTATAATTGTGCATGTTGTGTGTGTTGGAATGCTTAATTGTGTGTATGGGCGTGTGTTGAAATGCTTGATTGTGATTGTGCATGTTGTGTGTTGGGAAAACTTATTTAGGGCTGTGTGTGTTGGTGTGAATAAATGGGGTGTTGGGATGTAATCTTCTTGTGTGGGCTCTCGCGGGGCGTGTGAGGGGCAGTCACTCCCTTCCTCCCACCTAGACCGATCCTGTCAGGGCCAGACCCCAGGGGTCGCTTGACAACGAGCATAAGAACAGACAGACGAGCATTAGAGAACCGACAGACGACATTAGAGAACACGACAACGAGCATTAGAGAACACCGACAGCGAGCATTAGAGAACACGACAGACGAGCATTCAGAACAAGACAGCGAGCATTAGAGAACACGACAGACGAGCACTTCAAAAAACACGACAGACGAGCATTAGAGAACACGACAGACGAGCATTAGAGAACACGACAGAATACTAGAGAACCGACAGACGAGCCTTCAGAACACGACAGACGAGCATTAGAGAACACACAGACGACACTAGAAACGACAGACGAGCTTAGAGAACACGACAGACGAGCATTAGAGAACACACAGACAACATTTAAAAAACACCGACACCCAGCCTTAGAAACACGACAACGAGCCCTTAGAGAACACGCAGACAGCATTAGAGAACACGACAGACGTGCATAGAACACGACAGCGAGAACTTCAGAACACACAGACAGCACTTTAAACACGACAACGAGCATTAAGAACACGACCCGAGCTTGGAACACGACAACGACCTAGAGAACACGACAGACGAGCACTTCAGACACGACAGACGAGCTTAGAAACACGACAGACAGCAATAGAGAACCGACGAAAGAGGCAAATTAGGGAAAAACGACAGACGGGGCACTATAGAACACGACAGACGAGGGATTAGAGAACACGAGAGACGACATTAGGAACACGACAGACGAGCACTTAGAAAAACGACAGACGAGCATTAGAGAACACGACAGACGAGCATTAGAGAACACGACAGACGAGCATTAGAAAACACGACAGACGAGCTTAGAGACCACGACAGATGAGCATTAGAAAACACGACAGACGAGCATTAGAGAACACGACAGACGAGCATTAGAGAACACGACAGACGAGGGAGTAGAGAACACGACGGACTAGCACTTCAGAACACGACAGACGAGCATTAGAGAACAAAGACAGACGAGCACTAGAGAACAGGGGGGCAAAAGACGAGCACTAGAGAACACGACGACGAGCATTCAGAACACGACAGACGAGCATTAGAGAACACGACGACAGCATTTGAGAACCGACAGAGAGCATTAGCGAACACGACAGACAAGCACTATAGAACTCGACAGACGAGCATTAGAAAACAGAAGCGGCATTAGAGAACACGACAGACGAGCACTATAGAACACGACAGACGAGCATTAGGAACACGACAGACGAGCAATTAGAGAACACCAACAGACGAGCATTAGAGAACACGACGGGCGAGCATTAAGGGAACACGACAGAAAGAGCATATAGAACACGAAAGACGAGCATTAAAGAAACACGACAGACGAGCATTAGAGAACACGACAGACGAGCACTTCAGACACGACAGACGAGCATTAGAGAACACGACAGACGAGCATTAGA
>CM031624.1:50121396-50123896 GCA_018398815.1 Conus ventricosus | reverse complement strand
AGTGGAATTGATGAAGAAAGAGACAAGCACCTTGGGTAGGCAAGAGGCGGAAATCGTTGCGGGGAGATCAGCTTCTCCATCTCTCTTTCTCTTTGTCAGTCAGACCATTTATGTCTGTCTCTTCTTTCTCTTTGTATGTCTGTCTATCTCTGTCCCTGTTGCTCTGCCTCTATGTCTTTAACCCTCTTGTCTGTTTGTCTGTTTGTGTGTGTGTGTGTGTGTGTGTGTGTGTGTGTGTGTGTGTGTGTGTGTGTGTGTGTGTGTGTGTGTGTGTGTGTGTGTGTGTGTCTGTCTGTCTGTCTCTCTCTCGCTCTCTCTCTCTCTCTCTCTCTCTCTCTCTCTCTCTCTCTCTCTCTCACATATTTACGCATTTTCACTGCATCAGCCTGAATCAAATCATAACTTATTCATTTATCTTCCAGCTGACCAAGAGAGGCATATCAAGGCAGTAATCCAAATCATTCTTGTGTGATGACAACAGTGTCATTCAAGTCCCATTCCAGAAACTTTGGGAGTCATGGACCTCCACCGCCCTACGTCCTCAATCATTCTCAGCACTGAAGAAATGCTTCAAAGCGGTCCCGTCCATTTCCTTTCATGAATTCTACGACTGGTCCATGTAGCCTTCATTGCCCATCCTGACATGGTCTGCAAGAGAACGTCATAGTGAGGAATTTAGCCAGACCAGGCAACCTTCCAGCATTTGACAACTGCAAGAAAAGACCCTTTGTGTGCCAGTGGGCATGCTGATCTGCCAGCTGACACACGTGTTTTTTCTTATTCCCTTGGGGAGAGATTCCCGGAACCTGTTTGAAGCCCTTCTTAGTAAACGCTCAGATTTTCCCTTTGATATCCACTTTCAGGGCTCAGATCTCAGATCCATGTAGGAGAACAAACACCACCAGTGAATAGTGAAGTTTTATCTTCACGACGCAGTTGACAGGTTTTTTTTTTCATCACATGAAGCAGCATGTTGTCTCAGTACATATACGTCAGGCCAGGTCTAATCTTCGCCCTCTTTTCAAGAGAGTAGTCCCAATGTTCTTGAAGCGGTACAGTGTTTGCTGGTTCAGCAGAATGTCGACTGCTGCACAACGTCTGGAACCGTTCACCAATAGTTTGACTTTCTCTCGTCTGTTGTGTATTCTGTACGCCTTCGAAGCAGCCTCTGGTCTTGTGGTCAGTTCCTGGAGTTCTGTGCTCCGGCCTTAAAGGCGTGTCATGAGCGAAACGTGCGTTGTGAAGAGGTCGTCTTCATATGGGCACAGACGTTTTGAAGTTCAAAAAAGCATGTCTTGCATTGAATGTTCGAGGTAGGAGTTGAAAATGGAGAATCAATCCATTCATTCATTTCATTCATTCATTCATTCATTCATTCATTCATTCATTCATTCATTCATTCATTCATTCATTCATTCATTCATTCATTCATTCATGCATACATACAGACATACATGCATTGTACACATATGTGTGAATGCAAGTGTACAATGTGTGTGTGCGTGTGTGTGTGTGTGTGTGTGTGTGTGTGTGTGTGTGTGTGTGTGTGTGTGTGTGTGTGTGTGTGTGTGTGTGATGTATGTGCGCGCGTGCACACACACACACACACACACACACACACACACACACACACACACACACCACACACACACACACACACACACACACACACACACACACACACACACACACGCACACACACTCACACACTCATATATACACACACACACGCGCGCACGCGCACTCTCTCTCTCTCTCTCTCTTTAGAATACGTGCACAAAATACACAGGCATGTATGAACTTGCATATATACATCCATCTGCACTCGGTAAATAATCATGCTTTAGCATTCATTTTAAAATAAAATTCACCTTACTGGACAGAAGAAGGTGAAGAAAATGAAGAAAGAGTTGCAGGAACAGGTACTCTGGGACACGTCGAAGGGAGGTGGGAGGACAAGAAAGGGGGGGGGGGGGGATGATGGCAAGGGCATAGGAAATGGGCAATTTCAAAAGGAGAAGGGAAATCAAATAAAATCCAAATCGTGTGATTCAGATCTGTGTACGAGAGGTTATGGCAATGGGAGAAATTCACAAACACGACCCGTTCCAACCCCCCCCCCCCCCCCCCCCGTCTTCCTACTCAAGAATTTGAAACTGCCTAAACGTGCGCTATGCATGTAACAAGTGCCTGTAGTAAATGTTGCTTTTAAACGTAGAAGAGCAGGAGGAGGAGAGGAGCAGGAGGAAGACGAGGAGAAGAAGAAGAAGAAGAAAAGAAGAAGAAGAAGAAGAAGAAGAAGAAGAAGAAGAAGAAGAGAAAGAAGAAGAAAAGAGAAGAAAGAAGAGAAGAAGAAGAAGAAGAAGAAGAAGAAGGAGAAGGAGAAGAAGAAGAAGAAGGAGAAGACAAGGAGGATGGGGGCGAGGAGCAGAAGGAGGAAATGCAAAGAATGTGTTGAGGATGAGGAGGAGACATAAGAAAAGCAAAAAGGAGAAGAAAA
>CM031624.1:50103015-50110515 GCA_018398815.1 Conus ventricosus | reverse complement strand
TTTTTTTTCTGCTTCTATTTCGCACCTTCCCTTCAAACCTCTAAAGCAGCAGTAAGTCATCGCAGTCATATGAACCAGGGGAGAGCAGCATCAACATTTCTACACAAGTCTCCAGAGTTGCGAAACTTGAGCACAATCCACCAAACAGACCAGCAAAAAATTGATCAGTTGTTTTGTTTTTTCTCGCGTCAGTATGGCTCAGCTCATGCATTCTTCATCCCCTCTCCTCTCCCAAATTGCATTAGCTCGTGGCTTCGTCGCTTCGGCAGAGCATAAGCGGTGTGAAGAGAAAATTGACTTGTTCTGGCAGATCCCTGTTCTTCTTTATCTGGGCGAGAGAAGTGGAAGGGATCATGTGGTGCAGAGAAGGGGAGGGTGGGGGGGGGGGGGTACGGATGGATGTCAATGTCCTGTTGGTTGTTCTGTTGAGTTTGTGCAGGCATGCGGTTGTCTATGTTGTTATTGCGATCTGTCTGATTGTTTTCAAAACTTACATTCCTTAAAGGAAACTAAAATAAACAAAAGAGGATGAGAGAGAGAGAGTACATTTGGAGGGAACACAACGGCCGAAAGGTGTGTATGCGCGTGTGAACGTGTGTGTATTTATGTGTGTGCGCGCTTCTATGCGCGCGTGCACACGCGCGCATGTATGTGTGTGTGTGTGTGTGTGTGTGTGTGTGTGTGTGTGTGTGTGTGTGTGTGTGTGTGTGTGTGTGTGTGTGTGTCTGTGTCAGTGTGTGTGTGTGTGTGTGTGTGTGTGTGTGTGTGTGTGTGTGGTGTGTGTGTGTGTGGTGTGTGTGTGTGTGTGTGTGTGTGTGTGTGTGTGTGTGTGTGTGTGTGTGTGTGTTGTGTGTCTTTCTGTCTGTCTGTCTGTCTGTCTGTCTGTCTGTCTGTCTGTCTGTCCGTCCGTCCGTCCGTCTGTCCGCCCGTCCGTCTGTCCGTTGGTCGCTTTATCATCTGTCTGCCTAATGAGTCTGTCTATCTGTCTGTTAGTATGCAGGATAGTGAGCAATAGATAAATTAATAGATAGACATTCTCAGAGACGCATTTTTTTGTGGATGAAAGTAGACTGTGTTGTTCGAGTCTTTTCATTGAAGCTCAGGGCATATGCAACGACTCTGTGGTAGAGCTCACCAGACCCCCCAAACAACATTCCACAAATACGTGCCCCTAATGGGACTCGACCCTCCCCCCCACCTCCACCCCACCCCCACCCCCACTTCTCAGCCCCCCCCCCCCCCCCCCCAAACCAGGATGCATCTTGTACCACGGCAGTGGACAGTGCGTGTCTTATTTTAATCAGAATCTATGCCCCCCCCCCCCCCCCAAAGTAAGTTATTTCGGTAAGAGAGGAGTGACAACAACAGAATATTTTGTATAATTACGTCATACAGGATGCAAAAAAAATGTTAGTTGAATCTGTGGAGTGAAGGTAAATTGCCAGAGATCGTTGACTGCTTCTCCCGAATCTTTCTCTTCTTTTCATTTCTTCTTGCCCTACCACTTCCCCCTCCACTCCACTCCTCCTTTCATTCTCTTATTTCTTCATCTCTTACTCCTCCTTTTTCTTCTGCATCCTTCCTCTTATCACTGCATTTGCCTTCTTTTACGTCTTCATCTTGTTCTTATTCTCAATCTCTTCCTGCCCCCCTTCCTCCTCCTCCTTCTTCTTCTTCTCTTCTTCTTCTTCTTCTTCTTCTTCTTCTTCTTCTTCTTCTGTGTCTTCTTCTTCTTCTTCTTCTTCTTCTTCTTCTTCTTCTTCTTCTTCTTCTTCTTTTTCTTCTGTGTCTTCTTCTTCTTCTTCTTCTTCTTCTTCTTCTTCTTCTTCTCCTTCTTCATTTTCGTCTTCTTCTTCTTCTTCTTCTTCTCTTCTTTCTTTCTTCTTTCTTTCTTTCTTTCTTTTTTTCTTTTTTCTTTCTTTCTTTCTTTCATTATTCTTTATCTTCTTTTTCTTCTCCTCCTCCTCCTCCTCCTCCTCCTCTTCTTCTTCTCCTTCTTCTTCTTCTTCTTCTTCTTCTTCTTCTTCTTCTTCTTCTTCTTCTTCTACTTCTTCTTCTCCTTGTGCGTTAATGGACAAAATTTCGCAGATATATTTCTTTCATGAGTATGACACACATTAGTCAGCATCAGTCATTTCTTTTTAGCAGAAAGAAAAAGAGGATAATGGGTATGTTCGCATGTTTTTCGTATTTCACATGACTTCTCATACACAGATATGACTCACAGGATCCTAAGTTTTTGTTTCATTTCCCTTACCCGCCTGTAAACGCTCACCCGCCCATCTCTTCCCTAACCTCTTCTACCAAATTCTTTCCTTTCTCTTTTTCGTCTGTGTACTTTCTACTTCATTACCGTCACCAAGGACGATAACTTTTTGCCCACGTGGATTTGTTTCGCTTGTTTGTCTCCCAGCAGTAAAACAAACGGACCAGCTTTAATAAAACTTTGTCAAAAGACAATATGCGACCCAAGAGACGAACCCATTAGGGCGGATGCAGGGCGCTGATCCTGATCAAATGACGTATTCAGGATGGTTCCGCAGGAACGCTGACTATAAGGGAAGTAACTACTTCGGACTGTCCACCTATTGCTTCCCCTAACGAAAACGATTGGTCCAGAATCTGTATACATATCAAAAGAATTTTATGAACTTTACATTGAAGACAGCACTGTAAACTCGGAACTTTACATTGAAGATAACGCTGTAAACTCAGAACTTCACATTGAGGACAGCACTGTAAACTCAGAACTTTACATTGAAGATAACACTGTAAACTCAAAACTTTACATTGAAGATAACACTGTAAACTCAGAACTTTACATTGAAGATAACACTGTAAACTCAGAACTTTACATTGAAGATAACACTGTAAACTCAGAACTTTACATTGAAGATAACGCTGTAAACTCAAAACTTAACATTGAAGATAACACTGTAAACTCACTGTTTGTAATAGATGATTATTCTTTATGTATTTTTGAGGAGTACTAAAACATTCTAGAAAGACAAATGCTGATTTTGATTTTTTTTTTATTTCCTTCTTCTGTCAAGAAAACAAAACTCGGAGAATAATTCCTTGAGTCTCTACCACTAATTATTTTCTCTGACGGACGTTTTGTTTTTGTACTCTTTTATAGAACATGGAGTACTTTAGAATGGGAACGAAGAAATGCTGTGTGTGTGTGTGTGTGTGTGTGTGGGGTGTGTGTGTGTGTGTGTGTGTGTGTGTGTGTGTGTGTGTGTGTGTGTGTGTGTGTGTGTGTGTGTTCCACTCGCTCCAGACAAAACTACTGGGCCCATCTTTCTGAAGATTTTTAGGTATGTTTATTATGGGTGAGGAATGATGCCCAATATATTAGTGTACCGTTATAGCCGTTAGTAACGGCTATAACGGCCCACAACTGTTTTTCTTCTTTATGGAATATCTCAGAAAGTACTTGGCGGATCTTTCTGAAAATGTGTAGGTGTGTTCAACATGGGTCACGGATGATGCCCGTTGTTTTAGTTTACCTTTATAGGCGTTAGTAACGGCTGTAACGGCCCATAACGCTTTTTCTTCTTTATGGAATATCTCAGAAAGTACGTGGCCGATCAGTTCCATTCCGCAATTTCAATTGACTCAAGAATACACTTCCGTTGAGGTTGACCAGAGCTGAGTGATTGACCAGAGCTGAGTGATTGACCAGAGCTGAGTGATTGACCAGAGCTGAGTGATTGACCAGAGCTGAGTGATTGTTGTTTTTAATCTGTGTTTTAGTGTTGTTTGCCCTGCCTGAAGAGGACTAATCTGTTGAAACGCGCTGTGCCTGTTTTGTTCTTTTTTTTTTTTTTTTTTTGTTCCTCCCGATTGGTATCTTCACTTCAGTTCATATCGGAATAACCACATACGAAGACATGTTTACCGGTGGACCATGTCAACAACAACAAAAATCAATGTCAAAACTGACTTAGTCTGAACATGAAGGTACCTTTGAAGCTAGGAGTGCAATGTTTCGAGTCGTGGTCTCCTCTTCACGCTGACTGGAAATGAAACAAAAACAGTGGTGACAGGTGGTGGTGATGACGCTGTGGGTGAATTCAGTTCATAGACCTGAGGATTACAGTTCAGCTCAGTGATGTGATTTTGTAGCACACAGAGTGCACAATACGTTCAGGAATAGTATGGTGTCTGGGAATCGTCAGAACAGCACCTACAACTTTCAGGTTGTTGGCAGAGGGAAAGACGTGGTATGGGGGAGGGGGGGGGAGGTGGAAGAAGTAGAAACAGTTGTGTGTCTTGGATTGAAGGAAAACAAGGGGGTGGTATGAACAACGTAGGGAGAGAATGGGAGTGGGGAGGGGATGTAGGGTCGGGGAAAAGAACGGACGGGAATGGAAGGTGTGGAACGGGGGGGGGGGGGGGGAGGGAAAGGGGAAGGACGGGGTGGGAGGTGGGCCAACACGTCACTCTCTGACATTAAGTCCGTATGACTGAAAGGCGTTGAGGCGGGAGATGATGACTTGGTTTTCCATGAACTTGCGGTGAAGACCAACCCCACCCCGGTGCCACAGAGCCGCTACTCTGACATGTGAAAAGGTTGCGGCGTTCACGGCTAAAGTGATTTGCGACAGGGGTGTCTTTCTATGGTAAGGACATTACCCCCCGGAAATCCACAGAGAGCATTCAGTAACGGTCCCATACGTTTCGTCCACGTGTTTTACGTGGCAGAAGCTACAACGCAGCGTAGAGGTCGTTTCGCTTTCGGAAAGTGCAACGAGATCTGATGTAAAAGTTCTGACTCGATGAGTTCTGAATAAGTGTAGCCAGGTCCATACATGTGCAGGTGCTGGGTGTGAGTTTCCTGCACGTGGAATTACCTGAGGGATGTGCAGGATGGAGGGCAGGTATTACCAGGTGGTCTACCAGATCCTTGGTTTCTTTGAATGCATCCTCTCGTGTCGGTCTGAACCGTGTCCAGGGCCGGAATAGCCTCGTGGTAGAGCGCCGGACTCGTAATCTTTGTGATCCTGGGATTGCGGGTTCGAATCTCCACCGGGCCGTTTCGGTACAGGGGGAATTTTCCCTCGGAGTTAACATTGGTTCTCACTCCATTTCCCATACAGTCCTTCAAATGGATTATAAACCGAGGATCCGTGTGTGAATGCACGCGTAACATCTTGCACACACACGTAAAATCTCATCACCAACTTTTGGAAGAGAAGGCCAGTTTGGCCGTTGGTATGGATGACACGTTACACATAAGCATGCACCCTGCGTGAGAAATTGAAAGAATGAAGGAAGTAAGGTAATCGAGTGAACAATATTGACTGGATGACACGGAAAACGACTGAACGAAGCCCCGGCAGGCAGCTCTTCAGTCAGCACTACCCAGGTAGGCAGCCCGTTGTGAACACAAGTGTCGATTGTCAGCGCCTAGAACCTTTGGCAAGACGCTATATAAACGCAATGTTGTAATTATCATTACTAGTTATGGATCTTCCTGCAGAACGCTGAAGTTTCATCATGGAATATTTCTAACACTAGTAGTAGATCAGGTGGAAGGCGCATCAGTCTTTGACCTCAGTGGGTTGTCACATCTGTTGGGTTCAGAGCCTGGGATCTTGAAACAGACGGGCTTGTTCCGTAGTCTGACATGCCAGAGTTTCTGGGTCTCCTCCACCGGTAAGGAAGGTGCTCATGGCTGCCGCTTCTCTGGCAACTGTTCTCACTGCTGTAGAACCAACAAAGAGAAGAAATGGGAGTAAGTTACGCTGTTTTGGTGTTTGTGTCACGGCTGTGGGATGGCTGGAAGAGCGCGGCGAGCAGAACAGCAGTGTGAGAGTCTGTAACGTTCTGAGGTATGAACTGGACGGGAGTCTTTTTAGGCGCTGAGGCTTGACATTCAGGAACAGAAGAGATGCGCTGGATATGTGAATCGGAGGAATGGGGTGAAAACGATTGCTATACCAGATGAAAGCCGCTAGCTCAGGTTTTGGGGATGCTTGAGATCCCAAAGCAGTCATCAATGAATGTCTTGAAGACATCTGGTCGGCGCCCTGAATTCTGACACAAGATTTGTGACCAAGTGTATCTCATGAACAGATCAGTATGTGGCGGACCCATTTGTGTAACCACTGCCGGTCTTCTTCCTTCAATGGGGGTGGCTATTTCCACACCACCCACCTTTCCCCCCTACTCCCCTCCACATCCTCCGTCCCGTGCATTCACTTCGCCCATTTCTTTCATACCCATCCCAGATCCTAACTGCATGATTCCCTGAACTTTTTTCTCTGTTTTCTACCGCTTTGACCCATCATGGACACCATACTATCATTACTACATTCCCCCGGCCCACTCCCCACGCACACGCACCCTTTCCCACCCAAACCCTCAGCCTCTTCCTTTCCCTTTCTCCGCCATTGATACTACACACACACACACACACACACACACACACACACACACACACACACACACACACACACACACACACAAACACACACACACACACACAAACACACTAACACACACACACACACACACACACACGCGAGCGCGCGCGCGCGCGCACGCACACACACACCACACACACACACACACACACACACACACACACACACACACACGCACACACACACACACACACACACACACACAGGGAGAGAGAGAGAGAGAGAGAGAGAGAGAGAGAGAGAGAGAGAGAGAGAGAGAGAGAGAGAGAGAGAGAGAGAGCTCGTGTTTTCATCTCCTGCGTATTTCTTAACCTGCCATTCTGACCCACCTCGTAGACCATACTACTCCTCAATGCACTCTCCTTTGGGTCAAATCATGTCAGTGAACAGAACTGTGACCGTCAAATCTATAAATTGAATTATACCTGAAAGGATCATCACTGCCTCCCAGAACTCTAATTTCCAGTCAAATCTGAAGAGCAGTCTATGATTCGAAACTTGTGCTTCTAGCTTCAGAGAAACCTCGTCATCCGGACTGTTAGCGTTTTCTTTCTTTTGCTGTACATTGGAGTAAGATCCTAGAATCATAACAGGATCTATGTGTATTGTTTTTGATTGGCATTCTGCACTGGGTTGTTCGCCGTGATAGCACTTCTGTTATTTGATTCAGAACAATGGCGGTGAAGGTTCGTCTGACATTTGAGAGTGAGAGAAAAGGGATCAAAACAGACAGGCAGAAAAATACTGAGAGAGAGAGAGAGAGAGAGAGAGAGAGAGAGAGAGAGAGAGAGAGAGAGAGAGAGAGAGAGAGAGAGAGAGAGATGATCATCTTCTCCCAACCTTCTCCAAAATACGTGTCTCCAAAGATACCTCACTTTTTCTTTCATCTCTTCCACTCTACTGTTGCCCTCCCTTCTGTCATTCTTAGTCTGCTTCTCAACCCCCACCATACACCTCTCTACCCCCTCCTTTTACCCTCACACCCATACGTCAAAGCAACACACAAAAAAAGGGGAACAAGAATAAGACGTCCAAGACAGCAGTCACCACACAAGACTCTACCAAG
>CM031624.1:50088015-50093015 GCA_018398815.1 Conus ventricosus | reverse complement strand
TTTCCTTTCCCCTCAGACCCCTCCCTCCTGAGCCCCATCACCATCCCCCAATCTCCCCATTTCCTAACTCCATACCTTTTCCTTTCCCCTCAGACCCCTCCCTCCTGAGCCCCATCACCATCCCCCAATCTCCCCATTTCCTAACTCCACACCTTTTCCTTTCCCCTCAGACCCCTCCCTCCTGAGCCCCATCACCATCCCCCAATCTCCCCATTTCCTAACTCCATACCTTTTCCTTTCCCCTCAGACCCCTCCCTCCTGAGCCCCATCACCATCCCCCAATCTCCCCATTTCCTAACTCCATACCTTCTTCTTTCCTCTCAGACCCCTCCCTCCTGAGCCCCATCACCATCCCCCAATCTCCCCATTTCCTAACTCCATACCTTTTCCTTTCCCCTCAGACCCCTCCCTCCTGAGCCCCATCACCATCCCCCAATCTCCCCATTTCCTAACTCCATACCTTTTCCTTTCCCCTCAGACCCCTCCCTCCTGAGCCCCATCACCATCCCCCAATCTCCCCATTTCCTAACTCCATACCTTTTCCTTTCCCCTCAGACCCCTCCCTCCTGAGCCCCATCACCATCCCCCAATCTCCCCATTTCCTAACTCCATACCTTTTCCTTTCCCCTCAGACCCCTCCCTCCTGAGCCCCATCACCATCCCCCAATCTCCCCATTTCCTAACTCCACACCTTCTTCCTTTCCCTGCATCCCTCTATTTCCTATTCCCCTCCCACCCACCCCCACACCCAACACGAAACAACACTAAGGGAAACAACAATAAGACGTCCCAGACATCCGACTCCAGAGAGAGCAGCATCAGTGTCTCCACACAAGACACCACAGTTGTGAAACTCCAGCACACGTCAAAGCGACAGAGCAGTGGAAAATTGATCATCTACTTACTGCGTCCGTATGGATCCGCTCATAAAAGCTTCGTCTCTTCTCTTCTCCCATATACGTTGGCTCGTGGCTTCTTCGCTGCAGCACATGGTGAGCGGTGTGAAGAGAAAAGTGACTTGTTCTGGCAGATTCCCGTTCGTCTTTATTATCTGGCTGTGGGAGAGATTGGGGGAGGAGGTGGGGGACGAAAGATACGGAGGAGGGGGGGTTGGAGGGGTGTGTATGGGTGTGAACATTCTGTTAGTTAGATTTTTATGTTTTCAAGTCTGTGTGTTTTTGTTGTTATTGAGATCGTTTTCCAATTTGTCTTTCTGGCAAAACGGAAAAAAAGAAGCATAGGAAGACGAGGAGAAGCAGAAGAGAAATTAACTGTGAAAGGAAAATCATTTGTTTGCTTTTGTCTTGTGTCTCGTTTTGGTTACTCTGTGTGTGTGTGTGTGTGTGTGTGTGTGTGTGTGTGTGTGTGTGTGTGTGTGTGTGTGTGTGTGTGTGTGTGTGTGTGTGTGTGTGTGTGTGTGTGTGTGTGTGTGTGTGTACATGTGTGTGTGCATGTGTGTGTGTGCATATGTGTGTGTTTGTGTGTACATGTACACATGTGTGTGTGCATATGTGTGTGTGTGTGTGGGGGGGTGTAGATGTTATTGCATGTGTGCATATGTGTGTGTTTCTTTCATTTACTAAGCCAGCTTTTTGTGTTCCTTTTCTTTGTTTGTTTGTTTTTCTCCAAGAGAGTGTGTATGCATATGTAAAGGACTAAGTTGAGAGTACCAGGAAAGGCAGCAGGGATCAAATGGTTGGAGCCAACAGTCGTGAGTACCAAACACTCCTGAGATTGGATGTTTTTCGACCTGAAACTTATCTCTGTCCACCCAGCAGTATTTGCTTTTTGTTCATTTGTTTGTTTGTTTGTTTGTTTGTTTGTTTGCTTGCCTTTCAGTTTTCGTGCTGGTGTCTATTTTGTTTTTCAAAAAAAAATTAACAACAGAACAACAGGTATCAAGGTATGTGTATATAAATCATGTCAAATACAAGAGAAGAAACTCTTTGAGTTCATTGATTAAAAAAAAGTGTCTATCAGCCTTCTAGTCTGGGAGAAAAGAGATCATCAACATTATCTTTACGTTCATATTCTTGTTGTTGTTGTTGTTATTGTTGTTGTTGTTGTTCTTCTTCTTCTTCTTCTTCTTCTTCTTCTTCGTCTTCGTCTTCGTCGTCGTCGTCGTCGTCGTCGTCGTCGCCGTCGTCTTCTTCTTCTTCTTCTTCTTTCTTCTTCTTCTTCTTCTTCTTCTTCTTCTCCTTAATTTGTTCACATTTCGTCCTTTTCTTCTTCGTAATTGTTCTACCTTCTTCTTCATCTACGTGTTTCTCCTCCTCCTCCCTTTCCTCCATTTTGTTGTCAAATTCTTTCCTTTATTCTCTTCCTCCTTCCTTCGTCCTTTGCTTTCCTCCTCATGCTTCTTTCTTCCCCCCACCCCCCACCCCCGCCCCCACCCCCCGTCCCTCCACCAGCTGTAGCAGCAGCAGCAGCGGCAGTAGTAGTAATTGTCGTGGTAGTAGTAGAGGTAGTAGCTGTAAAAGTAGTAGTAGTAGTAGTAGTAGCAGTAGTTGCTGCTGTTGTTGTTGTTGTAGTAGGAAGGAGGAGGAGTAGCAGCAGTAGCAGTAGTAGTCATTAAATTGTTGTTGATTTTGTTGTAGTGGTAAGGTGATGCTGCTTGTTTGTTGTCCGTCGAGACGACGAAGACCATCTAGTCATCCTGGGATCGGGGTGAGTGCGGAGATGGCTTGTCAGGCCGATCTGCGCCCGGAAAGACCTATCACAGTACGGACAGGGGATGGTGGCAGGCAACAGCTGGAGATCTGTTGACACTGGTCTTCCTGATCACCCTGCGCTGCTCAGCTGCAGCAATTCTGTTACTTTCACAGGTTTCTGCACCTTGCGGACAACTGATCGCCACCCGTCTTTGTCCTGGGCAGCCTGCTCCCATGTTGTGTGGCTGATGTTGAAGGCCTTCAGGGAGGATTTGAGGCTGTCTTTGAAACGCTCTTTATAGCCTAGTTAACCGCAAAGGGCCACATCAGGGCTAATAGTAGTTGAAGTAGAAGTAGTGGAAGCAGCAACTGCATCAGTTGTAGTAGCTATAGAAGTAGCAGCAGCAGTAATGATAGCAGTTGTTGTGGTAATAATAGGAGTGATGGTAGTAGTCGCAAAGTTGGTAGTAGTAGGAGTGGTAGGTTCAGGAAGAGAAATAGTAGGATTGTAATAGAATAGTAGTGGCTGTAGTAGGGAGTAGTAGTAACAGAAGCGGTGATAGTAGGAGTAGTTGGAGTAGTATTAGTTGTGGTGGTAGTATTAGGAGAGGTCGAAGTAGGAGTAGTAGTGGTAGAAATGTTAGTGGAAGGAGTGGTGGTAGTAGTAATAGAAGTAGTGGTATCAGCAGTGAAAGTAGTCATAAAGACGATGTAAACCTATTCGTAAAATTCTAGGTTATGCAGGCCGTGATAGTAAGTAGTGTGTGTGTGTGTGTGTGTGTGTGTGTGTGTGTGTGTGTGTGTGTGTGTGTGTGTGTGTGTGTGTGTGTGTGTGTGTGTGTGTGTGTGTGGTGTGTGTGTGTGTTGTGTGTGTGTGTGTGTGTGTGTGTGTGTGTGTGTGTGCTCGCGCGCGCGCATGTGTGTGTGTGCGTGTATGTATGTGTGTGTATGTGTGTATGCGCGTGTGTGTGTGTGTTTGTGTGTGTATGTGTGTGTGTGTGTGTGTGTGTGTGTGTGTGTGTGTGTGTGGTGTGTGTGTGTGTGTGTGTGTGTTGTGTCTGTTACTGTTTTTCTTTTTGCTGCTGTTGTTGTTGTTGTTGCTGCTGCTGCTGCTGCTGCTGAAGCTATCGTAGTTGTTCTTCTTCATTCACTTTCCTTTTATACACGAGTGTCTTAGCGCACGTGCACGTGCGTTCAGCATCAACATGTTTCCGATTTTTTTTTTTGTCCGCCTCCGTTAATGAATAAATAAAAGCAGCTTTCTTTGGGGATGATTGCTCCCTTACTTGCTGCTTCGTTTGCCGGCGTGTTGCATGTGCCTGCTGTCTCGCGGGTCTCTTGCCTTGCAGGTCGTCAAGCCACGGTTTGCCTTGCCTGACAATCCCTGGTTCCACCGCCTCCTTGGCCTGCCCTCGCATCACAGCAAGAGGTTGCACACCAACAATTAATACACTAAGGTCTTGCTTAAGAAGTGGAGTGTTTATAGACTGGGCGCCATGACATTGTTTCGAGAAGTTGTGTTGTGTCTGAAAGTTAATTCTCCTCGTTTTCTTTCATAGGACCATCAAGGTACAAGCCAGATGGTTCCAAGCAGATCAAATCAAAGGAATGGGATTATTTGGGGGTTTCCAGCTGGCGCACAGATAGGGCCGCGGGTGAGTGCAAAGGCCTGAAATGTGACGTCAACTAAGGGGAACGTCATGTATTTGAAGACTGTGATTTCTTCGGTGAAAAACCCGGCAAAACAAGGGAAATAATTGGTGGGAAGTTGTTCTTTTGATCAACTGTCAGTTTAACATTTCAAGGCCGATTTGTGGCAGGCGTGGAAACGCTTACATAGATTGTATAGTGTTTTGGTGCAAAATCCTAATTGTGGCGTGTAGCCACACTCTCCACTCCCCTTCGTCCGCTTGTCATGCATCATTCAAGGGGAGCTAACCCTCTTTGACGCGGGGCCAGCGACAAAATGAAGATAAAGTGCCCTCCCTTGCTTAGTGCCTCGAAGAGGTGGTGGTCGAGGGTGGGGGGGGGGGGGGGGAGACTGGGTTGGGTCTTCCTTTGGTTCAGAGATCTATCCCACGGGAATGTTTTGATGTTTACTGTCTAGTTGGGTATCCATAGTAGCTCTGAATGATAAGTGATTTGATGATGATGATGATGATGATGATGATGATGATGATGATGATCATAATAATAATAATGATAATGATAACAATGATAATAATAATGATGATTGTATTATTATGATTCAGACAATGGTAATTGTTGTAGTTGTTGCTATTCTTCCTCTTCTTCTTCTTCTTCTTCTTCTTCTTCTTCTTCTTCTTCTTCTTCTCTTCTTCTTCTTCT
>CM031624.1:50059136-50064136 GCA_018398815.1 Conus ventricosus | reverse complement strand
CAAAACGCACACACACACATAAAACACACACACGCACACACCACATACACACAACCCCAACACACCAACACACACACCACACCCCCACAACACACACGCACACACACACACACGCACACACACACATACACACACACACGCACACACACACAACCCCACCCCACACCCCACACAACACACACACCACACACACACACACCCCCCCAAATTAAGGAGAAAAAGCCCCCTGGTGAAGTGCAGGAGGGCGAGGGTCAGCAGTGCTGTGTGAGGGTCAAACAGGCCATGGACGTGGGGGTGTTTGTTGTGTGTGGGGGGGGGTGGGGGGGGGGGGGGGGGGGGGGGGGGGGGGGGGGGGGGGGTTTCTTTTTGGCGGGGGGTTTTTGGGGATCCCGGGATTTAGTAGCCTCAACTGACGTATGCGCCCCTCCGTGCTCGGGTCCGAAGCATCCCTCTGTGCCTTTTTCTCTCTTTTCCCCCTCGCTCTCGCCCCTCTCTCCTCTCCTCCTCTCTTTCCTCTCTCTCTCCTCTCTTCCCCTCCTGTTTCCCAAATCTTTCTCTGCCCACATCCCTCTCACTCCCTCTCTCTCTCTTTTCTCTCCTCTCTCTCCCCCTTCCTTCCTCTCTCTCTCTCCTCTCGTCGTTTTTCCTCTTTCTCTCTCTTTTGGTCTGTCTGTACCCAAACAAACTCCCCCGCTCGCCCCTCGTCTGTCTGCCCTGTCTCTCTCCCCTCTCTCCTCTCTCTCCTTTCTCTCTCCCCTCTCTCCCCTTCTCCTCCCTCTCTCTCTTTTCTGTCCCTGTCTGGTGTGTTTGGGGTTTTAAAATCTGTCTTCGTCTCTGCCCTGCCCTTTCTGTTCTCTCTCTCCTCTCTCTCTCTTCCCCCCCCCTCCTCTCTCTCTCTCTCTTTCTCTCTTTTTCAAAGTTTTTTCTTTTTTTTCTTTTTCATACCCTTTTTGGGGATTTAAATTTGGGGGGTTTACGGGTTTCTTTGCGTGCGTCCCTGTTGTGTTGTTTTGGTGTGTGGTGTGTTTTGTGTGTGTGTGTTTTTGGGGAAGAGAGAGAGAGGGGAGAGAGAGAGAGAGATGTTTTAAAAAAAGAGGGTAGGGGGGGGGGGGGGTTTCCCTTTTCGTTTCTTTTTTTTAAAATTTATCGCCTTAAGGGTTTTTCCCTTGCAAATTTCCCCTTTAAATTTTTTCCATGGGAGTTGCCTAGTCGCCCAACAAAAAAGATTTTTTGGGGGGGTACCGCCCTCCTCCCCCCCCCCCCCCCCCCCCCCACCACACACAAACCTCACAACAACCCCACACTCCCCACAACCACACGCACACACACACCCACAACGCGGGGGCACACACACCCCGCGCGCCACTACCAAAAGACACACACACACAAAAACACCCAAAATCGCGCCGCGCGCGCACAAAACACACACACACACACACCCACACACAAACACACAACCCACACAAAACACACACACGCGCGCACACACACACACACACACACACACCCCACACACACACTCACACCACACACCACAAAATAAGAATTTAAAAAACAGAGGAAGAGAAAGGAAGGGGGGGGGGGGAGTAAAAGATGAGGAAGAGAATCCCGAGGAAAAAAATGGGGGAAAAGGAACAAAAGCAAACGACACGAAGCACAAGTTTCTTTCCCTTCTCTCTCTCTCTCTCTCTCTCTCCCCCCCCCCCCCTTTTTCTCTCTCTCTCCTCGCCCTTTCCCCCTCTCCCCTCTCCTCTCTCTCTCCCCCTCTCTCTCTTTCTCTCTCTTTGTCTCTCTCTGTCCCTAAACTTGTGTTTTAATTGAAAAAAAAACAAAAAAAAAGTTCGTTCGTTCTGCTGTCTGTCTACTGTGCCTCCTGTCACACACACACAACACACACACACACACCACACCCCACACTTATATTATATATTAAACCCCAATTTTGTCGGTTTTTTTATACATTGCCACCGTTTTAGGCCGATCCCCCACCAAAGGGTTATGTTCCCTTTGGGTGTCCTGCAAAAAAACAACGCGGGTCGGCGATCACGTGACGCATTGCGTCGTGACGCAATTTGCCCTCCACAGACGCAAAACTGCACATCGGAACCCTACACACAGACAAAAAAACCGGGGCGGACGGGGGGAACCGGGGTAAGCGCTAGTAATATATGTATATATAAAATTAAAAAAAAATAAAATATATAAAGTGGTTGTTTTGGTTTTGTGTTTTGTTTCGCGTGTGTGTGTTGTGTGAGTGGTTTTGTGTGTGTGTGTGTGGTTTTTGTGTGGGAAATTTTCCCCTCTCTCTCCCCCTCTTCCATCCCTCTCTTCTCTCCTCTCTCTCTCTCTCCTCAAATTGACAGACATCTTCGGAAATTTTTCGTCTCCGAAACAGTGTTTCTTCAGGATATAGACCCCCCCCCCCCCCCCCCCCCCCCCCCCTTTTTTCAAAGCGTTGAACTCGCCTTCCCGTCCTTGGGGCCTTACATACACCGTCAACCGTGCGTTGGCCGATGAGGGCGAGCGCGTTCGTTAGCCTCAAGATGTTTACCTCACGGTTGGTTTCCCCCGGCGGGCCCCTTTTTGCGCGAAGGGCGAGATGAAAAAATGCTCACACATTTAATAAAAGCTTTTAGAGAATTTCCCCCCCCCCCCCCCCCCCCCCCGGCTCCCGTCGCCTTTCCCTGCCAATTTTCTCTTTTTTCCCATAAAATTTTAATTTTTTTTTTTTTTTTTTTTTTTTTTTTTTTAATTCTTCTACTTTATTTGTCAAGAAAGAATGAGTTTTTGCTTATTTTTCCCCGCTTTTTTGCGAAACAACCCGGGAAAAGGGAGTCCCGGGAAATGCTTAAAAATAGGGAAGGGGGAAAGGGAAAAGGGGGGAGGGGGTGGGGGGGGGGGGGGGGGGGGTGGGGGGGGGGGGGGGGGGGAAAGGACTGGGAACCCGGGTTTAAGGGGAAAATGGGAAAGGGGAGGAGGGAAGGAGGTGGGGGGGGGGGGGGGGGGGGGGGGGGGGGGGGGGTGCAAAAGCCTTTTTTCACATGAGGAAAAATTTCCCCGGTGTTGTACTGTCTGTCCCGCTTTCTCTCTCCCACCCAACCCCACCCCATCACGCAAGCACGCACCCCCAAAACCGACTCACACTCACACACACACACAAAACCAAACATATAATTTCTGGATTAGTAATTTAAAACGGCGGTCAAAATTTAAAAGAATAAAACGGAGCAAACCCAAAACCCCCGCCAAATTTTCCTAAAAGGGTTAAATTTTTAAAACGGGGGGGCACAAACCCAAAGCGCAAAAAATTTTATGAGTAGTCTGGACTCCAGTCTGGGCTCCCTATCGGTTTTTTGTCATAGCCCACAATAGGTTTCTTAACGCATTTTTTTTTTTTTCAAAGGAACCCTTTTTTAAAGGGGTGTTCCTAAACCCTTAAGGATTTTTTTTGTCGGGTTTTAAGTGCAAATTTGGGGAAAAGGGGGGGAGGAAAAAATCATTTGAACACAATTAAAAAGATTTTTTTAAAAACCCCTGACCGGGGGATAATGCCATTTGTTTGGGCTTTGTATAGAAGTTGAAGTATAATTTCTTTTGTATAGAAGATGAATAGATTGCCCGTTTGAAAGAAGAAGAAGTAATGCTGTTTTAAAAGAAGAAAGAAGTAGATTGCTGTTTTTATAGAAATGAAAAAAGACTGCTAATGGAAGGAAACGGAATTTTAAAACTAGTCTGTTTATAAATTTGAATTTTTTTTTTTTACAAAGTCACATTCATATACAAACGCCCGTAAAATGGTCCCCGAACCGTGAAAACTTTACGCCGTATAAACTTCCCGCCCTTTGGGGTGAAAAAAAAGGGCCCGGACCTTTACTCCCCGGAATAACAGAGCTGTAACGGAAGGGAAAAAAAACCGCCATTTTCCATGGGTTATCTTTTCCTTTATCCGGAAAGCGATTCCCGACTGGACAACAATGGCGAGAGCGATACAAAAATGGGAAGGGAAAAGGGTGTCACCCCTAGATCACCTGTATGGGTTTTGTCAACGCTCGGTTCTCGATGGGGGCGGGCAGGTTTTTTTTTTTTACCTACACTGAGCTTTGGGCCCGGGCCCCGGGTTTTTAGGCCACAATTTTTTAAAAGTAGGCTGCTGTACGGGGTGCGCCGGGGCTAAAGCAAAAGCGGGGTGGGGGGAGAACGGGAAGGGGTGAACCAAAAGAATTAAAAGAACACAGTTTTACAAAAACGACGGCAAGTTGCGGCACGAGAAAAAGGGGGTTTCTCCGATTCGCCAGAGGAATCGACATTTTAAAAAAAAAAAAGAAAAAAAAAAAAAAGAAAAAATACGGCTCGGTTTTGTGCCAAAAAGTGGAAAAATTTTCCCCTCCCCTCTCTCTCTCCCCCCTCCCCCTTTTCTCCCCGTCTCTCCCCTCCTCTCCTCGTTTTGGGGTTTTTTTTTCCTCTCCAATTTTTTTTGTCTTTATTTCGATACCATTGGTTTTAAACCCAAAGGGGGCTCGTTTTCCCCCGGCCTTTTTTTTGCTTCCCCAGGTGTGGGTGTATGTGTGTGGTGCGTGCGGGGGTGGGGGGCGTGCGTGCGTGCGTCTGTTTTGGTGTTCGTGCGTGCGTGGGGTGGGGTTGGGGTGTGGGCGTGTTTGTAAGGGGCGCGCGCGCGTGGAAAGTTTTGTGTGGTGGTGTGTTTAAGTGGCGCGGGCCCCGCGGGGCTTGGGCGCCCAGGGGTTTTGTGTGTGGTGTGTGTTTTAAGTTGGGGGGGCTGGGGGAATAATTCACGGATCTAATTTGTCTGACAAAGGGCCAGCCACTTTCTAACAAAGTCCTTAGGGGCCAGCCCCGGCCCAAATGAAAAGGGGGAAAGGCGGAGGGGGGGAGGGATGGGGGAGGGGGGTGCGGGGGGGGTTTGGGGGGGGGAAAGAGGGGGGGGGGGGGGGGGGTAGTTGGCATGTTTGGGGTGGGGGTGGGGGTGGTGGGGGGGGGGGGGG
>CM031624.1:50051636-50054136 GCA_018398815.1 Conus ventricosus | reverse complement strand
GAACAGTAGATGGAAATAAAAGCTGTTTGTTACTGCTCTTTCTCGTTCGAAGGGTTTGCATGTTGTTTTGGTTAACACCCCCCCCCCCCCCCCCCCCCCCCCCCCCCCCCCCCCCCCCCCCCCCCCCCCCCCCACTCCACCCACACTCCCCCGATTCCCCCTTGCGTCGGGCCGGACCCCCCCTTCAACCCCTACGATCCTTGACCCCAGTTGCAGACAAACTGGTGCTGGCAGTGTGACGCGTGTGTGTGTGTGTGTGTGTGTGTCTGTTGGTGATATGTGTGATGAGTGAGTGTGTGTGTGTGTGTGTGTGTGTGTGTGTGTGTGTGTGTGTGTGTGTGTGTGAATGAGTGAGTGTGTGTGTGTGTGTGTGTGTGTGTGTGTGTGTGTGTGTGTGTGTGTGTGTGAGTGAGTGAGTGAGTGAGGTGAGTGTGTGTGTGTGTGTGTGTGTGTGTGTGTGTGTGTGTGTGAATGAGTGAGTGAGTGTGTGTGTGTGTGTGTGTGTGTGTGTGTGTGGTGTGGGTGTGTGTGTGTGTGTGTGTGTGAGTGAGTGTGTGTGTGTGTTTGTTTGTGTATGTGTGTGTGTGTGTGTGTGTGTGTGTGTGTGTGTGCGCGCGCGCGCGCTCCTCATCAATAATATGTGTCCCGTGAGGGCGGGGAAAGGGAGGAGAGACAGACAGACAGACAGAACGGAGTATTGTGTAGTTGTACAGGTGTGTCAGGTTGTCTACGATGTGTGGGTGAAGCATGCTGCCGGGATGGCTGGCAGTCGGCAAGTCTTGGAGTTCCTGCAACACGAACAGTAGAGAAACAAACAAGACAGACAGCCACAATTAACAAAAGCCTCTGGACTTCCAAGGGGAGCGGGAGCTGAGAGGGTGGGCGGTCATTATCCATCTTCATTGATTGAAAGGAACGGTGCAAGGGTGAACAACCGTGCAGTCCCATTAGCCATTTAGTCACTCCTAGGGTTATTTCCCATATTTCTCCAGCTTGGGTTTTTTTGTTGTTGTTGTTTTTGCGCAGCGTATATCTGCGAATCTCTCTCTCTCTCTCTCTCTCTCTCTCTCTCTCTCTCTCTCTCTCTCTCTCTCTCTCTCCCTCCCTCCCACCCTCTCCCTCCTCTCTCCCCTCTCTCTCTCTCTCTCTCTCTCTCTCTCTCTCTCTCTATTAGAATCCTTCGTCAGACTCTCTCTCTCTCTCTCTCTCTCTCTCTCTCTCTCTCTCTCTCGCTCTCTCTCTCTCTCTCTCTCTCTCTCTCTCTCTCTCTCTCTCTCTCTCTCTCTCTCTCTCTCTCTCTGTATATATATCTAGATATAAGAATCCTTCGTCAGAGTTCTCGATCAGAATAGAAATTATTATTGCATTGGGTATTTATATAGCGCCTATCCTCGGTCACAGACCAAGCTCTAAGCGCTTTACAATAAACACACTGCCTCACTCACTCAAAATGCCAAGAGCTGCCATGTAACAAGGAAAATGTAATTCCATCTGTGGCGAAATGGGTAGCGCAAGCAATGAAGATTTTTTTTTTTTAAATTGAAAAAAGATAAACTGGAATTAATCTGCGAGAAGAATTTACTGTGATGAAATTATTTTCAGGAAGTTTCTGTGACGCGCGCGCGCGCGCGCGTGTGTGTGTGTGTGTGTGAGAGAGAGAGAGAGAGAGAGAGAGAGAGAGAGAGAGAGAGAAGAGAGAGAGAGAGAGAGAGAGAGAGATCAGTGCATATGACTTTCAAGTGGTCACAATTGTTTATATCATTTTTCTCTGTTTCTGTCCCTTCTCTCTCTCTCTCTCTCTCTCTCTCTCTCTCTCTCTCTCTCTCTCTCTCTCTCTCTCTCTCTCTCGCTCGCTCGCGCGCTCTCTCTCTCTGTCTGTCCCTCTCTCTATCTGCTCTCTCTCTCTCTCTCTCTCTCTCTCTCTCTCTTCTCTCTCTCTCTCTCTTATTTTGACTGTTCTCCCTCGCCCTTCCCACCCCCAGCCCCCACCACCACCACCACCGCCTCATGCCCTCCAACCCCTTTCGTGCTCCGTATTCTACACTATAATGCACACCACCTCGTGTCTCTCCTTACTGGCCCCTTTCGTCCTCCGTATTCTACACTATAATGCACACCACCTCGTGTCTCTCCTTACCCGCTATGATTCCGTCACAGCCTTCTGTCATGGTGATGTATCGATGTTCTCGCCGCTTTCGTCATCGTCATCGTCATCGTCATCATCGTTATCATCATCATCATCATCATCATCATCATCACCGTCATCGTCATCATCACCATCATCATCATCATCATCACCGTCATCGTCATCGTCATCATCGTCATCGTCATCATCATCATCATCATCATCATCATCATCATCATCATCGTTGTCGACATTTAGGATAGTATGAAACAGTTATGTTGGTGGTTTGTTTCTGTGTTTTATCGATCGTTTTTTTTTTCTTTTCTTTTTTTTTTTTGTTTTGTTTTGTGTGTTTGTTTGTTTTTCACCCAACCT
>CM031624.1:50024136-50046636 GCA_018398815.1 Conus ventricosus | reverse complement strand
GAAAGAAGGGAAGATCAAACTAATTGATGGAAAGAAGGAAAGAAGGGAAGATCAAACTAATTGATGGAAAGAAGGGAAGATCAAACTAATTGATGGGATGGAAGGTTGGAAGGAAAGAAGGGAAGATCAAACTAATTGATGGAATTGAAGGTTGGAAGGAAAGAAGGGAAGATCAAACTAATTGATGGGATGGAAGGAAAGAAGGGAAGATCAAACTGATTGATGGAAAGAAGGAAAGAAGGGAAGATCAAACTGATTGATGGAAAGGAAGGGAAGATCAAACTGATTGATGGAAAGGAAGGGAAGATCAAACTGATTGATGGAAAGGAATGTTGGAAGGAAAGAAGGGAAGATCAAACTAACTGATGGAAAGAAGGGAAGATCAAACTAATTGATGGGATGGAAGGTTGGAAGGAAAGAAGGGAAGATCAAACTAATTGATGGAATGGAAGGTTTGAAGGAAAGAAGGACAAGAATAAGGATGGGACAGAAAAGCATCAACTGTCCTTAAAAAGAAAAAAAAAAGAAGAAGTTAAGGACTGCATTGATTACAGAAAAAAAGATCAGGACAGAGGAAACAAACCAAAAATGTGAAGAAAAAAACAGATCTACAGAATTTGGCCAATTCCTACGTCACAAACAGAAAAGAAGAGTACGGACAGAAGGAACAGGGGGAGGGGAGTTCGGCTTTGAAATGAATCATGGCAGGAAGACAAAGAGATTGCCACGTGACTGAAAACAACCAGATGCATACAACAAGGAGCAGGGTCACGCTTTGTTCAATACAGCACGATGCAGTCAGATAGGCCCTCACCGGACGTCACAAATAACAGACATTCCAAACTGCACACAAAACAAGACTCCCAGACTACCCGCCACCGTGGCGAAGTGGTTAGTGTCGCGGACTCCCCGCCGGGAGGTCATGGGTTCGATTCTCATCAGAACCAATTACTTACTTTGTTTGTTTGTTTGTTTGTTTTTTTTTTTTTGTTTTTTTTTTTAAATTCATTCCTGCCCCTACCCAGAGTTGAGTTAGCTAGGGACTCAGAATGGGAAGACTGGGACCATCCGGTCGATTTTCACCCCACTGAATGGAAGCGTTTCTACGAGTGTGTCGCGCAAATTTCCTGACCGACACTGCAGGTGTCTGTATCTCACGGGCCTGGTCGACGCTGGGATATATTATGAAAGTGAAGCGTAGAGTACAGCCCTGTCATTGCAGTCTCAGACCGGAATGGAAATCCGTTACATCATCTTCATCATCCTCATGCGTGAAAAAAAAAAGGAAAAGGAAAAAAAAAAAAGATACTCCCAAACTGCTGTCAGTAGAAGAACAGTAGCAATAGCAGCAGCAACAACATCAGTGTGAAGAAAGACATATAAGGCTTGATCGATACTGATCATGATCCCATCTTTTTTGTCGCCTTTCCACACGTCAACCCCAGCTCCCCACCCCTCCTGAAGTCTCCGCCTCCCTTCCATCTCACGTTGTCTGTGCTGAATCATGATCTTTTCAAACAAAGATCCGCCCATCCACCCTTTCTCCCACCTCCCGCTAACCTTCTCTCTCTCTCATCACCATTCCGTACCTCGATCAAGAACGCACACATACACACACACATACACACATACACACACACGCGCGCGCGCGCGCGCACGCATGCGCACGCACGCAAGCACACACAACACACACACACACACACACACACACACACACACACGCACACACCACGCACCGTTCACCGGCTAGGAGTGATTACTAACAGGTGAGTGGGCAGCGTTTTCTTCCGTTTCCCGTTTCAGACTTAGACACCAACCTACACAAGTCACCACCGCCACCCTTTTTCTTTTTCTTCTGCCGTTTTCTAGTGCACCGTTGAAGCAACGACAAAATCACGCCGCTTTTATGGGATAAATCAAGTTATTTTATTCTATTCTAGATTCAAACAATGTTTGTTTTCACCTTCTCCTTCGGTAATTCAGGCAGACGCATCTTGAAGACAGACGGAGGGAGTAAATCCTGTTTAAAGGTCAGCGTTTACAGTTGTTTATAACCACGTCTATCAGGGCGTGAATCGAATCGTCTTTCAGTAACATTGATTGTTTATTCGTTTGTACATTTGTTGATCGGCCTCTCCGTGAAATGATCAGTGAGTAATATCATACTTACTGCTGCTGTCACCAGCGCTAGTACAGTCACTTCGTTCCACAGAGTTTCTTTTTCTGCCAAAAAAATTAAGGGTTCTATCGTTATATGTTGTTTTGTTGTTGTTTTTAATTACAATTCACAGTACTATGTTTTCCAGAAGATCCTGTTTCATTTTTTGTTTTTTTTTATGTATTGATAAGGTAATAGTCATTATCATAGAAAATTAAAAAAAGGGATAAATGAAAATTAAAATTCGAAAAATGTAACCATGTTGAAAAAAATTTAATACATCCTGATATACATGATATCAAATAATAATGTGGTATCGAGTAGTATCGCGCCACCAAAACTGGTTTTTTTTTTTAAGGGAAACCTAAAAGTGTTCACTTTCAGGTACACTTTTAAAAACAGTGATGAACATTCTCCCCTTTTAAAACCCGATCACCGTTTTTTTTGGACCGTTTTTCTTTTTACGGGAATTTTCATTTCTTAAAACCTTTTTTTAGGCGTTGTTTAGAGTCTGCACAAGGACCACACACACACACACACACACACCCCAAAAACACACACACACCACACACACACACACACCATACACACACACACCACACACACAACACAAAACCCCCAACACACCCCACAACACCACACACCATGTTTTTTTTAGAGTTAGGAGACTACACAAAAACACGCACGCCCCCGCACGCAGCGCCACACACCCACACAAAACACCACACACACACACACACACCACACACACACACCCTATATATATATATTTTTTTATATATATTATCTATTATATTATATTTATTTGTTAAAAGATATTAAAAAGGAAATGTTAAATCTAAAAAATTTTGTTTCGGCGTGTTGCGCTTTCAGGATCCTGATGACAGCGCAACACGCTCGAAAAAAATTTGGAGTTTTAACATTCCTTTTTTTTTCATTAAAAAAATGTTGCCCCCCAAGGGGCGAGCATTTTAAAGTCTTTTGGTTTTTTTTTTTTTTTAAATTTTTATTCATATAAATATTATTTATTTTTATATATATATATATATATTATATATATATATATCCTGCCTTGTCGTAGAACAACGTGTTCTTTTTGACGGGAAGACTTCAGTTTAAGCAAGAGATAATATCGGGGGAGGTTTCATAGGCATAAGTGCGTAAAGTTTTTGGGTGAGAGAATAATTGAAGTCACGCCGCGGGGAAACGATCCCAGCAAACACGCAGTTGTCACGGTAGGGGGGGAAAAAATCACCCGGGGTTAAAATATACTTGACAAAGTAAGTGAAAACGTTACGTCGAAAGAAAAGAAAGAAGAACAAAAAAAAAAAAAAAAAAAGAAAGATGCCTTGGTTTTATTAAGGACGCCCTGTCTCCCAAGGGGGAACAGCGCGAATGTCAGACGAGAGAAAACCTCTATGCGTTGAAGTCATCCCCTACTCAGTGGCCCAAGGTAGTCGATGATCAGGTTGATAGGGAAAAAAAGAAGACCACATGTTTTTTTTTGTATGTTTTTGTTGTTGTTTGTTTTTGTTTTGTTTTGTTTAAATTTAGTGAAACCCCGAGGGTTGCTCATTGACCCCGGTTTTCCCTGGTGTGCGGCGAAACATGTAGGAAATTGCACTAGCCATACCCAAAAAAAAAAAAAAAAAAAAAACCCCACCCCCGGCAAAAAGGCAAAAACAACAGTCAAAAAAAACCCTCAACAAAAGGAAAAAATATCATGGTTTTTTTCATCGGTTATTCTCTATTTGGTTATGTTTTGGTTTCACTTTTTTTTTTTTTTTTTTTTTTGGCAGCTTTCGAGAAGGACATCGGGTCAGCAACGACCTTGACCGTTCCCGCGGGTGACCACATTGCTGATTATGACGCACGGCAAAGGGGGGGAAAAAAACGTGCCCAACCACCCCCTTCCAAAGAAAGAAACCAAATCGTTGCAGCACCGGGACAGTCTGGGATCCCCTTTCAAAAAAAAAAACATTCTGGCTAATGTGGCTTTTTTTTACGCGTTGGGGGTGAGAGGAGAGGAGAGAGAAGGAGAAGAGAGAGAGAGGGGAGAGGAGAGAGAGAGAGAGAGAGGAGGGGGAGGGAAAAGGAAAGAATTGGCTCCATTGATTTACAAATATTTCAGTAGTCCCTATTCTTTCCTTTCATGCAAGAAAAAAAAAAAAAAAAAAACAAAAAAACAAAGAAAAGACAAATTTCAGTCTTTTTGGTTCACCAAATTTCGGAAACGAGCCCTCATGTTTGAGTAACGGGTGAACCCTTGTGAACTATTTAAATGCGACCTTTTTTCGCATTTTTTTTTTTTTTTTTTTTTTTTTTTTTTTTTTTTGCGGTCCTTGTGTGGTCCCCCAGCTTTTCCCAAATCTGGTGACCACTCGTTTTTGAAATGAAAAGTATTTTAGGAAAAAGAAAAAGAGGACCTCAACCACGCGAGGTATTCAGTCCCCGAATTGCGGCGGTTTTTGTGGCAGACACAACGGATGACCGGTGGAGCCGTTTTTTTTCGCCATGCCACAGACTTTAATCAAAACTGCAAAAAAAAAAAAAAATATTATTTATTTATTAGCACCCTTTGGGATGGGACATTGGGCAGGAAAGTGTGATGTTGGTAAAAACCCGTGTGTTTTACTGTGTGCTTGTCAGAACAGGCTTGAGTGGGACAGAAAAGGTTTGGGTGTAACAGAAAAAGCTTGAGCTGTAAAAGAAAGGCTTAGCGGGACAGAACAAGCTTGGCTGTAACAGAACAGGTTGGCTGTTTCCCCGGGGGGCAGTGTACTGGAGCAAGGTGTTCGGAAAGTCTGCGTCAAAAATGTGGGGTCTTTACTTTTTTTTCTTTTTCTTTTTTTTTTTTTGGGGGGGGGGGGGGGGGGGGGCAAAGCAGGGACTGATATCAAATGAATATAAGCCTTCCAAAATTACTGCTTTTTTTTCTTTTTTTTTGTAAAGAGGGGGTAGGGTGGACGAGTGTAAAAGAATAGTTTTGCTTTCATGCATTTGATTTTGTTAAGTCTTTTAAAAGAAACAGAAATTTCTCAGACCAAAAAAAAAAAAAAAAAGGTGTTGTACAGGAACCAAACGGATTTAAATTAGCATGTCCAAAGGAAATTTGGACCCTCCTCCACGCCCTCCCCCCCCCCTCCCCCCCTCCCCTCAAGCATTCTGTTTCGAGGACAGAAAAAAATTCTGTACGTAAACTACGAAAAAGACAATTTCAAATTAAAATTAATCAAAAGAAACAAAAAATTGTCGGTGGGTGAGGAGGGGGGGTGGGGGGTGGGGGGGGGGGGGGGGGGGGCAAAGAGAAATCCGTTGTTTGTACGCCGAGGGGACGAAGGGAGACTTGACCCCCAGGGTTGAGGCCAGTCACACTTTGACCAGCACTGGGTTGAGGCCAGTCACACTTTGACCCCCAGGGTTGTGGCCAGTCACACTTTGACCCCCAGGGTTGAGGCCAGTCACACTTTGACCCCAGGTTGAGGCAGTCACACTTTGACCCCAGGTTGAGGCCAGTCACACTTTGACCCCCAGGGTTGAGGCCAGTCACACTTTGACCCCAGGGTTGAGGCCAGTCACACTTTGACCCCAAGGGTTTGGGGCCAGTCACACTTTGACCCCAGGGTTGAGGCCAGTCACACTTTGGGCCCCCCAGGGTTGAGGCCAGTCACACTTTGACCCCGGGGTTTGAGGCCAGTCACACTTTGACCCCCAGGGTTGAGGCCAGTCACACTTTGACCCCCAGGGTTGAGGCCAGTCACACTTTGACCCCCAGGGTTGAGGCCAGTCACACTTTGACCCCCAGGGTTGAGGCCAGTCACACACTTTGACCCCAGGGTTGAGGCCAGTCACACTTTGACCCCAGGGTTGAGGCCAGTCACACTTTGACCCCAGGGTTGAGGCCAGTCACATTTTGACCCCAGGGTTGAGGCCAGTCACACTTTGACCCCCAGGGTTGAGGCCAGTCACACTTTGACCCCCAGGGTTGAGGCCAGTCACACTTTGACCCCAGGGTTGAGGCCAGTCACACTTTGACCCCAGGGTTGAGGCCATCACACTTTGACCCCCAGGGTTGAGGCCAGTCACACTTTGACCCCCAGGGTTGAGGCCAGTCACACTTTGACCCCCAGGGTTGAGGCCAGTCACACTTTGACCCCCAGGGTTGAGGCCAGTCACACTTTGACCCCCAGGGTTGAGGCCAGTCACACTTTGACCCCAGGGTTGAGGCCAGTCACACTTTGACCCCAGGGTTGAGGCCAGTCACACTTTGACCCCCAGGGTTGAGGCCAGTCACACTTTGACCCCCAGGGTTGAGGCCAAGTCACACTTTGACCCCCAGGGTTGAAGGCCAGTCACACTTTGACCCCAGGGTTTGAGGCCAGTCACACTTTGACCCCAGGGTTGAGGCCAGTCACTTTGACCCCCAGGGTTGAGGCCAGTCACACTTTGACCCCCAGGGTTGAGGCCAGTCACACTTTGACCCCCAGGGTTGAGGCCAGTCACACTTTGACCCCCAGGGTTGAGGCCAGTCACACTTTCCTGGGCAGGGTCGTCCAGTCTTACGACCAGCGTTCATCTGTCACATGTTGTGCACGGTTTGTCTTGTGCTCTTGCAGGGATACGAGGGCTCCTTATTAAAGATAACAAACAAAAATGGCAAAAACACTTCTGTGAGTATCTTCACCTTGTTCTGTTCTTTCTTCTTTAGTTAGCGATTTTATGTTTTGACTTTGGTGATTTGATTTTTTTTTTTTTTTTTTAGCGAGGGATGGGGATCGGGGTGGGGAGGGAAAGAGCAGTGATATTTGACTCTAAGTCTTAAGTGTCAGATGATGGTAGAGGTAAACAACACACACACACACACACACCCCACACACACCACACACCACACACACACACACACACACTTGCTCACTCGCTCACTCACTCACTCACTCGCACACTAATTCTACGAGTTCTGCCTGCGGTTTTTTGTTTCGAGGCTTTTTCCCTCGCCAAGGATGGAACTGGGTTTCTGTATCTTTTGATATTGCCAAAAGTTTGGGTTTTTTTATCGGAGAGAAAATGCGCGATAATTATCACGTGCTCTCTCTCTGTCTCGGGACTGCGAAATCATTATGTAGCAATGACACCGAAAACTGTTGAAAACATGTGCTTGGATACCATTGCTATCACTCGTCCAGAGACGCATTGAAAAGGTAACGAACCAAAATGTATGTTTTAAGAGACGCCTGAGAAGCAGGAATGTTCAGTTTCTGTCGGTCTCTCTTGTCATTGATACTCACGTGCATGCTCATACTCATAAAGTGTGTGTGTGTTGTGGCATGCGGAATGAGCCTATGGAATGACCAATGAATATCACCGTTATCAGCATCGATGAGTTCTTTCGGATTCGTTTTGGAATGCTGCCTGTTTTGGTTTCCTTGGTTTTGATCAGTGTAAACATTTTCTCACAGCATTTCACTGGCTCTGCCCCCCCCCCCCCTCCCCAATGGCTCGCGTATCTCTCTCTCTCTTCTCTCTCTCTCTCTCTCTCTCTCTCTCTCTCTCTCTCTCTCTCTCTCTCTCTCTCTCTCTCTCTCTCTCTGCGTGTATGTATGTGTATGTAGCCATGCATGATGTTGCCGTCATGAGTTGCCGTGCATGTGTTGCCGTGTTGACGTATCAAAGGAATGCTGCTTGCTCAAAGACTGTGGTGATGATGATGATGATATGTGATGTCATGAATGTGGCCTGGTCCAGCCAACTGAATGCGATGCCTTTCTGACCGTGACGCCGCCTTCCTTGTGCCTCTTGGAGCCTTGGTTCTCTGTGTGACTTTTATTTACAGGAACTGTAGACAGGTTCAGGGCTCTCGCCTTCTCCGCCCCGAGAAGTCCATAGGATGGGCTAGTTCGGGTTTCTTCTCCCCCCCCCCCCCTCCTCACCTCCGTTTACATATCTCTGCGTCTGTTTCGTGATCACACACAAAAAGCCGATATGGAATGAGCCAGTCGCTTCCAGTCACGATCCGTGATGCGGGAAAAGTCACCTCACACTGAACCCTGACTTGGTTGGCCAGTTCTGGCTGGCTTGGACGTTGGCATGCCTGTTCTTCACTGGCATCTGCAGCCGTTCGACGTTGGCATGCCTGTTCTTCACTGGCATCTGCAGCCGTTCGACGTTGGCATGCCTGTTCTTCACTGGCATCTGCAGCCGTTCGACGTTGGCATGCCTGTTCTTCACTGGCATCTGCAGCCGTTCGACGTTGGCATGCCTGTTCTTCACTGGCATCTGCAGCCGTTCGACGTTGGCATGCCTGTTCTTCACTGGCATCTGCAGCCGTTCGACGTTGGCATGCCTGTTCTTCACTGGCATCTGCAGCCGTTCGACGTTGGCATGCCTGTTCTTCACTGGCATCTGCAGCCGTTCGACGTTGGCATGCCTGTTCTTCACTGGCATCTGCAGCCGTTCGACGTTGGCATGCCTGTTCTTCACTGACATCTGCAGCCGTTCGACGTTGGCATGCCTGTTCTTCACTGACATCTGCAGCCGTTCGACGTTGGCATGCCTGTTCTTCACTGGCATCTGCAGCCGTTCGACGTTGGCATGCCTGTTCTTCACTGGCATCTGCAGCCGTTCGACGTTGGCATGCCTGTTCTTCACTGGCATCTGCAGCCGTTCGACGTTGGCATGCCTGTTCTTCACTGGCATCTGCAGCCGTTCGACGTTGGCATGCCTGTTCTTCACTGGCATCTGCAGCCGTTCGACGTTGGCATGCCTGTTCTTCACTGGCATCTGCAGCCGTTCCGAGTGAAATGACGGGTGTTGCAGCCCGTGGAAGATGGTGTTTGTGGGGTTTTTTTTTTTCGGACCGTGCCGTTTCCGTTGTTGCATCATGGCCTATGTTTTTTTTTTTTTTTTTTTTTTTTTTGGTTTGTTTGTTTTCTCCTAGACGTTTCTTAACGCTGACATAGCGAGGGTGGTGTTCTGGTTCAAACACATGTGTCACGTTCCAAAAAGAAAAAAAAAATCGTTTCCTTCTTTTCTTGCCTGCATGAGCTCTTTCGTCTATAGAATTTTTTTTTTTTTTTTTCATGTTTAGAATTCTGAGACTCTTCTTGGGCAAGAGTGTCGCCTCCTGAAAACTCTCGGGCACGGCGATGGAAAGTGTGGCATCTTGATTCGGGGTGTGCATAACATTGTTGCGTTCTTGTCCTCCCCGTGCATGATGACCAAAAAAAAAAAAAAAAAAAATCCAAAGGACGGCTCTGTCCATGAATCTGTGTCCGTACCCTCCCCTCCCCTCCCCCCCCCCTCATCTTCCCCTTCCCTCCCTTCTTCCCCACAGCCCCCTCCCCCCCCCCCCCCCCGTCCCAGCCACCACCCCCCCCCCCCACCCCCACCCCACCCCCCATCCAGCCCCTTTCAGTGCCTGAGTAGCTCTGTGAGAGAGGTGATGGCGATCGTGCATGGAATGGAACCTAGTCCTGGCTGGTTGTTGTTGTTGTCTCCCAAGTTGGGAGTTCTGACCGTAGGGAGCGCGGTGGGGTGGTGCCTGGTTTGCGTGTTGTGTTGTTTCCTTTGAGATGGGCTGTTTCGTCACGTTTTGGACTTTGCCTCTTTCAGGTTCACGCTCTTCTTGGTTCCCCTCCCTTCTCCCTTCCCCCCCCCCCCCCCCTCCCCCCAACCCCACCTTTAATTTCTTCTTCGCCGTTCTCGGCGTTTCTCATTGTTCATCGAGACTCCACGTGATCTGTTCGACTTGCCCTTTGAGATTCCGCGTGAACGTGTTCGACTTGCCCTTTGAGATTCCACGTGAACGTGTTCGACTTGCCCTTTGAGATTCCACGTGATCATGTTCGACTTGCCCTTTGAGATTCCACGTGAACGTGTTCGACTTGCCCTTTGAGATTCCACGTGATCATGTTCGACTTGCCCTTTGAGATTCCACGTGAACGTGTTCGACTTGCCCTTTGAGATTCCGCGTGATCATGTTCGACTTGCCCTTTGAGATTCCACGTGAACGTGTTCGACTTGCCCTTTGAGATTCCACGTGATCTGTTCGACTTGCCCTTTGAGATTCCACGTGATCTGTTCGACTTGCCCTTTGAGATTCCACGTGATCTGTTCGACTTGCCCTTTGAGATTCCACGTGATCTGTTCGACTTGCCCTTTGAGATTCCACGTGATCATGTTCGACTTGCCCTTTGAGATTCCACGTGATCATGTTCGACTTGCCCTTTGAGATTCCACGTGAACGTGTTCGACTTGCCCTTTGAGATTCCACGTGAACGTGTTCGACTTGCCCTTTGAGATTCCGCGTGATCATGTTCGACTTGCCCTTTGAGATTCCACGTGATCATTTTCGACTTGCCCTTTGAGATTCCACGTGATCATGTTCGACTTGCCTTTGAGATTCCGCGTGATCATGTTCGACTTGCCCTTTGAGATTCCACGTGATCATTTTCGACTTGCCCTTTGAGATTCCACGTGATCATGTTCGACTTGCCCTTTGAGATTCCACGTGAACATGTTCGACTTGCCCTTTGAGATTCCACGCTATCTGTTCGACTTGCCCTTTGATATTCCACGTGATCATGTTCGACTTGCCCTTTGAGATTCCACGTGATCATGTTCGACTTGCCCTTTGAGATTCCACGCTCTCTGTGCGCCTTGCCCCATTGAAATTCCATGTTATGTTGTTCGACTTGCTTTTTGAGATCTCACGTTATCTCGTTCGACTTGCCCTTTGATATTTCACGTTATCTTGTTCGACTTGCCCTTTGAGATTCAACGTTGTCTTGTTCGACTTGCCCTTTAATATTCCACGTTATCTTGTTCGACTTGCCCTTTGATATTTCACGTTATCTTGTTCGATTTTCCCTTTGATATATCACGTTATCTTGTTCGACTTGCCCTTTGAGATTCCACGTATATCTGCTTCCCTTGCCCATGGGGATTCCCGTGTCATCTGTTCTCCTTGACTTGAGGTTTCGCACTATAATTATGTGTTCTTCTTACGTATTGGGGTTAAGCACCAATTGTTCTCTTTTCCCTCTGATGTTCCGTATTATGGTCCCTCTTTTCTTGCTGAGGTTTCGTATTATCAGTTCTCCTTTCCGACTGAAGTTCCGTATTATATGTTCTCCTTTCCCACTGAAGTTCCGTATTATATGTTCTCCTTTCCGACTGAAGTTCCGTATTATCTGTTCTCCTTTCCCACTGAAGTTCCGTATTAAATGTTCTCCTTTCCCACTGAAGTTCCGTATTAAATGTTCTCCTTTCCCACTGAAGTTCCGTATTATATGTTCTCCTTTCCCACTGAAGTTCCGTATTATATGTTCTCCTTTCCCACTGGAGTTCCGTATTATATGTTCTCCTTTCCCACTGGAGTTCCCGTATTATATGTTCTCCTTTCCCACCAGAGTTCCGTATTATCTGTTCTCCTTTCCCATTGAGGTTTCACGTCATCTGTTCTCCTTCCCCTCTGAAGTGCTGTATTAAGTGTTCTCCTTGCCCATTGAGGGTCTGTGTATCTGTTTTCCGTGTTTTCTTTTTTTCCTTTCCTTTCCCTTTTTTTAGGTTTTGCATTATATGTCCATGCCCAGTAAGATTCCTCATTCTGTGTCTTGAACTTGACAGTGGAGGTTCCCCACTCGTTGTCCACCTTGCCCCTTAGTGGTCACATGCTACGTGTTTTCTATACTGCTTGCTTCCCTTCGCTCGTGGAGATTCCACAGTATCTGTTTGTCCTTGGCCCTTGAGATTGGACGCTATCCCTTCTTGTTCAAAGTGATGTCTTCTTACCTCTTACCTTCTTTTGCCTTCTTACCTCTTACCTTCTTTTGCCTTCTTACCTCTTACCTTCTTTTGTCTTCTTACCTCGTTGAAATTCCACGCGGTCTGTTCTTGTAGTGTAAGAGTCCACGCCATCTGTTTTCTTAGCTCGTTGAAATTCCACGCTGTCTGTTCTTGTAGTGTAAGAGTCCACGCCATCTGTTTTCTTAGCTCGTTGAGATTCCACGTTGTCTGTTCTTGTTCAAAGAGATTCCACGTCGTCTGTCTTCTCAGCTCGTTGAGATTCCACGCTGTCTGTTCTTGTTCAAAGAGTTTCCACGTCGTCTGTCTTCTCAGCTCGTTGAGATTCCACGCTGTCTGTTCTTGTTCTTTGTTATTCCATCTGGTCTGTCTTTTTAGCTCGTTGGGATCCCCACGGCTGTCTGTTCTTGCTCTTTGATATTCCACCTTGTCTGTCTTCTTAGCTCGTTGAGATTCCACGCTGTCTGTTCTTGTTCAAAGAGTTTCCACGTCGTCCGTCTTCTTAGCTCGTTGAGATTCCACGCTGTCTGTTCTTGTTCAAAGAGTTTCCACGTCGTCTGTCTTCTCAGCTCGTTGAGATTCCACGCTGTCTGTTCTTGTTCAAAGAGTTTCCACGTCGTCTGTCTTCTCAGCTCGTTGAGATTCCACGCTGTCTGTTCTTGTTCTTTGTTATTCCATCTGGTCTGTCTTTTTACCTCGTTGGGATCCCCACGGCTGTCTGTTCTTGCTCTTTTATATTCCACCTTGTCTGTCTTCTTAGCTCGTTGAGATTCCACGCTGTCTGTTCTTGTTCAAAGAGTTTCAACGTCGTCTGTCTTCTCAGCTCGTTGAGATTCCACGCTGTCTGTTCTTGTTCAAAGAGTTTCCACGTCGTCTGTCTTTTCAACTCGTTGAGATTCCACGCTGTCTGTTCTTGTTCAAAGAGTTTCCACGTCGTCTGTCTTCTCAACTCGTTGAGATTCCACGCTGTCTGTTCTTGTTCAAAGAGTTTCCACGTCGTCTGTCTTCTCAGCTCGTTGAGATTCCACGCTGTCTGTTCTTGCTCTTTGATATTCCACCTTGTCTGTCTTCTTAGCTCGTTGAGATTCCACGCTGTCTGTTCTTGTTCTTTGATTTTCCACCTTGTCTGTCTTCTTAGGTCGTTGAGATTCCACGCTGTCTGTTCTTGTTCAAAGAGTTTCCACGTCGTCTGTCTTCTCAGCTCGTTGAGATTCCACGCTGTCTGTTCTTGTTCAAAGAGTTTCCACGTCGTCTGTCTTCTCAGCTCGTTGAGATTCCACGCTGTCTGTTCTTGCTCTTTGATATTCCACCTTGTCTGTCTTCTTAGCTCGTTGAGATTCCACGCTGTCTGTTCTTGTTCAAAGAGTTTCAACGTCGTCTGTCTTCTCAGCTCGTTGAGATTCCACGCTGTCTGTTCGTGTTCTTTGATGTTCCACCTGGTCTGTCTTTTTAGCTCGTTGAGATCCCCACGGCTGTCTGTTCACCTTGGTCTTGGAGACCGCACATCGTGTGTGCTTCTGCGTCGTGGAGATCACACGCGGTCGTTTCTCCTGGCTCCCAGCTCGTTTAGATTCCAAGCTGTTGGTTCTTGCTCTTTGGGATCTCACACTATCTCTTTTTTTTTCTCGTTGAAATTCTACATTAACTGTTTTCTTCTTCGTTGAGATTCTACAATATCTGTTTGTTCTTTGAGAATCCACATTACCTGTTCTCCGAGCTGTGTTGAAACTCCGTGTTATCTGTGGTCTTTGCTTGCTGAGATTCCACATGATCTGTGTTCTCATTGCTCGTTGAGACTCCACGTTGACTGTTCTTGTTCGTTGAGATTCCACGTTATCTGTTCTCCTTGCTCCTTGAGATTCCACATCATCTGTTCTCCTTGCTCGTTGAGATTCCTAATTATCTGTTCTCCTTGCTCGTTCAGATTCCTGATTATCTGCTTGTTGAGATTCCACGTTAATTGTTCTCCTTGCTCGTTGAGATTCCACGTTAATTGTTCTCCTTGCTCGTTGAGATTCCCCGATATCTGTTCTCCTTGCTCGTTGAGATTCCCCGATATCTGTTCTTCTTGCTCGTTGAGATTCCTCAATATCTGTTCTTTTTGCTCGTTGAGATTCCTCGATATCTGTTCTTTTTGCTCGTTGAGATTCCTCGATATCTGTTCTTTTTGCTCGTTGAGATTCCCCGATATCTGTTCTTTTTGCTCGTTGAGATTCCCCGATATCTGTTCTTTTTGCTCGTTGAGATTCCCCGATATCTGTTCTTTTTGCTCGTTGAGATTCCCCGCTCTCTGTTCTCCGTGCTCACTGAGGCTCTGTATCATGTGTTCATCCTTCCCATTGAAATTTCAGTCTGTCTGTTCTCTTTGCCCAGAAAAATTCCACCCCACCTGCTCTTCTTGCTCGTTGAGATTCCGTATTGTCTGTTCTTGTTTGTAGTTGAGGTTCTACGACAATTTGTTTTCAACTTACCCGTTGAGTTAGTTTCAAAGTGAAGTGACTTCAGGCGGAAATAGACACATTTTTAAAGAGAAATTATAATTAATCCGTCAGACAAAGGGGACAAACAAATTACAAGACAAAACACGACGCGTTTCGACCTCTTTGGTCTTCTTCAGACGAGACAAACAACATTCAGGACAATGAAAATGAAGAACGAGTAATTCAACGTCCATCTTGCGTCGAATTTGAGAAGATAAGTGACTGCTCGTTCCTCGTTTTCACTGTCCTGAATGTTGTTGGTCTTGCCTGACGAAGACCAAAGAGGTCGAAACGCGTCGTGTTTTGTCTTGTAGTTTGTTTGCCCCCCGTTTGTCTGGTGGATTACATTTCAATTTCTCTTTAAAAAAAAAAAAAATCACCCGCTAAGCCTCAACGTTGCTCGTTCTCCTTAACCGGTGAGAGTCCACGTTGTGTCTTCTGCTGCTGCAGAGAGGTTCAAGACTGCTTTTACCCCACTGAGGGTCCTCTTCCTTGCCCACTGAGGGTCCTCTTCCTTGCCCACTGAGGTCCTCTTCCTTGCCCACTGAGGTTACCCCATTGAGGGTCCTCTTCCTTGCCCACTGAGGGTCCTCTTCCTTGCCCACTGAGGGTCCTCTTCCTTGCCCATTGAGGTTCCGTGCTATCCGTTCTCCTTGCCCATTGAGGTTCCGTACTATCCGTTCTCCTTGCCCATTGAGGTTCCGTGCTATCCATTCTCCTTGCCCATTGAGATTCCGTGCTATCCGTTCTCCTTGCCCATTCAGATTCCATGCTATCCGTTTTCCTTGCCCATTGAGATTCCGTGCTATCCGTTCTCCTTGCCCATTCAGATTCCATGCTATCCGTTCTCCTTGCCCATTCAGATTCCATGCTATCCGTTCTCCTTGCCCATTGAGGTTCCGTGCTATCCATTCTCCTTGCCCATTGAGATTCCGTGCTATCCGTTCTCCTTGCCCATTGAGGTTCCGTGCTATCCATTCTCCTTGCCCATTAACATTCCATGCTATCCGTTCTCCTTGTCCGTTTACATTTCATGCTATCCGTTGTCCTTGCCCGTTTTACATTCCATGCTATCCGTTCTCCTTGCCCGTTTACATTCCATGCTATCCGTTCTCCTTGTCCGTTTACATTCCATGCTATCCGTTCTCCTTGTCCGTTGACATTCCATGCTATCCGTTCACCTTGTCCGTTTACATTCCATGCTATCCGTTCTCCTTGTCAGTTTACATTCCATGCTATCCGTTCTCCTTGCCTGTTTACATTCCATGCTATCCGTTCTCCTTGTCCGTTTACATTCCATGCTATCCGTTCTCCTTGCCCGTTTACATTCCATGCTATCCGTTCTCCTTGCCCGTTTACATTCCACGCTATCCGTTCTCCTTGCCCGTTTACATTCCATGCTATCCGTTCTCCTTGTCCGTTTACATTCCATGCTATCCGTTCTCCTTGCCCGTTTACATTCCATGCTATCCGTTCTCCTTGTCCGTTTACATTCCATGCTATCCGTTCTCCTTGCCCGTTTACATTCCATGCTATCCGTTCTCCTTGCCCGTTTACATTCCACGCTATCCGTTCTCCTTGTCCGTTTACATTCCATACTATCCGTTCTCCTTGCCCATTAACATTCCATGCTATACGTTCTCCTTGCCCGTTTACATTCCATGCTATCCGTTCTCCTTGCCCGTTTACATTCCATGCTATCCGTTCTCCTTGCCCGTTTACATTCCATGCTATCCGTTCTCCTTGTCCGTTTACATTCCATGCTATCCGTTCTTTTTGTCCGTTTACATTCCATGGTATCCGTTCTCCTTGCCTGTTTTACATTCCACGCTATCCATCCTCCTTGCCCATTTAGATTCCATGATGTCCGTTCTCCTTGCCCATTAACATTCCATGCTATCCGTTCTCCTTGTCCGTTTACATTCCATGGTATCCGTTCTCCTTGCCCGTTTTACATTCCACGCTATCCATCCTCCTTGCCCGTTTAGATTCCATGATGTCCGCTCTCCTTGCCCGTTTACGTTCCACCATATCCATTCTCTTACCCCGTTGAGATCCCATGATGTCCGCTCTCCTTGCCCGTTTACGTTCCACCATATCCATTCTCTTACCCCGTTGAGATCCCATGATGTCCGCTCTCCTTGCCCGTTTACGTTCCACCATATCCATTCTCTTACCCCGTTTAGATTCCATGATGTCCGCTCTCCTTGCCCGTTTACGTTCCACCATATCCATTCTCTTACCCCGTTTAGATTCCATGATGTCCGCTCTCCTTGCCCGTTTACGTTCCACCATATCCATTCTCTTACCCCGTTTAGATCCCATGATGTCCGCTCTCCTTGCCCGTTTACGTTCCACCATATCCATTCTCTTACCCCGTTTAGATTCCATGATGTCCGCTCTCCTTGCCCGTTTACGTTCCACCATATCCATTCTCTTACCCCGTTGAGATCCCATGATGTCCGCTCTCCTTGCCCGTTTACGTTCCACCATATCCATTCTCTTACCCCGTTTAGATTCCATGATGTCCGCTCTCCTTGCCCGTTTACGTTCCACCATATCCATTCTCTTACCCCGTTGAGATCCCATGATGTCCGCTCTCCTTGCCCATTTACGTTCCACCATATCCATTCTCTTACCCCGTTAGATTCCATGATGTCCGCTCTCCTTGCCCGTTTACGTTACACCATATCCATTCTCTTACCCCGTTTAGATTCCATGATGTCCGCTCTCCTTGCCCGTTTACGTTCCACCATATCCATTCTCTTACCCCGTTTAGATTCCATGATGTCTGCTCTCCTTGCCCGTTTACGTTCCACCATATCCATTCTCTTACCCCGTTTAGATTCCATGATGTCCGCTCTCCTTGCCCGTTTACGTTCCACCATATCCATTCTCTTACCCCGTTTAGATTCCATGATATCCGCTCTCCTTGCCCGTTTACGTTCCACCATATCCATTCTCTTACCCCGTTTGGATTCCATGATGTCCGCTCTCCTTGCCCGTTTACGTTCCACCATATCCATTCTCTTACTCCGTTTAGATTCCATGATGTCCGTTCTCCTTGCCCGTTTACGTTCCACCATATTCATTCTCTTACCCCGTTGAGATCCCATGATGTCCGTTCTCCTTGCCCGTTTACGTTCCACCATATCCATTCTCTTACCCCGTTGAGATCCCATGATGTCCGCTCTCCTTGCCCGTTTACGTTCCACCATATCCATTCTCTTACCCCGTTTAGATTCCATGATATCCGCTCTCCTTGCCCGTTTACGTTCCACCATATCCATTCTCTTACCCCGTTTAGATTCCATGATGTCCGCTCTCCTTGCCCGTTTACGTTCCACCATATCCATTCTCTTACCCCGTTGAGATCCCATGATGTCCGCTCTCCTTGCCCGTTTACGTTCCACCATATCCATTCTCTTACCCCGTTTAGATTCCATGATGTCCGCTCTCCTTGCCCGTTTACGTTCCACCATATCCATTCTCTTACCCCGTTGAGATCCCATGATGTCCGCTCTCCTTGCCCGTTTACGTTCCACCATATCCATTCTCTTACCCCGTTTAGATTCCATGATGTCCGCTCTCCTTGCCCGTTTACGTTCCACCATATCCATTCTCTTACCCCGTTGAGATCCCATGATGTCCGCTCTCCTTGCCCGTTTACATTCCACCATATCCATTCTCTTAGCCCGTTTAGATTCCATGATGTCCGCTCTCCTTGCCCGTTTATGTTCCACCATATCCATTCTCTTACCCCGTTGAGATCCCATGATGTCCGCTCTCCTTGCCCGTTTACGTTCCACCATATCCATTCTCTTACCCCGTTTAGATTCCATGATGTCCGCTCTCCTTGCCCGTTTACGTTCCACCATATCCATTCTCTTACCCCGTTGAGATCCCATGATGTCCGCTCTCCTTGCCCGTTTACGTTCCACCATATCCATTCTCTTACCCCGTTTAGATTCCATGATGTCCGCTCTCCTTGCCCGTTTACGTTCCACCATATCCATTCTCTTACCCCGTTTAGATTCCATGATGTCCGCTCTCCTTGCCCGTTTACGTTCCACCATATCCATTCTCTTACCCCGTTTAGATTCCATGATGTCCGCTCTCCTTGCCCGTTTACGTTCCACCATATCCATTCTCTTACCCCGTTTAGATTCCATGATGTCCGCTCTCCTTGCCCGTTTACGTTCCACCATATCCATTCTCTTACCCCGTTGAGATCCCATGATGTCCGCTCTCCTTGCCCGTTTACGTTCCACCATATCCATTCTCTTACCCCGTTTAGATTCCATGATGTCCGCTCTCCTTGCCCGTTTACGTTCCACCATATCCATTCTCTTACCCCGTTTAGATTCCATGATGTCCGTTCTCCTTGCCCGTTTACGTTCCACCATATCCATTCTCTTATCCCGTTGAGATCCCACGCTGCGATCCGCATTGAGATCCATACTGGTTTTTTTGCCCTGTGATATTTCACTCTCTTTGTTCTCTTGGCCAGAGGATGCTAAGTGCCAGTGCTTCTGAATTACATGCGTCCACTGACATCAACCGTTCTATATGTCACATCTTTGAATCGGGAGGGGGAGTGGGGGTGGGGGTGGGGGTATCTGAATGTGAGTTACCATGGTCACGGATCCGGAGTTCAACTGCTGCAGTCTGGAAAGGAAAGGCTTACGTCACAGTGACGTCTTCTTCACAGCACGGCCAGAAAGGCCGTTCGTTGCTCTCTCCTCTCTCTCTCTCTCTCTCTCTCTCTCTCTCTCTCTCTCTCTCTCTCTCTCTCTCTCTCTCTCTCCAAAATATCAAGTTAGTCCATGGACGGACTCTCTAAGAACTTACCACCACCATCATATATGACACCAAATCTCTTTCCAGCCTTTAAAACTTCAAAAACGAATCCTTTTTCCCTTTTTTTCTTCTTCTTCTTTTCTTTCCTTCTTTTTTTTTTTGTATCGCAAAGGACTCTCTGAGAATGCAGCCAGGCATTATCAGACAACCTAGATTTCTCAAAATAGGCGATCAGCTTTTTTCTTCTTTTTCTTTTTTTAAATCCCTGACTTCGTTCTGAAGAAAGTTAACAGCCCACACGATCCTAAACAAACCAAAAAAAAAAAAAAAGCACGAGAAAGCGATTTCTTTGAAGCAGCTTCTCTTCACATTGTCCCCGCCACCAATAACAGCAGCAGCAACAACAGCAAAAAGGTACGGACCATGTCGATGCCCCATAAACCTGCTAGGGGTTACGTTCGGATATCACCCCTGAGGACGGAACGTATCCGTCCTAACGGGCAGGATTAGAGACGTCTCACAAACGTCGAAATCCCCCCCCCCCCCTACCCCCACCCCCACCCCCACCCCCACCTCCCGATGGTGAGTGAACCTGGAGCTGTAGAGATGAACGAAAGACGATGAGGTCGTTGTCTTTTGTGGCCTCACGTGGTCGTCATTGTCCTCTCATCGATCTATCTTCAAGATGCTGAAAACTTTTAGTCTCTCATAACTCGTCGTCGTCTGACTTCTTTTTGTACACCCAGGTCTTATAGAACAGGGAGTACTTCACACTGGGAACGAAGAAATGCTGTCTGTCTGTCTGTCTGTCTGTCCGTGATCAAAATGTGTTCCACTCGCTCCAGACAAAACTGCTGGGCCGATCTTTCTGAAAATGTGTAGTTATGTTCATTATGGGTCACGGATGATGCCCGATGTCTATTTTACCAGGATAGCCGTTACTAACGGCTATAACGGCCCCCAAAAACGGTTTTTCTTCTTTATGGAATATCTCAGCTGATCTTTTGGAGGGATGACGTTCAGTAACGATGACGCGTCACAAAATTACGTTTTGAGTGACGTCAAATACATTATCACGCATGTTTGAGTGTGACCTTTTCAGCTCCCCCCCCCCCCCCCCCCCCCCGCGTATTCAAGATAAACTGGGAGTACTTCATATCCTTTGCATCTTGGTTTTCTTCCTTTGTGGACCGTCCTTTCCTTTACGCCTTTTTTTAAATAATTTTTTTACTCCTGGTTGCATTCTTTGAAATGACCGCGGTGGATTTTTAAAATTTTTTATGGACCCTCCTCCTGCCGTTGTCCTGGAAATTAGTTACACTTTTTTTTTTGTACCCCTGGTTACATTCTTTGGCATGGCCGCGATTTTATTTTATTTATTTTTTTTCAAACGGTAGACGAGGTGGTGAAACTGTACACACTGTTCAGAATGGACGACGCTTAGTTGTTCGTTCTGCAGGCTCTGTTTGTCTGTGTGGGCTTTTTTTTTTTTTTTTTTTTCCAAAATGCGACTTTTTTTTTCTTTTTTTTTCTTGGATCTAGAGCAGGTCAACGAAAGCAAGTGGTTACCGCCCTTTAGTTAAGTTTCTTAAGTCTTCTTATCCACCATCGGGATGTCAATTGTTTAGGTACCGTTTCACTATTTGTAGGTTGTTGTTGTGTTGTTTTTTTCGTGTATTGCCTTTTCAGGAGATGACCTGTTTTCGGGACATCACCTCCCCCCCCCCCACCTCCCCCCCTCCCCACCTCCCCCCTCCCCTTCCCCGTGTTACAATGGTTCGAAAAGGCCCTTGGCGGTCGGCTGAGTTGTGGCGACAAAGAGAAAAATGCAAACCGTTTGCTTCTTCACAGCCAGAGCTTGTCGCTCAGTGGGGATCCGCTTTCTGGTTCCAAGTCTTTTGAATTATTGCCGAGCGCTCTCTCTCTCTCTCCTCCTCTCTCTCTCTCTCTCTCTCTCTCTCTCTCTCTCCTCTCTCTCTCTCTCTCTCTCTCCTCCAAGGAACTCTCTCTCTCTCTGTGTCTCTGTCTCTCTCTCTCTCTCTCTCTCTCTCTCTCTCTCTCTCTCTCTCTCTCTCTCTCTCTCTCCAAGGACTCTCTCTCTGTCTCTCTCTCTCTCTCTCTCTCTCTCTCTCTCTCTCTCTCTCTCTCTCTCTCTCTCTCTCTCTCTCTCTCTCTCTCTCTCTCTAAGGAAACCTTTCGCTGTCTTAGCACGGGTTCTATTTTCCCCTGTAGTCTTACTTTCTGTTAACCCACATTGTGCTCCTTTTCCTTTTCTGTGTACGAATTCGATTCCCGTTGCCAGCGGCGAAACTTTTTCTTTTTGTTTTTCCACTGACATGTTTTCAATAGTTGAGAAACCTTTGCGGGACAGAAAACAAAAAAAGGCTTCTTCTTTTTTTTTAGGCTGGTAAATATTTTGAGTTTCTGGGAAAGAGCAGACGGAAATAAGGAAAAAAAAAAAAACTTGTTTTCCTGGATAGTTTTTCTGCGTCTTTGTCTCCCTGTCTCTGTCCCTCTGTCCGTCTGTCTCTCTGTCTCTGTCTCTGTCTCTCTCTGTCTCTCTCTGTCTCTCCCTTTCTCTATGTCTTTTTCTCTCTCTGTCATCTCTCTCTCTCTCTCTCTCTCTCTCTCTCCTCTCTCTCTCTCTCTCTCCCTCCCTCCCTCCCTCCCTCCCTCCCTCCCTCCCTCCGACCTCTCCTTCTCTGGATAGACTTTTGTTCTCTCTCTCCGTCTTCTTCCTCGCTCTCCTCCCTCCCTCGCTCCCTCCCGCCCCCTCTCTCTCTCCCCCTCCCCCCACACCCTCTTTCTCCCATCCACTCCTTACAAACCTCCCTCCTCTCTCTCTCTCTCTCTCTCTCTCTCTCTCTCTCTCTCTCTCTCTCTCTCTCCTCTCTCTCTCTATCTCTCTCTCTCTCAACCCCTTACTAGGAACCAAATACTAGCGTTTATCTTGTCCATATAACGTCTCATTTTAAAGCGCTGGATATACTTTTCACAGTCTTATTCCCCCCCCCCCCCCCCCCCATCTTACGTCCCCTCTCTCTCTCTCCTCCTCCTTCCTTCTGCTCACAGTTATGTTATTTGGATGTTTTGATAGCATGTCGGTTCAAACGAAAAACGATCCTCCTCCTCCTTGTTTTTGACCCGGTATTTTGTATTCATCTTTTCTTGATTACTGGTGACACTCCTCTCTTCTCCTCTCTCTCTCTCTCTCTCTCTCTCCTCTCTCTCCTCTCTCTCTCTCTCTCTCTCTCTCTCTCT
>CM031624.1:50016636-50019136 GCA_018398815.1 Conus ventricosus | reverse complement strand
TGTGATGCGCTGTGTGTTCTCCAGGGGGTTCGCTTCGACCCGGACCTTCCCCAGACCCTGCGGCTGGAGTTTGCCAAGAGCAACACCAAGGTGACCAAGCCCAAGCAGCAGTCGCCACAACCCGCCGCCCCCACCACCATCATCCACCCCCTCACTGGCCGTGAGTAGCCTCCCTTGGCCCCCTTTTCTTACCACCACCTTTTTTTTTTTTACTCCGTCTACCTGTGTCCCCTCTCCCGTTCTAACCCCTCCCCCCTCTTCTCTCTGTGTCTCTTGCTCTTTCTTTTTTTTTCTCTCTCCCATCATCCCTCTTCCTCCCTCGCTCTTTTCTGTCTTTCTATCCCCCGATAACTTTCTTTTTCTGTCTTTTTTTTTAAAAACTAATTATTCAACTTTTCCGGATCTGTATTATCGGCAAATTTCGTGCGACTTTTTTAAATTAAATTTTGTTGTTAAGATTTTTTTTTTTTTTTTTTGGGGGGGGGGGGTATGGGGTGGGGGGAGAGATAGGGGAGGCGAGGAAAGATATTCCTTCCCCTCCTCCCTGACTCCTCCCCCCCCCCCCCCCATCCCCCCCCCCCCCCCCCCTTCCCAAAGGATATGGAGTTGTCAAGATTTGCGACCCCATACGCGTTGTTGGCTACACTTCTGGGAGAGATTATGACACTGAAGTTTAGATTTGATTTGAAGGATACAGTCCTGCAGGGACCTTTATTGGCGCTGTTAACTGGTGCGTGAGGGAAATAGGGTGGTAATGGTGATGATGAAGGTTCCACAACGAAAAGGAAACAAGAGCATGCGACAAAAGACAACATCGACTGGTCTGCCACAGCTGACGTGGAACACTGTTGTTGCCTTGAAAGGACCTGAGATCAGAGAGAGGACTCCTCTATCCCTTGAGGCCCACAGTTATGACGGAATAGTATTCTGGACTCTTTTTTTTAAATAATCAAATTCTGATTAAGCGCGTCTCTCACTCTCTCACTCATCTCACTTTTTCTTTTTTTTTTTCTTTTCTTTTTTCTTTTCTTTTTTTTTTTTTTTCTTTTTTTTTTTTTTTTTTTTTTTGGCATCGTCGTAACATAGGAGACATTCTTGGATTGTACTTTTTAGTTTTTCCTCCACAACTTTCTTGTTCCTTTTTTCTTTCTTTTTTTTTCTTTTTCTTTTTTCTCTAAGGACTACACTATGAATAGAAAAGGGGCCGGATCTGATCCGGCATTCAGTACGGATTTTTTTTTTTTTTTTTTTTTTTTTTTTTTGTCACACTCCATCCAGCAGGCTTATTACTAACAGCCAACTCCACACTTTGTTCTTCAAATACCGAGTCAGTAAAATAAAATATCCACGATGTAATAATGATGCAGTCGATGAAAAGAAACTCTGTGTCGCGGTGTTCGCGCGCGTGACCCTCCCCCGCCCATCAAAAAAAAAAAAAAAAGCACGAATTTGTCGTAATAAGTCTCGGAATGTGAGGATCATTAAAAATCGAAACCTTCCTCTCCTTCTCTCCTCCCCCCCCCCCCTGCCCCCACCCCACCCCCCATTCCCCGCACCTCCTCCTTTCTTCTTCTCCTCCCACTCCCTAACAGAGACAAAAAGTCATGTCAGCGCGGACACGCACACACACGCACACACACACACACACACACACACACACACATATATATATATATATATATATATATATATATATATATAAATATAAAAAATATATATATATATATATATATAATATATATATATATATATATATATATATACACATATGACACCACACACACACACACACACACACACACACGGCATGCACTTAAAGCAAGCATGGACACTGTTTGTGTGGAAATGAGGGAGACAGTGTGCATGGAGATGAGATGTGTGTGTGTGTGTGTGTGTTGTGGGGGTAGGCGGGACATGGCGACACGCCACGAGCGGGGAACTAACTAACCTAGCTGGGTTCCTGTTTGCACGCATGCGCACAGACAACACGTTTCACTCACTCACTCACCCACTCGCTCGCTCGCTCGCTCACCCACTCGCACCCAACATGCTCTCTCTCTCTCTCTCTCTCTCCTCTCTCTCTCTCTCTCTCTCTGTCCCCGTATGTCTCCTAATTGTCTCCTTCACCCACAAACTCACTGAGTCTTCTTTCAAATTTAACTCTCTCTCTCTCTCCTCTCTCTCTCTCTCTCTCTCTCTCTCTCTCTCTCATCCATTGTGACGCAAGCACGATGATGAGTGTGGTATATACTTGATTAAATGTGATTTAAAGTGCGTGTGTGTGTGGTGTGTGTGTTGGCGTGCTTGCGTGCGTGCGTGCGTGTGTTGTGGTGGCGGGGTGGGGTGGGGTAAGAAGGAGAAAGAAGATGGGTCTAGAGAAGAATTGAGTTGTTTGCGGGGGGGGGGGGGGGGGGGGAGGGGGGGTAAGTTTGGTTGCACGCCAGCATAGACGTGATCGTGTTGGAAGAACAAAAAAACCTGGGGGTTGTTTTGGGGGGGT
>CM031624.1:50007776-50015636 GCA_018398815.1 Conus ventricosus | reverse complement strand
CGTGACACCAGTATGGTTCCAGACTGTCTTGTTGAGGACATGATTTGAAACTTAAAGGACGCATCGCCGCTCCGTGACACCAGTATTGGTTCCAGTCTGTCTTGTTAAGGACATGATTTGAAACCTTAAAGGACGCATCTGCCGCTCCGTGACACCAGTATTGGTTCCAGACTGTCTTGTTGAGGACATGATTTGAAACCTTAAAGAACGCATCTGCCGCTCCGTGACACCAGTATTGGTTCCAGACTGTCTTGTTGAGGACATGATTTGAAACCTTAAAGGACGCATCTGCCGCTCCGTGACACCAGTATTGGTTCCAGACTGTCTTGTTGAGGACATGATTTGAAACCTTAAAGGACGCATCTGCCGCTCCGTGACACCAGTATTGGTTCCAGACTGTCTTGTTGAGGACATGATTTGAAACCTTAAAGGACGCATCTGCCGCTCCGTGACACCAGTATTGGTTCCAGACTGTCTTGTTGAGGACATGATTTAAAACCTTAAAGGACGCATCTGCCGCTTCGTGACACCAGTATTGGTTCCAGACTGTCTTGTTGAGGACATGATTTGAAACCTTAAAGGACGCATCTGCCGCTCCGTGACACCAGTATTGGTTCCAGACTGTCTTGTTGAGGGACATGATTTGAAACCTTAAAGGACGCATCTGCCGCTCCGTGACACCAGTATTGGTTCCAGACTGTCTTGTTGAGGACATGATTTGAAACCTTAAAGGACGCATCTGCCGCTCCGTGACACCCAGTATTGGTTGCAGACTGTCTTGATGAGGACATGATTGAAACCTTAAAGGACGCATCTGCCGCTCCGTGACACCAGTATCGTTCAGCTTGGCCTTCAATGCTGATTGTGGACGGCTTAGCCTCTGGCATACCAGTTAGGGAACAACGAGAGGCATACCAGTTAGGGGGAAAACGAGAGGCATACCAGTTGGGGGAAAACGAGAGGCATACCGGTTAGGGGAAAAAACGGGAGGCATACCAGTTAGGGGAAAAACGAGAGGCAAACCAGTTAGAGGAAAACGAGAGGCAAACCAGTTGGGGGGAAACGGGAGACGTACCACTTAGGGGAAAGCGAGAGGCATACTAGTTAGGGGAAAACGAGAGATATGCCAGTTAGGGGAAAAACGAGAGGCATACTAGTTAGGGGAAAACGAGAGGCATACCGTTGGCGGAAAACGAGAGGCATACCAATTAGGGGGAAAACGAGAAGCATACCAATTAGGGGACAACGCAAATTGGGTGGGGTTGACTATCCACCATACTGTGCGTTCACTATTTCAACATAGGTTGAAGAGGAGGCGTGGGGGAGCTAAGCGGATACTGCGTCCACTTCTGAAGCAAGACCCTCCTGGCTCCATGGTTCAAGTCCCCACTGCCCCCTCCCTACACCCCCCCCCCCCCCCCCCCCCCCCTTTTGCTTTCTTTTCCATCCTTCCTCTCCCCCCCCCCCTTCCTTAACCCCAAACTCATCCACTCCCATCCCACCTTCACCCAGTCCCCCTCCCCCCCACCACTTCCTCTGCTCCTTTCTTCCCCCCCCCCCCCCCCCCCCCATCCTCTGCCCCACTCCACCCGGTCCACTAGATTTTTGAAGGGTGGAGGGTGGATCGAGTGCATACCTTCCGTGTAGATCAGTGCATCGATGTCTCGTGTGCCTCGTGCAATTTCTGCATAAGGGGAGGTGGAAAAAAAAGCATAGCAACCAGGAAGTTGTCTCAGGCTAAAAAAAAAAAGAAAAATACACAATGACAGGTTGTAAATAAAATGGTTTTAAAAAAACACACAAGAGAGAGAGTGGGGGGGGGGGAGGGAGAAAAAGAGAAGAGATGAAAGTCCCATGTGTACGGGAGGGGGAAGGGGGGGGGGGGGCTGGAGGGAAAGAGGTATTAAACTGAAAAGAAACACATGGGCTAGGTGACCTCTTCGGCCAGGATCTTTCTTTCTTTTAAAACCTTAGTTTATGAAGCCACCTGTCCACCCCTACCTAGTCAACCCGCTCATTGGTGGGAGAGGTATACCCACGCCAACACCTCCAGACAAGGGGGGGGGGGGAGAGAGAGAGGAGAGAGACAGACAGACGAGAGAGAGGAGAGAGAGAGAGAGAGAGAGAGAGAGAGACGGAGAGAGAGAGTTTAAGTAGGATTTTTTTTTTTTTTTTTTTTTTTTTTTTGTTGTCGATGGATAAAGAGTGCGGATGTCGTCTTTCCCGTTTCATGTGCCTGCAGAAAAGTCTTCTTGCTTCAACGCCGTTGCCATTTGTTTTTTAACTGCCGCATGATGCTCAGCAACTGCCGGGTTTTTTTGTGTCCCCCCCCCCCCCCCCCCCCCCCCCCCCCCCCCCCCCCCCCCCCCCCCCCCCCCCCCCCGTCATTACCGATAGAAGTAAAAGATACAGCTGAAGGTGCGGGAGGGACCCAGAGAAGTATGTCCTCAAATCGCCGAACAAATCAGCTGGGAGGAGCAGTCCTGCACCACCCTTGGAAGCCTGCGCTGTGTTCACATAGGGTGCAGGCACGCACAGGGCGTTCCATTAAGACGTCAAGGGACATAACTGCTCCCTGCAGATGCCATTGTGTAATGTATATTGGATGTGACACGACAGAACCTCCATGGGGTGTACCAGCCCGTATTGACTGCAAGGGCCATGTCAAGGAGCGTGAAACCTCTCACAAAAGGCATTAGACTCTTGGAGGCAAAGGGACGTTGTACGTAGTATACAAATAGGTAATAGACCAATTATAGTTAATAGGCCAATTAACCAGGGTACCTTACCCAACGCACACGGCCGAACTGTTTGAAGGAGGCCGAAATGGCCAGGTGACAGATGACACCTAGGAGAGAGTTTGGAAACCTACCCAGTGGCGAAAGGGGAAGGGATGTAACCACTACGAGCGCTGGACACTTAGTCAGCTGAGGTTCTTTTGTAAACGGTCAGTGACTCGTTCAGATGGTATTGCCGTGGGTCACTGTGTTGGTTCTATTGTCAGGCTGGTTGAATGCGTGTGGAGGTTGTAGTAGCCCTCCTTAAGATAATTGCTGTGTTAAGTGACACCGAAGTCGGCGGGAATTTTCGATGTCCATCTGGCGCTAAGTGTGTGTTTGCTAATCAATTTAGGTAGGGTGTGTGTAAATGCTGATGTGTGGAGAATGTAGTGGAATGGAGAATTCAGGGTACTTGTGAACTAGGGGTTTTTAGAAGCAGCGTGGACAAAGGCATGGCCCGAAAGGGAATCCTTTGTTTCCCTCCCTATATAAACTGAGGGAGAACGACGTGAAGAGAAACCCAAACACCAGGAGAGAGAGAGAGAAGGCAGAGGAGAGAGAGAGGAGAGGAGTGAGCAGGACAGAGAAAGGGTCGAGAGAAACGTGGTCTGGGAGATAGAAGAGACAGCAAGGTCTTAGAGTTAAAGACAAGCTGGAAGAGAAGGAAACTAAGTGTGAAGCCCAGAGGTGGGTGAAGACAGACAAACTGAATTTGAACCCAGAGGTGGGTGAAGAAGACGAAGAAGAAGAGTTCGACGTCGAGATCCCAGAGACGACCACGAAGACCCAGTCCTGAAACCTGGAGCCAGTCAACCAAGGGCATCACCATCAAGCAGTGCTGAAGAAGACGTGAAGAGACTTGTTCAAGAACTGTGGTGTGGTGTTGAAAGCGTGGTTGTGTGTGTGTGAAAACCTGGCCAGGTAAGAAGTCATTTTATTATAACCGGGATTAGGATGTATTGATCTTTTATGTTTTGATATTTCATTGTGTGTGATGTGATTGTACATGATTAATTATAAGTAGCATAGAAATTGTATTTCTTGTTCTCAGTCGTGTTAGGAGAGAAACGAATGCGTGACATCCCATTCCCAGAGAGAGGTGAATGTTTGGTGTGCGCATGAGTGTGCATATGCGTGTATGAGTGCAACGATACCCTTGGTGTGTTAAGCCTGACTAATAATACATCAACTTAGTGCACTTAAGCAATACCATCACGATTTCCCCCGTCCTGGACAGGCCACCGGCCAAAACAACCCCCCCCCCAAAAAAAACGCCACCGTGAAGCAACTGTCGTGTGCATCTCGCAGCCTCACTCGTTGCTGTTCCGCTGACAGGTGAAGACAGTACGACTGTAGACATGGCCAAGCTTTCGCCATGAGGCCTTATATGTACCTTCGGGTGTTGTTGTTTTTTCTTCCCTTTCATCGTTACCGATAGACAGATAGATCAATAGATTGATGCATTTTGTAGCTCTCAAATTGCAGGTATACAGTTTGTGATGATAAAGGTTGATTTGGTTGTTGTTTTTTTTTTTTTTTTTTTTTTTTTTTTTTTTTTTTTTTGTTAAAGGCGTACAAGGAAGATGGGTTTTTTTTCGATGCATACTAATGACAGCATGTATAAGCATCAAAGTTTGTAAAAAAAAAAAAAAAAAAAAAAAAGCATGTCGCATGCAGTTTTACACCATTTACACAGTAAGACTTGTGAGAGAAGAAAAAAAAAGAATAAAATAGAAAAGAAAATCAGAGTCGTGTCTGTAGATCCAAATCTTTGGATTACGGGTTTTTTTTTAAAATCATTTTATTTATACAAAATCTTTTTTTTTACTCCCCCCCCCCCCCCCCCCCCCCCCCCCCCCCCCCCCCCCCCCTCCCCTAAACACAGCGAGAGGGAAAAAAAACCGATTAAAACAAATTAATTATACGCCCTGGAGCAAAGTGAAAGCCAAGTCGGTCAGACGGATGTTTTGATCTTTGTCTCCCCCCCCCATCCCTCACCCCCCCTCCCATCCCTCACCCCCCCCCCCCTTCCCCTGCGCCTCCCAGCTGTGCGTGAGGGTGGTGGTTTGGTTTGAAAAATGTTCTAACGTGGCCCAGTCTGACCAGTGGCGAGTGGTCCGATAGTTCTGCTGGTCACTGATCCAGAGGCGATACAGGGTGCAGGCGGCGGAGGCGATGGTGGTGTGCTGCACGTTCATGTGTGTGTATGTAGTGTCATCATACCACCGCCCACTATGACTGCTGTTTCTGGGTGCCTTGCTGTGCTGTGCTGTGCTGTGCCGTGGAGCTGAAGTTATTCCCCACTGCCACCCCCCCCCCCCCCCCCCAACCCTCCCACCCCCCTTCTGAAACCCTTTCCTTCATGAATGCTCGCGCACGCGTGCGTGCGTGTGTGTGTGGTGTGAGAGCGTGTGCGTCCGTGCGTGCGCTCATTTACTTGGTCAAAAAAAGCGTATGTACAATCAAGGACGAGAGGGATAGGGATTGTAAGGGTAGGGGGGGGGGATGGGGGGAGTGGTTATAGGAGTCAGGACAGCTCGTAACATGAGAAACGTAAGATAGAGGGCAAAATGACGACACATCCAAAAGTGATGTCAGGGTTTCAAGTGGAAAGGTCATCTCCAAACGCTGATGCGAGTTTTGAGGCTGATGGTAAAATGTGTGTTGTAATGATCATTACGAAGAGGTAAATTGGATGAAGATGACGGATCAGTTTGTTGATTGATTAACCGATCCTTTCTCTGCTCCGCACTTTTTTCTCCCCCTGCCCTCCGGCCTTTTTTTTTTTTTTAATTCACCGTCACTTTCCCCTTCACGAAACTCACGTGCTTTATACCACCTTCATTTTTGTTTGTTTGCTTTTGCTCTTTATGTGTGTGTGTGTGTGTGTGTGTGTGTGTGTGTGTGTGTGTGTGCGTGCGTGCGTGCGTGCGTGCGTGCGTGTGTGTGCGTGTGCATGCGTACGTTTGTTTCGATTGGCGGTTATTGTGCAGCGATGCTGTTAAGAAGCGAGCAATAATAATAGTATTTTGGTCGGTAGTTGTGTTTTTTGATGCCCCTCTCATGTTTATGTAATACAACAGTTATGTCGTAATGGAGGCGTGGTGATTTTGTAGTGTTCAAGGCATGTTTAGTGTGGTATTGAGCTGTACCTGATATTTCACATGTTGTAAACTGTACCGCCAATGGCTGGTTTGTCCAACATTGATGAACCAAAGCAATGTTATCATACACCTCTTTATACAGTGACGTTTTACTGAGAATATCGGACGTCATACACCTCTGTATACAGTGACGTTTTACGGAGAATATCGGACGTCATACACCTCTTTATACAGTGATGTTTTACGGAGAACATCGGACGTCATACACCTCTTTATACAGTGACGTTTTACTGATAATATTGGACGTCATACACCTCTTGATACAGTGACGTTTTATCGGACGTCATACAGATCTTTATACAATGACGTTTTACTGAAAATATCGGATGTCATACACCTCTTTATACAGTGACGTTTTACTGAGAATATCGGACGTCATACACCTCTGTATACAGTGACGTTTTACTGGATAATATCGGACGTCATACACCTCTTGATACAGTGACGTTTTATCGGACGTCATACAGATCTTTATACAGTGACGTTTTACTGAGAATATCGGACGTCATACACCTCTTGATACAGTGACGTTTTATCGGATGTCATACACCTCTTGATGCAGTGACGTTTTACTGAGAATATTGGACGTCGTACACATCTTTATACAATGACGTTTTACTGAGAATATCGGACGTCGTACACATCTCGATGCAGTGACGTTGTACTGAGAATATCGGACGTCATACACATCTTTATACAATGACGTTTTACTGAGAATATCGGACATTATACACATCTCGATGCAGTGACGTTTTACTGAGAATATCGGACGTCGTACACATCTCGATGCAGTGACGTTGTACTGAGAATATCGGACGTCATACACATCTTGATGCAGTGACGTTGTACTGAGAATATCGGACGTCATACACATCTTTATACAATGACGTTTTACTGAGAATATCGGACATTATACACATCTCGATGCAGTGACGTTTTACTGAGAATATCGGATGTCATACACATCTTTTTACAGTGACGTTTTACTGAGAATATCGGATGTCATACACCTCTTTATACAGTGACGTTTTACTGAGAATATCGGACGTCATACACCTCTGTATATAGTGACGTTTTACTGAGAATATTGGATGTCATACACATCTTGATGCAGTGACGTTTTACTGAGAATATCGGACGTCATACACCTCTGTATACAGTGACGTTTTACTGAGAATATTGGATGTCATACACATCTTGATGCAGTGACGTTTTACTGAGAATATCGGACGCCATACACCTCTTTATACAGTGACGTTTTACTGAGAATATCGGACGTCACACACCTCTGTATACAGTGACGTTTTACTGAGAATATTGGATGTCATACACATCTTGATGCAGTGACGTTTTACTGAGAATATCGGACGTCATACACATCTTGATGCAGTGACGTTTTACCGAGAATATTTGACGCGTCCTAGTTTGGTGAAGTGATACTAAAAAATACTGAACGCATTTAAGCTGAAGCTGCGTTCAAGGCTTTTATGTTGAGCGATAGCCAGCCAGCCAAGGTACTGCACACAACTGCATGTTATGGAGTTAGTGTTATTTGATGTTATCCAATTCTCTGTTAACGAATAGTAAAAAAAAAAAAACAACAAACAACAAAACAAAACAAAACAAAAAACTAACACTCAATGAACACATTTTGCAGAAGAAAAAAAAAAGGCAAATTTTTCGATTCATTGAACCAAAACTTTATCAAGCATAAAACCATGGGCCTACTAAAGTAGACAGCCTGAACAACAGCATTTTTTTTTTTCATTTTTTAAATCCGACTTCTCTGTCATGTTGGAAATCATTTTATGTTTTCTATAAATCTTCAAAATTAAAAAGAAGAAACGAAGAAAATGATAAGAATGAGAACAACAAGGCTGTGGAATACGACGTTAATGGAGAAAACACAATGACAG
>CM031624.1:49992776-50002776 GCA_018398815.1 Conus ventricosus | reverse complement strand
GAAAAAAATATAGAAGATTGCTGAGAGAGAGAGAGAGAGAGAGAGAGAGAGAGAGAGAGAGAGAGAGAGAGAGAGAGAGAGAGAAATTGAACAGAAAAAGAAAAAATAGAGTGAATGACAGAAAGAAAAACGACATATAAATGAAAAAAATGAGGTGTTTTTTTGTTTGTTTGTTTTTTTTTTGAATGAACAAAACAAAGAAACGAAAATCAATGGAAAAAATGGAGATGAATGAAAGAAAGTTTAAAGGTGAAAGAGATGAAAAAAGGCAATGCATGAGAAAAAGAAATGGAAGATGGAGAAAAAAGAAAATTGAAAAGATAGAAAGAAGAGAATCAACAGAAACACAAGAAAGGGAATATGATTGAAAGAAAGAAAAAGAGAATGAAAGAAAGAAATGGGAGGTGAATGAAAGTGAGGAAAAAGAGAAAGAATGAAGAAAAGGAATTGAAGAGAAAGGAAGAAAAAAAATGAAAGGAAAAGAAAATGAAAGAAAGAAATATCAGAACGAAGAAGAATGAGGAATGAAAATAATACACAAAGAAAGAACATAAGAAATCAACGAAAAAAACAAAACATTAAAAAAAGGCGATGGAAGAAAGAGAGGAAGCGAGAATGAATGAAGAAAAGAAAGTGAAGATGAAATGGAGAAAACAAAAGAAAAGAAAAGAAAACATAAAATGATGAAAGAAATTAAGAAATACAAAACTGCATAAGAAAACGAAATAGAATACGAAAGAAAAAGAAACGAAAGGAAAGGGAAGAATGGAAGAGGAATGAAAGAGAAAGAAAAAAAGAGAACGAAAGAAAGAAAACGAGAATGAATGAAGAAAAGAAATGGAAGATAAAAGAAAGGAGGGAATGAAAGAAAAAAAAATGTAAAAAAAAAAGAAAGAAAAAGAGAACAAAAAAATAAAGACGGAAGAAAGGAAAAATACAAGAAGGGAAAAATAGACATGGAAATAATAATGAAGTAGAAAGAAAACAATAGTAAGAAAAGAGAAATGATTGGGGGGGGGGGGGGGGGGGGGGGGGGGGGGGGGGGGGGAGGGATCATAAAGAGAATGAAGCAAAAGACGACGAAAGATGAGAGGAAGTAGAAAAACACAAGGAAGCAGAGAAGAAGAAAAAAAAAAGAAGAAAAAAAAATAAATAAAACAAATGAAAACATATGACCCCCAAACACAAAAAGAAATCGAACGAAACAAAGAGGCTAATCCCAGAAGAAGCTAACCATAAACAGAATACAGATTGAAAGATAGAGAGAGAAAGAAAAAGAGAATACAAAATAAATGCAATTTTTCAAGCAAAAAACACCAGTTTTGCAGCTTGGGGCTAAAAAAAAAAAAATCAATTTCCTTATATTTATTAGACCGAAAATACCACCCGACCCAGGAAAAGGCGAAAAAGAACAGAAACGATGTTGCCGGCTTATGTTTTTTTTTTTTTTTTTGGTTTTGTTGTTGTTGTTGTTTGTATTTTTCTTCTAATGAACACGGCTTCAACCAGAAACAAAGGGAGGGGGGAAAAAATGAAACCGGCACACGGACCCTGCGCGATTAAGCCTCCCCTGCACTGCAGAAAGGAAAGCTCTGCGTCCTCTTCGCAGATCGACTCGCGTGTACTCGCTTGCGGAACGTTTTCAGGGTTTTAAAGCTGGTTTGGTTTGGGGGTTGAAGTTTGATGCGTTTCGTTAGTTTGGGGACTCTATTGTCCTGTCTGGTACTGAATCACGTTCTGGATATGGATCGCACGAAACAGTCGTATCGTTTTCTTTTCTTTATTTGGCGGGGGGGGGAAAGGGCCGGGGGAAAGGGAGGGTGTGTGTGTGAAAGTTTTGCTTTGTTTCGTGTTGTTAGGGAAATCTGTTTTTTGGGTGGAACAGGCCAAGGGAGGGGGTGCTGTTTTTAAATATCCTTTTCCTGTTTAGCCTACCGCCAGTTGTAGGGAAAAAGAAAAAAAAAAAAAAGGGGGGGGGGGGGAAAAGAAAAAAAAAATGGGGGGGGGGGGAGGGGGGGGGACCCCTTTAGAGAGGGGTTTTGGAGGTAAGGGAGGCGGGGTTATGGAAAGGAAAAAAATGGGGGGTTAAGGAAAAGGATGGGAAGGGGCGGGGGGAGGGGTTTGGAGGGGAAGATGTGAGGGATGAAGAGGGGGAAAGGTTTGGGGGAAAAGCGGGGAAAAAGGGGAAAAAAAGGGGGGTTGGGGGAGAGGGAAAAAAACGAAGGGGGGAAAAATTTTTGGGAAAGAGGAAAGGGGTTGGTGAGGGGGGGGGGGGGGGGGGGGGGGGGGGGTTTAAAGAAGGGAAGGGGAAAAAAAAAGGTAAAGGGAAAAGGAAAAGGAAGGGAAAGCGAAAGGGAAAAAAAGGGAGAAAAGGGGAAAAAAGGGGGAAAAAAGGGGAAAAGGAAAGGGTAAAAGAGGAAAAAAAAGAAAAAATTTTTAAGGGGGGAAAAGGCAAAGGGGTTTTTTCCCAAGGGGGGGGGGGGGTTTAAGAAAAACGGAAAAGAAAAAAAAAAATTTAAAAAAAAAATTTGGAAAAAGGTTAAACGAAAGGGGAAAAAGGGGGGGGGGGAAAAAAGGGGGGAAAAGGGGGGGAAGGGGAAAAGGGGAGGGGGGGGGGGGTTGGGAAAAAGAAACAAAAGGGGAATAATGGGGTTAAAAAGGTAAGTCATGCTTTTTTTTACCTGCCCTACCAAAAGGAAACCGTTTAAAATTTTTTTTAAACATATTTGGATAAAAAAAAGGTTTGAAAAAGTTCGAAAAAACGATTAAAAAAAAGTCCGGTAAGATGGGGGGTAAAATTCTGGGAATCATGTCCCTTTCAAAAAAAAGGGAAAAAAATTGGGCATTTTGGCGGGGGCACGGGGCGGGGCAGGGGGCCCCAGGGTGGGGCCCACCACCACACAACACACCCACACACACCCAAAAACACCCCCACACACCACAAAAGCGTGGCGGGCTTTTCCGCTTTCATACATTCAGTTTGCCCCGCCCCCTCCACACAAACCCACGTATCCACCAAACACTTTAAAATTAAAGTAAAAATCGTCAATGTAAGCCATGAAAATGCAAAGAGGCCCATATTGGGGGGGGTTGTATATTTTTTACTAAAGGGGGTTTAAATTAAAACACTTTCAATAAAATTTGTGCGGGGGATTTTTTCCCAAAATGACAAACGCTTGATTTGCTTTTAATGGGGGTAAGGTTTATCTTTCCCAAATTATTTGCTTCCAAAAAAATGAAAAAAGACAAAAAAGTTTTGTTTTGGGGAAAAAGGAAATTGGGGTTTTTTCGTTTTTTTACGAACAGTAGGGGGGGGGAAAATTTTGTTGTTGAAAAAGCAGGCTTTTAATTTTTTTCTCAATTTTAAAAAATGAAAAAAACTTTGTTGTAGCGAATTTAAGATGAAGGGGGAGAATATTTTAATTTGTTTATAATTTTCCCGGGAAAAGAAAAAGAGGATTTAAGAAAAAATTAGTTTGAGAGAGGGGCCGTATAAGCGTCAAAGGTTTTTAAAGAAATTTTTAAAGGGGCGCCCCAACATGTTGATGCAAAATCAATATCTGGCTGGATGTATGCACAAAAAAAATAGCTTTTGGTAGGGTTGATCAAGAAAATTTTTTTATTCTTTTCAATTGGGAATGTTTTCGTGGAATTTCTTTTGCAAACAAAAAATATTTTTCGGACCAGGTTTGGTTTTATTGTCTTTTAGTAACCCTAGTGTTTTGTAAAAAACCTACTTTTTCTAATGTTTTATCATTTAACTTTTAACCCCGGGTAATTTTTTCTTTATTTTTCTGTCTTTTTGTTTTGGGTTGTGACTAGCTGAATTTGGATTTATGGGGGATGGATTCCCATTTGTTTTTTTCCTTTCGGGAAAACAAGCCTTAGTATGTCATTTTGAAAGGAAGCGCATGCTGCATCAGACCCTTTTATTTTCATTGAAAATGGTAGTTTTTCATCGGGCAAAAAGTTCGCAAGAGGATATAAAATTGAAGTGGAAGGTCATTTATATAAATTGAAAAAATTATGGGCCCCAGAACCGATCCCTGGGGAACCCTATTTTTGTTCAAAAGAAACCGAAGATAAATTTAATCTTGAAAGACGCTTGTTTTCTTTTTATGAAGAAAAGATGCTTTGATTTTTGGGGAATTATCATTAAAACCGTACATAGTTAACTTTTTGAAAGGATACTGGGGGATCAAGGTTTTCGAAAGCTTTAAAAAATTTCAAAAAAAATTGCCCCAGTAAAAAAATCATTTTTTATATTTAAATGCCATTTCTAAATAAAAATATCAGCATTGTAGGGCACGAAGTTTCCTTCAAATCCATTCTTTTTTGGGGTTGAAAAAAGTCATACTTTTAAAAAGGGGACTTTTCGATTGTGTTTGATATTTTTTTCGTAGGTTTAGCCCAGAGCAGTTAGTAAGATATGGGTCTTTAATTAAGGGGTCAGATCGGTAAACCAAAATTTAAAGAACAAAAAAAAAAATTTTTAAAGCGTCTCTGAATTTTTTTGTGGACAGAAAACATTTTTAAATACTTAAGTTTAAAAATTTGGGAACACGTCAGAGAAAAGGGGGCGCTGATATTTTCAAAATTTTTTTGTTACCCCATCCAAACCGGGGGGAACTCGATGTTTTAAAATTTAAACCCCTTTTTTCCCCCCCTTCATGTCGCATTTTTGGGAAAAGGGAGTTTGTCAAGTTTATTTTTTGGGACACGAAAAAACATTTCAGGGGATTTAAATTTTTTGCCTGGTGTTTTTTAATCTTTATTGTTCTCTCTCCCCACGGTAGTAAAATGTCGGTTCAGATATTAAAACAAAAAAAAATTTGGGATAAAAACAGCGGGGGGTGATTTTTTTCCCGGGAAACTGATTTATTCCCTTTCCAAATGATTTTGAATCTTTTTTTAAAATGAAATTAAAATAAACTAAAATATCTCTTCCGGCGGCTTTTTTCATTCAGTAACTTTATTCCGTGTTCCAAAATTTTCTTGTCTTTCCCTGGTTTTTTGTTATAACTTTTCACGGGAAACTAATTTCGGCATCTATTTCTTTTGTTAACCCCGGTGGTTTCTTTGGGTTTAAATTTAAAACGTTTAGGCCAAAGCAAAACAGGGGTTTTTGAAAAAAGGGAAAAAAAATCTTGTACCAACACAAGGGGCACATCAGGTGATTGTAAGGAAAAAAACAAGAAAAATTGCCAAACATAAATCGGCCAAAAATTCCTTTAAATGTGGAAGTTTTTATAGCTTCGAAACAATTTTACACTTATGATGCACTTGGGGATTTTTCTCCTTTTTTTGACCTTGAAACAAAACTGGAAAATGACCAAATAAAACCAAGACAAGTTAAAAACAGTTTCCACTACGTTTTTAGAATTAGTTTAAAATTTAAAATTTATCAATTAACGTTTTTGTCCCGTAATTTTTCCGTGTAGGGGAAATTTTTTAATTGAGTGGGAAAATTTCACTTTGTAGTTTTTTTCCATTTTTTATTGTTTTTCAATAAATCCCATGTTAAAATTTTCCAAACAAGATTATTTCCGTAGAATTTAAATTGAACGTCTTTGGCATTAATTCAAAAACGGGCGAACCAAATCGGGGCTCTCCTTTTGGGGTTTTTTTTTTTTAAAAAACCGACCAGGGTTTTCTTTGTTCCTTTCAAAATGAATCTCTAGCCATAAGCATTTTAATTTTTTTAAATTTTTAAAAAAAAGTTTTTGCCCCCAAAAAATTTAAAAAGATTTGGGGAATATAAGACACCCTAAACCCCTTTTAGTTTTGCGGGCATTTGTCCAAGAAGGTTGATCCTGGGATCGTTAAAAATATTGTCAGAAATTGTATTTGATAATCGTTTATTCAGAAAAAACCAAAAACTGGGGAAAAAATTTATTTGAATTGGTTGGGGGAAGGCCAAACTGATAATTGTTCATTAAGTGACATAATGGAGATAACGTTAAATTTTTAAAACCCCGCTTTCGGGGCCACTTTGAGTGCTTTCCCCTTATTGTCCTGAAAAATCATACATTACGGGTGATTAATTTTAAAAAGGAAAAATTAAACATACAATTTTAATGTGGCCTCCTCCAAAAAATATGGGAGATTAAAGCAGAAAAACTTTTTTTAAAAAAAGTTGAAAAAACCAATTTATCCGCGGGGTTGAACCAAGATGACAGTAAGAGAAGCAACCTGAATATTCACTCCGGGGCAAAACCCCAATCTCGGCGCAAAAAATTATATTTACACCAATAACAACTGGCCCCACCCAGTTTTCCGAGAACGCCTGTCACCAAAGAAACGGTGCTTTTTTTTAAATTTGGGGGACCACATCTAAGAAAAGAAAACCCGCAAAAACAAAGTTACCGAACGTTTGGATACATGCCCCAAAAGGGAAAAATTTTATAAAGTAAAAAAAATGTTTTATGCCAAAAAACCCCCCCGCTTCGTCCTTTTGGGTCGAACACAATTATTTAAAGTCCTATCGCCAGCTTGTATGGAACGACCATTTCTTTTTAGAGGGGGGGTTGTGGGAGAGCTGGTGAAAATCACTGATGCCCCGGTTTGGGACGCCAGCTGGATGGGCCAAAAAGATTAGTTTTCGGGCACATGGTTAAAAAGGAATTGTTAGTGGGGGCCAACTTGGGATACTTTAGATGAAGCCCACATTTGGGTTTTTTTACATTTGGCAGGATCCCCCATCGGAAACTGTCTCTGGGAAAAAAATTTTTCTTTCCCGGTGATAAAGGGGTTTTGGTAAGGGGATGGGTCGGATTCTGGGATGGAAAATAAGGGGTTTATTTGTCCCCCAGATCGGAAGGGGAAGAGGCATTGGGGGGGGATATGGGAAATAAGGGATCCCTTTTTGTTTTTCCCAGATGGGAAAGGGGGGATGAGGCAATTGGGGGAAAGAGGGTGGGTTCAATTTGGGGTTTGGGGGGGATGATGGGGTTTAATGTGGGTTGTGGACCTCCTGATGGGGTTTTTTGGGGGAAAAAATAACCTCACCATACCATCCCTTTCCCCCCGGGGTTTGGGGGGGGGAAAGGGCCCAAAGGGTTTGGCCTTGGGATGCTTAGCCCCGTCCCAACCCCCCGTCGGTTATCATTCCCCGGGGGGCAACAGAGGGAAGTGGGTGAAAGGGTGATAAGGGGGAAAAACCCGCTTGGGAGTTTTGGGGGTGGGGAACCCTCGCTTCAGTGCTGACCTGGAAAGTTCTTTCGTGAAAAGGGTAAAAAAAACGCGCCTTTTGAGGGGGGCCAGGACACCGTTCGTCTGTCCCGGGGAAAACTTTTTTTAAAAGTTTATTTTCCAACTAGCAGTTCCCCTCATTGGGTGTAATGTCTTTATTTAATGCCCCGACCGGGGCACCACTTTAGTAATAAAGCACTGTGGGGTCGAACATGGGCTCTTTTAGGGTGTACAGGCATATATAAGTTTTATTTTAAAAGGGGCAAACGCTTTTTTCAATGGGGTTTTTTCCACAGCAGGTTTCATAGAAAATTAAAAGGTATATAAGTGAAGGGGAAAAAGAGTCTGAAAACAAATCAATTCTTATGCCCAAAAATCTTTGGGAAATTGGGGCCCCTGGCATTTATTTTTACCAAAAGACAATGGAGGTTTTTATTTTCCCGGGTTTGGGGCCTTTATGCGCCCCCGGGATTTATATACCCAATTTTTGATGGAACCTAATTTTAAAAATGGGGCATTAATTTTTTGTAGTCTCCATGAATCAATATACCTAATGACAGAATCACCAACTAAAAGAGAAGGCGTTTCATTTAGTATTTTGATTTCACCAAGAATTTGTTCAGGGGTTTTCTTATGAACCAATGGTTTATGAGAATCATGGAATTGGGGTGAATTATCAGTATTGAATATATACCGTTAGCATGGGGGGGGGGGGGGGGGGGGTCTGGGAATGTTATCGTTTGATTGATCTGGCTGAGATTAGCCAGTATGTCAAAGCGATTTTGAACAGCACATGCATGCTGTCAACACCATGTACATCTGCCGGCACAGGCTGGGGCGTGCTGTCCTGACAAAGTTCACCAATGGTCTCCTCTGGAGTTGTTGGACTGTTGGACACGCTACCATTCACCTCTGCATGTGAGGAAGACTGATAGGAAACTGGGCCACCACAAAACTCGTTTTGATTTTCATCAATAGTCTGAGTAGATGTACTTACTGAAGAGATTGACTTTTTCTTAATCAGTCGTACTTCTGACTGAAGTGTGCCAAGATGGGTTTTTAAGGAATGGTTTTCTTTGATCAAATTTGCAGCTGTGGCATCGAGTTTGGAAATAATAGTTTTAATTCATCAATATTGGAGTGTAAAGATTCCACCTTTTTATCAATGTGGAGTTTAAGTCCTTTTTCAAAGAAAGTTTTGAGTCTTCTAGTTTAGATACCAAGTCAGCATCACGATCAGTCTTATTATTTAACACGAAGTCTAGAACTTTTTCAGTGTTTGTAAGTTTTTCAGACGACACATTTTGCAAGTGTTTAGTGGGACATAATGTCCGTCTACGATAACGTTTAGTTCGGGATAATTTGGGTGTTGATTTAACGCCTGTCTGTGGCGGGGTTTTGCACACATTGTCCTCGGAAACAGAGTTTTCATTTTCATTCACTAAAGTTTGTTTTGCAAAGGTTTGTATTGCAAAGCCATGGTCATCTCGTTGAGTTTCACAGGAATCTTCAGTCAGATTATCCACCACAGCCAACGGAGATGTTTCAGAGATGTCACCAACAAGATCTTGCACAACACTGCCGTCGGTCACATCATCCTCTAGACTTGGTTGGGAATAAGTAGGACAGGACGAAGAAATTTCGCTCTGGTCACACACGGGGGTGGTAAAAAGAATGTAAAAAGAATGTTTGAAGGAGGGGAGAAAGGGTAAAAGAGAAAGGGAGAGATGGTAGAGGGAAAAGAAGGAGGGGAGAGGGTGAGAAGCTAAAGGGAGAGATGGTAGAGGGAAAAGGAGAGGAGAAGCGAAAGGGAGAGATGGTAGAGGGAAAAGGAGAGGAGAAGCGAAAGGGAGAGATGGTAGAGGGAAAAGGAGAGGAGAAGCGAAAGGGAGAGATGGTAGAGGGAAAAGGAGGGAGAAGCGAAAGGGAGAGATGGTAGAGGGAAAAGGAGGGGAGAAGCGAAAGGGAGAGATGGTAGAGGGAAAAGGAGGGGAGAAGCGAAAGGGAGAGATGGTAGAGGGAAAAGGAGAGGAGAAGCGAAAGGGAGAGATGGTAGAGGGAAAAGGAGGGGAGAAGCGAAAGGGAGAGATGGTAGAGGGAAAAGGAGGGAGAAGCGAAAGGGAGAGATGGTAGAGGGAAAAGGAGGGGAGAAGCGAAAGGGAGAGATGGTAGAGGGAAAAGGAGGGGAGAAGAGAAAGGGAGAGATGGTAGAGGGAAAAGAAGGAGGGGAGAGGGTGAGAAGCGAAAGGGAGAGATGGTAGAGGGAAAAGGAGGGGAGAAGCGAAAGGGAGAGATGGTAGAGGGAAAAGGAGGGGAGAAGCGAAAGGGAGAGATGGTAGAGGGAAAAGAAGGAGGGAGAGGGTGAGAAGCGAAAGGAGAGATGGTAAGGAAAAGGAGGAAGAGAAAGGAGAGATGGAAGAAAAGAGGGAAAGAGAAGGGAGAGATGGTAGAGGAAAAGGGGGGAGAAGAGAAAGGGAGAGATGGTAGAGGGAAAAGGAGGGGAAGAAGGAAAGGGAAAAGAAGGAGGGGGGAAAGAAAAGGGAGGGGAGGGAAAAGGGGGAGAAAAGAAAGGGAGAGATGGTAGAGGGAAAAAGGAGGGGAGAAGAAGGGAAAGGGGGAGATGGTAAGGGAAAAGGAGGGGAAAGGAAAGGGAGAGATGGTAGAGGGAAAAAGGAGGGGAGAAAGCGAAAGGGAGAGATGGTAGAGGAAAAAGAGGGGGGGAGAAGCGAAAGGGGGAGATGGTAGAGGGAAAAGGAGGGGAGAAAGGAAAGGGAAGATGGTAAAAGGGGAAAAAAAGGGGGGGAGAGGG
>CM031624.1:49973681-49992676 GCA_018398815.1 Conus ventricosus | reverse complement strand
GGAAAATCTAAAATTGGAAATCGATGGTTTGATCTTCTATTCCCACGAAGAAATCATACGACATTGAAACTCGATACCACTCCACGAAGAAATCAGCTCACGACATTGAAATCGATACATTTCACAAGCCTGGTACTCGGCAAGGGAAAAGATTATTTTAAAAAATCCACACAAACGCACACTAATAACACGGCATCGTGTAGGGGACTGGCTTTGTTTTTTGGTAACACATGTACCCACTGCGTTAAATGGGCACCAACTGCGAAATATTCCCGTTATTCGGCGCATCACGTGACCAACTGACACATACATCAATGTAAGAGAGAGAGAGAGAGAGAGAGAGAGAGAGGGGAGAGCGTCTTTCAGTCTTTCCTACAGGACGATAATTGTTGTCTTGAAAGGCTGGGGGTCGGGAAGGGAGGAAACCCCTTTATCAACTCTTCAATCCCCCAGCTCTTCCCCGACCCTTGCATATCCTTCTATCAACCACCCTGTTTCCCAGTCCTCTTCACATGCTCACAACTTGATCGTTTCTGGGGACAATTCCCTCTCTACGTCTGGCGCGATACGGGAAGGAGGTGCTCGTAGTTTAAACGTGCACGGTGGCTTCGATGTTCTTTCCGTGATAGAAGAGCAAAACTATCTCTCGGTAGCATCTTTGAAGGTCGGTGTATGAATGCAACGTTTTTTTTGTGTGTTTTTTTTCGCCACTGGGGGATCGTCGCTACGCTACGGCAGAACAATGACCCTCGCCTCCCCAACCCCACACCTTTGACCTCTCTGAACTCGCAGACAAAGGCACACACACACACACACACACACACAAAACACTTGTATTGCTTGGTCCCTCTGAACTGCCAACGACTGTTTACAGGACAGAGGAGTGCACGTACTGACTAGTTCGATCTATTCGTACCCTGTGTGTATCAACGAGCATGGCGATGACAGGACTACAGACTGTTCGGCGAAACGGGAATATGGGGAGGCTGTTGGGAGGGGGGGGGGGGGGGGGGGGGGGGATGGTGGCGAAGAGTGTAGTGGGAAGGGGTAGAAGGGGGGGGGGGAGGGAGGGGGAAGGGGAGGGGGGTGGATTTTCCTGATGCTCAACAGAGTAAATAAGATGAAAGAAGAAATGTCGATGTATAATAAAGAGCTGGACTGACCCTGAGACAGGCTGCACATCTCTGGCCTCAAGCGGAACTCGGATCAAGAAAGTGGATACGCACGTAAGCCTTTTTTTCTTTTCCTTTTTTTTTTTTGTTGTTGTTGATCTAAACAAACGAAAACGAGGGTACTGTTCTAGCTGACGCCCCCTCCCTACCACCCCCTCTTCCATTTTGACAGGTGTGTGAGCGGGCAATTCTTTTGTTTTTTTTAAAGAATGAATCTAAAACCAAGTGGACAACAACAAAAAAAATGGCATTAGACACGTTGTTGGAGAAGAAGAAGAAGAAGAAGAAGAAAAGAAGGAGGAAAGGAGGAGTAGGAGAAGGAGAAGAAGATGACACACACACACACACACACACACAACACACCACACACACACACACACACACAAAGCGAAGAAATTGAAATTCAACAGCACAAAATAGGATGGACGAAAGGGAAGAAAATGACTTAAAACACAGACAAAAGAGTTATTAAAAAAAAGGAAAAAAAGGAAAAAAAAAAAAAGAAAAGAAAAGAAAAGCAACAACCCCAACAACGACGTCATGTCAACAGTCACGCCATCTACCGCCACACACAAAAAAGAAACATAACCACCATCATCATCATCATCATCATCTACAACGGCATCTTCCGGTTTTATCACGACAACGCTTAGCTTTCTTTTCTTTCTTTTTTTTTTGTACACACCGCGCAGCACTTTGCTGACGACCTCCGGTGCAAGCTGACCAATGAAACAACAACAACAGCAACAATAACAAAACAACAACAAACAAAAAAAGAAAAGAAAGAAAAAGATAAGTCAACGGACAACTGCCAAGTGTGCATGCCTGGTAGAAGACACACAACGGTCGATGAAACGATACATTCAATCGCTGCATGGGAAAACTCGCACGGACCATGACGTAAGACAAAGTCGTCTTTGTAAGTTTGACCAAAAAAAAAAAAAAAAAAAAGGAGAAAAAAAAGAAATTCGTTGAAATCACAACCATGGAGAGTTTTTTTTTGTGTGTGTGTGTGTGTGTTTTTTTTTTTTTGCAAAAAGGGCTGGCCAAGAAACAACAGAAGGCATCGTTCGTCAAAGAGAGGGGACAACACTGAGGCGACAGTTCCGTGGGGGGGGAGAAGAACGCGCCAAGGGCAGGTAAGAACAGTGAGTGACAGTCCACAAAGCACGCATCAAGGAGAAGGAACGGGGGTCAGGATGGAACAGGAGGAACATGGGCAACGGCACAATTCATTCCGAAACTAGACTCCGTCAAATGACTACAACGAAACCTGACTGGTCCAAAACAATTACCAAAAAAAAAAAAAAGAAAAAAAAAAAGAAGTCCAACCGCAGATCAATCTTGATCACATTCAGAAAATCAACACTTGCCTCCGTTTGGAATTCGACCTGTCCTCTCTTCCTTTTTTCAAAAACCGCTTTGAGAAAGATACCACGAACATTGCAGAACATCTTTCAATATAATCTGAAATGAGCTTCTCTTCCACTCTTAGCCTTTACAAAAAAAACAACAACAAAACTTTCAAATCAACAAAACTCAACTCAGACCTCGTGTTTTGACCTAAACCAAATGGCAGTGCAGCAGTGCTGCTTTTCTGAAACATACACGCTTAGTTCTGCGAGAAGACAATACACTTCAAACCCACAGATATCTGGGTTTGTTTTTTTCTCTTTCAGCGTCTTGATTCTCTTACTCTGACATCATTCAACTAGACCTGTACCTGTTTCTGGTCCACGTTCACGCCTCGCCTAAAGACTTTTCTTTCCGGCTTCGTCTTCCTCCGCCGTATCACTCGACGGCATTTTCCATTTTAAGCAAAACGTTGCTGTCCAATTTCAGTATCTTCGTCATCATCATTATCATCACCATCACTGTTTCAAACACGTCTCTGCATCTTCTTGTTCTTCATATTACTCATGACACACTTTAACACGTAAAGGAACACTAACATTTCAAACAGCCAACATAAAAAAAAAAAGTTTCACATACACAAATATCTCCTCGCTCGTCAAGTCATTGAATCATTGTTTAGAAGAAAAAAAAATCAGAAAAGAGGAGTCCCCAGGAGAATGACACAACGCACACCTGAAGTTCAATGCCCGACAACAAGAGAACAGCGGAGGTCTTGACTGGGAGTAAAGAAGGCAAACAGCTAACCACTTAGAGACACGAAGCAAACGACACCACATGGCATAGTTCCAGAGAGAGAAAAAACAAACAAACAAACAAACAAGCCGAGCTGGAGAATGACACACACACACACACACACACACACACACACACACACACACACACACACACAGAGCTGAACGTTTCTTCTACCAAAGAGGAAAAACAAACACAACAAAAAAAAAAACAAAAAAAAAACAACAAACCCCAGAATGAAGTTGTTTCTGTACACACGACGATCAACTCTGTACACAGAGAGTAGGGCCGATACGAGGACCATCGTCCAACCTGGGGAGGAGGGTATCACATGGATATTGAAGTAGACGTCCACCAACACGCGCTCCCGCCAGTCCCGCGCGTCTTGAGGTCGATACCAACACAACACAAACCGTCATACATAAGTCATCTATGCACAAAATGTTTTGGAGGGGGGGGGGGGTGGGGGGGGGGGGTTGATTGCATATTAATTAACACCCCCCAAAAAGCATAAAACATGTCTTTCTTCACTTCCTTCCCCACTGTATGTTTTTCTCTTCTTTTTTTTTCTTTACATTCCAACATTTTTTTTTTTTTTAGAAAGGAAAGCCCATGTCGTCTGCGAAATATCAATCACAAAGAAACGAAAAAAAAAAAGTGCAAACATAAATCGGTGCACGATGAAGATACTGATGGTAAGACTAGCAGAGCAAAAATGAAGTTCTTCTTCGCTTCAACGTGTCATTTTCTTGGAAGCCATTTGCAATGTTTTCGTTAGAGAGAAAAAGAAAGAGAGTCAGAGAACTTTGTCTGCACTTCGTAGGTCTTGTTCTTTTTCTTTTTTCTTGAGAAGATAAATACAGGCATACAGTTGAAACACCAAAGCAAATCTGTTTATATTTCTTGCACTGAAGCTAAACTAAGCAAATCCTACGGTACGACCATCACGATATTATCGCCAAAGAGTTCGGTCAAAACTAAATTAATGAACTATACGTTTTCTTTGAAACTGGCCCTGGACTAGGCCTTTGCCTCATGTGTAAAAAAAAAAAAACTACTTAAGAAAAACAAACACACACACAAAATCTGGGCGTTACTTCTTTAACTGAACTTTCATGGGTAACATTACGACCAGAAGAGAAAACGGCGTAGGAGAAATTGCACTTTTTGAAAGTCCCATCTTTATACAAAGCGTCTCTTGGCTAACAAACCATCACTGATGCGAACCCCTGGTTGTTGACAAACCTCCTGCAACTATAGCCCCTGTTCGGTTATGGTGGGTTCTTAAGAGCAGTGTGGTGTGTAGACTTTCAGGGAATAATTTTGTTGTGAACAGCTTTGCAGGTTCGCTTCCATGAAGTAGGTGTACACGTTCGTAAGACTTTTAACATTCTGTCTTCTTGTAGCTCTATCATACTACCATTCCACTGTGTTGAACTGAGGAGAAAACACAGGGGCCAATGACACCAACGTCACTGAAACATCAACATTTCTGACTGCTAAGCTGCACTAGGCTAGCACGGCACACCAAAAGAATGAGGCATTTGTTCACGAACTGACCACCAAGTCTCACAATGGTAGGGAAACACAGGAGCACACATGATAGGAATGGGGGTTTAAAAAAAAGATGCGGTTCTTCATTATGCATCACCCACCGTCAATAAATAAATTTGTGGAAAAAAACAACAACAAAAAAACATGACAGACTTATCTCAAAGCTATCCACATTCAAGGGCAAAGAAAACCACGCCATTTTGTTAAGTTGTCCAAAAATCTTAGGAACAATCCCTGGACATCACAAGCTATAATAAGCACAGATTACACAGTACAGCATCAGGAAAAAAGAAAATTCTGAACACACACACACAAGTACACGTGCGTACCCCCCCCCCCCCCCCCCCCCCCCCCCCCCCCCCCCCCCCCCCCCCCCCCCCCCCCCCCCCCCACCTCCACAAAAAACCGCACAGAGGACAAGACTGACATAACCATGAAGAATAACTCTCATCCTTTCACGTACCCCTCCCAAAAAAAAATTAGCACAAGAAGAAAGGGAAACGGGTCTGGGGAGTGGAGGATGGGCGGGGTTACGGGCGGGAATCCACACGTGGCTGTGTGCGGTCTCTACAGACTGATTTTGAACCAAGCTTCGGTCAGGATCACGCCAGACGCCTGAAGGACCCTTGACAGGGCCGGCCCCTCCGACCAGGATTTCCACCTGGACCAAGTTCATGGAATGTTCAAGTTTAGTAGAATATAGCGATGAGTCCAGAGCGGATGAATACTTTAAAGTCACCTCCAGCCGGGCCTGTCCCAGATCCAACGGAAACTCTCCGTTTCTCTCTGTGCAGCAGACTGGGGCATTGGAAACCTGCCGAGGCATCACCGCCTCACCGTTTCCATGTAGGAAAACAAAAAATCGTGGAAATCACCTCCATGGCATCTAGTAGAAGTGTGACTAAACTAAACATCTGGTCGTGTTTTGAATCTCCGCTTTCATGACTGTCATAATGGAACCTCATTCAAAAAGCAAACAGAAGGGTGAGAATGGCTAGCAAGAGCGCCCACACATCCATCCACCATCAATACTAACCATTAAACTACAGCAAATGAATTGCATAGGTTATATGGTCAATTTAGCCACAGAGGAGTGAAATAAAAAATAAAAAATCAAGAACTCGTTTGAAACACTGTGACACATACAAAAAAAAAAAAGAGGTGACAATGCATATTTTTTTTCTCTCTCATATAAAACATGATTTTCATGGCCATGCTGTATTCTTACCGAACTGAAGATTACAGATGCACAGTTTTTCTACTGGTTTGTATGAATCTCTTAAAAGCACGTTACCTGGTGTGTGTGTGTGTTTTTCCTATCTCAGAATCCCTGTTGATGCTCTCTCCACACACACGTACACAAAAAAAAGCATCCGAGCGTGGAAGAGGGCTCATCGAATGAAAAGAAAGTAGACTTTCTCGGACGTGAGAGACCGCTGCTGTTTGTCGTCGACCCACGGTTGTGAGGGCTGTGCGACCAATGCAGTACACACACCTCGCATTGATCTGTGGGCCTTTCTGAAGTGGATCACAGTGTGCGGAAGGGAAACACGCACTGTCTAGCTCGTCGTTGAACATCTTCATAGCCGGCACCCACTGGTGCCGATTATCACGAATGTCACCTTCAATTCGCTACAGCTCATTACCTCTGATACTGGGTAACAATGATTGTACGCTACACTCACTCCAGTTTTCACTTCATGAACAGGTGGATGCGCAAGTCACATAAACTACCCAAATGTCAGTTAAGATGATCTCCAGTATGGAAAAGCAAAGCAAAAAAAGACAAACATTAGACCGTTTCAAACTGGGTTTTAGGTCAAGGACAGTGTTACGGTTCATGTTTGCTCAAGGAAATTCCTCAGTAAACCTACAGGTTTCTTTTAAAAGAAAAAAAAAAGTACGTGTCCTGCTTACTGGGCTATATGCATTCCAACTTTATATCTGATTGTCTAACAGATCTCCGTTGTTTTTCTATTCTGTGAACACATTTCCTGTGCAAAGCAAGTGTTCTCATGTCCATGTTTGTTTATCTTTTTTTCATCGTTTTCTTTTTCGAAGGAGAAGATGTCTAATGAACGAAAGTAACTTCACCACGGATTATCTGTTACACAAAACATATATACAAACAAACACGTCCACTTGCTCAAGGTCAGAATAATAAATACAAAGTCATCAACAACACGCGCTATAAATTCGATGTTTTTCCAAAGATCAGACTAGGAAAAAAAATGTCAAAGACAAAAACCATAAAAACCGCAAGAATTCATCTTCGAAGACGTAACGAAGGCTTTGTATGTCATTCAAGATGAAAGAAAGGGGAGACAAACCTTGAGGGGGGACTGTGGTTTATGTTAGGACCATAAAGACAGGTGTACAACAACGCAATAAACCATATCAACGGATACACGCCTCCCGTGGCTTTATTCCGAGGGATGGACAAAAACTCAACACCAAGGACTGTCTTTACGAGAGGCACGTACTATCCACATCTCTAATGTTAAACACACACTGGAAAGCAGGACAGGCCTTGGTTAGCCAGACACCGCCTAAAGCAAAGTAGCCTACAGGAATGTCAGGTCGATTCCAGCACACCGCATGAACATGATTTCCTTCTGGGAAAAGAAAAGAACAATCTGTGCCGAAATATATGGCGTTAGGCCAGGTGTAGGCAGAGTCGGAGAGCGTTTCTTCACTTCGTTCAACCAGTCGTCCACTTTCCGTGGAGGACTTACGTCGGGAGCTGCTTGGCTCCGGTTCTGATAACAGTTGGAATTCTGCGCTTCGGTCTTCCTGTTTGCTGCGCCTTCAGACGACTTGGCACCATTACAAATATGTTCTTGAAGTTTGCTCATTTTCAAACATTTTCATGGCTTATAGACTCCGATCGTTGGTTAAAACGACACTTCGAAACAAAATAAATACAGGTTTTTTTTTTGTTTACAAGTCTGCATAAAATGTCTCGTTGTTTTGGGAATATCAGAGATTAAGTGAAAATCGATTTCTTTTTTTCTCCAATATACCGTTTTCTTATTCGTTTTTGCACAGTGTTGGTCTTCGGTTAGATATAAAACACTTTCTGCTGTAAACGTCTATTCTGAAACGTGAAAAACAATTTTATGAGGAATCGTGTTGAAACAGGGATATACTGAAAACCATTTAAACAATCAAGTCTTCGTGTGAGTTGTGCAGTCTAATGATTTTCCGACTAACAAGAGCACTTTTTTTTAATAATCAAAATCCCAAATCTGTTTGGATGTGTACGATTTTCAAAACCTTACCTCGATCAATCAAAAGAAGAAGAAGGAGTTCCTAAAAGAAAAAGCAACTTCCTGTTCATTCTGTTGGGCATGGTCACATATTTGTTCGAAACTCGCAATGAGGTATCGGACCCCATGGATTTCCTTTTACGCCACACCGCATCTACCTTGTCTATGACAAAAACTTCATTCACATTAGCTGAAAATCATGCAGTTCCAGCTTTGCCTACAAAAAAATACTATAGCTACCGTGTCTCCTTCGATCGTCCAGCAGAATCAGTATTGATTCGTTACACTTTAAGTTGATGACAACGCTCAGTGACATTGCCTGTCTGCCACACGTAATGACAACGCTCAGTGACATTGCCTGATAGCCACACGTGATGACAACGCTCAGTGACATTGCCTGACTGCCACACGTGATGACAACGCTCAGTGACATTGCCTGACTGCCACACGTGATGACAACGCTCAGTGACATTGCCTGACAGCCACACGTGATGACAACGCTCAATGACACTGCCTGACAGCCACACGATTCACTGTATTCCCTCATCTTTTCCGCTTCTAGTCGGTTTCTCCGCCATCACAAACACTGATAAAATGCCCGAAGGTGGCTTATGCTACTATCTCCTTACTTTTTTTGTTCGTACTTTTGAAGCAGAGGAAACCGACACTCTCTCTCTCTGACGACTGAACGGATTTTCGCTTTCGTACGTGTTTCTTATCATTACAATTACCACTGTTATTGCCGTTGGATTTAATAACAATAATAAGGATAATAATAATAATCATGGCAAAAAAACCCACAAACATTATCATTATATTAGTATGATTCAGGAAATGCTACTGTTACGAACACTAACCAAAAAAAATTGAAAGAAAAGCGTTGTTGATCTGGTGACAAGGTTGCTGCCCTGCAAATTCCTACATAAGTTAAACATTCTCCCCCAAAGAAGGAAGAAAAAAAATCACACACACACACACACAATATACAGCCAAGATTTTAACAACACTTTACTCCCTCCCCCCTCTCCTCCCACCCCTCCAAAAAAAGTTTCCAAACCAAGAACAACATGTACATAGCACTGAAATGATTCTGGACCCCAAATGGACAAACAAAATCACATATGTACGCTATACACATTGATAATATTCGACGACCCGCCTCCCCTCCCCCTCTCTTCCCCCCACCGTCCACTCCACCACCACCCTCTCCCCCCCCACCCACCACCAACAACCAACCCCCCCCCCCCCCCAACAAACCATGGATTGTTTGTTGATATATTATGATGTAAATACGAATAAAGATGCGATTAGAATTCTCACACGGCGTCGCATCACAAAAAAAAAAAAAAAAGAAAGAAAAAAAATCATACGAAACAATCAAAGGGAGGGAAAAAACGGGGATTTTTTTTTTCTTCAAATCATGATCATCATTATTTATTTTGGATTTTGCACACACGATGAATTTTTAAAAAAAAACAAGGGGGGGGGGGGGGACAACTCTGTTCATCCTCTGCCTCCACAACAAGACTGCTGGCATAGGCCACGGGTCTCTGGACTGGTGGAAAGGGGGGTGGGGGGCGACTTTCATGGGGTATGTGGGAAAGGGACACGGGGGGGGGGGGGGGGGGGGGGGGGGGAGGGGACTCAACAAACGAGGACTCTTCTACTACAGCCTGGCGGCAGACGTTGTTGACGGTCTGCACGTGCGGCTCCGACGCTGGGGGGTGGGTGGGGAGGAGGCTCCGTCCACTCAAAAGACCGTCGCCATGGAAACAGGGGACTGAATCAGAGGGAACTCCAACTTGGCGCCCTGGACAGACACACAGAAAAGAAGACCCGCCCCACGTCAGCGTCAGGGAATGTAAGGTGGGGAAGTGTTTAACAAAAAAAAAAAAAAAAAAAAAAAAAGCAACCACGAGAAACAAAGAAGAAAACGACAGCGATATCACAGCACTGGGAGGTAAGTATATAAAGTACAAACAACCAGATCAGACAAGCCACAGCGAAGCGAAGATAGTAAGTCTCCGTACAAACAACCAGATCAGACAAACCACAGCGAAGTGAAGATAGTAAGTCTCCGTACAAACAACCAGATCAGACAAACCACAGCGAAGTGAAGATAGTAAGTCTCCGTACAAACAACCAGATCAGACAAACCACAGCGAAGTGAAGATAGTAAGTCTCCGTACAAACAACCAGATCAGACAAACCACAGCGAAGTGAAGATAGTAAGTCTCCGTACAAACAACCAGATCAGACAACCGACCAGCGAAGTGTAGATATCAGTCTCGGTACAAATAACAAGATTCAGACTACCGACAGTAAAGCACAGATGTAGGTCTCAGTACAAATAACGAAAGTCAGATAATCGTCGGTGAAGTACAGAGGTCAGCCTCGGAGAACCGCCAAAGAAAAGGTTAGATAAGGTCAAAGGTGAGACTACAGAGAGAGAGACGCTGGATGTGCATGTGAAACAGCTGAAGGGGAAGAACAAATATCAATGCCAACGAATGTGAAGGGGAAGTATAAATAATATCAATGTCAGGAATGTGAAAGAAAAGTATAAATATGAATGTCAGGAATGTGGAAAAACGTTTGAATATCAATGCCAACGAATGTGAAAAGGAAGAATGAATAATATCAATGTCAGGAATGCGAAAGAAAAGTATAAATATCAATGTCAGGAATGTGGAAGAAACGTTTGAATATCAATGCCACGAATGTGAAAGAAAAGTATGAATATCAATGTCAGGAATGCGAAAGAAAAGTATAAATATCAATGTCAGGAATGTGAAAGAAAAGTATAAAAATCAATGTCAGGAATGTGAAAGAAAAGTATACATATCAATGTCAGGAATGCGAAAGAAAAGTATAAATATCAATGTCAGCAATGCGAAAGAAAAGTGTAAATATCAATGTCAGGAATGCGAAAGAAAAGTATAAATATCAATGTCAGGAATGCGAAAGAAAAGTATAAATATCAATGTCAGGAATGTGGAAGAAAAGTATAAATATCAATGTCAGGAATGTGAAAGAAAATACAAATAACAATGTCAGAAATAGGAAAGATAATACAAATATCAATGTCAGAAATAGGAAAGATAATACAAATATCAATGTCAGAAATAGGAAAGATAATACAAATATCAATGTCAGAAATAGGAAAGATAATACAAATATCAATGTCAAGAAACTGCGAGGGAAGTACAAATATTAACATCAGGAAAACTGAGAAGGGAGTAAAATATCAGTGTCGAGAGAGTGGGGTGGAAGTACAGATATCTGTCAAAAATATGAGGGGCAAGAACAACTATTCTTGTCTGGAAAGTGAAAAGGAAGTATAAATATCAATGTCAGAAAAGTGAAAAGGAAGTATAAATTTCAATGTTAGGAGAGTGAAAAGGAAGTATAAATTCTAATGTTAGGAAAGTGAAAAGGAAGTATAAATTTCAACGTTAGGAAAGTGAAAAGGAATTATAAATATCAATGTTAGGAGACTGAGACGGAAGTATAAATATCAATGTCAGGAAAGTGAAAAGGAAGTATAAATATCAATGTCAGGAAAGTGAAAGGAAGTAAGATTTCAATGTTAGGAAAGTGAAAAGGAAGTATAAATTTCAATGTTAGGAGAGTAAAAAGGAAGTACAAATATCAATGTCAGGAAAGTGAAAAGGAAGTATAAATATCAATGTTAGGAGACTAAAAAGGAATTACAAATGTCAATGTCAGGAGACTGTGACGGAAGTATAAATATCAATGTCAGGAAAGTGAAAAGGAAGTATAAATTTCAGTGTCTGAAAAGTGAAAAGGAAGTATAAATTTCAATGTCTGAAAAGTGAAAAGGAAGTATAAATTTCAATGTCTGAAAAGTGAAAAGGAAGTACGAACATCAATATCAGGAAAGTGAAAATGAAGTATAAATTTCAATGTCAGGAGAGTGAAAAGGAAGTATAAATATCAATGTCTGAAAAGTGAAAAGGAAGTAGAGATATTAATGTCAGGAGACTGAGAGGGGAGTATGATCATCGAAGACAGGAAAGTGAAAGGGAAGTATAAATATCAATGTCAGGAAAGTGAAAGAGAACTACAAACACGAATGCCAGAAAAGCGAGAGGAGATGTACATATGTCAATATGACACAGATTGAAAGTGACAATGTTAGAAACGATAGAAGTCAAAACATAAAATATCAGACAAGGAGGACACGAAGCGCCAGACAAGAAGGAAGTGGAACTCGGCCGCAAACAAGACAACACGGAACGGAACATACAACGCCATACAAAAAGAAAGTCAACACACAAATGTGAAGAAGATAAGAGGGTAGTAAAGCCATCATGTCAGAAAAGAAAACAAAGAAACAACAACAAACAAAAAAAACAAATGCCAGACAAAAGACGGGAGGTAAAAATGCAGTGTCAGACAAGCGAGGAGTGAGTGAAACTGCAAGATGCCAGACAGGAGGAAAGTAAAACTACAAACATCGCAAATAAACAAACAAATGTCAGGCAAAGGGAAGTATATAAATACCATTGTCTGACGAGTGGAAAGTAAAGTGTCACACGAGAGGGAAGCGAAATATAAAATAATGTTAGACAATAAAGAAGGGGGAAGGGGAGAAGGGGGAGAGGACGGGGGAAGGGAGGGAGGGGGGGGGGGAGTGGAAGCGAGGTGGACAGGGGGGATGGGGAAGAGGGGATGGGAAGGGGGGGGGGGGGGCGAAGAGGGAAAGGGAGCGACTACTATGTAAACGGAAACTCCCTCTGCTTAAACAACACCAATGATGATGATAATAATAATGATAATAATAATTACGATGATGATAATAATAACAATAATAATAATGACGAAGATGATGATGATGATAATAATAAAATTAATATTAATATAATAATAATAATAATATTAGCAGTAGTAGTAGTAGTAGTAGTAGTGGTGGTGGTGGTAACAAATAATGATAAAAGTCAAAACTGTATCAAACACTCATCAAAACCTACACAGGACAAATAAGCACACAAATGCTTTCAAAGGCACACATATCCATGATAAACAAGGACAGTCAGAAAGACAGTTCAGTATCTCTCTATCTATTGAGGGATCGATCGATCCTTGTATTGGTGTCAGGCAAGAGAAGAGATTAAAACAGAACCACCAGACAAGGGGGACGTAAACACACAATTGTCTGACGAAAGGGAGGTAAGCTGTCAGGCAAGATGGCTACAATTCAGATGCCCAACAACAAAGAAATCTGTCTGTGTATTTGTGTGTCTGTGACTCTGTCTTTCTCAAATGCCAGACACGAGGAAAATATACAAATTTTTATGTCAGACAAGAGGAAAACGAAACTGTTATGTTAGAAAAATAAACCTACAACGTAGACAAGAGGGAAATGAAATGATGATGTCAGAGACGTAAATCTACAATGTTAGACCAAAGGGAAATAAAATCATATTGTTAGAGAAGGAAAACTGCGATGCATAGAGGGAAACAAAAGCACAATGTCAGAGAAGTAAAACTACAATGTAAGACCGAAGGGAAATAAAATTATATTGCTAGAGAAGGAAAACTACGATGCATAGAGGGAAACAAAACTACAATGCCAGACAAGAGGGGAATGAAACTACTGTTAGACAATCCAAATTACAATGCCAGACGAAAGGGATGTAAATGTCAAACTAGAGGGAAGGAAAACGACAAAGTCAGACATAAGGAAATAAAACTACTATAATATAATTATGATGATGATGATAATAATAATAATAATAATAATAATAATAATAGGCAAGATGAAGTAAAAACAGCAAAATACCAGACAAGAGCAAGCGTGGATAAAATGGCAGACACGAAGGAAGTAGAGATAACATGTCAGGCAAGAGGGAAGTAGAGATAACATGTCAGGCAAGAGGGAAGTAGAGATAACATGTCAGGCAAGAGGGAAGTAGAGATAACATGTCAGACAACAGAAAATGGAAATAACACGTGAAACAAGAGAGAAGTAGATAAATAAGACAGGGGGGGGTGGGGGGTGGGGGGGGGGGGTAGAGACAACATGTCAGCAAAGAGAGAGAGAAGTGAAAATACGAACGTCAGACAAGACAGAAGTCAAAATACAAACGTCAGACAAGACAGAAGTCAAAATACAAACGTCAGACAAGACAGAAGTCAAAATACAAACGTCAGACAAGACAGAAGTCAAAATACAAATGTCAGACAAGACAGAAGTCAAAATACAAATGTCAGACAGGACAGGAGTAAAAAAAAATACACACGTCAGAGAAGACAAAAGTGAAAATACAAACGTCGGACAAGACAGAAGTGGAAATACAAACGTCGGACAAGAAGACAGGAGCGAAAATACACACGTGAGACAGGACAAAGGTGAAAATTTTAAACGTGTGACGAAAGAGAAGTGGAAATACAAACGTCGGACAAAAGCGAAGTGAAATATAAACAGGAGACAAGACAAGAGAGAAGAAAAAAATTCAAACGTCAGACAAGAAAGAAGAAAAAAAATCAAACGTCAGACAAGAGAGAAGTGAAAAGACAAACGTTAGACAAGACAGAAGAAAAAGAAGAAAAAACAAATCAAACGCCAGTCGAGAAGGAAATCTAGAATACAGATTGTCCGACGACGTACAAGAGGAAAGTGGACATACATAAACTTCATACAAGACAGTCGAGTAAATAAATGTAGCACAAACAGAGAACTTTCAGCTACAAATGTCAGACAATTAGTGAAGTGCATACGCAAAAAAAAAAAAAAAAAAAAAACAACATTTAGGAAGAAATTTCAGGGAACATTCTTCCTCACACATACCCTCAAAATATTGTTGTGACATGTTTTATTCTTTAAATGGACTCCGTGCTTACGCATATTCCCGAGCATGGGTATTTAAGTTTTATCTGTGATTATTCCGCAAATTTGTGGCAGAGAGAGAGTCGACCAATGGCAAAGATTTAAGCAGACGTGGGGTGACTGGCTGACTGAATTTGCTTTCGATTTTGGCTGGCTTTCATCTAATGTCTGTACCCTCCATGTTTGCTTGCATGTGCATGTGCAAGAGCACACACATCTTTCGGACACACACACACACACACGCACAGAGAGAGAGAGAAAGAAGAGAGAGAGAGAGAGAGAGAGAGAGAGAGAGAGAGAGAGAGAGAGAGAGAGGAGAGAAGGAAACGACATGCATGGATGCAATGTACCTTAGATCTTATATGAAAGTAAAATACCATTTTCATATGTGCATCAGAAGGAACACACACACACACACACACACACACACACACACATGCGCGCGCACGCACGCACGCACACACACACACACACACACACACACACCACACACACACACCCCACACCACACACACACACGCACACACACGACTGGTAATGACAGCACAGCAAAGCACACCGGCTGGTGTTAATACCATCTTCACACAGCCAAAGTAAGCAAACACACAGGACCCTATTCTCACTCTACACCACCATCCCCCACCCCCCTCCCCATCAAACCCCCACCTTCTCCTCCCAGACACACACTTTTATGGAACATACTAGCCTCAAGTCATCATTACGAAAACACTGTTTCCATGTCATCATAGAATTTTTCTCTCATGATGATGAATTCCATTTTTTCTTTTTAACCGCAAAACGCCCCAAAGTGGTTATTAGGGAAAAATAGCAACAACTATAGTGATCACGATTCTTGATACTAAATCACAGTATCATCGTGGAAACACAAACTACGATCAATTGAGGCTAGCATAGTCCCATACACGACTTCCCCCCATCTCCTCTCCCACTTCCACTACTCTAGCAGCAGGCCAAGGGAAAAACTTTGCCAAAGCATTGGTCAAAGAACAAGGGTGATAAACAGGTGATCCGGAAATGAGTATAAAAATCCCCTGATCCACTCGAAAAAGAAAAAAGAAAAAACGTTGTCTCAAACAAACAAACAAATAACAAACGAACGGAAACAACCCCAGTGCAATAACGCAGTGACTTCGATTTCTCAGCACCCAAGGGGAGTCAAAACTAAACAAAAGCAGCACACAATAAGCGCGAATTGTCAGATTTCTCGGGTTTTTTCCCGCTGAAAAATTGTCACGAAAGCACAGTGTAAACTCGGTTTGTTTGGGGGTTTTTTCTCTTCTTTTTTTTAACTATCGTTAAGACTTTTTTCCAGCGCACCTAAAAAAAACCGCTGACAGGTTCATGGAGTTGGAAAGGCGACTGGGAATGTATTTCTCAGTGCCTGGCTTGCTTAGCGGACAAAGAAGTCATGTTCACAGCATCACGAAACATGATATGCACCCATGAAAATCACGCACAGTCTTGTATGATGAACGATGGGCTAAAAAAAAAAAAAAAGTCCCGTAACTGGCTAGATAGGTACGTGAACTGTCACAGCAGACTCATGTATCAATTGTTGTCACTAAAAAGAGAATCGGAAAAACACAGACAAAGTTTAAAACGATCTATCGTCTGACGTTCCTTCTTTCCTTTTAAAATTCCCTTCAATACACTGACGTTCCTTCTTTCCATTTAAAATTCTCTTCAATACACTGACGTTCCTTCTTTCCATTTAAAATTCCCTTCGATACACTGACGTTCCTTCTTTCCATTTAAAATTCTCTTCAATACACTAACGTTCCTTCTTTCCATTTAAAATTCACTTCGATACACTGACGTTCCTTCTTTCCATTTAAAATTCTCTTCAATACACTGACGTTCCTTCTTTCCATTTAAAATTCCCTTCGATACACTGACGTTTCTTCTTTCCATTTAAAATTCTCTTCAATACACTGACGTTCCTTCTTTCCATTTAAAATTCACTTCGATACACTGACGTTCCTTCTTTCCATTTAAAATTCTCTTCGATACACTGACGTTCCTTCTTTCCATTTAAAATTCTCTTCGATACACTGACGTTCCTTCTTTCCATTTAAAATTCACTTCGATACACTGACGTTCCTTCTTTCCATTTAAAATTCCCTTCAATACACTGACGTTCCTTCTTTCCATTTAAAATTCCCTTCAATACACTGACGTTCCTTCTTTCCATTTAAAATTCCCTTCAATACACTGACGTTCCTTCTTTCCATTTAAAATTCACTTCGATACAAAACACGACAAAAGTTCTTCCCAACTGTTCCTGGTCACTTTTGTCTTTCCTTCCTTCCTTCTTGTGCTTTGCTGTTGTTGTTTGTTTGTTACAAGAGTACAGGTCTGAAACGAAATTCTGACTAAATATCTACACCACTGTCGATTTCCCCCCCCCCCCCCCCCTCTCCACCCCCTCACATTGGTCTGAGACGAAATCTTCACTGTGTATCGTCGTCACTCATCTATTCCCCCGACCCACCCCACCCCAGCCCTCCCTTCTCACGTGCACTTTAAACAGTGCGCATGTCCTCTGGTTGATGAACGACACAATTCGTATTCCCGCAATGTCGTCTCTTCGGCCATGCTGAGGTCCCACACATACGGGCGACTCCGTTGGTTTCCATCTTGTATCAATTTCGGTCCTCCTCCTCCTCCTTCTAATCCCTCTTTTGCCGCCTTCGCTCCCCCCCCCCCCCCCCCCCCCCCTTTGCCGCCTTCTCTCCCCTCCTTCTTCCCCCACTGACCCTTCTCTTTTTCTTTTTTCATCCTTGCGTTCTCTTACCCCATGCTCTCCCACGCGAGAGAGAGAGAGAGAGAGAGAGAGAGAGAGAGAGGGAGAGAGAGGGAGGGAGAGAGGAGGACAGAGAGGAGAGAGAGAGAGAGAGAGAGAGAGAGAGAAAGAGGAGAGAGAGGGAGAAAGAGAGGAGAAAGAGAGAGAGAGAGAGAGAGAGAGAGAGAGAGACAGACAGACAGACAGACAGAGAGAGAGAGAAGAAGAAGAAAAAGAAGAAAAGAAGAAGAAGAAGAAGAAGAGAGAGAGAGAGAGAGAGAGAGAGGAGAGAGAGAGAAAGAGTGAAAAAAGAAGAAAGAGAGAGAAGAAAAGAGAGAGAGAGAGAGAGAGAGAGGAGAGAGAGAGAGGGGGGAGAGAGAGGGGGGAGAGAGAGAGAGACAGAGAGAGAGGAGAGAGAGAGAGAGAGAGGAGAGAGAGAGAGAAGAAGAAGAAGAAGAAGAAGAGAGAGAGAGAGAGAGAGAGAGAGAGAGAGAGAGAGAGAGAGAGAGGAGAGAGAGATGCGCCGTGTCTGAGCCAGCTAAAAATCAAAACCCAGAAAACCTCTCCCAAAAACTTCACACGAGACAGACGGAAGTCATATATAAACACGATGTGTGTGACGTCAGACACAACACGGCCTTTGGCAATTTTCTTCGCACAACTGGTCCCAGCGATTCAAAACAAATCCTTTTTGGGTCTTTTTCGTGACTGAAAAAAGATCCTTTCATGTCTTTTACTTTCTTTTTGTCTCGAGAGAACTTTTTGAGCGCAAACCGGAGCAAATTACACGTTTTGGGACTTTGCCTTCAGACGTCGGAATTGACCTGTTCCGGGAGAGGTAGGGCAAGGGGGGCCGGGGTGGGGGTGGGGGGGGGTCACTCTCGGCTGAACGCGAGGAGCGCTAACACAGATTACCTCCCTTGCAGGTGTACGAACATCGATCTATTATTGGCGAATCATTTTTTGTTGTTGTTTTTTGTTTGTTCTTTCTTTTCATTTGTATGAACATCGATCTCTTGTAGGCAAATTATTTTTCTTTCTTTCTTTCTTTCTTTTTTCTTTTTGTCTTATTCTTAGGGATAAATCAATAGATATACTCATCGCACGCTGAACACCTTAAGGGAACCTCCGTTGATCAACGACCCGTCTGTACATGTGACTCTCTCTCTCTCTCTCTCTCTCTCTCTCTCTCTCTT
>CM031624.1:49961181-49968681 GCA_018398815.1 Conus ventricosus | reverse complement strand
TGAAGGTGGGCCTTTAAACTCACCCTCTTCTTCCTACCGCAAAGAATCCATCACAGCCTGGCTTTTCTCTGGCAGCAAAGACTCCCAAATGACGTATACATCGTGACATTGGCTGAGGATCACTTTTAACTTCAGAGAAAGACTCCCAAATGACGTATACATCGTGACATCGACTGAGGATCACTTTTAACTTCAGAGAAAGACTCCACAAATGACGTATACATCGTGACATCGGCTGAGGGATCACTTTTACCTTCAGATAAAGACTCCCAAATGACGTATACATCGTGACATTGGCTGAGGATCACTTTTAACTTCAGAGAAAGACTCCAAATGACGTATACACCGTGATATTGGCTAAGGATCACTTTTAACTTCAGAGGATAACACTATTTCAGCACGATAACCAAAGCTCAATCGAAACACCAAACGGCGTAAGACTGCATACCCTAAAACTCAGCTTTCGGGCTCGAAACTGGTTAACAAAAAATACTAGCCTTCAGTTCGAATTAGAGAGAAAAACGGGATCTCTCAGCGTGACGGTTTCTGTTGATCTTTACGGGATGTTGCTAAGCCTAGTAGCTAGATTAAGCCACGAGGCCTAATGTCTTGCAATTCTTTAAACGTTTTCGGTGTTTTGCGTTTGCAGTTTACGATCTCGGGTGGTCAGTTGAAAAACAGACATGGGAAGAAGAAATAAAAAAAAACACTCACACAAAAAACCCACCCAGAGTAGACTATCATCAAAGACTATCTCTGATTCCATGCCCCCCCCCCCCTTCCCCCTTTCCCTTCAACATACTTACCCCCACATCATCACATCAGTACTTATTCAATCATTGGTCAGTCAGTCGGTTTCCGATATGTCGTCTCCTCCAAAACAGAGCAAAGACTGGCCAGTACGTCTCTGGGTGTTTCTGGCGCTGACGGCATCCTCAACGCCATTCCGCAGTGTGGCTGTCGAAACAGCGAGCGTTACAACAAAAATGCCGGGAAAAAGGACCGCAACGCCGGGGGGAATTCGGCAAGGGAAGCTACTCGTTGAACAACAAGGTTTGCAGGCTGGCCTAGGGCCGTGCGATCCATAAAGTGACGAATCCAAATCCCCCAGTGCTCACACTTCTGATGAACGCACTTCGGCCATGCGGATCCGTTCCTGATGTGTTCGACCCGTGTACGAGCTGGTAGACAGCTTGTTCATGATTTGAAAAAAAAAAAAAAAGGTTTTCGTCGATTCAGCGAGAAAAGATGATTGTCTACCACCTCCCTGTGAAGTGTTCCTTTCGCGGCAAAAGAATGCACCACTACAGCGTTTTTACTGCAGGGGATCGGTCATAGATTACTTTTGTTTTGGAGGGGGGGGGGGGGGGGGGGGGGAAGAATGCACCAAAATGTACTTTTTAGGAGCAAAGCCTGAACCATAATATACTTTTGGGAGCAAGGAATGCACTATGATATACTTCTGGGAACCAAAAATGCACCACAACACAACTTTTGGGAGCAACGAATGCACCATAGTATACTTTATGGGTTCAAAGCATGCACCATGATATACTTCTGGGGAGCAAAAAAATGCACATATTTTTGGAGCAAAGAATACACTAAAATATCCTTTTGGGGAGCAAAGAATGCACCGCTGGGGAGCCAAGAATGCCCCACACTATACTTAATGGGATCAAAGAATGCACCATACCACTTTTTGCAGCAAAGAATCCACCATAGTGTGCCTCACACTCAAGAGGAAGTCTCATTACGGCACAACCCCCCCCCCCCCCCCGCCCCCAAACCACACACAGCATACCAAGTAGATACACACTAGTGCAGATTAAAAAAAAAAAAAAACAACCACTACACACAAAAAAGAGTGCATGGGATAAGAACCACATTTCTAGACACCACACCATCTACTTAGGCAAACTTGTATTCCCGCCCCCTCCTCCCACCCCTCCCTTTCACACACACACACACACACCGACACACCAACCCAAAGATTACACACTGTGCACCAAAAAAAAAAAAAAAAATGCAAAGGGAGTTGTATTTACCATTTTAAGTCTAGCTGCTGACTTCATAGATCAAACACCTGTGTGATCGTCAGAAAGAAATTTACATATAGTTGCCATTTTCTTCCACCCAGCCGTTTGGGAAGAAGAACTTCTGTTTCATCACAAACAAACGACAAAGGTATCATTACATCACTAATATGAGCACAAACCAACACACAAGTTTTGAAGAAAAAAAAAAAACACGAAAAATAAAGAACAAAAATCAAGGTTTGAGTATAGGAGAAAAATCTTTACCAATTCAATGCAATATGAGTGAGAACAAGAACCGAGCATTTAAACAACAATTAAACGTACTCAATCTTTGACGAACTCCTTTTAAAGAAAAATGGCAAAACAAAAACATTACATTCCGCAAAATTTTGAACAGAAATTCACCTTTCAAATGGCAAAACAAAACATTACATTAGTTTGAACAAAAGAAAAAAAATCACCTTTCAAAAATAGACATTAATCTCAGTTAAGTACTCAACAAAAAATCCAACTCTGACGCTAGTTAACAAGACTAATAACGCAAACTTTAAGAACATCCTCACCAGTGACAGTGAAGTAAAAACGATGCACCACTACTACAAGAAACAGGCCCATTCAAAAAGGGGGGGTAACTGTGTAGATACATACACACACACACACACACACACACACACAACACCACGGAAACGTCACTGAAAAAACACACACAGACAAAAGCGCTGAGAAAACGGAAGTCTCTGTAGAGAAGAAGAAGAAAAAAAAAATAAAAAAGAAGAAGAATCCGGATGTGAATGGCTAATGACTGACATTAACTGCAAAAATGGCAGGATGGTAGTTTATCAACTTTCAGATGTGATGCGAAGGTAGCAAAACGGTTGGGTCTGTTCAACAGTTGTAAGCGAGCAGTTAGTTAGAACACAAATGAATGGAGGGGGGGGGGGGGGGGGGGGGGGGGGTCGCGCGCTGAGTGTACAACTACTAAGCTCTGTAGCCAACGTATGTCGCTGATGATGAAAATGGCTGTTCACGAAACCAAAAAAAAAGCAACATTTCGTTACGTTTCGTCAAATAAAAAATGGTGAGAAAATTTAAAGTTTCCAGGCGTTTGCGTATTTTTTTTTTTTTTATTTTAATTTTTTTCTTCTTCTTCTTTTTTTTTTGTTAGTAAAAATTTCAATTTCACTGTGGTATTAAATGATTTTTTTATTTGATTGTTTGGATTAACACAAAGCACCAAAAACAATCATCAACTTTACCGTGGGAAGAAATATGCTTGATTTTGCATACTGGTTTTCTTCTTTTTTTTTACAAGGGAGTTGTTCAAAACAGCCACACAAAAAAACGAGGTACATGGCAAGGTAGCGTTTGCTTATAGCCCAGTCGAAAGAACTAAGTACACAAAAAAGGGTTTCCACGGCGCCGAACAGACAAACAAACAAACAGACAAACGCTCTACTTAAAGCAGCATGACCAATCCTTCATTACGAAATAGCACTCAACCGACCATATCCCCCCCCCCCCCCCCCCCCGCCCCCAACCTACCCTATCCCCCACCCAATCCCCAAAACTTTAAAACGAAGACAACAGTTAGAAAATCATATCCACCATAACTCTTACAACCACCATCGTTTCTCTCTTTATCAATGTCACATTATGGAATGCATCACAATGAAAGTGCTTTTAAAATAATGCAATCAAATATAATACCATAATACATGAAAAGATAGAAGGGGGACAGAGAGAGAGAGAGAGGGGAAGAGGGCAAGAGAGAGAGAAAGAGGGGAAAGAGAGAAGGGAAGGAGAGGGGAGAGAGAGAGAGAGAGAGAGAGAGAGGAGAGAGAAAAGAAAAGAGGGAGAGAGAGAGAGACAGAGACAGAGACAGAAAGGGGTCGGGGAGGGGGAAGGGAGGAACCAAATTCTCCAAAAGCTAGCCAAAGACAAGCCTAAAGACAAACAACAAAAAAAAGGGGGGTGTGCGTCCCACTTCGCCCCATTTTGTTCTTGGCGTCCCTCTATACGGATGCCGCCTCTGTCGGAGGACAGAAGAACGAAGCCTTGCAGCCGACTCATGGCTTCAGTGGCCTGTCGGACATCCTGAAAAAAGGGGGGAAAAAAGAATTAAAAGATCATCCCCCCCCCCCCCCCCTCCATTATGTTTTCCTCCTTCTGCCAATCTTCTCCTTTCCTTTGAAAATCTCTTTTCATGTTGGGCCACTTACTTGTCGTTACGCTGTAACAAATGCTCGTGTGCTCTGAGAGAAAAAACAAAAAGAACACACACACACACACAAACAAACAAACATAACTCCAGCCTGAACAAGAACCCAAAGCTGAACTGAAACACACACACACACACACACACACACCACCACAAAACACACACACACACACACACACACGCACGGACTCGCGGTGTGCGCGCGCAACATACACTAAACCGATATTTTCCCCAGCCTATTACGATTATGTAGTGTGTGTGTGTGTGTGTGTGTGTGTTGTGGGGTGTGTGTGTGTGTGAGAGAGAGAAAAAGAGGAGAGAGAGAGAGAGAGAGAGAGAGGAGAGAGGGGAGAGAGAGAGAGAGAGAGAGAGAGGTTACGAGTTGTCTCACCTGAAAATCCACAAAGGCCACGGGCGATCCCCCCTTGTTGTGCATTCGTAAACGACAGAAGCCGTGGAAGCTGAAAACCCAGAAAAAGAACACAACACACTACTACAACACGAGGCATCACAACACAACACACCGCACTCACCCACACACTGTATCCCCATGGCGCGCAATCACTGTCACTGTTCATTCCGCATGACTCTTCTTCTTCTTCTTTTTTGCAATTCTCAGCCTTCTTCACCATCGTCCACTGGATTATTTCCCCTGGTTTCTGGGTCAATCACCTGATTTGTTTTTTTTCTGTTCTTTTCTTTCTTTGTCCCAGTACGCTTTTATCACTCTCTTTTCTGTCGGGCTGGTCATCATTTCTTACATGCCAACTCTTTTGACCCCAGTCCATTTTGGCAGGTAGGTTAGTACTGTACTAGAGTGGACACTTGACTCATATTCCATGTTGTGCGAAATTTGTGCCTATACGACTTTTCTTTTCTTTTTTTTTTCTTCATTGTCTGGTGCTGCATTTAAATGATTAAAAAAAAAACCCAAATCGGGGTATGAAAAATTCAGCTCGACAACGCCAGCGAGACTGAAGTCTTATCCGCCTTTGAGGGTGTCAGTGAGTTATCACGAAAGCAAATATGAAATGAGGCAGGGAAGAGTCAACAATGAACAGCAAAACAAGTAGGGTAACTCTTGCTCCCACAAGAAAACATCACTCCAAAGGAATGCTGGCTTACGACGCCGAATCGCCCAGCAGACATGACAGCACAGAGCACACACAAGGAAGCTTGGAGCATCCTTTATTTAGGGGGATGTTTCCTTGTTTGTTCTGTGTGCTCTGTGCTGTCATGTCTGCTGGGCGAGTCGGTGTCGTCAGCAGCATTCCTTGGGAGTTACGTTTTCTTGTGCGAGCAAGAGTTACCGTCCTTGTTCGTTGTGAGTTATCACGTTAGGCATCTGTCGTGCGTAGCTGGCAGACAGTCAGTCACGGGGCTTAACCCTCACGATGGTCGGACGTCCTTGGAACGCGGGTTCTGTGTGGTCATTACCTACACCGGACCTGACCGTCATCAGACAACAATGCAAACAGTATGCACAAAAGAAAAGAAAAGAAAAACACTGCGCAGTGCAAAACGACAGCACCTGGTGCAACGCACCACAACAGGTGTCTCATGCAATGCAATTCAACGGGTCACATTCAACTCTACAGAAATTTCAACGAGGAGGAACGAAACTTACACAATGACATGCAGCGTAATCCCAATGGAGAGCAGTTTGTAAGTCTTTACGCAACTCAGAAAAACCCAATGCAAAACACCTAATAACCAACTTTTTTCACAAACGCATTTCAAATTAAAAAAAAAAGACTGTGCCGCACTACACAGTGCCAATACCACACAACACGACACAATACAGACGTGAACCCGTAACAATACAACACGATACAAAACAATGGATACGACAAAACCCGTAGTACGAAACGAGCAATGCCGACACGTCACAACACACATACACTCCGACATGAGGGGGTACAACACAACAAAAACAGCCCCTCTCCTCCTCCCACTCCCCCCCCCCCCCCCATCCCCCCCCCCCCCCCCTTTAAAAGGGCAATACAACGCACTGCGACATATTACAACAAAAATCAGCATTAGGGAACGTGGCACCCCAATTACCCCCGAAAAAAGGCCCAAGACAAGTCAAACACCACAACCACACACACAAGAATGACACAGGTCCATAACAGATAGTAAATGACGCACACGAGTCCTCCTAACCCCCCCCCCCCCCCCCCCCCCCCCCCCCCCCCCAAAAAAAAAAAAAAAAAAAAAAACAACAACACCTGCCGCCAATATTCGCTCTCGTGCCACTTTCCCCAAACCAATCTACGTTCCTTCCATACGTCCGAATGCATCGCTCAAACTCCACTCACTCGCAAAGGGGAAAAAAACAACAACCCAAAAAAAATCCTTTCCAAATACCATCGCTCTGCTCTACAGATCCTCTCCACATCCCCCAGCTCATACGCTAAACGCGCGCCTCCCAACTCCCATAATTCAGCCTCAGAGACCCCCTCCTTTCCGAATCTCCGTCCATGCCCACGTAGCCGTCTGAATTGATGATTAGTTCCGTAAATGTGTTCCGCATCCCCCCCCCCCCCCCCCCAAGACCGATACCTGGAGGCCTTTCGACGCCGGTGATTAGCGACACAGACCATTTAATATCCACCAATATTTTTTTTTTTTTTTTTTTTTTTGGGGGGGGGGGGGGGGGGGGGGGGGGGGGTGGGGGGGGGGGGGGGTGGGGCGTTCCCGTACGGGGGGGGCCCCAAGGGGGTGGGGGGGATTCGGGGGATTACGTTAACAAAGCCGCACGGCGGCAAATACATATATATGGGCGCACGGGGCGCGCGCGTGCACCACACACGCTACTCAAACACACGCCACGCCACTCTCACACCACACACACACAACACACACACCACACCAAACACACACACACACACCCCTCACTCACACCCCACACACACGGGTCACTCACACACCACACACACACAACACACACCCCACAACACACACACACCCACACACACACACGCAAGCAAGCAACCAACTAACCAACAAACCAAAAACAAACACGATACGCGTTCTTTCACATGATAATGAAACCATGTGAAAATAAATGGTAAACAAATACGTGTTAATAGGTGTTTTGATCAGATTGAACGTGGATTGCAAACAGAGAGAGAGAGAGAGAGAGAGAGAGAGAGAGAAGAGAGAGAACATGCGCATGTCACACATCTCACACACACACACACACACACACACACACACACACACACACACACACACAACACA
>CM031624.1:49952363-49956081 GCA_018398815.1 Conus ventricosus | reverse complement strand
TTGAAAATATGGTAAAAAAACAGTTTGATCATCTTGCGGTTTATTAAAAAAATTAGCCGTAAGCTATAAACTCTTTACCTGGCATATTAGGGGGCATTGTTAGTTGGCTTTTGTCTACTGCAGGCAAAGTGTTGGCTTTATGGCTGAGCACTTAGGGGCATTAGTTCTCTTAATAGTTTGGTTAATTTTTAGTAAGAAAAAGACAAAGTAACCCTAGGCCCGTTAATTCCAAGAACAAGTGCTGTCTTTTTCATATTCATGGCCATCGCAAACAGAGCCCGCGAGCTTTGCTGAGTCTTAAATGGCCTTTGGGCTTTGCCCCTTAAAGGATTGGATGATTTTATTCTTGGGGGGCCATCTTGTTTTTTACTGCTTGCAATATTACTGTCAGAATTTATTTCGTTTTTTCCGACCTTCTGTTCATTGCCGCACAGGATTTCATTATTGTAGTTTTTATTGTTCCTACCCTGGAGTCTGAGGTCAGAAGGCGCATGTATAAACCAGTGCCAACAGCAAAGTCTACTTTCGTCTTGCGTATTGTAAAACATTTTGGTCCCTTTTAATACTTGAAAGGCAAATCAACTGTAGAATTAATGGCGTCCTCTAAATTTGATAAGTATTTTTTTTTGGGGCATCAAAGCCATTTAGAAGGATCTGTTATGCTCGTCTTGTTTGTGCTTGCGAACCTAGAAAACCCCCCCAAAACGTAAGTACGAACAGAGTCGTTATTTGTTCTTTTTCCTGCTTTAGTTGGGCCCTTAGAAGTGTCTAAGATAAATGTTGTCCATGCTGTTTTATGCTCTTGCTCTATGGACCCGGGGTGAACAGTTGTGGCCTGAAGAGAAAGATGTGTAAGGGGGTTCCAGCCCATAGTTATACTTTCTGTGAACGCCCTAAAAATTAAGGGTGCCTAGACCATGATTAAGATCCAATTTTTGTCTAAAGTCTGTCTTGATGTTAATATTAAATTCGTTACAAATCCTTTAAAAAAGCCTTCATGTCTATTCTGTTGCTGAATGGATTAAACGGTTTGTCATTTGGTAAAAGGTGCTTGCAAATTTAGACAAAATTCGTCTAAAGGTGTAAAAGAAATGAAATCTGTACACTGACCTCACCAAGGATCAGGATGATTTAAATATCAGCATACGACACTCCACACCCAGTTGATGCACAAAACACAGCAAAGTTTAAATGGTTCTGGTAAAAACTGCATTTGGATGACTGAAAACCCCACTTTCGCGATGTAGTCTTTTTTAATAGGGGGGTTAAGATATTTGCCCAATGGAGTACTCACCTTTTTATGAAAGGTGTCAGTTGGGGCACAGCAATGTCAAGAGTATCAGTTGTTATAAATTTTTAAGATTGTAGTGCGGCCCAGCAGAATATTTTGCATCAGTATATTTGAATGCACTCATTTTTATTTCGTTTAAAAATGTTTGTAACAATAACAACCCAAGACCGTCCTTCGTTTTTAGAACATGCTATTTATAACAATTGCGGGGCCAAAACGGTCGCGCTCCATGAAATATTCTACAAAGTTGTATGGTTTAATAAGCAAAGCCAAGGAGAATAATAAGGTTCTAAAAATTGACAAAACAGGGGCCAAAGTTAGCCAGTTAACAATACCTGATGGTTATACGGGTTTTGCTCACTAAAAGAAGCAATAGTAACTTTTACATTACTCTCAAACTTAAAAATGCAAATCTAAAAACAATGTTAACATTCAAGCCTGAAGAAGAAGGAGGTTACTATTTGATAAAGAGCTAGCTAAATGCTAGGCTTTGCGCTAACAATTATAGATTTAGAGTTACACCAAACAAAACTACTTATGGGGGAAAAAATTTCCGCTGGGATCTTGCATTACATTCATTACCCCTATGTTCATTTGGACGAGCTGAGCACTGATGAAAACTTATATGATGAAGGCCCTCAACTGTTTAAGAGCTTTTTCCGTCAGGGAAAGCTGCATATTGCGAGTATGAAATTATACAATTCCCTAATTTACAGTTTAAAGATTGGGTTTGTGAGGGTTGGTCATTAATATAAAAATTGCAGACAAAGCGGGAAAGTTGTGAAATGTGATAACCTACACATTGTTTTGGAAATAAAATAATAGTTGTTCTAAAAAATAATGTCGCGGGGGCCAGAAGAATCAGGAGTTACATTAGCGCCTGTGAGGTGTATAAACCTTAAAATTTTAAAAAAGACCTTGCAGACTTTTGCGGACTTTGAACTAAACGGTGAGTAGCACTTTGTAGGGGTTTTTGATTTAACACTAAAGATGGTGATTATAAACGCAAAGAGGTTGGCGACAGCAAAAAGTTTCCTAAAATAAACAACTGCGCAATCTAGAGGCAAATAATGTTGGCCAGTATGAATATAAAATAGTTCGAAAACCTGACCTCAATGGGGACTTGAACCATTTTAGAAAGGGAAAAAAAATTTGAATTCATAAGCCCATTTACATTTTTTAGCCGACAAAAAAGTTTCAGAAAAAACATTCAACTCTGGCCCTTTACATGTAAGTCTTATGCCGGACGACAATAGTCGGAAAGAAATTGAAATAACGCCGTATGGAAAAAACAGTACATCCTCCCCCGAAAAGAAACAGTTGTAAAAAAGCTTCTTACAAAATTACAGTTCTTTCCAACAGAAAAATTTGGAGACACGTTCACAATATATTTGAAATTTCTGTCTTTAAGATGTGGAAGGGATGGGGGTTGTGGCGTTAGTGACGACCTTATAAAAGGAATTAATATTAGCTGGCAAAACTTAGACGTTAAACGTCTTAACGTTACCATCGTCGTTCTTCACAATGGTGAGGATATTAAGGTTATAACAACAAGCAACAAAATTACTGTTACTTAAATAGAAACAACTTACAGAACTGAATTTGGGTTAATCTTACACATTTAGGGCCCTTTTAGGGTTTTATTATACTGAACAAGTTTTGACAGAGAGTATGATAAAAATAATAAATGGATTAGATTAAATTCTGTTATAAAACTATGGAGCAGTTAAACTTTATGATAAAATCCCCTCCATTTTTCAATGATTTGTGGGCAACTGGTTGTGGAAAAACAATATTTGTCCTAGACTTATTACAACAGTTTATCGCTATATTTTGATCATATTGTGATTTTCTGCCCCAACACTTAAAAGGACAAGCTATCATGATAGAAGGTTATATGGACAGACAATGAAAGTATATTTAGTTAATCCTAGCACTAAACTAAGTGAGTGTTTAGAATACTTTTATAAAGTGTTTGAAGGAACGCAGACACTCTATAAATTTTAGATGACTTTTTCGGCAGAAAAAGATATAGTTAAAAAGGGAAAAAACTTTGTCAAAGCTGGCTTTCAGCGGAAGACATGATGGGATAAGTGTGTGGATTTTATGCCAGAAATATAACTCGGTTTTAAAAGACTTTAGAGAACAGTTAAAGACTGTAGTGTTATTTCACATGAAAGACAGAGACTCATTTGAAGAATGTTTGCGCGAAAATGATGTTATTGAAAATGATCAGGAAAAAACATAGGGTTAAACAAAAACTGAAATCTGAAAAGTTTAGTAAAGTAGTATTGAAAACGGATAACCCTACACAGTATGTTTGTTTGTAGATAATCGTTATTTTTTGGTTATTGAAGTCTTACTTGTCAGAGAACCAGTAATATGCTAAATTCTAGGTCACTTTCGCCCGAAAAACTGGTTGAGGGC
>CM031624.1:49942363-49944863 GCA_018398815.1 Conus ventricosus | reverse complement strand
TTGAAAATTAGGTTTATGATCTTTGAGTGTTTATAAATGCTTCTCTTTTAGCAGTGGTTTCTATCCTGTCACTTAGTTCTATGCGTTCCACCAGTTTCTTTTCTTCTTCCCTGATGGTAGTACATGTTTCCTCTTCAGCTTTCTTGTAGTTCTTTTGGATGTTTTTGATGAGGAGCTGCTCGTAATCTTTTACTTCCATTTTGTAAAAATTACTAGTTTTGTCTGCTTTGACAAATATTCTTTTGTCATGCATTATATCTTTTATATTGCTGCTCAGAGATTTTTGGAAGTTGTTGTTTATTTTCCTAAATTTAATGGTGGAAATCATGCTTTTTAATTTTTCCTCAAAACTCCTCATTCTCTTCAATAATTGGTGGAGATCTCCATGAGTTGATTCCATATGTGTCCGTCTTTTCCTGCTGTGCTTTAGGATTAAGGTAAAAGAAAGCCCTCCATCTTAAATTGCGTACAAATTTTTTCCGTTTTCTCAATTAGCCTTTTTGTGTAGCTCTCTGGTGTAGCATAGGGGATATTCTTGGTTGATAGGTTAAAATTTACTTTCTCCATTTTTTCAAAAAAATTGCTAGCCAGGTTTAAAGTGCTCGACGTATGGAGCTGTTTCTCTAGCTGGTAGTATATATTTTCCGGCTTTTTTTTGAAAAAGTGCTCAACCATGCGGGAGCAGCTAAAACAATGATTAAAAGCAAATCTTAAAACCGGGACTACAAATTTGTTTCGAGGTCTTTCCTCTCTTCAGATCCCGTGCCAATCCCCTGCTACTGACCTCGATCGTATATATGTGTTTTGTTTTTGTTTTTTCTTTGGATTGTGAACTGTAGTCCAGTTGGGTTGGGTTTTCACGTGTTGTGCAAGGGGGGGCCCTGTCAGGGTTGTAAGTCTATCTAACTTTATTGAGTATGAGGGGTTGTGTTGCACGTGTTGTGCAAGGGGGGCCCTGTTAGGGTTGTAAGTCTTTCTTTCTTTATTGAGTATGAGGGGTCCTATCAGGGTTGCTATGTTATACTTGTTGATAAAAATTTCCTTTTGTGCCTGCAACTGTCTACGATTTCAACTCTTGTGTTCAATGTAGCAATACTAGGTTTGCATAGAATCATCCACTTTTCTGTGTGCACAAATTACATCTCTTTGTGCTATTATTGTATGCTGCTGCTTTTCTGATTATTTTCCATGTGATGTTAAAATCTGTATTTGTTTTCTTAAGATCCCATATATGTTTACTTAATTCTGTTTGGTGTTTGTATTTTTCATACTTAAAAGATTGCTTGTGATTGGCGTACCTGGCTTTAAATTTGTTTTCTGTGATCCCTATGTATGTTCTCTTGCCTCTTTTCGTTGTCACAGTGGCTTGGTATACGATGTTATCAGAGAGACATTGGTTGTTCAGAGGGCATTGCTCTTTGATTGTGCAATTGCAAGTTTTCCGTTTGTCACCCCGTTTTTGACGTTGGTTTTCTTTTTGTTTGAAGCATCAATTATTTTTTTAAGATTTGGCATACAAGAGTAAGATAGTTTGATAGTGTTCCTATTGAATATTTTGAAAAAGTTTATGGTCTTTCTGGAACGATTCTGTTAGTATTTTGAAGAATTCTTTGCCAATGTTGGTTTTCACTCTACCATCATATGGTGGGTTGTACCAGGTTATTTTCCTCTTTCTGTTTTTCTTCCTGCTTCCAGTGGTACTTTCAGGTTCATATTTCAACTTGTAGTTGTGTCCACTTTTCAACAGTGCTTCTTGGTAGTCTGTTGCTGCATCGTTGAATATTTCTTCTTTACAGGAAAGGTTGGATAACCTCTTGTTTATCCCTTGTGGTATCGTTTTTATGATTGTTGGTGGGTGGTTACTCATGGAATTTACATATAGTGGTGTATCATTGGGTTTTTTGTATGGTCTGTATTGGTTTTTGTTTAAATCTAGTGTTACATCCAAGTAGTTGACTACTTTTTTTGTTGGCTTCTATTGTAATTTTTAAGTTGTGATTTTGGAACAATTTACATAGCTCTTTCTTTTTATTCTCTACCTCTCTAGGTGTATTGTCCAGTACCGCCAATCCGTCGTCTCTGTACAGCCCAACTCTATGCCCAAGTAGTTTGTGCATTTTTGACAATAGTATATATATATATGGGACTCACACAGTCAAGAGGAGCAGCTGGCAGAGTCCCCACACAACCAAAGCGACGGCTCTGTCCACAACAGGAGTGGCGGCTCCAACAGACCAAGAGCTGCGGCTCACACACATACAGGATGTTGGTTCTGACACCACAAAAGCGATGGCCCTGGTACAGCAGAAGCGACGGCTCTGGTACGACTGGCCCAACAGGTTGCTGGTTCAAATACTTCAAGAGCGGTGGCTTTGTCTTGGCAGAAGCGGTGGCTTCTTTGATTAGAAATGAAATATAAAATTAAACCTGGTTATCGACAGTCTACTCTATTTTGCAGTTATTGTTCTTGCTTTGCTTAGAAACCCCCCCCCCCCCCCCC
>CM031624.1:49937160-49941363 GCA_018398815.1 Conus ventricosus | reverse complement strand
TTAAAAAAAAAGATCAGAACTGAACATGCATTTTTTTTTGTCATCAATATTTTTTTCAGCACCAATATTTGGGTTAATATCATTCAATTTCAGGTGGGTATAATACAAGACACGCAGAACAAGGAAGCAGAGAGTCAGAAAATAACCATGGGCATGCGGATGACGTTCACCGTGTTTCTGTTGGTTGTCTTGCAACCACTGTCGTTGTCTTCTCTTCAGATCGTGGTAAGTCATATCCGAATTCTCATGTTTTGTAACCTGGAGACAGTCTGCTTTTGTTGCTTTGAACCGTAGTGTATTGTACTGCATTTTGTAGTATTTCTTTGCAGTAGGGTGTTTGCTGTGTACTGGTCTATGTTATGTTCTTCTGTATTGTAGTGAATCATGCGTTCTGTAATAGTAGAAAGAAACTCGTGGAGAGCGTGGCAGCAGAGAGTCCTCAGAAGAGAAGCCCCCTTCAAGCAAGTGTTTCGGCCCTTATCTCCTGACACTCTAGGGGGGTTGGGCCCACACCCGGTTCATGACTCCGGATGTCCCTCTGCTGCCCCCTTTTTTTTTCCCCATCTTGGGACGAGCCATGGCTGGGATTCGAACCCATGACCCTCTGGACATGCTCATTTTCTACTTAATGACTCGCGCTTTAACCACTGAGCCACAGGGACACCTGATATTGTAGGGAACTTAAGCCTTATGAAGTTCACTTTTGTTGCTCCTTGACCAGATCCAGCTTGAACACCTCTCTGCCGCTTCTGCCATTGCTTTCGGGGCTCTGGCTTTTTCCTTCCCTGCAACTGAGAGCTGTTTCATGAGTCTGTATGCAGACGTTCTTACAAATCCCCTAGCTCCAATTTCTGCAGTGAGGACTTTGACCTGATAGCCTTCTCTCCTCAGGCTGTTTGCCAGATCAGCATACTTTTCAGTCTTGTAGATTTGAGCTGCCTCCATTCTGTCCTCATATGGCACCGTGAGCTCGATCATGATCACTGCTTGGTTGACTTAGAGGGGACTACTATGTCTGGTCTCATTCCACTCTTGCTGATGATCTCTGGGTGACTCTTCCATTCTGGGAGGTCTGCAGTGCACTCCCAGTCATCTGCCCCATCCAGCAGACTCTGCCTGCATGTTTCGAGTGGCACTGTTGTTCTTGGCCATGATTTGCTGCTCCTCCTTCCGTGAAGAATGTTGCGGGTGCTTTTGGAGTCCTGATCTCCCTTTTGTGGGGTTGTACTAGCCCAGACTACTTGTACAATCTCTTTGAGCACTTGGTTGTGCCTCCATGTGTACCTTCCTTGAGCCAGGGCTACTTTACATGAGCTTAGAACATGCTCCACTGTTGTTTTTCATGGCAGAGGGGCATGCAGCATCGTCTGTTTTCCCCCACTTCACCAGGTTTGCATTTGAGGGCAGAAGGTCATTATGCAGATCTGAGAATGAAGCTGATCCTGAGAGGGGGCCCTGTGCCAAATGTCATTCCAAGTGAGACTTCTTTGGAGTGCATTCTCCCAGGTTGTCCATTGCCCTTGCTGGCTCTGCTGGACTGCTTTTTGGAGTCTTTTTGGTCTTCTTCTTTTCTCATCTCCTGAATCATCATGTCTCTTTTGGCTTTTCCTTTGGCCTTTGACCACCATTCAGTTTTGGTCACCCCCCGTCCTTGTCTGTTGGTCTGTGTGTGTCCTGTTATTTCTCTGATCTTGAGACTTTCTTTTGCAGAATCCATCGCCTCTTGAACTTTCCATTTTCTGCCTTCCCTTCAGCGGGGCTTGTTTGCTTCTACCACCTTTTTCTCCTGAGCCCTTTCCAGAAAGCTTTAAAAGCCCTGATCCCCCTGCGGTTTTCCCTCCAGGAGGATTTCATTGGTAGTTTGGCTTTGTTTTGGCGACAGTACTCGCGATGTCAGTAGACAGGGGGGGACCCCAAGCCTTTTTCCTTGTGAACTTTTTTGGTTTTTGGTTTTCCATTCCCTTTCCACTGTGGGGTGCAGATGCCCGAAATTTTATCATAAAGGGCCTTTAGGAGTTTTGGGATCACATGAACGAGACACCAGCCCTTTGAAATTTTCCCAGGGACCCCACGGGTCAATTGCCCTCCAAGCCTTCTTCCCCCATCTGCTTGGTTTTTTTTGCTCTTTTGGGGTTTTTCCCAGCTATCTCATACCATTTTCCAAAGGGCTCTTGACTGATTCTTCTGGACTTTTGGGAAAAGGGCCTGGTTGGCAACACTGAAGACCACAGTTTTGGGCCATTTTTCCTTTTTCCTCAGTGAGAAAAACTCCGTGTTTTTTCCCTTTGGCTTGAACTTCATTCTGGATGAGGCAACTATGCCCCGCCCCAGCCTCTCCAGCACATGACGTGCCCTCGTCTTCTCGGATAAAAATCACTGTAGGGGTCCATCCAAAAAAGGCCTTGAGAGGGGGGCATCTTGTACCCCCATCCCCCAAGGTCTTTTTGTCTCACGTTGTTTTTTTTGCGTTTTCAAATGAGTTCCATTGCCAGCACGAACATAATGGGGGAAATTGCACAGACCCTTTTAAAAGGCCCATTTCCAATTTTAATCCAATAAATTTGTGTACTCCTTGGTAAAAAACCGCATTGAGAAGCCTTTGAAGTTTTTTCTTGACCCAATGCCCGGGGAATGTTTTTTGGGCACATGGTACATCCAAGGGGCCAACTGTATCTTTCCCCTTGGGGTACAATCCATATGCGTTTGCCAGACAAGAACCAACTATTTTCCAGGTCCTTTTTTCTGTTTTTTTTTTTTGGGTTTGCGTCCCAGATCATTGGCGTGTTCTACACAGCCCCGCCCCCCCTGGGAAAGCCACCTTTTCTGGACGACACTCCAATTTCTTTTTTTCCATCAGGTACTTGGTCACCTTGCTGCCATGACAGAAAGAAGATTTTCCCCCTTTGACTTCATAATTTATATTGGCCCCCCGGAAAAAAAATGGCTGGGTTTTCCAAAAAAGTTTTGCTCTTTTTTGGGGGTGTACACCCCCATCCCGCCGTCACCACGGCCGCTGATCCCTTTTGGTTTCTCCAACCGATCGCAGCAGCCCGTGAAGCCACTCCAGCAAACCCTTTGGGGCCTTTCTTGTAAAGCTGGTAAGGTATTCCGTTTTGGGCCCCGGGATGAATTTTTTCTCTGGGTTTTTCGACCAACCCTTTTTGATTTCCGCCAATGGTTTTGGGGGCTTGCCATTGAAAAAGGGTTTCCCAGGGTTTGGGTTGGGCCCACCATACCTTAAAGTCGATTTTTGCTTTTTCTCTGTGAGTCAAGTAAAGTTTTCCTTCCCGATGCCTCAAAAACCCTTTTTCCACACTTAGGGGCCCAGTTTTTGGGGTGCTCAAACAGGGTTTTGGCAAACTGGAAGGGGGCTCTGAAGAAGCGCTCTTTTGTCTTCCTTTTTTTGCTCTTCCTCTTCCTCGCAGATTCCGCTTTGGCGAGGCGCGTGTTTTCCTTTTGGTCTTCCCACAGTTTTTTCCAAGCCTTGTTTTTCAGCTGGGAGTGGGGGTTTTTCCCTTTTTCTTTTTTGAGGTTGGTTTTTTTGGACCTGACTTGTCCAATTTTCTTGGGGTCTTAATTTTTTTTGGAGGGGTTTTCTCTTTGGGTAGTTTTTTCTCCAAAAGGCTTTTCTACTTTTGGCAACACAATGTCCCCTATTGGGGTAGTTTGTTTTTCCCGGTGCTTTCCCTATCAGTGCATCGATCTTGGACATTTTTGCATCCATTTCTCCCAAAACTTCAGTTTCGTTTGCTCGGGCAAGGGTTTATTTTCAGGCGCCCGGCAAACAGGGCCCGTGCCAAAATTTCCCCATTCCCCAACCAACCACGTGGATGTCCTTGGGGACTGGGGGTTTTAAAACCCCGGCCTTGGACTTCCGACGTCTTACCTGATCAGTGCGCTGCGCTCATTCAAAGGTCTTCACACATCCCCCTCTTTTTTCCGTGGATCTTCAAGCCACGGGGGTAGCGAAAACCCCTTTTCCCCAGACCCATGGATATTTCCCTTTTTTCCATGTTCATAGTTCGTTTTGGGGTTTCAGTCGTGATTGGGTTTAGCACCGATGGTTTATCATTCTCTCCCCCTTTCGGGGGAATTTCCCGGGGGCTCTTTTTTCCTTTTTTTCTTAGTAGCCACATTTGTAAGGCAAAGTGGGGAGCCAGCCCACAGAGCCCTTGGTTCTGGTCTTTCCCAGTGTCCTCCAGT
>CM031624.1:49917160-49932160 GCA_018398815.1 Conus ventricosus | reverse complement strand
TTTTGAAACTACAGCTTTCGAAACAGCAGCTGCCAGCCTCACCCCAACATTACCCATCAACATCGTCTGTCCACACCCCACAACATTATCATTGAGTATCATGGGAGGAATGATATCCAGCAGCACTGTCATCGTCGCCTCTTATCCATATCCTTAATCCATCTCTCCCATTAAATTTTTGTCTGTAGGCATCCTCCATCAGCTTCAGTGATTATCATTGTTCAACAATATTAGAGCTGAAATAATGAACGAAAAGCAAAAATAAGGAGGGGGATTGGAAGAAGGGGATAACTATCTTCTGCTGATGCGTATCGCTGTAAGCTGGACACAACAGAAGAACCGTACAGACTGTTAAGAGCAAGGGAGGGGGGGGGGGGGGGGGGGGGGAAGATGTGGTGGCAGGAGCGGGAGTGCTGAGACAGGAAGGGTCGAAGAGAACGAAGCAGAGGAGGAGACACTGAATTTCACATCAGCTTCCCTCTCTCTCCCCCTCCCTCTTCTCTAGGGAGATGTGTGCTTCTCTGTGTGCGTGCACACACGTGGGCGCATGCCTAATCTCTATATATATTGCATTTTTCATTAGTTACATGTACTACATAATTACGTCTGTTTCCTAGCATCTCTTTGATGGTGACAAAAAATATACCAATGCTACAAGAGAAAACAAAAAAGGGATATAGAATATTTAAATTCACCGCACCTCCAGTAGTGAACAATCATAATCACTTCTTAAGTGAAACTACGCCCAACGATAAAACAGAAACACAGTCTTGCACAACGACACCTTACTTAGAAGGTATTTTATATATATGTCTGAAGTCAAGAGCTTTTAAGTGTGGATCTGCATGGCGAGGGAAAGAAAAAGGAAGGAGAGAGAGAGAGAGCTGGGGGGTGAGGGAGGAGACAGAGAAAGGAAGAGAGAGAAAGAAGAGAGAGAGAGAGAGAGAGAGAGGAGAGAGAGAGAGAGAGAGAGAGAGAGAGAGAGAGAGAGAGAGAGAGAATGGAGGCATGGAAATAAATGGAGACAGAGAAGAAGAGGGAAAGGACTACTAAATTCATGTACTGAAAAATAAAACAGCAATACGTAGATGCCTCTTCCGCCCCTCACACGGATGCACGCACGCACGCACGCACGCACGCACGCACGCACGCACGCACACACACACACACACACACACACACACGCACACGCACACACACATGCACACACACACGCCCCCCTCCCTCCACTCACCCACCCACTCACTCATTCATATACGCACACAAACGTCTGAACATGCATGCCCCCCCCCCTCCACTCACACACACACATACTTGTTACATCCAAAAACAAAATCTGTATATGATCATTTCAAATGTACTCACGCCATTTCTCTCCTGAATTATGAGTCAATATCCATCTTTACATCTATTTTCAGGGTTTTTCCACTTTTCAACTTTGCCAATATTTTCCAATTTGATGAGCAAGTGGCCATCATTGCAGAGTGTGCACTAGCTTTCTACAACAGTGTGCAATTGGCCTGGGTCAAGTCTTCTGCTACAGTTATTCCGGACTGTTTCAATTTTCCCTAGGTGGTCAGCACCTCTCCTCTCTTCCTCCATGAACAAGACAAAAAATGATGGGGCACAGCCTCGCGCCTTCCGTGGTCATCCTCCCCGACTGGTGGGCTAACTCGAAATCAGCTGCTGACACAGATACACCTAGTTTTTGAGTAAACGCATCAACACATTTCTTGACACAGTCTTCCGCTGTCTCCTCCTGTGACCCTCTAATACCGCACACACGTACGTTCCACGAACGGCCGTGTTGATCATCGTCATTTTGTTCACTTCTAAGAAGGCTGGTTTGTTTGGAAATCTCAGCCAGTTGTGCTTTTCGTTCTGCATTCTCCGCTCGAGTTTTGGAATTCTCAGAGGAAAGTTTGTTCCTATCTTCTTGTAGGTCCATAACAGTGCCTTACATAACTTCTATCCTGGTGGTCATCGAGGTTCTTAGTCTCTCCTCTCTCAGTTGATGAACATCTTCCTTCATAGAGAGTGTAGTCAAAGCCACTTTAATTTCACATAAAGTCTCTTGCATTGCCATTTCATCCACACAACTATCTAAATCTCGTTTCTGTTTTTTATTCATGGTTCTGCTCTCTTGACTCGGGCTGGTGGTACTCGCTTCACTCGACAACGAAGATGATTTCCACTTTTCACCTGCTCTTGCCATAAAATATCTAGAAATGGTTGAAGTCATTTTTCGTGTATTCTCCTGCCATTGCACGTCTTAGGTTTAATGAGGTTTGCGTCCTTATAAACTTATTTGCTCATCTGTTTGAGAAAAAGAAAAGAACAAAAACACTGCAGCGCCATGCCCACCTCACCACTACCATCTGCATCAGTCCATCGTGCCACACAGAAGGCGAACACAACATGTCACTGTTTTCACCTCACCACTACCATCTGCATCAGTCCATCGTGCCACACAGAAGGCGAACACAACATGTCACTGTTTTCACCTCACCACTACCATCTGCATCAGTCCATCGTGCCACACAGAAGGCGAACACAACATGTCACTGTTTTCACCTCACCACTACCATCTGCATCAGTCCATCGTGCCACACAGAAGGCGAACACAACATGTCACTGTTTTCACCTCACCACTACCATCTGCATCAGTCCATCGTGCCACACAGAAGGCGAACACAACATGTCACTGTTTTCACCTCACCACTACCATCTGCATCAGTCCATCGTGCCACACAGAAGGCGAACACAACATGTCACTGTTTTCACCTCACCACTACCATCTGCATCAGTCCATCGTGCCACACAGAAGGCGAACACAACATGTCACTGTTTTCACCTCACCACTACCATCTGCATCAGTCCATCGTGCCACACAGAAGGCGAACACAACATGTCACTGTTTTCACCTCACCACTACCATCTGCATCAGTCCATCGTGCCACACAGAAGGCGAACACAACATGTCACTGTTTTCACCTCACCACTACCATCTGCATCAGTCCATCATGCCACACAGAAGGCGAACACAACATGTCACTGTTTTCACCTCACCACTACCATCTGCATCAGTCCATCGTGCCACACAGAAGGCGAACACAACATGTCACTGTTTCCACAGAAGGTAAATCAGCCGATTCCCGGACAGTAATTCTATGCACATAGTCAAACTAAGAAACACCTTCATTCACAGACTGCAGAACATGGAGGTGACAGAAAAGACTTGGAAGCCTGTCGTGTCGTGGAGCGTTCGTCAGACACGTCCGACCACTTCGGTGAGCAGAAGTCAAGTCTCTGTTTTTAGCTTGTTTGCTAGTCAGCAGGAAAGATAAGAAGTGATCTCAACCAAACTAAGTGGTCTTTGTTTTTAGCTGTTGTGACACTGATTTCCAAGAAGGGAGAGCACTACAACCCAGCCAACTATAGACCAGTGTCGTTAACAAGTGTGCCCTGCAAGATCTTGGAGCACATTGTTGTCAGCACTCTCATGGACCACCTCGAGCAGAATGGCATATTGTGTCCACAACAGCACGGCTTTCGTAAGAAAAGATCCTGCGAGACACAACTGCTGGAGCTGACCGAGGAACTGTCCGACAACACCGAGAGAGTGAAGCAGACAGACATTATAGTGCTGGACTTTGTGAAGACTTTCGACAAGGTGAACCACAGCCTTCTGATCCATAAACTTCACCATTATGGAGTGTCGCAAACAGACAACGTCAATAGATGGATAAAAAAAACTTCCTCTCCGGCCACGTCAAGCGGTGGTAGTCGAGGGCAGCACATCAGAGTTCTGCAGTGTACGTTCAGGAGTTCCACAGGGCTCGAGCCTTGGACCGTCGTTGTTCTTAGTATACATCAACAACCTCCCAGAGCAACTCACTGCGTGGACCAGACTCTTTGTCAATGACACCGCTGTGCACAGGGTCAGGACATCAGACCACGACACCAACCGACTGCAAGAAGATCTGCATCGGCTAGAGCTTTGGGAGAGAAGCTGGGAGATGTCATTCATCCAGACAAGTGTACCACCCTCCCAGTGACCCATAAGAGACAGCCCTTCACCAGCACGTACCAACTGCATGGACAGACACTCCAGACAGTGACGTCGGCCAAACACCACGGGGTGACCATTCAAAACAATCTAAAAGCACATTAACATCATCTGTGCCAAAGCCAATAAGACCCCAGGCTTCTTGCGGCGCCACTTGAAGAACAGCGCCATCCACCTGAAAGAGACAGCATACAAAAGCTATGTCCGCCGCATTTTAGAGTACGCCAGCACAGTTTGGGACCCCTCCTCTGACACACATGTAAAACAGCTGGATGCGGTTCAGAGACGAGAAGCCCACTTTGTGGTCAGTAGATACCACAACAGATCGAGTGTCACCGCCATGCTTGACTGACTTCAGTGGCCTTCACTCCAGCAGCGTCGAAGATTTAGCAGACTGGCCATGCTGTATAAAATACTCAATGACCAAGTCGACTTCGACAAAGCCAAGATTTAATCTGCCCCTGTCAGACAGCGTAGGGGTAATCAACACCAACTCCGCCAGCTGCAGTGCCGCACCGACTATCGTCAGGCCGCCTTCCTCCCCAACACCATCAGGGACTGGAACAATCTGCCGGATGAGGTGACTTGAGCCACCACTCTTAACACTTTTGTGTCAAGAGTTCACTGATCCCCTCTCTTTTTCTCAAAGAGATGAGCAATTAAGTTTATAAGGACGCAAACCTCATTAAACCTAAGACGTGCAATGGCAGGAGAATACACGAAAAATGACTTCAACCATTTCTATGGCAAGAGCAGGTGAAAAGTGGAAATCATCTTCGTCGTCGAGTGAAGTGAGTACCACCAGCCTGAGTCAAGAGAACAGAACCATGAATAAAAAACAGAAACAAGATTTAGAGAGTTGTGTGGATAAAATGGCAATGCAAGACTATGTGAAATTAAAGTGGCTTTGACTAAACTCTCTATGAAGGAAGATGTTCATCAACTGAGAGAGGAGAGACTAAGAACCTCGATGACCACCAGGATAGAAGTTATGTAAGGCACTGTTATGGACCTACAAAATGATAGGAACAAACTTTCCTCTGAGGTTTCCAAAACTCGCGTGGAGAATGCAGAATGAAAAGCACAACTGGCTGAGATTTCCAAACAAACCAGCCCTCTTAGAAGTGAACAAAATGACGATGATCAACACGGCCGTTCGTGGAACGTACGTGTGTGCGGTATTAGAGAGGCGCAGGATGAGACAGCGGAAGACTGTGTCAAGAAATGTGTTGATGCGTTTACTCAAAAACTAGGTGTATCTGTGTCAGCAGCTGATTTCGAGTTAGCCCACCAGTCGGGGAGGATGACCACGGGAGGCGCGAGGCCGTACCCCATCATTTTTTGTTTTGTTCATGGAGGAAGAAGAGAGGTGCTGACCACCTGGGGAAAATTGAAACAGTCCGGAATAACTGTAGCACAAGACTTGACCCAGGCCAATTGCAAACTGTTGTAGAAAGCTAGTGCACACTCTGCAATGATGGCCACTTGCTCATCAAATGGGAAAATATTGGCAAAGTTGAAAAGTGGAAAAACCCTGAAAATAGATGTTAAGATGGATATTGACTCATAATTCATAAAAGAAATGGCGTGAGTACATTTGAAATGATCATATACAGATTTTGTTTTTGGGGGGATGTAGCAAGTGTTAGTGTGTTAGTGTGTGTGTGTGTGTGTGTGTGTGTGTGTGTGTGTGTGTGTGTGTGTGTGTGTGTGTGTGTGTGTGTGTGTGTGTGTGTGCATGCATGCTCACACGTGCGAGTGCGTATATGAATGAGTGAGTGGGTGGGTGAGTGGAGGGGGGGGGCGTGTGTGTGTGTGTGTGTGTGTGTGTGTGTGTGTGTGTGTGTGTGTGTGTGTGTGTGTATGTGTGTGTGTGTGCGTGCGTGCGTGCGTGCGTACGTGCGTGCGTGCGTGCGTGCGTGCGTGCGTGTGTCCGTGTAAGTGGCGGAAAAGGGATCTACTTATTGCTGGTTTATTTTTCAGAACATGAATTTAGTAGTCCTTTCCCTCTTCTTCTCTGTCTGTATCCATTTATTTCCACGCCTCCCTTCTCTCTCCATTCTCTCTCTCTCTCTCTCTCTCTCTCTCTCTCTCTCTCTCTCTCTCTCTCTCTCTCTCTCTTCTTTCTCTCTCTTCCTTTCTCTGTCTCCTCCCTCACCCCCCAGCTCTCTCTCTCTCTCCTTCCTTTTTCTTTCCCTCGCCATGCAGATCCACACTTAAAAGCTCTTGACTTCAGACGTATATATAAAATACCTTCTAAGTAAGGTGTCATTGTGCAATACTGTGTTTCTGTTTTATCGTTGGGGGTAGTTTCACTTAAGAAGTGATTATGATTGTTCACTACTGGAGGTGTGGTGAATTTACATATTCTATATCCCTTTTTTGTTTTCTCTTGTAGCATTGGTATATTTTTTGTCACCATCAAAGAGATGTTAGGAAACAGACGTAATTATGTAGTACATGTAACTAATGTAAAATGCAATACAGATAGAGATTAGGCATGCGCCCACGTGTATGCACGCACACAGAGAAGCACACATCTCCCTAGAGAAGAGGGAGGGGAGAGAGAGGGAAGCTGATGTGAAATTCAGTGTCTCCTCCTCTGGTTAGTTCTCTTCGACCCTTCCTGTCTCAGCACTCCCGCTCCTGCCACCGGCTTCCGCCCCCCCCCCCTCCCCCCTTGCTCTTAACAGTCTGTGCGGTTCTTCTGTTGTGTCCAGCTTACAGCAACATGCATCAGCAGAAGATAGTGATCCCCTTCTTCCAATCCCCCTCCTTATTTTTGCTTTTCTTTCATTATTTCAGCTCTAATATTGTTGAACAATGATACTCACTGAAGCTGGTGGAGGATGCCTACAGACAAAAATTTAATGGGAGAGATGGATTAAGGATATGGATAAGAGGCGATGATGACAGTGCTGCTCGATACCATTCCTCCCATGATACTCAATGATAATGTTGTGGGGTGTGGACAGACGATGTTGATGGGTAATGTTGAGGGGTGAGGCTGGCAGCTGCTGTTTCGAAAGCTGTAGTTTCAAAAGGGGTGATGGGATGGTGTTGATGGTAGATATTCACAGATGATATTGACCAGAGTAATGATAGATAATGTTGATGAGATAAGTTAGACACAAACAAATGCGGATGGCAGCGGTCAATATGTTCCATTGATGGATGACGTTGACAGACGAGGCTGATTGATGACTTGGTGGGGAAACCGATGGCGGGTGTTGGATAGATCAATGGAGTGGATGAATGTTTTGACGGGTAATCTGAGATATTGATTTATGATATTAATTAATGACGTAGATTGGTGAGGTAACGTTGACCGAAGCTGAGAGATGAGTTGGATGAATTATGTTGATTTCTTAAAGAATTGATGACGTTGATATGTTATACAGTTTGATCATACTGGTTGGTGACTTAGGTGATCTTTAAAGCTGAGGTTGATCGGTGGCATTGACGGCAATACTGATGGATGATGATGGACCATTTTTGTATGCAACAGTGAAGATTCCACGAGAGAAAAACCATTTTGTCAGAAGATTATGTAAACATTCTCTCTCTCTCTCTCTCTCTCTCTCTCTCTCTCTCTCTCTCTCTCTCTCTCTCTCTCTCTCTCTCTCTCTCTCTCTCTCTCTCTCTCTCTCTCTCTCATATTTGTCAGTAGGAATATATTGCTGCTGAACAATAATCCCTGATCATGATGGATGATGCTGGTGAATAAAAGTTAAAAGGAGATGTGTGTGTGGGGGGGTGGGGGTGGGGGTAAAAGAATGATATCGATGGATATAATTAGAAATAATGTCAATCTTGTTGGGTATTGGTTATGTTTGCAACATATGATAAAAGTAACGCAGATTATTGCTGTTCATGAATGATATCCATGGGTAATGTTATTTAACTATGTTTGTGTTAGATTAATTTTATAGAAAATGCTGATTGGGGAGGTCAGCTCCATTTACATGTGCAGTCAATGGTTGACGTTGATGGAAGGTATTCATGGATGACTTGGATGAGATAGGCAGGATGGGTGATGCTGATAGGAGTGAGCTTGATGTGCATTGTTGATGGATGGAGTTGGCAGATGAAGCAGATTGATGACTTGGGGATCAATGAGATAAATGATGTAAAATATATGGATGGTGTGGAAGAATGTTCGATAAGGTATTAATTAGTTATATTGATACATGATGGTAACTGATGAGGTTGATTAGTAGTATTGCTAGGTGGGGTCGAGTGAAGTCCATGGGGGATATTGATGGCATCTGATTATGTTGAAAGATGATATGGATGTCTGAGGTGACAGATCAGGTTAGCTAGAGATGTTGAAGTGCTACCTGATAGATGTTATTGATGATCTGATGGACCCTCTTTTTCAGACATACAAGTAATGTTCTGTTTGAAGAGTTTGTCACAAATTGATATAGGTGGACAGGCACGGATTCATGTGCACGCACATGCACCTCCCCTCCACCCCCCACGTCCCCCATCCACCCCACCCACCTTAAAAAGGTCCTTTTTTCAATTTTCTAGATCAGCATGGAAGATAATGAGGAGAAATTTCTCCTATGTTCTGCTCCTCTTTCCACGTAACAAGTTGTTCTTTAGAAGCCACTACAACTTTTTCTTGTCATACGTTTACGGACGATTTTTCTCCTTTCTGTGTCATTACTGCCGTGAGTGTGGTGATTGTACGATTTGATTATATTTTCATTAAGTTTATGTCTGTGATGCTTAAAGGCGAAGCCAGTGGGCGATACTGCTGTGCACGGAAATGGATGATAGGGACGGGGGACAGGAACTGCCAGTGCTGATTGAAGTTGATGTTTGAGTTTGCTTGTGTCGTTTTTGCTTGAAAAGTTGTTACTGGTAGTCTGTGCTTTTTTAAACTTCTCCTTTGTATTGTTTTAATTTTGAAGGGAAGTAAGAACCGTCGATGGGCCATGTTCATAAGATATGCAGAGTGGCATTAAGAGGTGTGGATGATGGGTGTTGTTTAGACGTGACTGGTTCTTGGGAATGAAGGTTAAGTCATTGATGCTTTTGTTGTTTGAATAACCCTTGAAAGGCTTTGGCAACATTATACTTTTCATACATAACCTTATTTACCGGGAGATTTTCCCCTCTGATCCTGTTTCTTCATTCCTTATTTGTCTTTAGTTATTCACTATTTTGTTTTCTTACCTCTTTTCTCGTCCCTTCTCATGCGCCTTCACACGCATACGCCTCCCTCCGCTGTCGCTCCCCCCCCCCCCCCACACACACACCGAAACATTTATCAAACATGTTTTACTTTCTGTTTTGATATCTTATTAAAAATACACATGGTGCAGAATCCCACTTACACCCTCCCCCCATCCCTCCGTCCACTCCAAATCAAGCTTTGCACGCTTCAAAACATGAGACGCCACGAATATTCCTGTCCTTGCAGACAGTCAGTTGAATGGTTTTCATAGGTACATTGAACTGAAGGCACACATACGCGCGCGTGAGCATGATTCTACACGCCATCCACATCAGCTCACCACTTTCCTTTCTTTTTTTGTTTGTGAGTGTGCGTGCGAGGGTGCGTATGTGGATGCATGGGTCCGTGATGTGCGTGCGTGAGTGAGCGCGCGCGTTTTGTTTATGTGGCGTGTGTGTGTGTGTGTGTGTGTGTGTGTGTGTGTGTGTGTGCGCGCGCGCGTGCGTGTGTGCGTGTGTGAGTGTATGTATGTGATTTGTTCACTTAGTTATTATGCCTACAGAATAGAAAGCATACGTTACACCTTTCTTGAAAGTCAGGCTTGTCTTAGTTTGACTTTGCTTTATCTATATTTCCATTGCCTTAACTGGTATCTTTCGTCCTTTTTCTTGTTGTTGTTGCTGTTGCTGTTGCTGTTGTTGTTGTTCTTGTTCTTGTTCTTGTTCTTCTTCTTCTCTGCGCCTGTTGCTTGCCTGCTCTGGTCAAGCAATTGTGACTCATTTTTGTACGTGTTTGTAGTCTGGTAGATTTTATTTTTTCAGTATGCATTTGCGTATGTTTGTGTATATGCATTTGTTTTTTTCTTTCATTATTGTTGCTGTGTCAAAGGCTGTATGTAGCACAGTTGAAAACAAATGGGACACTTTTATGGCTGAGGCGAAAAAAAACCCATAAAAAGTAAGGATATTTAAAGAGGAATGGAGTCTATAGCGATATCATCTCTGACCTGGCAAGGTCTCGGGGGACACCCCAAAAGAAAGGATGTGTTTCAATTTTTAAGACAAAATAAGTACTCTATTTATTTTCTACAAGACACTCATTTCACTAGTAAATTAGAACGCCAGATAAGAAGTGAATGGGGTTATAAATGTGTATTTGCCTCCAACAATCCTCGATCAAGAGGTGTTGCAATACTCTTTAGTAATAATTTTCAATTCAAAACAAAGAAAACTATTACAGATGCTCATGGTAATTATATTCTTGTAACTATTAATACAATGGGAAAAGATTTAGTGTTATCTAATATCTATGGACAAAATAATGACGAACCGTGTTTCTTTGAAAACATAAAATCAAAAATAGAAGATTTAAATGTCCCCAATATAACAATGGCAGGGGTCTGGAACCTGGTCCTTAATCCTAGTAAGGATTATCACAATTCTAAAGATGTTAATAACGCTCGCGCACAGGAAGAAGTTATGGAAATTATGTCAAGATTAGAGCTAGTTGATATATGGAGAGAGCTGAACCAAGGCACGAGGCGATATACTTGGAGAAGACCAAACCGTTTCAACAAAGCAGGCTAGATTTCTTTATACTGTTCAGCACGTTAATCACTTACATAGAAGATGCTGATATTTTGTTCGGATAAAGAACAGATCACTCTTTGATATACATATTTTTTAAGGCATTAAGGCTTCTGGAAATTTAAATCTTCTCTTAAGAGACAAGCAATATGTAAATCCGGTTAATGAAACGATTGAAAGAATCAAGGGACAATACGCATTACTGCTTTGCAATGAAAACTTGGTCAGTAAAATCTCAAATGATCAAATTCAGGTCTGAGTTTCTGACCAATTATTTTTAAAAACTCTATTGAAATAAGAGCAGTAACAATGACATTCAGTATTCGCAAAAAATAGAAAAAGAAATGAAAAAGAAAAGCAAATTGAAAAAGCAATACAAGACCTGGAAAGCAATACAAGGGCTCACTGGAAACAGACTTTGAGATTTTGAAAAACGACAAGGAAGAGCTGATAGAGATAAGAAAAACGGAATGATACCATCCAGCGCTAAATGGGCATCCTATGGGAAAAAAATATGCAAATATTTCTGTTCACTGGAGAAAAGGAACTTGTAAGCAAAAGAATGCTTAAACCTGTCACAGACCAAAGAACAACTCTGACGGAAACGGATAATATGATAAAAGAGAAAAAGAACTGTTATGAAAACTTGCACGCGGAAAAGGAAGTAAGTAATACTGAGATTGGAAAATATGTAGAAAATCTACTTAAAACCAAGTCAGTTAGAATCCGAAGAATTCGAGGGATTAATTGTTTAAAAGAAGCTAACAAAGTCCTAAAAATTATGGAAAATAATAAGAGTCCTAGAACAGACGGCATGACAGTAAACTTCTTGAAATTCTTCTGGCGACAATTAGGAGGTTTTGTTGTCCGTTCTCTTAATGAGGTATACAGCGTTGGAGGATTGTCAATAAAACAAAAATGAAGGAATAATAATTGGTCTTCCAAAAGGAGAGAAACCGCGAGAATCCTTAAAGAACTGGAGACCTATCTCACTTTTAAATGTAACATACAAAATTGCTTCAGCCTGTATTGCAAACAGAATAAGAATTGTTTTACCAAAACTCATAAACGAGGATCAGACGGGATTCGTTCCAGATAGATATATAGGAGATAGTTTACGAACTATGTAAGATTTAATTCATTATTTAGAAGTGAATCGTTTACAAGCTTACGAGGGTATTAATTTCTATCGATTTCGAGAAAGTTTTCGATTCAGTTAACTGGTCATGTATTAATAAATTCTAGGTGCATTCGGGTTCGGGAAAAGAACACAACCAAGACCTTGGAGCCTCGATGAAATAATGGGAAACCAAAGTGTGTCTGTATAATTTACTTCTTCTTCGAATGTCATGATTCGATGGAGTTGAGGTAATAACTTACGGCATGCGTATCCGTGTATCATGTTTGTGTACATCATTAATGCCATTTATATTGGAATGTATTCGTTGTGTGCCCATTTAAAAGATTTTTCTTTTAAATCGTATTGGAAAAAAAAAGAAACATGGAGGTTGCTGTTAGACTCATTGAAAAGGGGGATGATCACAGGTTGTCAGACAGACAAAAACGCTTCCAACATTTTGAGCTTTTTTTCTCTCAAAAATTTCAGCGAAGTTTGGAAAAGAAACATCACACATAGACCCGGTTTGATGTGACACAAAAGCTGTAGTGGCTGTTAGTTCTAAAACTGGTTAAGAGAATAACGGGTGATAGTTTTGAGATAAATCGAAGACTTTTTTCCCTTGTCATTGCCTGATTTTGTTTGAACATGTTAAAAGACCAAGGGCATACAGAAGTGCGCACACCTCCGTCAGGGTCGCACAGATCATGGATCCGCCCTCGGATCCGCCAGATCTGCACTAAAATTTGACAGATTCGTCCTTGGGCCACATTGCATCTCTCCACATCGTTGGTTGAGATCGGTTTTTACCTTTCCTGCTCATTAGCAAACAAGCTAAAAACAAAGACCACCTAGTGTGGTTGAAATCAGTTCTTAGCTTTCCTGCTGACTAGGAAATATGCGAAAAACAAAGACCACCTCGTTTGGTTGAGATCGGTTCTTAGCTTTCCTGCTGACTAGTAAATATGCTAAAAACAAAGACCACTTAGTTTGGTTAAAATCAGTTCTTAGCTTTCTGGCTGACTAGCAAATTAGCCAAAAAGCGAAGGAACCATTAAATGAGGGTGAAAAACCGCTTCCTCGATGGAAGTCATGAAAGAAATTGAAAAAGAAGAAAAGAAAAATTATCTGAGAAGTGCCTTCCACAACAACATAAACACAATTTGTAAGCCTTAAATTGGTGCCCATGAAAGTTTATTGTCATGTTATATATATATATCTATCTATCTATATATATTCATGTCTATCTGTCTCTCTATCCATCTATCTTGCATATATATATACAATACATACATACATACATATATATATATATATATATATATATATATATATATATATATATATATATATATATATATATAATCAATGTCTACATCTAGGCTAAAAATATTCAGCAAATCTTGGATAAAGAAAGAAAATACAAAACAATGACATGGGGTGAGAAGAGACTGCCATTAATGTCCACAGAGATTATTCAGAAAAAAAAATCATCAACCATGAAACAAGTACGTATTGTTCAGTTTCTTTTATCTGTTGTTTTCATCAATTCCCATAAGTCTGTTTTCCCGTACCCTTTCTATTTCCTGAAATTATCAAGGAGTTCTTTGTCTTTTGCTTTCCTGATTATGGACAACCTCTTTGCGTTGCTTAACAGGTGAAGAAAACACACAGATGTTGCACTTAGACTCACTGAAAAGAGACATGATCACAAGTTGTCAGACAATCAAAAGCGCTTCCCACATTGAGCTTTTTTCTCAAGAATTTCAGCGAAGTTTGCAAAAAGTAACATTACTCATAGACCTGATTTGATGTGGTAAAAAAGCTCCAGTGGTAGTCAGTTCTAAAACTGGTTGAGAGAATAACGGGTGATAGTTTTCGGACAAATTGGAGACTTTTCCCCCTGATTTTGTTTGAACAGACACCCCTCATGTTCTTGTTTAAATTTTGGACGATGTAATGACAGCAAGTATGACTAGAAATTAAAGACAATCAAAACCAAGTAGTTTCAGAAGACGGAGGTAACGTGGGAGTCTAGTGGATCGAGTTGTTCAGTTCTAGTGGCACAAAGAGACGGAGAGTGAAGCAGGTCAGGCAGAGGGCGGCACGTCGTGGTTCAGAGGGGCATGGAGCATCAGCGTCTTCCATGACATAAGTGTGGATGATTTCCTGCACAGCGAGGATCGTAACAGCATCCGTCCCTGAGGGTCAGAGCGATCGGGTCAGACGCTATGTCGTCGGCTGCGGCATTCCTGCCATCAGATGCTGGACCCAGAACCACACACACACACACACACACACACACACACACACACACACACACACACACACACACACACACACACACACACACACACACACGCACACACGCACGCACGCACGCACGCACGCACACACACACACACACACACACACACACACACACACACACACACACACACACACACACAGGCGCGCCCGCACCCCCCCCCCCCCCCCACACACACACAGAAAGAATAAGGTTGAAATGCAAGAAATGCAGGCAATGTTTCTTTTGCAGCGATGTATTAAATATTTTATTTAAGGCGACGTCTGTCGAGGTAATCCTCTCTTATGGCGTTATCTGTGAAGGTAATATCCACTAAGACAATGTCCGTTAACGTTCACGGGACATCGTGCTTGACTGCATTTAACATAGGGGGGCGATGGGGGGGGGGGGGGGGGTATATGTATGCGAGTGCATGCGAACGTGAGTATGTGCGTGCGTGCGCGCGCGCGCGCGTGTCTGTGTGTGTGTGTGTGTGTGTGTGTGTGTGTGTGTGTGGTGTGTGTGTGAGGGAGAGAGAGAGTGTGTGTGTGCGTGTGTGCACGCGCACATGTGTGTGTATGAGTGTGTGTGAGTGTGTGTGTGTGTGTGTGTGTGTGTGTGTGTGTGTGTGTGTGTGTGTGTGTGTGTGTGTGTGTGTGTGTGTGTGTGTTGTTCATTCGTTCGTTCGTTCTTTGTTTTTACGTCTTTTCACCGTAGGTGATATTAGACCAAAGTGTGCATGAGTGAGTGCTT
>CM031624.1:49899660-49909660 GCA_018398815.1 Conus ventricosus | reverse complement strand
AAGGATGATGCCCGATGTTTTAGTTTACCGTTACATCCGTTACTAACGGCTGTAACGGCCTGTAACGCTTTTTCTTCTCCATGGAATATCTCAGAAAGTACTTGGCTGATCTTTGTGAAAATTAGCAGGTATGTGCTTTATGGGTCACGGATGATACCCGATGTTTTAGTTTACCCATTATAGCCGTTACTAACGGCTGTAACGGCCTGTAACGATTTTTCTTCTTTATAGAATATTCAAAAAGTACTTGGCCGATCTTTCTGAGAATTTGTAGGTATGTTCATTATGCGTCACGAATAATGCCTGATGTTTTAGTTTACCGTTATAGACGTTAGTAACGGCTGTAACGGCCTGTAACGCTTTTTCTTCTTTATAGAATATCTCAGAAAGCACGTGGCCGATCTTTCTGAAAATTTGTAGGTATTTTCATTATGGTCACGGATGATGCCCGATGTTTTAGTTTACCGTTACATCCGTTACTAACGGCTGTAACGGCCTGTAACGCTTTTCTTCTCATGGAACATCTCAGAAAGTACTTGGCCGATCTTTGTGAAAATTAGCAGGTATTTCATTATGGGTCACGGATGATGCCCGATGTTTTTGTTTACCCATTATAGCTGTTACTAACGGCTGTAACGCCTGTAACGGTTTTTCTTCTTTAAAAAATACTGAAAAGTACTTGGCCGATCTGTCTGAAAATTTGTAGGTATGTTCACTATGGGTCACAGATGATGCCTGATGTTTTAGTTTACCGTTACAGCCGTTACGGACGGCCCATAATGGTTTTCTTCTTTATGGAAAATCTCAGAAAGGTCTTGGCCGATCTTTCTGAAAATTTGCAAGTATGTTCATTTAGGTCATAGACGATGGCCGATGTTTACCAGTATAGCCATTACTAACGGTTAAAGCAGCCCAAGACGGTTTTACTCTTTATGGAAATCTCACGCGTATTCAATAAACTGGGTACGTTATATGCATTGCATCTGTTTTATACTTAAATGTTGAATCACTCTGATTTTGATTCTTATTTGATGCAGCGTGTATGTCAGTGTGTAATGTGTCCAATGTTGGTATGACATATGGAATTCTGGTTCTCAGTATGAATAGTAAGATCACCATTGCATCCGTGAATATAGGAATACCAAGCATATGAAACAAATAAATGCAATGAAGTTAAAAGGATTTGTAAACGTTTATAAAGTAATCTAGGTAAAGGAGAAAATACTTTTTTTATATGTTATAAAGCGGAAGTTCTTTTTTCTTAATGGGTGCTGATTTGTCTGGCCATGATAAGTTCTCAATAACTTGTGGAGAGATGTATTCAGAGCATGTAAAGAAATAGGTAAGACTGTTTGTGTCAAAACTGCAGAAATACTCTATTCATAGCCTTTGTTTTGTAAATACGAATTTGAGGATTGGGGACAGATTTTTTTAATTGGATCGAAAATGGTGTATTCTGCGTACGGAATCTTTTAGATGAAATGGTGACTTAAAAAAAAGTGTTGTCTTTTATTGATAAATATAATATCATACAGATTTTGTGATATATAAACGGTTACATTAATGTGTGAAAAACATTCAAGACAAGTTGGAGTATAAATAAAATGTTGTACAGAAGGTAGGTCAAGTAAATGATTAACTGTATATGTTCAGTGTCAAGGGAATGTCTAACTTTATTACGATTTACGAATCAAGACTCTCCAGAGCCAACTTTTTGCCACAAATGGAATGCAAAATTACTGAAGGATGTTATTGGGCAAACACTTTTTCAGAAAATCCGACAGATTGAAATATATTAAGTTAAGATGGTTTCCGGTAAGAATTATTAATAGAATACAGGCAACCAATACTTTTTGCAAAACATGGGCATTGAAAATTCAGAAATGTTCTTGTTGTAGAAGAAAAAGAAAGCATTTCACGTTTTCGTCCTTACATGTCATTCGGTGTTTTATTCATGTTTGTGTGACATATGTGACATTCATGTTCGTTACACAGTGGCTCCCATATCTTCTTTATTGAATTAACGCATTATTTTTTCAAGGCTTCCAAATGATATGGCAACGGCCAGTTTTCTTTGATTTCTGAGTTTGATAGATTCGTTTATAAAGTAATCATAGGTAGGAGAAAATACTTTTTTTATCAATGTTATAAAGCGGAAGTTCTTTTTTCTTAATGGGTGCTGATTTGTCTGGCCATGATAAGTTCTCAATAACTTGTGGAGAGATGTATTCAGAGCATGTAAAGAAATAGGTAAGCTGTTTGTGTCAAAAACTGCAGAAATACTCTATTCATAGCCTTTGTTTTGTAATACGAATTGAGGATTGGGACAGATTTTTTTTAATGGATCGAAAATGGTGTATTCTTGCGTACGGAATCTTTTAGATGAAAAATGGTGACTTTAAAAAAAAGTGTTGTTCTTTTATTGATAAATATAATATCAATACAGATTTTGTGATATATAACGGTTACATTTAATGTTGTGAAAAAACATTCAAGACAAGTTGGAGTATAAAATAAAAATGTTGTACAGAATGTAGGTCAGAGTAAACTGATAACTGTGATATGTTTCAGTGTCAAGGGATGTCCAACTTTTATTACGATTTACTGAATCAAGACTCTCCAGAGCCAACTTTTTGCCACAAATGGAATGCAAAATTTATGAAGGATGTTATGTGGGCAAACACTTTTTCAGAAATCCGACAGATTGAATATATTAGTTTAAGATGGTTTCCGGTAAGAATTATTAATAGAATCGGGCAAACCAATACTGTTTTGCAAAACATGGGCATTGAAAATTCAGAAAATGTTCTGATTGTAAGAGAGAAAAGAAAGCATTCACGTTTCGTCTAAATGTCATTCGGTGTTTTTATTCATGTATTGTGTGACATTATGTGACATTATGTTCGTTACACAGTGGCTCCATATTCTTCTTTATTGAATAACGCATTATTTTTTCAAGGCTTCCAAATGATATGGCAACGGCCAGTTTCTTTGATTTCTGAGTTTGATAGATTCGTTTATAAGTATCATAGGTAGGAGAAATACTTTTTTTATCATGTTATAAAGCGGAAGTTCTTTTTCTTAAATGGGTGCTGGATTGTCTGGCCATGATAAGTTCTCAATAACTTGTGGAGAGATGTATTCAGAGCATGTAAAGAATAGGTAAGACTGTTTGTGTCAAAACTGCAGAAATACTCTATTCATAGCCTTTGTTTTGTAATACGAAATTGAGGATTGGGACAGAATTTTTTTAATTGGATCGAAAATGGTGTATTCTGGTACGGAATCTTTTAGAATGAAAATGGTGACTTAAAAAAAAGTGTTGTCTTTTATTGATAAATATAATATCAATACAGATTTTGTGATATATAACGGTTACATTAATGTTGTGAAAAAACATTCAGACTAGTTGGAGTTATAAATAAAATGTTGTACAGAAGGTAGGTCAAGTAAACTGATAACGTGATATGTTCGTGTCAAGGATGTCCAACTTTATTTACGATTTACTGAATCAAGACTCTCCAGAGCCAACTTTTTGCCACAAATGGAATGCAAAATTACTGAAGGATGTTATGTGGGCAAACACTTTTTCAGAAAATCCGACAGATGAAATATATTAAGTTAAGATGGTTTCCGGTAAGAATTATTAATAGAATACGGGCAACCAATACTGTTTTGCAAAACATGGGCATTGAAAATTCAGAAAATGTTCTTGTTGTAAGACAGAAAAAGAAAGCATTCACGTTTTCGTCCTTACATGTCATTCGGTGTTTTATTCATGTTTGTGTGACATATGTGACATTCATGTTCGTTACACAGTGGCTCCCATATTCTTCTTTATTGAATTAACGCATTATTTTTTCAAGGCTTCCAAATGATATGGCAACGGCCAGTTTCTTTGAGTTCTGAGTTTGATAGATTCGTTTGCTTGTTTCTGTCACTCTATCTTTTTAACAATTATTGTTTTTACCCTTTGAAAAAGGTTTTCAATATGCATTGCAGAATTGTGTGCATTACTAATGGCCTGAATGTACGTACATGATACACCAGTCCTTAATGTTCTACTGTGTGTTGATATTCCAAGTCTGTTTTGCTATCATAGCAAAACTGGAATTATAGACCCAGTCTAGATTTTCTCTATGAAATAAAGTACTCGTTACATTATACGATGTACCAAGGTGTACGTGTATTTTTCTGTTGGGTTTCATTACATTGTGGTCTCAAGTGGAATGAAAAAGCAGATGGATTCTTCTGTTCCACTCAACAGTTTTATGAATGAATCTAAGTTATGTGAATAACGTTTGCAAACAAAAGTAACCCTCTTCAACCAAAGTGGTCAATAGATCCAAAACGTCAAAAATTTGAAGACGTAATCTCACTGCCACACAATTTTTCTCTTCATCATGCTCGCCTCATAGTTGTGTGAATGTCATTTTCCCTATTCTTTAACAGTTGTTTATGTCCTTAACTACTTCTTATCACAAAATCGTCAAAAGAGTTACTACTACGGTGAAACATGCGACAAATTTTCGGATTTTGACCTCAGCATTCAAGTCGAATATCTCAATAGGAAATAGTAACAGGGCTTACACTTAAAAAGAAGAAACCATGTATTGTACTACAATTCTGCATTACACTGTTGACCTCATTATTGAAGGGAACATTATCATTGATTTGACAGGCTGCTCGACCATTGGTTTGAGTGACTGTAAACTAGATTAGGGATGTAGAATCGTGATCAGTCAAAGTTGTATTTTTATTTATTTGTTTATTTAGTTAGTTAGTTGTTAATTTAATTATTGTAATTATTTATTCATTTAAACCATTCCAGGGGGAGGGCACTGATGAGTAATTTACCAATTAATCTGAAAAAGGGGATGGTGATGTCCCTCAATTCTTGTACCTTCGGCACCAAACTTTGAAGGGCAGAAGAACATTACAGAGTCCTAAAAGGTTGAGACTGATAGAAGTAGATGATCGTGTCCCCAAGGGGTTCGCATCTTCAGCGCAGAAATTGGACAGAGAGACGTGGATGGAGACAGACCTCTGAACGTGCTGTTATGTGCTGCTGGAGTAAATACAGCCCCAACAAAACATCAGACTACCAGCTGCTGATTACAGACCTCTTAACACGTTGTTATGTGCTGGTGGTGTAAATACAGCCCCAGCGAAACAACAGACTACCAGCTGCTGATTACAGACCTCTTAACACGTTGTTATGTGCTGGTGGTGTAAATACAGCCCCAGCGAAACAACAGACTACCAGCTGCTGATTACAGACCTCTTAACACGTTGTTATGTGCTGGTGGTGTAAATACAGCCCCAGCAAAACAACAGACTACCAGCTGCTGATTACAGACCTCTTAACACGTTGTTATGTGCTGGTGGTGTATATACAGCTCCAAGAAAACAACAGACTACCAGCTGCTGATTACAGACCTCTTAACACGTTGTTATGTGCTGGTGGTGTATATACAGCTGCTGATTACAGACCTCTTAACACGTTGTTATGTGCTGGTGGTGTATATACAGCTGCTGATTACAGACCTCGTAACACGTTGTTATGTGCTGGTGGTGTATATACAGCTCCAAGAAAACAACAGGCGACCAGATGTAAAATCACGCAAATCCATGGAGCCATGAAAGGTAAAATATAAAGATCGTGTATTATTCAATTGAAATCGCGTTTATCGCAATACACGAATCTTGAAGCGCGATTCATCTGAATTCAGGTTTGTTTTTCGTGCCCACCTTCTACGTTTATTACTTATATCTGTATCCAGAATAGCTAAAGTTTTCAAATTGTTCACAGGCTGGAAAAAAGCAGTCAAAATAGTTTCCATCCGATGGAGTTTTGCAAAAAAAAGGGAATAAAATCATAAGAATCAAGACAGATAAATAAAACTCACTTGCTGGCGATACTGTTTAACGTCCGTCTGGTCCGCAGCTGGTCAGGTGAATGCAGATCTGGATGAGCCACGTACGTTATATGCCTTGCGTTTGCATGCAGAGGGATTAGAGCATGTTGAATTTGGTGGGTAACACATGGTGAAAATATGAAATGACTGGGCGTGCAGCTCTCTCTCTCTCCTCTCTCTCTCTCTCTCTCTCTCTCTCTCTCTCTCTCTCTCTCTCTCTCCTCTCCTCTCTCTCTCTCTGCATCTGTCTGTCTGTCTGTCTGTCTGTCTCTCTTATGTTTCACTATCATTTCCTTCAGCATGTTCTGTCCATGATAGAGGGACAAGAAAGCAGCCATGTGATGTTAACTACAGGGAGGCAGATGGAGGGGGAGGGGGGATGAGGGGTGGGAGTGTTGTTTGCAGTCCTTTGACGTCAATGGTTTACTTGTTCACAACAGCCAGAGCAAGCAAAGAACGAAGAAGAGAGGAAAATTAACGGGGTAAAATTGGGACTGTGGCCTACTGGCCTACACACACACGCGCGCGCGCGCGCACGCACACACACACACACACATGGACGCACGCACGCACGCACGCACGCACGCACACACGCATGCACGCACGCGCACGCACACACACACACACACACACACACACACACACACACACACACACACACACACACACACACACACACAGAGTGCCTTGATGTCTTCCCTTTCCCTATATTTATTACTCCTTCTGCTTTTAAACTTCTTGCCTACCGCTTTTTCTCCTACCGCTCTAAGGATTGTCTTCTCTGTCCGACGTGTAGTTCTCCTCCTGCTCAAATTTCTTCTCCTTCACGACCTCTGTTCCTCTCCTGCTCTGTCTGCTCCTCTCCCACCTCTATTACTACTCCTGCTCTAATGTCTTCTCCTCTCCCACCTCCATTACTACTCCAGCTCCAATGTCCTTTCCACTCCTACCTCTATTACTGCTGCTGCTCTAATGTCTTTCCTCTTCGACCTCTGTTACTGCTCCTGCTCTAATGTCTTTCCTCTCCTACCTCTATTACTGCTCCTGCTCTAATGTCTTTTCCTCTCCGACCTCTATTACTGCTCCAGCTCTGATGTCTTCTCCTCTTCGACCTCTCTTCCTCCTCATCCTCTAAATTCCTCTTCTCTGCTACCGGCCTTTATTACTGCTACTACTCTAATGTGTTTTTCTCTCTCCGCCCTGTAAAGTCTTCTCCTGACCTCTCTTCCTCCTCCTGCTCCAATGTCTATCCTCTCCAACCTCTCCTTCTCCTCTTGCTCTAACGTCCTCTTCTCTCCAACCTCTCCTTCTCCTCTTGCTCTAACGTCCTCTTCTCTTCAACCTCTCCTTCTCCTCTTGCTCTAACGTCCTCTTCTCTTCGACCTCTCCTTCTCCTCTTGCTCTAACGTCCCTCTTCTCTTCGACCTCTCCTTCTCCTCTTGCTCTAACGTCCTCTTCTCTTCAACCTCTCCTTCTCCTCTTGCTCTAACGTCCTCTTCTCTTCAACCTCTCCTTCTCCTCTTGCTCTAACGTCCTCTTCTCTTCGACCTCTCCTTCTCCTCTTGCTCTAACGTCCTCTTCTCTTCGACCTCTCCTTCTCCTCTTGCTCTAACGTCCTCTTCTCTTCAACCTCTCCTTCTCCTCTTGCTCTAACGTCCTCTTCTCTTCAACCTCTCCTTCTCCTCTTGCTCTAACGTCCTCTTCTCTTCGACCTCTCCTTCTCCTCTTGCTCTAACGTCCTCTTCTCTTCGACCTGTATCATTCTTCCTACTCTAATGTCTTTTTCTCTTCGCCCTCTAATGTCTTCTCCTCTTTGACCTATATTTCTCCTCCCAGACCTCTACTTCTCATCCCAGACCTCTACCTCTCCTCCCAGACCTCTACTTCTCATCCCAGACATCTGTTCCTCCTGCTCTAATGTCTTCTCCTCTTTGACCTCTCTTCCTCGTCTTCCTCTAAAATCCTCTTCTCTCCGATCTTTGTTACTGCTGCTAATCTAATGTCTTCTTTCTCTCCCCCTCTAATGTCTTCTCCTCTTTGACCCCTATCCCTCCTCCTGCTCCAGTGTCTATCATCTCCGACTTCTCTTTCTCCACTTGCTCTAAAATCCTGTTCTCTCTACCTGTGTTACTGCTACTACTGTAATGTCTTTTTTTCTTCGCCCTCTAATGTCTTCTCCTCCCTTACCTCTATTACTGCTGCTGCTTCAGTCACTTCTTTCCGCCTTTTAATATCGTCTCCTTCCCCACCCCTATTTCTCCTCCTGCCCTAGATGTCTTTCCTTCCCGACCCCTATTTCTCCCCCTGCCCTAGATTTCGTCTCCTTCCCGACCCCTTTTTTCTCCTCCTGCCCTAGATGTCTTTCCTTCCCGACCCCTGTTTCTCCCCCTGGCCTAGATGTCTTTCCTTCCCGACCCCTGTTTCTCCCCCTGCCCTAGATGTCTTTCCTTCCCGACCCCTGTTTTTCTCCCCTGCCCTAGATGTCTTTCCTTCCCGACCCCTATTTCTCCCCCTGCCCTAGATGTCTTTCCTTCCCGACCCCTATTTCTCCCCCTGCCCTAGATGTCTTTCCTTCCCGACCCCTGTTTCTCCTCCTGCCCTAGATGTCTTTCCTTCCTGGACCTCTATCAGGACCAATCAACAGGAAGGGCAACTTGCCAATATCATCATCATCCTTATTGCTGCAATAACGTTCACTTGTCAGTATCCTGATTCCTGTGGATACAGACTAACATGCATGGGGATACGCCAATATCATCATCATCCTTATTGCTGCAATAACGTTCACATGTCAGTATCCTGATTCCTGTGGATACAGACTAACATGCATGGTGATACGCCAATATCATCATCATCCTTATTGCTGCAATAACGTTCACTTGTCAGTATCCTGATTCCTGTGGATACAGACTAACATGCATGGTGATACGCCAATATCATCATCATCCTTATTGCTGCAATAACGTTCACTTGTCAGTATCCTGATTCCTGTGGATACAGACTAACATGCATGGTGATACGCCAATATCATCATCATCCTTATTGCTGCAATAACGTTCACGTGTGAGTATCCTGATTCCTGTGGATACAGACTAACATGCATGGTGATACGCCAATATCATCATCATCCTTATTGCTGCAATAACGTTCACTTGTCAGTATCCTGATTCCTGTGGATACAGACTAACATGCATGGTGATACGCCAATATCATCATCATCCTTATTGCTGCAATAACGTTCACATGTCAGTATCCTGATTCCTGTGGATACAGACTAACATGCATGGTGATACGCCAGTGTCAACATGTCTATTGTTACTGACTGGTATAAAGGGTGGCATATCAGTACAACTATCTATATCAGTATCATTTAGCATAAAGGGTGATATTCCAGTATCATCTTCAACATTGGTACAGACTAATATAGAGGATAATGTGTTTTTACCATCGTCCCTGTCGGTTGAAACTGACACAAAACTTGATGTGTCAATGCAGACAATCCTGTGGGTAAAGTCTAACATCAAGGGTGACAAGTCAGGACCATCATCTTTATCGGTATCAACTGACATCAAGCGTGGTATATCAGTGTCATCGTCCATGTCAGTATCAGCTAACATCAAGTGTGATATATCAGTGTCATCATCTATGTCAGTATCAGCTAACATCAAGGTGATATGTCATTGTCATCATCTCTGTCAGTACCAACTTATACAAAGGGTCATATGTCAGTGCTGCCATCCATATCGGTAAAGATTAACACGAAATGTCATATTAAGCAACAGCATGTTTTAGGTTTACACTGATGTTAACACTGGAAGAGGTGGTTATAGAAATATGGATTGAAGGGGGGAAACAGAAGTGAGAAAACACCTGACGTGAGGGGGGGGGGGGGGGGGGGGGTTCACACAGCCAAAGCAAGAACAATAACTGCAAAATAGAGTAGACTGTCGATAACCAGGGTTTAATTTTATATTTCATTTCTAAATCAAAGAAGCCACCGCTTCTGCCCAGACAAAGCCACCGCTCTTGAGGTATTTGAACCAGCAACCTGTTGGGCCAGTCGTACCAGAGCCGTCGCTTCT
>CM031624.1:49874660-49894660 GCA_018398815.1 Conus ventricosus | reverse complement strand
GCGAAAGAGACCCATCATTAGGCTGTCACCCAATCACTTAATTTATGCTCTTCTACGACTTGACACAGACAAGAGGTCTTCGTTCACACAGAACATAGCACCCAGTTAATTAGTTGTCAATGCCAACAAACCAAACAATGCCACATAACTTCTTCGCCTCCAGTCAGCTGTCATTATTTTATTTCCAAGCCGGCTTCATGGTGGGATTCTCTCGAAGTGCAGATTTTATTTTGGTGGTTAGAGAGATGGCTTCTGAAACTGTTATTGCTAGTTTTGAAAGTTGCTTGTACTTTCCAAACAGGCGTGTAGTTCTCCTCAGTTTATTTATCCATCTGAGAGAATGCTGCAAGTGGGATTCTACAAAGTTACAAAAATTTCTTCTGTTCAATTCACACAGCCTTTCTAACCACTTGCCATATGCTAGATAGCTTCTTAGATTTTGATTTTCCTTCAATTCAAGGATTGTTTGACTTGTGGCGATGATTGTTTCTACTTCTTCAACAGTTTTGTTTTCATTATACTCTGGAATTGCATTCAGTGTGTTTTCAACTAACAGCCTGTCTTCAACCTTCGAAAATCTTAGTTTTTCTAACAGATTTTTTCCTGATAAGTGTATAAGCTTTTCACGTTTTCTTTTCCGTCTTGTCTGAAAGACAGCAGCAGGTTGCTTTGGTAACTGATTTTTATGTTCTTTGTTGTAACGTTCCGCCTCTTTAATTCCTCTTTGCTTCAAAACAGATTGCACTTCTTTCCAATGTTGTTGAATAGCAGCATAATAGTCAAGGTGCTGTTGAATTCTATTGTTGTATTCGCCTATAGGTTCACCAGTGGCTTCATCTCCCCAATCAATAGTTAAGTCTTCTTCATCATCACTGATCACAATTGTTTTTATTTCTTGGCTAAGTCCTGTTGATTGCTCTGATTTTATGTCTCTAAGTAAGTCAGACTCCTGGGAACTCTCGGATTCCATCTAATTGTACACTTTCTATAACAATTTGTAGACACAAAAACTTAACCGCCTTCTCCCCACTCGATCAGAGAACACACTGTGCTGTCAAACTCAGTTGGAGTCATGAAAGGAAACGTTCATTGGCCGCACTCCAAAACCGGTCTTGAAGGACCAGCTTTGGCATTAAGCCAAGTGCCCCACAGTAAGAACATGTAAAGGGAGGAGATAATAGGGGCTTGCGGCCCTCTTACCCACCGCCCATCTTACCCACCGCCCCTCTACCCACACCAAGTTCTTAATTAAGTCACTTCTAAGTTCTTAACTCAAGTTCTTAATCAAGCAACTTTTAAGTTCCTACCAAGTTACTTCTAAGTTCTTAGCTTAAGTTATCTCAAGTTATTCTCAAGTTCTTAATCAAGTAACCTCTAAGTTTTTAATTAAGCCGCCTCAAGTTCTTAGTTAAGTTTTTTAATCAAGTCACCACAAGTTCTTTAATTAAGTTCTTAATCAAGTCTCCTCAAGTTCTTGATTAAGTCGCCTTAAGTCACCTCAAGTTCTTAGTTAAGTTTTTAATTAAGTCACCGCAAGTTCTTTAATTAAGTTCTTAATAAGTTCTTGATCAAGTCACCTTAAGTCGCCCTAAGTTCTTAACTTAAGTCATCCCTAAGTACAACCAAGTTCTTATTCAAGTCAACTTATAATTTTTTTATTAAGTTCTTAAAGTATTATTGCATCTGAAATGGATCAAAATGATCTTTTGTTGTTGGCGGTTCTGGCATGCTTTTGTGTTCGGCTTCTGTATTTAGTGGCAGAGATTTTTTTGACTGCTTCGGTTTTTGCTGTCGTTGTTTATATATTTTATAACCGTAATAACCACCCCCGCAGCAATGCCGCCAAAAATTACAATTGCTTTAAGTACAATATTCCATGAAGACTTTGGCGGCGTAGGTCTTGAATCATCTTGTTCTGGTGTTTTTATAGCTGGCGTTGAAACAACTGGCTGCGGCTCTAGCACTTTTTCATTATGGGCTATAGTCTGTGATTGTAACTGTAAGTTTTTTTGTTTGTTCCACTCTGCCAATTTTTTTCCTGCTGCAACGCGCCCAGGCTTTTTACTGGTCACTTTCTCCACCGGATTCAATGTTTTCTGATTCTGCTGATTTTCTGGCTCGGTCATTTTTTAGGGTAACAAAATCTATATGATTAAAAGTAATTAATCCCATGATTAGCGGTGACAATAATGTTCCAAATCTGTAATACAGATCACATCCTAGAGACTCTAATGACTTTGTTAAAACTGGATCCTGCGTTAAATCATACATAAAGTCTTGTTCAGAATCAACAGGCGCAAATTTACTAACTAGTTTAGTGTACAAACTAAGAACCGTTTGCCCGACACTTTTTACCATTCTTGATCCTAGTTGTGCTTCATACCTGTTATGATACTTTACAATGTCTTGTGGCGACATTTGTTGAATTTGTTCTATGCTGAATTCATTGCCGAGGAACTGTTTTGTTTTTCCACATGCTGCCAAAGAATACAGTCTTTCCTTTTTGGGCATAATAGCTTGGTCATCAACTTGATCATTTGTAATCATAAGTTCAGGAAGGTTTAGGCTGCCCTGTAGCTGTAGCAGATCGTCGCCGTTCATGTTTTTTATTAATTATAATTATTTTATTTTTTAAAAATGAGCACCGAAAAAACTGTTACCAACCTTGTATACCATTCTGCTGTTATTGGAGGCCTAAGTGTAGGATACACAATGCTTGGTAAAAGCCTGTTAAAAATAAAACCAGCAGATCTTGGCAAACTAGACTTTGAGGATTCAGCAAAGCTAATTGCTGTTATAACAGCTTCATTTGCTACGAAAGATTTTCTAGTTAAGCAAGGAATGATTCCAGACAGTATCAATATGTAAAATTAAAAAATACATTTATAAAAATGGCTTCGCTCGTAGTGATGATTGGTGGCGCTGTGGTTAATGCGCTCGCTTTTAGCGGAAGTAATTACGCATTTAGTAAACTGCGGGATGACGGTGAGAGAAAAAGACATAACAAAGCTATGGAGCAACTAGCAGCTGCACAAGATAACTATGAAAAGCAGAGAATTGAGCAGTTAGATTTTATTAACGACAAACTGAAAAAACAGGGACATGCAGCTTACACATTAAAGACGTTGATCAGGCAATAAAAGAATATTATCTTGTAACAGGCAAACCAATCGAGACATCGCCCCCACCAAAATTCAGTGACTTTTATCATCCATCAGAAAAACAAAAGATGCAAGAAATCGTGTTTATCGTCTTTGGCATGACCGTTGTGTATTTTGTTGCACATAATATTGGCTGAATAAAAATGAACAAAATCTATTATTCGCCGAAAGGATATTGGAAGGGAATCACGGCAATAAAAAAGCTAAGCCAAGCAGCGGGAGTCAGTGAACAAACAGCAAAGGAATGGTTATCTAAACAAGCGATTTGGCAAATTTATTTACCTGCCCTAGACGAATACAGAGACCACACTTTGTGAATACAATACCGAACGACGCCCATCAAATGGATCTTCTATATTTACCTCATGATACGATTAGACGAAAAAGATTTAAGTACGCACTTACAGTCATTGACATAGCTTCAAGATACAAAGATGCAGAACCATTAACACAAAAGAGTGCTTCTGCTGTTGCTGTTACCATACAACTAATATACCAACGAGGCCCGTTAACTTATCCTCGCATGATTCAAGTCGATGATGGAAAAGAATTTAAAGGCCAAGTAAATCAATTATTGTTAAAACATAGAGTTACCATTAAAAGAGGCATTCCAGGAGTTCACAGATCACAGGCTTTAGTTGAAAACTTTAACAAACAGTTATCCGAAAGACTTTTCTCCTACCAGTATCACAGAGAGCTGATTGACAATTCTCGCAACACAGAATGGGTTAGAAGACTGCCCTCAGTTTTGCGCGCAATGAATAATGAAGAATTTAAAGGTCTAAAACAGTACAAGCAATCAAAAAACAAACAATAAATGTTGCTGAAGACTCCAGTACAACCAGCAAACTATTACCGTTTGGTTTAAAAGTAAGGTACCTTTATTTACCGGGGGAAGCAGAAGGGGACACTCGCATCAGGGCAACAGATCCAGTTTGGAGTGTTGATCCATACGAAATAAAAAGAATTGTAAAGATGAATCCGCCCGTGTATTATTTACGAGAAACTGACACAACAAAACAACCAGCTCCACAAAGATCTTTTGTGAAGGAAGAACTGCAGATAATCCCACCAGATACAGTTCGCTTTAACTGATTTACGTAAATATATTTGAGTTAAAATGGAAGCTCAAAAGGAAGAAACCTTACGTATTGAAGCACAGAAGGAAGAAACAATGGCAGAGAAAGAGGCCTCAAAATTAATGCAAGACTTATCTAGTTATATTACCCTTATTAATAAAATATTTAAGAAGAATAATAATTTTACGCTAGAACAGCCAGACAAAACCAAATATTATAGTTTTCTGGCAGGTCTTGACATGATAAAAGAAATTCGAAAACATTTAGCAGTAATGGGTAATAATTTGGGTAAATTGGAAGGGGATATATTTGAGGCCATGCTGTTCTCCAATGCCCAATTGCATTTGAAACCTCTAGATTAACAAATATTTGTTTAATTAATTTACAAAAATATATTTGGGTTTAAAATGGAAGCTCAGAACAAAGAAACCTTACATGAAACTAAAATGGAAACAAGAATGATAAATGAAGAGAACTTGGAATTGATACGGGAATTATATGATGCGAATTCTATTATTAAGGACGCATTTACGAGGATTTATCGGTACCTGGCAATGCATCCAGATCACCTACAACCCAAATTCCCAAATTTTGATCATCAGATATGGGGTAAAGAATATCTTGAAATATACTGAACAACATTAAAAACGCACCGTTTTGATTTGCCGATTTCCCATTTGGAAAAAATGTGTATTTGGATTTGGTATATTAACACAATTTTTTAAAGGGGACACAGATTCACACTGCCTCGGTTTCTCCGCGCTTGCCAACGTTCGTGTGACGCCCACGTGCAACTCGCCCAAAACACTTTTTTTGCCACTGGGGCCGAGACTGAACGTAGCTCATCTGTTTCTTTGTCTCAAATGGTGAGTTTGAAGTCATGCCGACTGGAAAACGGTATCAGTTGTCATTCGACCTGGCGAAGTGGTCCGAAAACAATGCCGCGACTGTCTATGCAAGAACGCGAGCGAGCCATTGGAATGTTGATGGTCGGCATGTCATCGAGAGAGACAGCCAGACAACTGAACTGCAGTCACTCAACAATTGTAAGGCTATCACAACGTTTGGCAGCAACTGGTTCCACCACTGATCGGCGCTGAACGGGCCAACCTTGTGTTACCACACCAGCGCAAGATCGATACATTCGACAGCTTCATCTTCGTAATCAATTCCTTACAGCAGCAGAAACATGTCGCCAGGTGGTTGGTCGACGGGGTCCAGTGTCTGGACAAACCGTTCGACGTCGATTGCAAGAATCAGGGCTCAATGCAAGACGCCCTCATGTTGGCCCAGTCCTCACCCGTAGACACCGTCAGCAACGCCTGCAGTGGGCCAACCAGCATCTGCCATGGACACGACGTCAGTGGAGAGCTGTGCTGTTCTCTGACGAAAGTCGCTTTGCGTTATCTCATGCTGATGGGAGAATGAGAGTCTGGAGGCGTGTCAGGGAACGCTGCGCCAACTGCTGCGTGTTTGAAGCCGATAGATGGGGAGGGGGCAGTCTGATGGTTTGGGGGGCATTCAGTCATGACTACCGGACACCTCTGTACTTTTTTGACAACCATGTGAATGCCAACACGTACCAGCAGGTGCTGCAGAACCAGGTCGTCCCACTGTTTGGCCAGCACCCGGAGCTGCAGTTCTTCCAGCATGATAATGCACGACCCCACACCGCAAGAGCCACCGCTGCGTTTCTCCAGGCGAACAACATTGCCGTGTTGCCCTGGCCATCTCTGTCCCCTGACATGGCTCCCATTGAACACGTCTGGGATGAGCTGGGGCGTCTTGTGGCCCGTGGAAGACGTCCACAGACTCTCGATCATTTGAGGCGCGCACTGACCGAGGAGTGGGATGGACTGCCACAGGCGTTCTTGCACAACCTTGTCTACTCCATGAGGAGGCGCTGGCAAGCGTGCATCGGGGCAAATGGCGGACACACTCGGTATTAGAGCTCGCGGACGGACATGCTCGTCGTGGTGTACTTTTTGACAGGGACCCTAGTGAAGTCACCAGCGAATTTCAGATGAATTCGGCCATTCTTGTCAAGAACAGACATTTTGTTTAATTGAAAAATGGATGCGTAATCAAATATGCTTACTTTCATTAAATAATTCTGTACTACCAACGTTGTCTGGGTCTTTTGGCAAGCGGTGCGTTTTTAATGTTGTTCAGTATAATAAAAAAAATTCGAGCACATCAAGCAAACATGAAAAATAATTTGACCGATTTGTATAATGATATGGATGAGCTTATAACAAAACTTGAGGAAAAATATGAAGAAGGTATGTATTTATAACGTTCTCCAGTGTCCAATCGCATATGAAAACTCTGGATCAACAAATACTCGTTTTGTGTTTGTTCTATCTAATGACTTCTTTGTTACAACAGTTGTGTTGATCTCATGTAGATTAGATCGCAGTTTTACGTTGTCATGATGAAAAGTATGTTTATTGAACAATGCTTCTTTGTAGTTGTCATGTGATATGTTTGACTGCACAACACTGCGAGATATTCCCTTTGCTTTCTTAATGGTTTTCTCCTGGCTCGAAATACTGTACATTTTTGACCTTAACCCAACAAACTCCTTAATCACCCCTCCAGATAATTCATCCTTCATCTTCCTAAAACCTTCTTGTTAACAGATGAATGCAAAGGCGAATCTTTAGGATAATCAGATGTGTCATACCATCCCGCATGCCCTTTAGCTACTTCTATTTCCATGTCTTTATAGATGTCTTCAGTAGGGATATCTATAACAAAACTGTCTGTATCTGTGTAAAGTACTCTGGACTCAGGATACAAGGGCTTAAAGTAGTCATAAAGAAATTCTAACATCAAAAGCTTTGATAATTCTAAAACAGTAAACCCAATAAATACAGGTTTGTCCAATTTGACTTTTTTTCTTCATCATTATGCCAAAAAGCTGATCATGAAATCTTCTGAAGTCCTGATAATTAGGTTTTGAAGTCAGTTTAATTGCTTCGTTCTCTTGGTGACCAATCTGACATCTTTACGCTTGTGCGGATTTTCCATAGTCTTTCCGAAACAGCTGTTGTTCATCAGCTTAAAAAAGTCTTTTTCTGAAGCATCTGTGGATTTAGTTCTAAGATCAGTGTTCTTCATGATGTATGGTTTCATGAACTGTTCTTGATCAAAAGCAATTATACGATGAACTGCTGTCAACTTCAAACCATGTCTTAAATAAAATTGTAGAAGTCTGTAATGACAGACATAATTTTTTTTGTCTCGAAGATTAGGCACAAGTTTAGGCGGCTCTGTTGGATTCATCTTTAGACTTTCTGCCGCTAATGGATAGTCATTATGTAGGTCATGGAGTTCCTGAGGATATTCTAAGTCAACTTCTAGAATGCATCCACGCTGTTGATCTGGCGTTAAACTGCTCAACCACTTTAATGCTCCTTGAATATTATTTGTACCGCCGTCTGTGTGCATTTTAAAGTTACGTAATGGAAGCGATTGCGCCATAGCCCAACCATACAGATTGTTTGCATCTAAATACATGAGATAGTTAGACCTTTTACTTGGATCATAGTTGTCTAAGTATTTGTTGTTTGCTTTACAGTAATGATGCGACGCCATACTAATTCCTCCACGCAATCCGTTTTCAATCATCTGAATCATTGGTAAATCTGACAATAAATCAATCTGTACTCCAGTAAACTTTAAGAAAGCATCCCCGCTCATCCCGGGCGCAGAAATATAATGCGCGGGATCCAGGCTATAATGTTTCATGCAGGTCTTTCTATAATTTTCAAAGACGTCCGCCAACAAACATACATCGGCCATCAAGTATGCATCATGATAGTCTCCCATCGTTTTACACTTTAACTTCTGCCACGCATCTTGAGCATGTTGGTAATCAGAATCACTGATGTCCTTTCCTCTAAGACTAGAAAAGAACGCGCCTTTAGGAGGAAGTGTGTCTTCATCAAACCTTTCCCAACTGTTCATGTACTCATAAGGGTAAACGCCCTTTCTAACAAGAGTTGGGTCACAATATTCTTCTGTTATTGGGCAGGACTTTAAGGACATAGCCAGTGACTCTAATGATCCCATCAGGTGTTGCATAGAGTCATAAAAAGACATGTTATTTAAAGTGAAACACATGTACTTTTCTGATGACTGTGCAATGCATGCTACCCTGAATTCGCTGGTTACTGCTTTCATTATAAGATGAGAGTCGTAACCTCGCAAGTTATGAAAGAAGATGGGAAGCTTCCATGTCTTTGGTTCAAACTTTAGTTGAAGATTGCATTTACTGTGCGCTGCTCCTCTGAACTTTCCGCTAATGTGATCATGGTCTCTTACTGTTGGATTGGCTTCGTCTGATGAGAGGCCTAAACCACAAATCCAATAATGTGTGGCCGAGTCATACTGTTGTTGATCTTCAGGAGTCATAATAATGTCTGAGAGATTCAGTTTATTAGAACAGGCGTTACGCACTTGCTGCATGCGTTCTAAGAAGTATTCTGCAGCATCTGGTCCTCTATACAATTCTGGCTCTGAATGGACGCCATCCGACCTGACAACGATGAAGGCAAATGAACAAATCTGATGATTACTCATTAAGACTGTTTTTTCGGAGTTTTTGTGGCGCTGGCCCTTCATAGGGAACAATAAGCGACTCAAAGTCTGCGTAAACTACGTATGGAGCATTTTGTAGTTTTTTCCAGTTATTAAAACTAACTTTACTGCCTTCTCTCGGCGTAATTAGTTCTGTATTACAGTCAGCTGGGCTGATACAATGTTTCTTATGTTCACTCGCGGCTTGAACGGTTGGAATTCTTGTTAAACATTTTCTACAGAATTCTTGTTTATTTTTATGCTTTGAAGTATGCGCCAATAATCTACTCATTGTTCGTATCAATGTGTAATGCGGTAGCCCTGTTGGTGAAAACATTAGGAGTAAGTCCACATGGCTTTTGTCTGGTTCGCCAATCGATGGACTGTTTTTGGACACTCTGATGGGTTGCAGATTTGTTTCCTCATCCCATGTGTAGATATTAACAGTTATTGGTTTGTTTTGTTCTTCAAACTGATCAATTTTGTCCACGCTAACAGGAAAGGATATTCCACTAAAGTTAAGATCATTGCTGTAAGGTTCATAGTTAGACACTCTCTCTGCGTTTTTGCGGGCGTAATGCAGCCTTGCAAGAACACACCACATAAAACATTTGTTGTCCGAATTCTTTATGTTTAGAACTGCTCTTTTTGCGACTAATGCTGGAGGTAGCGGAATGTAAGCCTTGCCTACAATCGGCTCATACTTAGCCTGTTTTAATCTGATCTCTAAGACTTCGCCCTCTGCCCAACCAGAGCCTCTCATTTTGGCTTCTTCAGCGGCCGCATCAAACTGTGCAAGCAGTTGGTCTGCCCAACCAGGCGTTAAGTCATTATGAGAAAGAATAACCTGTTGTTGAGTCGAGACCCAGACTTCTAGATTTTCTTTATTTATTGTTATATAATCGATTAAAACAGCTAACATTACTTTAACTGGCGGGTCTATTGTTAGTTTACCTGGAACTTGAGAAATAGCATGAACAACACTTGCCTGTACGTTTGTAGGATCAATGACTTCTAGATTAATATCATTTAAAGCTTTTGATAAACGCTCTTCCTTAAGCATTCCTTCAAACAATTCGTCCGGTCCTTCATATATCTTATCCATGTTGAGTTTTCTTTTCTAACTCAAAATATTTATTTAAATTTTAAAAAAAAATACTTAATCAGAATCAATATCAACGGTCTTTTTGGCTTGGACTCATAAACTAAAGTATAAACGCCCTTTGATGTTGTTAATGTGAGCTGTTTAGAACAGAGTTTAATGTCTCGTTTACTTTTTTTAAACATTCCTTTTTTATCTGCTCGGTGTCTGGCTGTTGAGAAAAACTTGCCCTTGCCTTTTTTTGAAGATCAAACTTTTGTCTTTTATAGTCATCAAAATCGGCCTGTAAACGACTAAATTCTTCATCCGTGATGTTTGAGTCAACTAGCGCTTTATTTATTGTCAGTTTGAACGAACTAAGTTTAGCTGTTATTAGTTGAACCATAGCTGTGTGCTTTTGGAGTTTAGTTTTTAATTTTTTGCTAGCAGAACTTACAGCTAATGAACACAGGCCAAGAGCTAAAGACAAACCGCCTAGAGGTAAAGCTGCGGGCGCACCTACGCCTGTTGCTAAGAGACCTACACTCGTTCCTGCTGATAGACCACTCAAAGCTGATGCTCCAGTATTAACATATGTAACAGCATTAAAGGCAGCAGAATACCTTCGTTTGGTTTTGCTGTATTTTGAAAGGTCTTGCTCTAGTTTTTGTTGCATTTGCGTAATGTTTGTTAATCTAAAGGTTTTTATGTTTGGGGTTTCTACTATCCCTTCTTTTGGTGGCTCTGGTGCTGTAGGCGCATTTGGATAAACCTGCACAGACATGCTTTTTATAAAATAAAAATAATTTAGTATTGTATATCTTTTAATCTGTTATCTTGAATATTCAGCTGCGCATCATATATTAAAAACAAATGTACATTAACGGGTTTTTCGCCATCTTTTTCTTTATCAATTTGAATGTTTATTCCGTCTTTAACAGTTCTCCCACTTCCATGCAACTGATTATCCTCTGTCGATCTTAGGTCAATCCATAAACCGTATTTTGTTGTTAAATAATCATCGAGCCTAACACTGTGAAGGTGAAGATCTTTAGACACAAGGTCTACCGTTGGGCTTCTACACCTCCCACCCCCAAACAATTTTCTTATTTCGTCAAAATGGTGATAAGGTCTAAGCCCGCTAGCGTAGATTTGGTTAGGACTACCCTCAATCGAACATTGTACTTTCGTTATTTTAGGATTAATAAACTATTCACTTCCTCTTTTGAATGGTTCTTCATCTTCACACAACAATAAAATACCTTTAAGCGATCTTGCTGCGGCACTAAAACTAAAATTCCATATAGTGTCTGCCCTGCTTCTGGGATATGTTGTATGATGAATCACTCTTTCGTAATATATTGCTAATTTTGACTGATATTGTTGCTCAATCAGCCTTGCTAAATTAGGGTTGCTAACAACGTCAAACTCTAACGAGATGTCAGAAATGCTGTACTTTGCTTCGGTGTCTGATGATCTGATAACACGTTTGTATTCATTAAAAGTTAGTTCATATGACAATCTGTCTTTTAATGCTCCTTGAAAGTATGGCGCATGCGCTTTTAACAACTCAAAATCTAAGGGAATAGAAAAGCGATTTTCATACGCAAAATTTACAGCTACATACTTTTTGCCGTCTTTAACATCTGCGGCGCCTATTCTATGTTTTAGTGCTTCTTCATTTTCGATTCCTTGAAACGCAAAGTCAGCCCTTTCATTCCTGGTTAGCCATAGATCAGAATAGGTTAAAAATATGTCTGCATTGTGTAAAGAAAATATTTCTTGCCCCTCAAGTTTTATAGAAATTTTCTTAACGATTGCCCGTCCTAGATTCTGGACAACTGTCCTGTTTGGGTCTGTTGCTGATTCGAGTTCTATTTTGAAAGTAAGTTGCGCAGAGCCTGGCACAATCACTTCATCTGCTCCTAGGTCTGGAAATTTGACAGTAAGAATTTGATCTGCATCAATAGCAGATGGATTATTTGGAACAGTAATATTCCGTTTATTTCCCTTCACACCAAAGGGCTCTTTCAGTCTTCTATGCGGGTCGAGAATTGAACCATATGCTTGCGACATTTTTATAAAACAAAATAAAAAGTTTATTATTTAAGAAACATGGCAGGCATTGAAGGTGAAGAAGATTATGATGTTTTTGATCCTGGAGACGACATGAGTGAAACGGCTCCTTTGATACAGCATCGCTCAGCGCTGTCATTGCGGCGTGAATTAACAGAAAGTACGATCAAAGAATTTTACAAAAGATTAGGCCTAGAACCTCCCGAATTTATAGACCCTAATGATTTTGAAGTAAAAGATGATGGCCATTTGTATGTGAAAAACGACCCAGGAGAACCTGTTCAGCTTACAACTAAACGAGACCCGTCAAAGTTTTATGCCATAGGTACAATTAGACAAAGACTCCCTGCGAGCGTACAAAATCGCGTTGGCATTGCTAAACCAAAATTAGATAGGGATGCGGTTGCTAAACTTCAAAACACGCTACAAGAACTTCCAACAGATAACCAAATGCAAAACATGGAACTTAAAGATTTAAGTCAAACAGCAGACAAATTAATAAATGCAATAGAAGCAGAAACCAGTTTTTCAGAAGAAACAGCATTAAAAACAATACACGACCCCCCGATACCCACGCGAGAATTAGAGGCCCTTAATCGTGCTGTAAGAAACACCAGAGGCGAATTAACAGACAATTTAGCAAGACTGGGTGAAATAGATGAGGAGATAAAAAGAGAAAAAAAAACTCGCCGAGGCTGATGACGCCAACTTAGGGCCTGGTGTTAAAAAAAAAATAACCCAAACACTAAAAGAGCTTAAACAAGAAAGATCAGCAAGACTAAAAGCGGCGTATACTGACCAAGAAGAATTACGAACTCAAGTGAGCAGAATAAGAGAAACTACCCAAAGAATTTTATATGAAAACACAACGCTAGCAGAAAGAATAAGAACGCTGTTTAGAGTGCAAGGAGTCACATTAGCAAGCGTTATAACGGCCTTAGGATTTGCAATAAGTACACTGGTGATGGCTATTACAGGCGGCGGTGGTCAAATCCCAGTGCCTCCATCGCCATCGCCTCCATCACCACCTGATAAATCATGGGTAAAAAAACAGCTTGATCATCTTGCGGGTTTATTAAAAAAAATTAGCCAGTAAAGCCGTGGACACTTTACCGGGTATATTAGGGGGTGTTGTTAGCTGGCTTTTGTCTACTGCAAGCAAAGTAGTTGGCTTTATGGCCGAACACTTATGGGCATTAGTTCTCTTAATAGTTGGGTTAATTTTTAGTCAGATAAAGACCAAGTAATCCTAGGCAAGTTAATCCAAAAACAAGCGCTGTCTTTTCATATTCATGGTCATTATTTTTTTCGTGGTCTTCAACGGTCTTCGGGCTTTGGGCCGCGGGGATTGGATGACTTATTCTTGGGGGGTCATCTTGTTTGCTTACTGCTTGCAATATTACTGGCTCAGAATTTATTTCGTTTTTCCCAACTTTCTGTTCATTGCCTGCCACGAGGATTTCATTATTGTAGTTTATTATTGTACCTATCTGGAGCCTGAGGTCAGAAGGCAGCATGTATAAACCAGTGCCAACAGCAAAGTCTACTTTCGATCTTGCGTATTGTAAAACATTTTGGTACCTTTTAATACTTGAAGGCAAATCAACTGTAGAATTAATGGCGTCCTCTAAATTTGCTAAGTATTGTTTTTGTGCATCAAAACCAGTAGAAGGATCAGTTATGCTCGATCTCGTTTGTGCTTGCGAGCCTAGCAAACACCAAACATAAGTACGAACAGAGTCGTTTATTCGTTCTATTCCTGCTTTAGTTAGGCCCTTAGAAGTGTCTAGGATAAATGTTGTCCATGCTGTTTTATGCTCTTGCTCTATGGACCCGAGGTGAACAGCTGTGCCTGAAGAGAAGATGTGTAAGGAGGATTCCAGTTATAGTTATACTTTCTGTGCACGCCCCAAAATAAGGGGTGCCTAGACCATGATTAAGATCCAACTTTTGTCTAAAGTCTGTCTTAGCCTTAATATTGAATTCGTTACAGATCCTTTCAAAAGCCTTCATGTCTATTCTGTTGCTAAATGGATTAAACGGTTTGTCATTTGGCAATGGCGCTTGCAGTTCAGTCAAAATACGTCTGAAGGTGTAATAGAAATGAAATCTATACACTGACCTCACCAAAGGATCAGGATGATTTAAATGATCAGCATACGACACTCCACACCCAGTTGATGCACAAAACACAGCAAAGTTTAACTGGTTCTGATAAAACTGCATCGGATGACTGAACCACACTTTCGCGATGTAGTCTTTTTTAATAGGGGGGTTAAGATATCTGTTTAATGGAGTACTAACCTTTACTTGAAAGGCATCAGACTGAGTCACAGAAATGTCAAGAGTATCAGTTGTTATATTTTTAAGATTGTAGTGCGGCCCAACAGAATATTTTGCATTAGTATATTTGAATGCACTCATTTTTATTTCGTTTAAAAAATGTTTGTAACAATAACAACTCAAGACCGTCCTTCGTTTTTAGAACATGCTATTGATAACAATTGCGGAACCAGAATGGTTGCACTTCATGAATTTTTTACAAAGTTTGTATGGTTTAATATAAGTGAATCCAAGAAGAATAATAAGATTAAAAAATATGATAATAGAGGACAATTAGTTAGCCAGTTAACCATACCTGATGGTTATTACGGGTTTGCTCACTAAAAGAAGCAATGAGTAACTTTGACATTACTCTCAAACTTAACAATGCGAATCTGAAAACAATGTTGACCTTCAAACCTGAAGAAGAAGTAGGTTACTATTTTGATGGAGAGCTAGCTAAAATGTTAGGCTTTACAACTGCCAATCGACCCATTCATAGTTTTAGAGTTACGCCAAACAAAACTACTTATGAGGGAGAAAATCCGCTCGATCTTGCATTACATTCATTACTCTATGTTCATTTGGATGAGCTGAGCACTGATGAAAACTTATATGATGGAAGGCCCTCAACTGTTTTAAGAGCTCTTCCATCAGGGAAAGCTGCATATTGCGATTATGAAATTATACAATTCCCTAATTTACAGTTTAAAAGATTAGTTTGGGGGAGGGTCGGATCATTTAATATAAAAATTGCAGACAAAACAGGGAAAGTCGTGAAATGTGATAACCTGCACATTGTTTTGGAAATAACATAATAAGTTGTACTAAAAAATGTTGCGTGGGCCAGAAGAATCAGGAGTTACATTAGCGCCTGTGAGGTGTATAACTTTAGAATTAAAAGACCTTGCAGACGTTGCGGACTTTGAACAGAATGGTGAGATAGGCGCTTTGTATGGGTTTGAGTACACTAAAGATGGTGATTATAAACGCAAAGAGGTTGGCGACAACAAAAAGTTTCCTAAACTAGAACAACTGCGCAATGTAGAAGCAAATAATGCTGGCCAGTATGAATATAAAATAGTTCGAAAACCTGACAGCAAATGGCACTTAGAACCGTATTTAGAATGGGACATTAAATTTGAATTCATAAGCCCATTTACATTTTTTAGCCGTCAAAAAAGTTTCAGAAAAGCATTCAGCTCTGGCCCTTTACATGTAAGCTTATGCCAGAGGACAATAGTCGGAAAGAGATCGAAATAAAGCCGTATGGGAATAAACAGTACATCCTCCACAGAAGAGAATCAGTTTTGAAAGATGCTTCTACAAAATTACAGTTCATTCCACGCATGAAATTAGGAGACACGTTCACAATGATATTTGAAATTTCTGTCTTAAAAGATGAGGGGAGGAATGGGGTTGTGGGCGTTAGTGACGTCCTTTAAAAGGAATTCTAATTAGCTGGCAAAACTTAGGACGTTGAAAAACTTAAAGTTACTGTCGTCGTTCTTAACAACGGTGAGGATATTAAGCTCATAACAACAAGCAACAAAATCAATATTGGCTTAAATAGAAACAATCTTACAGAACTAAATTGGATTAATCTTACACATTTAGATCTTATAGGATTTTATTATACGGAACAAGTTTTAACAGAGAGCATGATAAAAACAATAACTGGATTAGATTAAATTCGGTTATAAAACTATGGAGCAGACGACTTTGGTGTCAATGCCGATGTTAAACCTTATGATAAAAACCCCTCATTGTTCGCTGATTTGTGGACAGACTGGTTGTGGAAAAACAATATTTATCCTCGACCTATTACAAACAGTTTATCGTTATAATTTTGATCATATTGTGATTTTCTGCCCAACACTTAAATGGAACAAAGCATATCATGATAGAAGGTTTATATGGACAGATGATGACATATATTTAGTTGATCCTAGCAATAAACTGAGTGAGTGTTTAGAACACTTTTATAGACTGTTTGAAGGAACGCAGACACTATTTATTATAGATGACTGTTCGGCAGAAAGAGACATAGTTAAAAAAAGAAACACTTTGTCAAAACTAGCCTTCAGTGGAAGACATGCTGGGATAAGTGTGTGGATTTTATGTCAAAAATATAACTCAGTTTTAAAAGACTTTAGAGAACAGTTAAAGACTGTAGTTTATTTCACATGAAAGACAGAGATTCATTTGATGAATGTCTGCGCGGAAAATGATGTTATTGAAAATGATCAGGAAAAACACAGGATTAAGCAAAATCTAAAATCTGAAAAGTTTAGTAAATTAGTATTGAAAACGGATAATCCTACACAGTATGTTTGTTTGTAGGGTTTACTAGGAGAGAACAGTAAAAGGCGGGGTCTAGGGTCAACCGCTCGAAACTGGTTGAGAGCGGTTGAGCTAGACCCCGCCTTTTACTGTTCTCTTGCTCACCTGCGCTCTGTATAAGCCAGGTGAGCTGAAACTTCTTCTTCTTCAGCGCATGCAGGCTGATACTCCCGGGGACACTCCCGATATGGACAGGCAAGTATCAATCCCATTTACCCAACAAAGGAGTGGAGTTTTGTGTGTATTACCGGCTTTTTTTTATCCCACCATTAAGGCAGCCATACTCCATCTTCGGGGAAGGGTATGCAATGTGTAACGTGTCATCCATACTAACGGCCAAACTGGCCTTCTCTTCCAAACGTTGGTGATGGGATTTTACGTGTGTGCAAGATGTTGTGCGTGCATTCACACACGGAACCTCGGTTTATAGTCTCATTCGAAGGACTGTATGGGAAATGGAGTCAGAACTAATGTTAACTCCGAGGGAAAAATCCCCCTGTACCGAAACGGCCTGGCGGAGATTCGAACCCGCAACCTTGGATTACGAGTCCGGCGCTCTACCAACTGAGCTATTCAGGCCCCCGAGCTGACACGATCAGGCAGTCTCTACAGCAGTTCCGGCAGTGCAGCTTCCCAGTGGCCGTAGAGGGACTCCACACGAGGTTGCTGTGGCAGTCAGGTATTTCATTATTAGCAATTTGAAATCGCAAACCGAAATCGTTCTCCCCTCCTATAGGCGACTGTAACTTTCTCAGCACCTAGTAAAGGTTTTTAATTCGTTGTTTTTTGGTATACCTTGAGACTTGATAGGGTGATAGGAGGAAACTGTTTTTTTTAGAAAGTATTAATAGAAAGAAGGAAAAAAAATGTTGTTGATGAGTGATCGGAAGAGGAGGTGGCTTAGCTAGTTTATGGCGTTATGATGCAAAACAGTTTTGTTTATTTCGCTAATGTATGATAATGATACAAATGATAGTAAGCTCCGGAAGTGAGCCATGGAAACTATCATGTACTACATGGTTGGAAGATTTATTCTGAATTTTTATGGGGGAGCTACACGGAAACCCTTTTCATGTATTTAGGCCATTCTTTGATGTGAATAATGAATGTCTATATTATGTTGATAAAAAAGAGTGTGTGGACATCATTCCTTGATATGTATTTAAGGGCTGTTACTGTGTAGAATCATTCCTTCATATGTATTTAAGGGCTGTTACTTTTACTATGAATAATTTCATGAACAGCAATCCTTCTCTGAGATGAAGTGATTATCTGAAATGATAAACATTCACAACCTTGATGAAAGAGATGAAAGGCAATCATTTCTTTACGCAATGATTATATTCTTGGTTTATCGTAAAAACGTATATGTGGAAATGCTTTCCTACCAATGCATTCTCCATCCCTTCGCCCTTGTATGTGCACGCGCGCTTCCATGCCTGGTGCTTATACGTGAGTGCGTTCGTGTGTGTGCGTTTACGCGCGTGGTTTTTTGTTGTTTCGTGTTGAGTTTGCCTTTGTGTGTGTGTGTGTGTGTGTGTGTGTGTGGATGTGTGTGTGTGTGTGTGTGTGTGTGTGGATGTGTGTGCTCCCTTCTGCATGTTTTAAATTGTACCCCGTGCAGTGTTCACGAAGTTGGAGGCGGGTGGATGGGTGGGTGGGTGTGACAGTGGGGATGGGGGTTGGTTCTTTACTTCTATTCCCAAATTCTTGTCGAGCGTTTGTTCATAAAATGTCATGTGTGTAGTGTGTGTGGGGTGGCGGTGGGTGGGGTGGGGGGATAGAAAGAGGATAGAGTGGGGGGGGTGTGTGGCTTGTGCATCTGTTTTAGTGCTTGCTTTGTGACTATTGTTTTGATGCCTTTTTTCTCAATATTGTGCAATTTTTATGGAAACTTTTATTTTTCCTGTATTTGAAGCGCTCTGAGGACGAGTCTTTTTTCTCATCGAAGCGCGCTATATAAGCTCCATTTATTATCATTATTATTATTAATGTGTAAAGCATGATTTCGAAAAGGTCTACGTAGAAATCCTTTCCCCAATGTGTAAAGCATGATTTCAAAAAGGTCTATGTGGAAATTCCTTTTCCCCAATGTATAGAACATGACTCCGTAAAAGAGAATGGTCTATTGTGATATTGTAGGGAAACTTTGTGGATATCGATGCGGGTATTTTTCCCCCCAGTTCTGGTGAAATATAAAGTAACTGTTGGTTATGAATATGATTAATAACCACGATGAATAATAGCCATGTTATAGTAGGCTAGATAATCAAGGCAGTTTTCAATTCCCCCAGTTAGAGTCGTTCTGGTGTGACCAGGAACTGACAGCCACTGCTAGAGCGTCTGGGGCGTAACTGAGATCTACCCCTGTCTCCACCCTGCTGGGTGTGTGGAGAGGTCGACGTGGGAGTCGACAGTGACCCGACCTGCCACTGCGCCTGGGTCTGGAGCGTAGCTGAGATCTACCCCTGTGTCCACCATGCTGGGGTGTGGAGAGGTCGACGTGAGAGTTGACAGTAACCCGACGTGCCAGTTGTGCCAGAGCCGCCACTGCTACCGAGACAAAGCCACCGCTCTTGAGGTATTTGAACCAGCAACCTGTTGGGCCAGTCGTACCAGAGCCGTCGCTTCTGCTGTACCAGGGCCATCGCTTTTGTGGTGTCAGAACCAACATCCTGTATGTGTGTGAGCCGCAGCTCTTGGTCTGTTGGAGCCGCCACTCCTGTTGTGGACAGAGCCGTCGCTTTGGTTCTGTGGGGACTCTCCGAGCTGTTCCTATTGACTGTGTGTCCCATATACATACATATATATATATATATATATATATATATATATATATATATATATATATATATATATATATATACAACAAACAACAACAACAACAACAAACAACAACAACAACAACAACAACAAACAACAACAACAAATACAACAAACTAATAAATTCCAAGGATAAGTACCGCGCACCGTTCCAGCAACTTACAGAGTAGCTTGGTGTTGCAATGACTCCCCCTTGGAGACTATAAGCTTGCTGAAGGTTCATTGTGAGAAGCATTTTTTTCCCCATTCACCCACTCAAGCACATACTGTTAGTTAGGCAGAATCATCTACCACTGCAGATATGAATGCTTATCTCCCCCTATTTCTTCAATCTAAGACATAAGAGCAAGCTTTGTTTATAATTCAATATATATATATATATATATATATATATATATATATATATATATATATATATATATATATATATATATATATAATGAATTGTATGCCTAGGGTTACGGCGTACGTTATTCTGCTGCATTGATATTGTTGTATATTGCTGCGTTTTTGTGTATATGTGTTTGATGG
>CM031624.1:49804120-49873660 GCA_018398815.1 Conus ventricosus | reverse complement strand
ATTTTAATTCCGCGTTTTTAGAAATTTGACCCAGTTTAGATTTTCTTATGAAATAAAGTACTCGTTACATTATACGATGTACCAAGGTGTAAGTGTATTTTTCTGTTGGGTTTTCATCACTTTGTGGTCTCAAGGGGAATGAAAAAGCAGATGGATTCTTCTGTTCCATTCAACAGTTTTATGAATGAATCTAAGTTATGTGGATAAACGTTTGCAAAAAAAAAGTAACTCTCTTCAACCAAAGTGGTCAATATACCCAAAACGTCAAAAATTTGAAGACTTTAATTTCACTGCCACACAATTTTCTCTTCATCATGCTCGCCTCATATTTGTGTGAATGTCATTTTTTCCCCTATTCTTTAACAGTTGTTTATGTCCTTAACTACTTTTTAAATCACAAAATCGTCAAAAGAGTTACAAACTACGGTGAAACATGCGACAAATTTTCGGAATTTTGACCTCAGCATTCAAGTCGAATTTCTCAATAGGAAATAGTAACAGGGCTTACACTTAAAAAGAAGAAACCATGTATTGTACTACAATTTTTGCATTACACTGTTGGCCTCATTATTGAAGGGAACATTATCATTGATTTGACAGGCTGCTCGACCATTGGTTTGAGTGACTGTAAACTAGATTAGGGATGTAAATCGTGATCATAAAAGTTGTTTTTTTATTTATTTGTTTATTTATTTAGTTATTTGTTAATTTAATTATTGTAATTATTATTCATTTAAACCATTCCAGGGGAGGGCACTGATGAGTAATTTTACCAATTAACCTGAAAAAGGGGATGGCGATGTCCCCAAATTCTTGCCCTTCGGCACCAAACTTTGAAGGGCAGAAGAACATTACAGAGTCCTAAAGGTTGAGACTGATAGAAGTAGATGTCGTGTCCCCAAGGGGTTCGCATCTTCAGCGCAGAAATTGGACAGAGAGACGTGGATGGAGACGCCCCTCTCAACGTGCTGTTATGTGCTGCTGGGTAAATTTACAGCCCCAACCAAAACATCAGACTCCCAGCTGCTGATTACAGCCCTTCTCAACGTGTTGTTATGTGCTGGTGGTGTATATACAGCCCCAACAATACATCAGACTACCAGCTGCTGATTACAGACCTCTCAACGCGCTGTTATGTCCTGGTGGTGTATATACAGCCCCAGCGAAACACAGACTACCCAGCTGCTGTTTACAGACCTCTAAAACACGTGTTATGTGCTGGTGGTTGTAAATACAGCTCCAAGAAAACAACAGGCGACCAGCTGTAAAATCACGAAAAATCCATGGAGCCATGGATGTAAAATATAAAGATCGTGAAATTATTCAATTGAAATCGCGTTTATCGCAATACACGAATCTTGAAGCGCGAATCACTGAATTCAGGTTTTTTTTTTCGTGCCCACCTTCTACTTTTATTACTTATATCTGTATCCAGAATAACTTAATTTTTTTCAAAATTGTTCACAGGCTGGAAAAAAGCAGTCAAAATAGTTTCCACCCGTTTGGGGTTTTACAGAAAAAAAGGGGGAAAAAATCATAAGAATCAAGACAGATAAATAAAACTCACTTGCTGGCGAAACTGTTTCACGTCCGTCTGGGCCCACTGGGCAGGTGAATGCAGATCTGGATGAGCCACCCTACTTATATGCTTTGGCGTTTGCATGCAGAGGGATTAGAGCATGTTGAAATTTTGGGGGGTAAAACCCTGGTGAAAAAATGAAATGAAATGGGCGGCAGCTCTCTCTCTCTCTCTCTCTTCCTCTCTTCCTCTCTCTCTCTCTCTCTCTTCACTCTCTCTCTTCTCTCTCACTCTCACTCTCTCTCTCTTTTTCATCTGTCTTCTGCGTCGTCTCTCTATGTTTCCTACCATTTCCTTTAGCATGTTCTGTCCATGTTAGGGACAGCACAGCCATGTGATGCTAACACGGGAGGGGAGATGGAGGGGGAGGGGGGATGAGGGTGGGAGTGTGTTTGCATCCTTTGAGCATGGTTTACTTGTCCAACGCCAAGCAAGGACAAACGAAAGAGAGGAAAGTTAATCGAGGTAAAATTGGGACTGTGGGCCCATGGGCCCTGTTTGTTATGTTTTCTTTTCCACAATATACACACGCACCCGCACGCACGCACGCACGCACGCACGCACGCACGCACGCACGCACGCACGCACGCACACCCCCACACACACACACACACACAACCACACACACACACACACCCACCACACCTCGCGCACCACACGCCCCGCACGCACGCACACACATGGACGCACGCACGCACGCACGCACGCACACACGCATGCACGCACGCAGCACACCCCACACACAAACACACACACAACACACACACACACACACACACACACACACCCAAACACACACACACACCACACACAGAGTGCCTTGATGTTTTCCCCTTTTCCTAAAATTTAAATACTCCTTCTGCTCTTAAAACGTCTTGGCTACCGCTTTTTCTCCTACCGTTTAAGGATTGTCTTCTCCTGTCCGACTCTAGTTCTCCTCCTGCTCAAATTTCTTCTCCTTCTCGACCTCTGTTCCTCTCTTGCTCTGTCTTCTCCTCTCCTACCTCTATTACTGCTCCTTTGCTCTAATGTCTTCTCCTTCCCATCTCTATTACTACTCCGCTCTAACCTCTCTCCTTCCCCACCTCAAATTACTACTCCTGCTCAAATGTCTTCTCTCCCTACCCTATTACTCCTCCTGCTCTAATGTCTTCTCCTCCCCTTTACCTCTATTACCTCTCCTCTCAATGCCCTTCTCCTTTCCTACCTCTTTTACTGCTCCTGCTCTAATGTCTTCTCCTCTCCTCCCTCTATAATGCTCCTGCTCTAATGTCTTTTTCCTCTCCTACCTCTATTACTGCTCCTGCTCTAAAAATGTTTTTCTCCTCTCCTACCTCTATTACTGCTCCTGCTCTAATGTCTTTTCTCCCCGACCTAATTACAGCTCCTGCCTAATGTCTTTTCCTATCCTACCTCTAAAACTGCTCCTGCTCTAATGCTTCTCCTCTCCTATATCTATTACAGCCCCTGCTTAATGTCTTTTGCTCTCCTACCTCTATTTCTGCTCCTGCTCTAATGTCTTTTCCCCTCCTTACCTTATAAAGCTCCTGCTCTAATGTCTTTTTTTCTTCCTCCCAACCTCTTTTAAACTGCTCCTGCTCTAATGTCTTTTCCTCTCCGACCTCTATTACAGCTCCTGCTCTAATGTCTTTTCCTCTCTTACCTCTTATTACAGCCCCTGCTCTAATGTTTTCTCCTTTTCGACCTCTATTACTGTTCCTGCTCTAATGTCTCTTCCTCTCCTCCCCTCTATAAACTGCTCTGCTCTAATGTCTTCTTCTCTCCTACCTCTCTAAACTGCACCTGCTCTAATGTCTTCTCCTCTCTTACCTCTATAACCTCTCCTGCTCTAATGTCTTCTCCTCTCCTACCTCTATACAGCTCCTGCTCTAATGTCTTCTCCCCTACCTCTATTACCTCCCTGCTCTAATGTCTTCTCCTCTCCTTACCTCTATTACAGCTCCTGCTCTAATGTCTTTCTCCCCTACCTCTATTCCCCTCTCTTGCTCTAATGTCCTCTCCTTCCTACCTCTATTACTGCCCTGCTCTAATGCTTCTCCTCTCCTCCCTCTATTACGCTTCTCCCTCTAATGTTTTTTTTTCCTCTTCGACCTCTATTACAGCTCCTGCATCATGTCTTCTCCCTCTTACCTCTATTGCTACTCCTGCTCTAATGTCTTCTCCTCTCTTTCCTCTATTACTGGCTCCTGCTCTTAATGTCTTTCCTCTCCTACCTCTATTAAGCTCCTGCTCTAATGTCTTTTCTCTCCGACCTCTATTACAGCTCCTGCTCTATTGTCTTTTCCTCTCCTCCCCCCCCCACTCTATAACTGCTCCTGCTTAATGTCTTCTCCTTCCTATATTATTACAGGATCCTGCCTTTAATGTCTTTTGCTCTCCTACCTCTATTTCTGCTCCTGCTCTAATGTCATTTTCTCTCCTACCTCTATAATGCTCCTGCTATAATGTCGTTTTTTCCTCTCCTACCTCTATTATGCTCCTGCTCTAATGTTCTTTTCCTTCCGACCTCCTATTACAGCTCCTGCTTATGTCTTTCCTCTCTTACTCTTATTACAGCTCCTGCTCTCATGTTTTCTCTTTTCGACCTCTATTACTGATTCTGCTCTAATGTCTCTTCCTCTCCTCCTCTATTATGCTCCTGCTCTAATGTTTTTTTTTTCCCTTTCGACCTCTATTACAGCTCCTTGCATCTCATGTTTCTCCTCTCTTACCTCTTTTGCTACTCTGCTCTAATGTCTTCTCCCTCTCTTACCTCTCTTACTGCACCCTGCTCTAATGTCTCTCTTTCCTACCTCTATTATGCTCCTGCTCTAATGTCTTTTTTTCCTCTTCGACTCTATTACAGCTCCTTGCTCTATTGTCTTTTCCTCATTCGACTTATTACTGCTCCTGCTCTAATTCTTTCCTCTCGCACTCCCTTACTACTCCAGCTTACTGTCCTTTCCTTACTACTCTATTACTGCTCCTGCTCTAATGTCTTTTTTCCCCTTCGGACCTCTATTTCTGCTCCTGCTCTAATCTCTTTCCTCTTCCCAACCCCTCCATTACTACTCCAGCATTAATGTCCTTTCCTCTACTACCTCTAGTTAACAGCTCCTGCACTCTAATCTCTTTCTCCTCTCCCACCGTCATTACTACTCCAGCAGTAATGTCCTTTCCTCTACTTACCTCTAATTACTACTCCTGGCTCTATGTCTTCTACCTCTTCGACTCTATTACTATCCTGCTCTAATGTCTTTTTACTTCGACCTCTATTTATGCTCTTGCTCTAATGTCTTTTCCTCCTTCGAACCGCTATTTATGCTCCTCTCTAATGTCTTTTTATCTTCGACCTCTTTTACTGCTCCTGCTCTAATGTCTTTTCCTCTTCGACCTCAAATATGCCTCTTGCTCTAATGTCTTTTCCTCTTCGACCTCTATTAACTGCTCCTGCTCTGATGTCTTTTTCTCTTCGACTCTCTTCCTTTTTTTTTTCTATCCTCTAAAATCCTCTCTTGGCTACCGGCCTTTATTACTGCTACTACTCTAATGTGTTTTTCCTCTCTCTCCGCCTGTAATGTCTTCTCTTGATTCTCTCATCCTCCTCCTGCTTCCAATGTCTATCGTCCCAACTATCCTTTCCTTCTTACTCTAACGTCCTCTTCTCTTCAACCTCTACTTCTCCGGGGCAGCTCTCTGCTCTAACGTCCTCTTCTCTCAACCTCTCCTTATCCTCTTACTAAAGTCCTCCCTTCTCTCAACTTCTCCTCTCCTCTTACTCTAAGTCCTTTCTCTCCAACTCTCACTTCTCCTCTTGCTCTAAGTCTCTTCTCTCAACCTTCTTCTCCTTCTTACTCTAAACGTCCTCTTCTCTCCAACCTCTCTCCTCTTGCTCCGAACGTCCTTTCTCTCCAACCTTTCTTCTCTCTTGCTTCAACGTCCTCTTTCTCCAACCTCTCCTTTCTCTTGCTTACGTCCTCTTCTCTTCGACCTCTTCTTCTCCCTCTTGTTTTACACCAACCATTACCATGCTCTAACGTTCCTCTTCTCTTCGACTTCCTTCTCCTCTTGCTCTACGTTCTTTCTCTTCGACCTCTCCTTCGCCTTTGCTCTAACGTCTCTCTCTTCTACTTCCTTTCCTCTTACTCTAACGTCCCTCTTCTCTCCAACCTCTCTTCTCCTCTTACTCTGAACGTCCTCTTCTCTAAAACCTCTCCCTTCTCCTCTTGCTCTAACGTCCTTTCTCTACAAAGCTCTTCTTTCTCCTCTTGCTCTAACGTCCTCTTCTCTTCGACTTTCCTTCTCCTCTTGCTCTAAGTCTCTTCTCTTCAAGCTCTTCTTCTCCTCTTGCTCTAACGTTTTCTCTCAAACCTCTCCTACTCTTGCTCTAACGTCCTCTTCTCTCCAACCTCTCCTTCTCTATTACTCTAACGTCCTCTTCTCTTCGGACCTCTCCTTGCCGCTTGCTCTAAATCGTCTCTTCTCTTCAAGCTCTTCTTCTATTTACTTAACGTCCTCTTTCTTCAACCTTCCTTCTCTTGCTCTAACGTCTCTTCTCTCAAACATCTCTCTCTCCTCTTACTCTAACGTCCTCTTCTCTCCAACCTCTCCTTACCTTTACTCTAACGTCCTCTTCTCTTCAACCTCTCCTTCTCCTCTTACTCTATAACGTCCTTCTTCTCACCAACCTCTCCTTCTCCTCTTACTCTACCGTCCTCTTCTCTTCGACCTCTCCTTCTCCTCTTACCTCTAACGTCCTCTTCTCTCCACCTCTCCTTCTCCTCTTGCTCTAACGTCCTCTTCTCTTCAAGCTTTCTTCTCTCTTACTCTAACGTCCTCTCTCTTCGAACCTCTCCTTCTCCTCTTGCTTAACGTCCTCTTCTCTCAACTCTTCTTTCTCTTGCTTATAACGTCCCTTCTCTTCGACCTGTTCATTCTTCCTCCTCTAATGTTCTCCCCTTGTTTCTCTTCGCCTCTTAAGTGTACTCCTCTTTGACCTATATTTATCCTCCAGACCTTACTTCTCCCTCCCAGACCTTTACTCATCCCAGGACATCAGTTTTCCTCCTGCTCCTAATGGTCATCTCCTCTTTTTCGACCTTATTTCTCCTCCAGACCTCGTTCTTCTCATCCAGATCCTCTAAACTCTCCTCCCGGGACCTCTACTTCTCATCCCAGCAATCTGTTTCTCCTGCTCTAATGTCTTCTCCTCCTTGAACCTCTTCTTCCTCGTCTCCTCATAAATTCTCTTCTCTCCGACCTGTGTTACTGCTGCTCAATCTAATTGTCTTCTTTTCTCTCGCCCTCTAATGTCTTGCTTCTTTGACCCTATCCTTCCTCATGCTCCAGTTGTCTTATCCGCTCCGACTTCTCTTTCTCCACTTGTAGCTCTTAAAATCCAGTTCTCTCTACTTTGTGATGTACAACTGTAATGTCTTTTCTCTTCGCCTCTAATGTCTTCTCCTCCCTTATCTCTATGACTGTTATGCTTCAGTGACTTCTTTCGCCTTTTCCTGTCGTTTCCTTCCCGACCCCAATTTTCCCCCTGCCTAGTTGTCTTACCTACCCGACCCTGTTTCTCCCCCTGCTCTAGATGTCTTGCCTTCCGGAACCTATTTCTCCCCGGCCCTAGATGTCTTTTCCTTCCGACCCTTTGTTTCTCCCATGCTCATAGATGTTTGCCTTCCCGACCCTATTTCTCCCCCTGCCCTAGCATGTCTTTCCTTCCTGACCCTATTTTTTTCTCCCCCTGCCCTAGAAGTCTTCCTTCCTGACCCTATTTCTCCCCTGCTAGATGTCTTTCTTCCCCGAACCCTATTTCTCCTCCTCCCTAGCTGGTCTTGCCTTCTGGACCTCTATCGGACCAATCCAACATGAAGGGCACTTGCCAATATACATTCATCATCTTATTGTGCAAAGTGGACATTAACGTTCACAGTCAGTACCTGATTCCTGTGGATCCAGGACTAACATGCATGGTTGATACGTCAGTGTCAACATGTCAATTGTTCACTGATGTATATAAAGGGTGGCTATCGTACAACTATCCCTATATCAGATATCAATTCGCATAAAGGGTGATATTTCAGATATCATCTTCAAACATTGGTAACAGACTAATATAGAGGATATGTGTTTTTTACCACTCGTCCCTGTCGTTGGAAACTGACACAAAACTTGATGTGTCAATGCAGACAATCTGGTGGGTAAAGTCTCACATCAAGGGTGACAAGTCAGGACCATCATCTTGATCGGTATCAACTGACATCAAGCGTGGTTATATCCAGTGTCATCGTCCATGTCCGTATTCAGTACATCAAGTGGATAATATCGGTGTCTATCTATGTCAGTATCAGTACATCAAGTTGCTATGTCAGTGTCATATTTCTCTGTCCGACCAACTAACACCAAGGCGTCATATGTCGTGCGTCATCCATATCGGTAAGCTTACACGAGATGTCATATTAAGGAAAACAGCTGTTTTAGGCTTACACTAATGTTACACGGAAGATGTGATCCATAGAAATATGGATGATGGGGGGAAAAGAAGTGCGCAAAACACCTGCCGAGGGGGGGGGGGGGAGGGGGTTCTTACACAGCCAAGCAAGCACATAACTGCAAAATAGCGTAGGGACTGTCGATAACAGGGTTAATTTTATATTTCATTTCTAATCAAAGATGCACTGCTTCTGCCGAGACAATGACCCCGCTCTTGAAGTATATGCAACCAGCCACTGTATGGGCCAGTGTACCCGAGCCGTCGCTTTGCTGTACCAGGGGCATTGCTTTTGTGGTGTCAGAACAACATCCTGTATGTGTGTGAGCCGCAGCTCTTGGTCTGTTGGAGGCCGCCTAACCTGTTGTGTAGAGAGCCGTCGCTTTGGTTCTGTGGGGACTCTGCAGCTGCTCCTGTCTTGACTGTGTGAGCTCCCATATTTTTTTTAACTATTCTATATATTTTATGAGAGAAGAGAGAGAGAGAGAGAGAGTGAGAGAGCGGAGAGAGAGGAGACAGGACAGGACGCAAGACAGACAGACAGTCCCACAGACAGACAGTCCACAGAATCAGACCGATCACAGACAGACAGACAGACACATGAAGAACAGTCTTGAATACAATAACATATTAACTTTATCTCCCCAGCAGTCGAGAAAAATCGCCGGAAAACGCAATCAATCCAGTGGTGTGTGTGTGTGTGTGTGTGTGTGAGTGTGTGAGGGTGGGTGTGTGTGTTGTGTGTGTTTGTGTGTGTGTGTCTGTCTGTCTGTTGTCTGGTCTGTCTGTCTGTCTGATGTGTGTTGTGTGGTGTGTGTGTGTGTGTGTGAGTGTGTGCTGTGGGTGGTGTGTGTGTGTGTGTGTGTCTGTGGTGTGTGTCGTGTGGTGTGTGTGTGTGTGTGTGTGTGTGAATGGGGTGGACTGTGTGTGCGCGCCACGCGCCCGCTCGAGCTTTCCGTCGTGGCCCCTGCCTATGTCGTCGGGTTGGGAATATGTGTGAGTGTGTGTGTGTGTGAGTGACGAGACTGTGTGTGTGTCGGTGTGTGTGCTGTGTCGTGCGTGCGTGCGTGCGTGCAGAGCGTGCGTGAGTGCGTGAGTGTGTGTGTGTTGTGTGTGTGAGTGTGTGTGTGTGTGTGTGTGGGTGAGTGTGTGTGTAAAAGATTTGTGCATGCATGCATGCGTGCAAGAGTGCGTGCTTGTGTGTGAGTGTGTGTGTGCGTGTGTGTGTGTGTGTGTGTGTGTGTGTGTGTGTGTGGTGTGTGTGGTGCTTGTGTGTGTGTGTGTGTGTGTGGTGTGTGTGTGCCCGGTGTGTGTGTGCGAGTGTGTATGTGAAGATTTATGTGCTTGTTGTCCTCTTGGGGGAGAATGGATGCTTTACTAGTGGGACAGTCAGCTCAATCTTAAAAAGATTTTGTAAAAAAGAAGGAAAAAGAAAAGGGGACCAAAAAAAGAAAAGGAAAGAAAGAAAGGAAAGAAAGAACGAATATGTCTTGTGATGGTTCAGTATGAAGGATCCAACAGTCACTCAGCAGAATGAGAGGAGCGGTCTCTAGGGAAGGAGACTGGGCGGTGGGGGGTGGGGTGGTGGGGTGAGGTGGTGGATCAGATTAATATTCTTTGTCACGGATGCCATTGACACTCAGTTATTGACCTGTTAACGTTTTGTCAAGTGGGTTGTTTGTTGGGTATTTTCTTTTCAACAGAAGGGAAGTTCAGGCACTTTTCAGGGAGATTGGCAATGAAGGGGGGAAGGGGACAGAGAGGCAGGGTGGGTAAAGGGGTACGTGCGTTGTGGCCTCAGCCGTGCAGCACAACTTCAAGGAGTCTGATGTCTTACTTTTGAATCCCGCTTGTCGACTGTAAGGACACTGACATATTGACTGCTTCTCTGAACGTGCTTGCCACTCTGTGCGTATGTGTTCTCTCTCGCTCTCTCTCTCTCTCTCTTTCTCTCTCTCTCTCTCTCTCTCTCTCTCTCTCTCTCTCTCTCCTGTCTTCGGCGTTTGCCTTACACCTTTAGATATTCAAAACAGGGACTTCTTTGTTGAACAGTAGTTGTCTGTCTGTGTGTCTGTCTGTCTGTCTGTCTCTTGCTTCTCTCTCTCTCTCTCTCTCTATCTCTCTCTCTCTCTCTTCTTCTCTCTCTATTATCTGTCTATCTCTCTATTCATCTCTCCAACAACAACCTAGTGTTTTCACACTTGCTCAGGCCATTAACAATCGAAGTGAACATATTCTTTCTTTTCATATGTGTTAGAGTTTGTCACGACCTGTCTGACACACAGGCAGGCGTGTTGAAGGCTCGACCTGAATTTTTTTTCCCACAGTAGGTGGGTTTTGTTGTTTTTTTTTGCGCTCGAAGACCTCTCTGTTCTTCCAGAACCAGTTGGTCGTGTTCAGGTTGATGATAAGAAACCCTGTGCTTTAGCGCATCATCAATTCACCTTTTCGGTCGCCCGTCTCGAGGGCAAATGCGAGGGGAGGAACTAACTCTAGTAGGTCTGCCGGAGTTTCCTCCCTGTTAGTATTTAAGGGGTTCTATTTACGTGTGCTAGAATAGGGGACTAGCTCTAGGCGAAGCGGGTTACATCAAGCTCTCGTTGTCGTCCTCCGAGAGGGCCTCATATACGCTTGGTTTCGTTCGGGACCAGTGGTAACCCTTTCAATAGGTCTTGGAGGCCAACACTGCTGAGCTGTCTCATTCCTACTTCCCCCACGAGCGAATGGGGTAAGCATTAAAATATTATTTGTCTTGGGTTTATTCCTCCCTCTACCACATCTTGTATTAGATTGCTTACGGCTTTTGAGGGGATCAGGGTTGGATCCTTGGTGCCTTAGTAAAACGTTAGCAAGAAGTACTTTCTCCCCCCCCCCCCCTCTCTTTCTTCTCTACTCTCTCTCTCTCTCTCTCCCTTCTCTCTTCTCCCTCCTTTTCCTCTTTCTTTCCTTTTGATGGTTGTCCTGTTCGATATTTAAAATGATGTATAAAAAAATTTTTTGTGCCTCACATTGGTTCCATGTTTGTTGTTACTTGAATGTACGGTTATAGCATAAAGAGGGAAACTTTACTGTGGCCGATATTTTTAACCCGAAGATTTCCTGGGTCACTGGAGGGAAATCATTCCACGTATTCAGTCGAGTAGCTGATGATAGTTTTTTTTTGTTTTGTTTGTGGGGGGGGGGGGGGGGGGGGGTTCGTTGGCTCAGCCGACATTATTGGCTATGATGCTGGTGGCGCAGTTCAACCGTACATGGCTGGTTCCTCCTTGCTTTCCTTGGAATCTGGATTTGGTTTTTTTATTTGCGTGGACGACGGCTTTGCGGTGAACGGGAGAAATAGTCGATATTTTTGTTTGTGGTTGTTTTTGCGGCGGTCATGTGTATTGGAGGGGATGTGTGTTACATGGGAATTTCTACACACTGTATGCATCGCGTGTGGGTTGGATATCGTGCCCGGGTTGTAGCCTCTCTGTTCCGGGCTTTGGAGCCACAGTGCTGGCCCGCAAGCCTTAGTCTGGGCCCGGGGGGCGAGCTGCACAGGTCGCAGGGTCCTCGCTACGGTGAGGCAGCTCGTAACCAGGGGACGTTCGAGGCGAAGCCTGCCTGGCCCCGGCCTCAGCCGGTTCTACATTCCCTGTCCCGGACAGCATCCGGCACTCTCATCCCAGTTGTTCTCTTCTTTCCTTCCCCCCCCCCCCCTCCCTCAGTCCCGCGCAGCACCGCTTCAAGAGTGCTCGACTTGAGCGGCGTGGATGGAGTGGTGGGGTCGACGGGAGGAGTGCCAACCTTCACCAGCGCATCTACACTAACCATAGTTTTTGTGTCACCTCCAAACGGTTCATCGCTCGGTCGTTCCGTCAGTAACGTGCATGTGTCGTTAGTGACTCTGTGTGTCATTTAAAAAAACCAGGTGCCAGATCATGGGAAGTCGCCTAAGTCCAAGCGCCAAGACAGGAAAGAGATAAACAGAGACCGTTGCCCATTCTGTGCCAGCTGCACTTTTGGTGTTCGTCTGTAAGGACAGCGACGCGCTACTGGGATTGAACTCGCCCAAACACACACGACGTATTAGGCACCTATTTCTGCACATTTGGAGAGGAGACTTGTTTTTTCGTTGTGATTGATATGCTATGATGATTGCGTTTGAGTTTAACAATATACATTCCTGTGGGCTTGAATGGATGAGGAGACCCCATGATTTCCCTGCCCTGTCGTTTTTCCCTCACTCGTTGCTACAGGTCACGGGCCGCGGCGACTGAGGTCCCAAGTTGTTTTTTTTTATTGTGATAACCTAGACTTCCCACCCATGAAGACCCTGTATTTAAATATTTCTGCGTGTCGGTTGGTCCCTTGGTACGTTGGATCTAATAGGGTCAATTGGATTAAAAAGTTCCCCTTTTGATGGGTTCTGGGGAGAGGCAGATGCTGCTACGTCGTTCGTGCATGGAGGGGTGAAAAGGTCGTGAGTCAGTGTGGAGTCTTGCCGGTGATCGGGAGGGGGTGTTGCTGGCTTCTGGTTGGACCCCTAGGGGTCGTGGTGGGGGCGGTGACATCTTGTGGGGGCTTCGTCCGGGATTCTAGATATTCCGAGCCCTCCCATTGAGGGCGGGAGGAAGCTCTGCTGGCTCCGCCGGTCAGGCCAGAGACCGTTTCAGCGACTTGCTTTGCCAGTTCCTCCAATCACTACTAGGTGGCCGGAAGTATGTCGGACTTGGTCGGGTGAACTCAAGACTTGGCTTCTCTGTTAGCCGTTAGTACCCTGTTTCGCAGCCCATACTTTCCTCCCTGGTGCTGCTTTTTTTAGTGGGGGTATGGCGAGCCAATCAGACCGTCAGACCTGTGACACGGTCGCAGCAAACAAGATAGTGGACGGCAGTCTTCTATATGTAGTGACGACCAGTTCGGTTGTGTATAGCACCCGCACCCCAGCACTCCTACGGCCCACAAACCCAGGTATGGGCAGTCGATTGGATTGGGCCCGTTTGTTCGCAAACCCAAATTAAGGCCAGAAGAGACGAAGCTGCCAGAAGGGGCCCGCTTTATGAGTACTCTACGGTAGAGGCCGACTCAGGGTGGTACAAGTCTGCAGACTCCTGACTCCGAGATACTTATCCCCTCTGTCCTCCAAAGGCACGGATCTAACACCTCTCTTGTGTTTATGCAAGACGCGAGAAGAGAGGGATAGGATGAAGGAAGGAACGCGGAGAGAGGGAGAGGCGGGGAGGAGGAGCAGAGGGAGAGAATACAGGGAGGAACAGCGGTTGGCGAGGGAAATGCAGAGAGAGAGGATGCGCGACTGAGGGAGGGAGAGATGGCAGAAGGACCAACGGTTTTAGAGCAGGAAAGGGGTGACGAGAAAACAGGCGAGGGAGAGGGGAGTTCGAAATGATTTGGAGGTTATCCCTTCGCGAGAGGGAGGGGGTCGTGAAACTAACCCTCTTCCCAAGTTAAGATGCCGAATTCATGCATGAAGAGATGTTGACGAGTTTCCTTGACCATTTTGGAAACTGTAGCTCATATGTTGGACTGTCAGAGTGGCCATGGTGCTGCACCTATAATGGTTTGGTTACGGGTAAGGCCAGGGAAGCTTTCAACTCGCTCCCCCCGGCGATATTTTTCCGCTTTCAGCATTGCTTTATTGAGCCTTTCCGGTTAGGGCTGATTCTACACGACGGAGGTTCAGGAAATGAGGGAAAAAAAAGGCGATGAGACCGTTACCCGTACGGGGAAAACGGACTGCCGGAGAACATTGGCAGCATTGGCTCCAAGTTTCTGCGGTTACCCCTTAAAGATTTGGTCCGTTAGAGCAGTCCTCAATGTTGCTTCGAAGAGTTGACGGGATAGGATAATATAAAAAAGAACGAAAACCTACTCGTTCAAAGCGCGGTCGAATTAGCAGAGACTTTTGCAGAAGTAGGAAGGGGCCAAAGCGAGAACGCCGGCTCGGACCTCAACTCCAAGTCAGAAGAAACGCTGCCCTTTCCCCTACTTTCTCTCAGGACCACTAACTGTCAGGAAGAACTCTAACCCCAAACTCGGCTGTTTTTATTGTGGGGCGTCATGGTCCCTCAAAAAGGGCCTGTCGCCAGTTCAAAGGGGATCCACAACGTCAAAGGGACCTACTGACGAGGCTCGTGCTAGCCTCAGTAGTGGAACTCTCCATCTGGCTTCGGGCAGGGGGCCGCCACGGGGACTGAGACTACTTGTCATGTTTGTAAACACACCCGGGAAGCTGCCTTAGAAGGGACTGCACAGGGTATTCCCCTCGGAGAGGTCCCTACCAAAACCAGCGAAAGATTCCACATACATGTGGCCAGGTAGTACCTCACAAACATAACTTGGCCCTAAAGTTTCTCAGCGCGTGGAGGGTGTCGTTGTTGAAAGCCCTCAGGGATATGGAGCTTCCACGGTTTTCGTGGCTGAAGAACTGGTACCACGGATGCACCACGAGACGGGCAATGTAGTTTCCAGGGGTAGAGGCAAGTTTAAGGAGACAGGACTGACGTGCTAGTTCAGGTCAGGACACTACTTTCAGGGCAAGGTGAGGGCGGGTTAGCCTAGTTAAGCCCCTGTACTCCCTTTTGGTTGGAATACAGTTAGATTCTGAGACCCAGGAACTCAGGAGTGTCTATAACGAATTGCCAAGGAGTCAGTATGGTGTCGCGACCCAGAGCTCAAGCTCAAGGCCCGAGAGGCCTTGAAACCTGTCTTGCTACCGATTAAGGACAAGTCCTGCCCGGTGGCGAGACTGGGACAGCTCTGATCGTACAAACAGCACGATCAGGTCCTTGGCACCTTGCGAAAGCTCGGCAAGATAGGACTTCTTCTCGAGGTGGGAAAAGTGCACTCTAGATTAAGGGTGGCAATTCTGTACCACCTGTTATCCGGACGGTAGGACCAAGTGGAGACCGGTCGGTAACACCGATCGCGAGGATGTGCGTCTCAAGCACGTGTCACGCAGTCGCCCAAGGCAGGGCATTATGGGAGTCAAAGGACCTGGAGTGGATACAATCAACACGACTTTTTTGGCCAGGGATCAGTAAGTCAGTGAGGGGAGTTTGTGGGACAGCTACCCATGTCAACGCACGACTCCAAAGGGTGAGGAACACCAGAGTACCGCTCGGGTTCTGTTCCCGCTAAGTGGCCCCCTTTTTCAAAGGTAGGGGTTAGACCTGGTAGGGCCGATCTTTCCTTCATCGGTCTGGGGGGCATCGCTTACATCCTCGTGTTAGTGGATTATGCCACGAGATACCCGAGGCAGTTGCATCAGGGTGATTGAAATAGCGGCCAGTGCAGATGCACTGTGGGAGGAAAATTGGACCCGTAATGCATCCCAGCCGATGTGGGTCTTTGAGGACGGGGGACCCAGTTCACTTCCACCAGTGGACTGCGGTGAACAAGCCCTCACATCCAAGGAAGGACCACAACGCCTTATACGCGTGGCATGGCCTGGTCGCGCGGTTTAATGCAACGCTCAAGCAGGCATTGCGCCGATTGTCAGAAAAGCAGAGATTGGGACAAGTCTTTCTCTGTTCCTCTTGGCCTTCAGGGGGTCCCTCATGGAGTCTCTGCAATTCTCTCCATTCGAGCTCCTATACGAACGCACGATCCGGAGGGCCATGGCCATCTTGCTGGTACCCCTGACACAGGCGGAACCGCCATCAGCGCCCGTTAAGTTGAGGTTTTGTTGATTATACTCATCGACATCAGAAAAACAAGGTCTCTGCTACCTGTGAGTTGGCCAGACGTACCTGCCCGCTAAGGAACCGGTACAACCGGCACTCTGAACGCAGGGGCTAGAGAGAGATGGTTCGAGGCTGGGACGAGGTGATATGCTTCTCCCACCTCAAAAAGGTATAAGATGCAACTCGCCTGGCAAGGACTTAGACATAGTCGTAGAGACGGCGTTGGGAGATGGGATACATAATTTGGTAGGGTAACCCCAAGTTATACCACGCTAACCAGCTGAGAAATATCACTGTAGAAAGAGAAGGAATGTGCTGCCAGCTTCACTCCAATGGTGAGGACGAGTTCCAGCAGTCGAAAACGCCGGAGCTCAAGGTATTCCCTCTCCTCCACTCTCCAACAGGAAGACATGCTTTGGACTGTGTGGAAATCAACCGTCCTTGGGGTCCGAGCAAGTTTGAGCTAAAACAAGTGTGGAGGAACGCCAAGATAACACACTGAACCTTCTGCAATGTCTGGTCGGGGAGAGCCATCTCGTCCTTGGGCGTCTGAAACAGCCTGTTAGGGTGGAAGCAATACCCTTTACCTCATCTCACAACAACGGGTGATCAAAGGATGAGGAGGCAGCATTTTGCAGTTGGGGGTCATAGAGCCAGCTGGTCCCATACTAGCCCGATTGTTCTTGTAAAGGAAAAAGGCGGCAGGAACCGCTTCTGTATTGATTACGGCGATCAATCTGGTCCTGAAGTTCGATGCGAACCCTTCCCAGATATTGACCAAATTTTTTTTGCAACTCCAAAGGCACGATTACTTTTCCAAGCTGGACCTAACCAAAGGTTACTGGCAGATTCTATGCACTGCTAGAAAGCGGAACTGCCTTTTAATACTCAGGAGGGCCAGTTTTCAATGGAGAAGGGTCATGCCTTCGGCCTGAAAACTGCTGGGGCAAATTTCAGTTAGGGTTTATGAGGTCTGTCCTGGCGCCCTCCAAAGTCCTTATTTCACAATTTATGGTTGATGTATTGTGCCTACGCCTTCTGGGATGGACCCTTTAGGTCACTGAGGGTCGCCTGGGTCGGTCAGAGAGGTATGGTTGGCAGTTAAGACGACAAAGTGTGTACTTGGGCCAACGGGCATCGCCTTCAGGGTACGTTAATAGGCAGGGGGTTCATGTTCCAGAGGAAGACAAGCTGGCGGCTTGCAGGGGAAGGAGAAGCCAACACGAAGAAAACAACTACGTGGATTCTTGGGTCTGGCTGGCTACTCTCGACGGTTTATAACTGGTTTGCCGAGATAGCTTGCCTTTGACTGAAAAGACCCGGGAGGCCTCCCATCGTCGGTTATGGGATTGCCGGCTTGTGAATATGAGGAAGGATTTACACCCTGAGGACAAGAGCTTTGCTCTGACCTGGGTTGGTGCTTCCTACCCCCCAGAGTTACTCATTCGTCTGAGGCGGACCCTTTGGCGTGGGCTTAGGCGTGGTGCTGTGCAAGCAGGGGGCAGGTCTCAGCCCGACGCCTATGCAGCAAAAAGTTATCTGACACCGAGCGTTCAATATCCCACATACAGTGGAGGTTTCGGCGTCGTTTGGGGCATCCGGCGATTTTCCCCTACCTCTATGGCAGGCACTTCGTGGTCGAGGGCGACCACCACCCATCAGGTAACCTTAGCAGAATCGGGCGTAAGTAAAAGACTCATGGCGTGGGCAAGGAGCTCAAGTCACACTTCCTTTTCAGGCCATCAAGGGTTCAGAAAAACTGAGGTGCAGATGGCATTGAGTCGTCTTCACCCGGAGTTAATGGAGGAACAGGTTGTTTGTGTAACCACTCTTTTTCGGTCACTGTGCCCGTCCCTGTCTGTCTTTCAGTAAGACAACGCTTTCGGTGGGGGGTTTTGCTCACGACTGTTGGACACCCAGGAGGCGTGAAGGCTCGACCTGAAACTTTTTCCAAGTCAGGTGGTTTGTTGTTTTTTTTGCGCTCGAAGACCTCTTGGTTCATCAGAAACCAGTGTCGTGATCAGGCAGATTATAAGAAAACCTCGTTGCTTTACGCGCATCACTCAAATTCACCATTCTGTCGCCCGTCTCGAGGGCAAAACGCGCGGGAACAAACTCTGGTAGGTCTGCCGGAGTTCTCCTCCCTGTTAGTATTTAGGAGTTATTTACGTGTGCTAGAATAGGGGACTCGCTAGGCGAAGCGGTGTTACATCAGGTCTCGTTGGTTCGTCCCTCGAGAGGGGCCTCTATTACAGCTTGGATCTCGTCGACAGTGGAACCACAATCAATAGGTTTTGAGGCCAACACTGCTTGAGCTGTCTCAGCCTACTTCCATCACGAGCCGAATGGGGGTACGCCTTAAAATAATATTTTTCTTGGTTTATTCCTCCTTCACACATCTTGGTATTAGGCTTACGGTTTTGAGGGGATCAGGGTTCGGATCCTTGGCTTAGGTAACGTTAGCAAGTTGTACCGTTTTCCCCCCCCCCCCCTCTATTTCTCTCTCACTCTCTCTCGCTCTCTCCCTTTTCTTCTCCCTCCTTTTCCTTCTTTCTTTCCTTATGAAGGTTGTCTTGGTTTCGTTCAATTACAATGTGTATAAAAAAAATGTTGTGCCTCTCCTTGGTTCCACTGTTTGTTGTTTGAATTGTTAACGGTGATAGCATACGGGGACACCTACTGTGGGATATCTAACCCGAAGATTCCCTGGGTCACTGGGAGAAGGAAATCATTCACGTTTTCAGTCGAGTCGTGAGTTACATTGTTTTGTTTTGTTTTTGTTTGTTTTTTTCGATGGCATCCAGCGACCGACATTATTGGATATGATGTGGCTGGCGCAGTCAATCAACCCGTACAATGGCTCGGATTCCCCTCCATGCTTCCATTGGACTTGGAATTGGGTTTTTTTATTTGCGGTGACGGACGGCTTTGCGAGTGAACGGGTGAGGAATTAGTCGATAATTTTTGTTTATCGATTGTGGTAGTTTATGGAGGGTGTGTATTGGAGATGTGTGTACATGGCATTTCTACACACTAGTATGCATCGTTGAGGGTTGGACATATCGTTAGCCGGGGTTATCGCTCTCTGTTCCAGGGTAAGGACGCACGTGGCCCGCAGCCTTATCGTCTGGGCCTGGGAGGACGAGCTGCCGAAGGGCTTCGTGGGTCCTCACTAAGATGGGGCAGCGTCACAGGGGACGGTCGCAGGAGAAGCCTTGCATGGCCGGCCTCAGACGGTTTCTACATCCGTCCCGGAACAGGCCCATCCGGCACTCTCCCGATCCCAGTTGTTCCTTCTTCTCCCCCCCCCCCCCCCCCCAGTCCTGCGCAGCACCGCTTCACAAGAGTTTTCGACTGCAGCGGCGCGGGACTTTGGGGTGTGGGAGTCGAGGGAGGAGTGCCAACCTTCACCAGCGCATCTACATGCCATAGTTTTGTGTCACCTCCAAACCGTTCCATCGCTCGTCGTTCCGTTCACGCTTACCGTGCATGTGATCGTCTGGTGAATTTGTGTACACGTGTCATTTAAAAATCCAGGCCGTGCCCAGTCCTGCCGTCGCCTAAGTCCAAGCGAAAGACAGTTAAGAGACTAACCGAGACCGTTGCCCCATTCGTGTGCAAGCTGCGATTTTGGTGTTCGTATGCTAAGGACAGCGACGCCTTCACTGGGATTGAATCTGCACCAACACACATGATTCGTATAGGCCACCTTATTTATGCACTATGGAGAGCGGGAGTCATTGTTTTCGTTGTTACTGATATGCTATGATGATTGCGTTTGAGTTAATATATATATTCCTTATGGGTAATGAGGATGAGGAGACCCCATGATTTCCCTCCGCCTGTGTTTTCCCTCACCTCGTTGTACAGGTCCCTGGCCGCGCGCACCTGGAGGTCCCCCAAAGTTGTTTTTTTTTTAATTTTGTTTTACTAGACTTCCCACCCAGAGAACCTGATATTTAAATATTTCAGGCGTGTCGGTTGGTATTGGTCACGCCTTGGAAATAATAGGGTCAATTGGCATTAAAAGGCTCCGAGTACTTTTGAAATGGGTTCCTGGAGAGGGCTGATGCTGTTACGTGATTCCTTGCTGGAGGGTGAAAGTGTGGAGTCAGTGTGGAGCTTCTGCTGCAGTGATCGGGAGGGGGTGTTGCTGTTCCTGGTGACCCCTAGGGGTCGTGGTGGGGCGCGTGACCACAGTTTATACATAATATAAGGACAAAACGCCAGAAGGATAACTGTTACCACTTGCTGTGACGTACCGTTTTCTGTCTGTCACAATTTTTATACCCACCGCGTTGTGGACATGTTCACCAGAAAACCGGTTGGTTAGTGACCTGACTGACTGATCACCTGCGCTCTAGTATAAGCCAGGTGAGCTGAAACTTCTTCTTCAGCCATGAGGCTGAGATACTCAGGGGACACTCCCTATATGGACCGGCACGTATCCAATCCCATATACCAAACAAAGGAGTGGAGTTTTGTGAGTATGACTGGTTTTTTTATCACCATTAAGGCAGCCATACTCCATCTTCGGGGAAGGGTATGCCATGTGTACGTGATCATCCATATAACGGCCAAATGGCCTTCTCCTTCCAACGTTTGTGTGATGGATTTACGTGTGTGCAAGTGTTTGTGCGTGCTTCACCCACGGACTCGGTTTATAGTCTCATTCGAAGGACTGTATGGGAAATGGAGTCAGAACTAATGTTAACTTCCGAGGGAAAAAAAAAAAAAAAATCCCCTTTACCGACACGGCCGGGCGGAGATTCGAACCGAAACCTTGGTTTCGATAGTCGGCGCTTAACAATGAGCATTTCAGGCCCCGGAGCTGCCGATCAGGCAGTCTCTACAGCAGTTTCGGCAGTTGCCGTGCAGTGGCCGTATACGAGGATGACTCCACACCGGTTGTGTGGCAGTCAGGTAACTTCATTATTAGCAATTTGAAATCGCAAAACGAAATCGTTCTCTCCTATAGGCGACTGTAATTTCTCGCCCTAGTCACGGTTTTTTCCATGTTGTTTTTTGGTATACTTTGAGACTTTGATAGGTGATAGGAGGAAACTGGTATTTTTTTAGAAGTATTAATAGAAAGAAGGGCGAAAAAAAATGTCTGTTGATGAGGAACGGCGAAGAGAGGTGGCTTAGCTAGTTCATGGCGTTATGATGCAAAACAGTTTTGTTTTATTTCGCTCATGTAATAATGATACAAATGATAGTCAGCACAGAAGTGCGCCAATGGAAACTATCATGCATACTTAATGGTTGGAAGATTTCTCTGAATTTTTATGGGGGGAGTACCGGAAACCCTTATCAGGTTTTAGGCCCATTCTTTGATGTGAATAATGAAATGTCTTATATGTTATGGTAGATAAAAGAGTGTGTTGGAAATCCTTCCTTGATATGTATTTATAGGGTGTTACTGTGTTAGAAATCATCCTCCTATGTATTTCAGGGCTGTTACTTTTATAAGGAATAATTTTCATGAACAGCAATCCTTCTCTGAGATGAAGTGATTTATCTGAAAATGATAAAACATTCACAACCTTGATGACAGGAGATGAAAGGCATCATTTTTTCTTATACGCAATGATTCTATTCTTGTTTATCGTAAAAACGTATATGTGGAAAATGCATTCATTACCAATGCATTCTCCATCCCTTCGCCCTTGTATGTGACGCGCGCTTCCATGCTGCGTGCTTATACGTGAGTGCCGTTCGTGTGTGTGCGTTACGCGCTGGTTTTTTGTTGGTTTCGTGTGAGTTTGCCCTTTGATTGTGTGGTGTGTGTGTGTGTGTGAGGATGTGTGTGCTCCCAACTGCAGTTTTACATTGTACCCGTGCAGTGTTCCGAAGTTGGAGGCGGGTGGGATGGGTGGGTGGGTGTGAGAGTGGGGATGGGGGTTTTGGTTCTTTACTTCTATCCCAATTCTTGTTCCGGCGTAGTTCATAAATATGTCATGTGTGTAGTGTGTGTGGCGTTATGGGGTGTGCTGTGGTGAGGCGTGGGGGGGATAGAAAGAGGATAGAGTGGGGGGGGGTGTGGCTTGTGCATCTGTTTTAGTGCTTGCTTTGTGACCTATTGTTTTGATGCCTTTTTTCTCAATATTGTGCAATTTTTATGGAAACTTTTATTTTTCCTGTATTCTGAAGCGCTCTGAAGACGAGTCTTTTTTTCTCATCGAAGCGCGCTATATAAGCTCCATTTATTATCATTATTATTATTAATGTGTAAAGCATGATTTCGAAAAAGTCTACGTGGAAATCCTTTCCCCCAATGTGTAAAGCATGATTTCAAAAAGGTCTATGTGGAAATCCTTTTCCCCAATGTATAGAACATGACTCCGTATTGTGATATTGTAGGGAAACTTTGTGGATATCGATGCGGGTATTTTTCCCCCAGTTCTGGTGAAATATAAAGTAACTGTTGGTTATGAATATGATTAATAACCACGATGAATGATAGCCATGTTATAGTAGGCTAGATAATCAAGGCAGTTTTCAGTTCCCCAGTTAGAGTCGTTCTGGTGTGACCAGGAACTGACAGCCACTGCTAGAGCGTCTGGGGCGTAACTGAGATCTACCCGTCTCCACCCTGCTGGGTGTGTGGAGAGGTCGACGTGGGAGTCGACAGTGACCCGACCTGCCACTGCGCCTGGGTCTGGAGCGTAGCTGAGATCTACCCCTGTGTCCACCATGCTGGGGTGTGGAGAGGTCGACGTGGGAGTTGACAGTAACCCGACGTGCCAGTTGTGCCAGAGCCGCCACTGCTACCGAGACAAAGCCACCGCTCTTGAGGTATTTGAACCAGCGACCTGTTGGGCCAGTCGTACCAGAGCCGTCGCTTCTGCTGTACCAGGGCCATCGCTTTTGTGGTGTCAGAACCAACATCCTGTATGTGTGTGAGCCGCAGCTCTTGGTCTGTTGGAGCCGCCACTCCTGTTGTGGACAGAGCCGTCGCTTTGGTTCTGTGGGGACTCTCCGAGCTGCTCCTTCATGATTTTCTTTTGCTTCTTAGATGGCACCTTTGGTTGGTTTTTTGAAAACTCAACAAACATACTACGTATTGCACACCAGCCTTTTCTGGAATTGCATTCTTCTTAAAACTGAAAGGCAGAGGAGTCAAATTACCACTTTCCGCGGTCACTGAGGAGAAACCACCAAGTTTCGAAATATTGGTATATGACCAGGAGTTATATGTTAGTGAGTTTCCTCCATATTGGAGGATGTCTCTCCCCCTTGGAGAATATAAGCTTGCTGAAGGCTCATTTTGAGAAGCATTTATTTTATTTTCCCCATCACCCATCAAGCACATACTGTTAGTTCGGCAGAATCATCTGCCACTGCAGGTATGAATGCGTATCTCCCCCTATTTCTTCAATCTAAGACATAAGAGCAAGCTTTGTTTATAATTCAATATTTCTTGCAGTCATTGCAACACCAAGCTGCTCTGTAGTTGCTGGAACGGTGCTCGGTACTTATCCTTGGAATTTATTAGTTTGTTGTATTTTAGTCCCTTGCGGATTATTCCAAGAACTGGCCCTCAGCACTTGTGTCTTAGAGGATTCTTTTTATATTTCTACTTTCACAAGAAAATGTAGCTTTTTTGTTCTTTCATGATTTTCTTTTGCTTCTTAGATGGCACCTTTGGTTGGTTTTTTGAAAACTCAACAAAACATACTACAGTATTGCACACCAGCCTATTCTGGAATTGCATTCTTCTTAAAACTGAAAAGGCAGAGGAGTCAAATTACCACTTTCCGCGGTCACTGAGGAGAAACCACCAAGTTTCGAAATATCGGTATTATGAACCAGGAGTTATATGTTAGTGAGTTTCCCTCCATATTGGAGGATGTCTCTCCCCCCTTGGAGAATATAAGCTTGCTGAAGGCTCATTTTGAGAAGCATTTATTTTATTTTCCCCCCACCCACTCAGCACATATGTTAGTTAGGCAGATCATCTGCCACTGCAGGTATGAATGCGTATCTCCCCTATTTCTTCAATCTAAGACATAATGAGCAAGCTTTGTTTATAATTCAAATTTCTTGCAGTCATTGCAACACCAAGCTGCTCTGTAAGTTGCTGGAACGGTGCTCGGTATCTTATCCTTGGAATTTATTAGTTTGTTGTTATATATTAATATATTATATATATATTATATATTATTATATATATATATTAAAATGAATGGTATGCCTAGGGTTACGGCGTACGTTATTCCGCTGTTTTGAGATTGTTGTATATTGCTTGAGTTTGGGTATATGTGTTTGATGCTCAGGCAGCATAGAAAAAAGAATAAACGTTGACTTGTTGCCTGCTGTCGATTTTTCGATTGGTGTGGTCAGCCCAGAATGAATCCTGGGAGTTTTTATGAAAACAGGGGGTCTATTTTTTTTTTTTTTTTTTTTTTTTTATCAATTTTTCTTTGTGTTTTACTCAGTTTGAATGAGTGGGGGGAAAAAGAGAAAAAAAGTGTTGTTTACTAGGACGTTTGATTTTTATTTTCAGTTACAAACAAACTGACAAACACAGAACATTTTAGTGACAAAACGTAATACTAGGTACTATGAATTGAGAAAATAACATGCATCCACACAATGTACACACACTACACAACACACACACACACACACACCACACACACACACACAACCACATACGTATGTAAACATTTTACACACACATGTATATATGGACTATACATACACACACATGCTTACCTCATACTCACATAATATCACATAACATATAACATACACATAGATATACATAATGCAAATAACATACCAATTCATATACAAATGCACGACTACAACACAGAGGCGAAAGACACACACACACACACACACAACTCACACACTCACATCACACACACACTCACACTCACACACAAACACCCACACACTCACCTCACACACACACACACAGAGGTAAAGGATACAGGGAGAGAGTTGTTAGTTGTTTTCATAGATGATAAGCATATTATAATTACATGATACTCTTATCGCTAGTATCAGTTGAAGTTGATCTACACATAGTCTAGTTTTGTGTAGGTAAGCTACGTGAGTGAAACATGTAGAGTTTGATGTGACCTCTTTGGAATGCTCAAGGTAGGTTTCTACAACTTCCTCTTTTCTTTTCTTTTTTTCTTACACGCATGCACACACAGCTTGTATAATATTGATAGGAAATCGACTTATAGTAACTGCTAACATTGTATAAATATTGAAAAACAGATTGCATGATTGATAATAACCATACCCGAGTAATACAAAAATTTTTTGATTATGTTAGATTTTTAAATTTTTGACAGCAGCCATAGGGCTCTAATCCGTTTTGTTAATAATAAAGAAAACCGTATTTCAAAGTTCAAGAAAAAAGTGTGGATTAAGGCAGCCAACTTTCTTTCTATTTTATCGTATATGTGTTGTTCAAAAAGGGGATACTTATTTTTATGTTTTCCAATCTGTTTCTAAGAAATGTTATGAACAACTGGACATTTGGGTGATATAATTTTGCATTTTGTCTTGTATTTATTAAATTTAGCAGAAGCAGAAATTAAAAAATCTAGAGGGTTGTCTGTTGTTAATATTTTGTTTTGACTCCGAACAAAAACTAATTCTTTACAATTGATGGTAATCACATGTGGACATTTTTCCTTAAGCAATTGTTCAAAACCGGTCCAATACTGTTGAAATAGCACAATCATACACATGTGTGGTATGCTTGCTCATCCATATTACAAAAGTTGCAAATAGGGGGGAATCGGTAATTTTAATCCTGTACAAATATCTTGAGTGGGGAGTAATATATGTAATAGTCTGGTTTTGAAACCATCAGAGCTGTACATATTGGTAGTTTTATAATAATGTGAAAATTATATGGCTTCCAGCTCAGTGTTTCAAAAAAGTTGTTCCATTTTTTGACTGCTGTTGGAATAGCATCATTTCCATTTAAAATATGGTTGCACATGTTTATTGCCATTATAATTAAAGGACCATGTCATTCGAGTCTAAAGTTTTGTATCTGTTGGTTTTGAACTTCATTTAACTTTTGACTATTTGTTGCGGACTGCGTCGACCAATACCAGTCGTACAATAAAAATTGGTTCTTATACATGGGTAAATTTTATAAAAGCAGAAATGGTTATATGCATAAATTGAACATTATCATTAATTATATTTTTTACATAGAGAATTGTTCCCAATAGGGGGGTCACACCATTCTCGCACCAATACCCTTCGTCCCCGAATAATATTATGTTGTTATGAATTCTCTTCAGACATGAATTCATGCAAGAAGTTAGAACATTTTGTACTTAGTTTTTTGTAATGTTTTACAACATCCTTCCAGAATGGGTACCAACATTTTCAATAATATTTTAGCATATCGGCTCAAAATGTTTTAAATGTCCTAACTAGGAATCATATTACAGGGGTAAAATTCCTCCACTCAGAATCAGAGTTCAGTCTCCTTAACAAGTAGATTCTTAGGAAGACCAAAAAGTTTCCAAAACATGCAGGCATCTTCATCCACCTTCATGTACTGTTTTTCAACCTCGACCTTTGATTTTGCATTGTTTGCCATTCCACAAAATATGTACAGTTCTTTTTCTAAAGATTCAAAAAAAGTCTGGTGGGTCAGGCAAATTAATAATAATTAGATAATTTTGAAAACAAACACTAAGTTTTAATAACAGTTATTTTTCCATACGGAGTAATTGTCTTTTTTTCCAAGACGCTAAGATCGGGTCTGATTGAAAAAAGTTTGTACTAGTAGTTTAGTTGTACAATTGTGTCTGTTGTTGGTGGATTATGTAATGCCTTAAAAATTATAGTGCCTGGGTCCCAACAAAATTCCTGTCACGCATTTATTGCATGCCAGAATTTTTCTGCGACCTAGCCAATCAACTTGGGTTTTGTCAATATTTATTTTTAGACCAGAGTATGTGCTATCTTGGAAGGGGATGTACTGCTTCAATAAATGACTTTTTGATCCTTCAAGGCACAATGTTGTATATCAGCAAATTGGGATAGTAAGGATTACTTTATTTTTAATTTAATTCCTTTAATGTTCACATTACGGCGGATCATGTGAGACAATATTACCACAAGATTAAATACAACATAAGGTGAGGCTGGATCCCCCTGTCTGACTCTCTTCTATTGAAAACCAAGGAGTGTATTGGACATTGACCGAGATATAGGTAGAAATTTGGTTATAAATGTCATTATCACATTTAATATTGTCTGGGCCAAATTTTAAAAAATTTTAGCATTTTAGTAGAAGGACCAAGACACACTGTCAACGCCTTTCAAAATCTACTAATAATAAACATGCCTGGTAATATTTTTATTTTTGTGTTCAACATTGTTTCGTAGAGTTACCTGATTTTTCGACCAATGAAACGGTCCTTTAGAAAACCTTTTGGCTTTCGTGAATAACACTATGGTAAAACTCTCTTGAGACGGTTAGAATACAAGCTGAAGCGATTTGTATGTAGTATTCAAAAGGGAAATAGGGGCGCCAGTTTTTAATAAATCGTTTAGGTTTCCCTTCTTTTGGATACATATTATAGTTTCCTTGCTCTGGGTTATTGGACATTTGGACTTGTCAAAAACTCTCGTTGTTAGAACGCACAAGGAAAGAGCCATTTAAATATTAGAGAAAATACAACTTAAAAAATTCAACGTAAAGCCATCAGGTCCTGACTTAAATATTTTTTCATTATTTTTCAAAGCTCAAGCAGCTTCCTTGAAAATGTTTATTAAGCCTTCGATAGATTCTACTTCCTCATTAGATAGAACTGGTTGCTTCAGGGTGTTCATCAGTAATGTTAACATCGTTGACCTCTCTAAAGCAATATAAATTTTCTATGAAGCATTTTGTTTCATTAAGAACATTTTTTTGATCTGAATATTTATTGTTCCATTTGCCTTTTAGAGAAAGGTATAGACTTGTTAGGTAGTTACGGTTTTCAAGATTACAGATATATTTACTAATCCTTTTTCACCCTGATGGATCCAGCAGACCCTCGTACGCATTGCCATACCTTGAATCTTTGTGATCTCTTATTTTCCTGTAAACTGGGTTTTTAAGTTTTCTAAAACTGGATATCTTCATCATGCAAATCACGGTTAGATTACTTATCTTTTTTCAGGTGAGTTCTTGCTGGGTTTCACTTTCTTTTTTTGTAAGTGCTATATGATATTGTTTTCCCCCTGATTTCTAAATAACAGGGTTTCAAAAAAAAGTTGTTCATTGATCTCAAAGGAGTTGTTTTCGTTAGGAATATTTTCATTTGTTGTCTAATTTGTAAGGGAATAGTGCATACTGTTTTTTTCACCTCATTTAATGATTCTTTTTATTTCTGAAATTTATTTTTTTTGTCTTTAAGCATATCTATTATTAAATCAGAAATGCCTATCACGTTTAAGTGCTCTTTTTTTAAAGTAGTATAGTGACTAAAGAAATGATTGATCTGTATCCGGGTTAGTAAAATGATATTTGTTCGACCAATAATTATTCATGTAATTAGATAATAAATCAGTACTTCCCTTGTTAAATGAATTAAGTTTACGCCAAGTATATGATTTTTTTCAGGATTCATTTCCTTAAAACATCAAAAAGATTGAATTTTACCATTTCATGTCAATAATTATTTTTCTGGTCATTAGGGACGATTATTCACACTTGCATAATTCTAAATCTATTTTCTATGTCCAGGGCACAATTCCAGTCACAGTGATAATCACATGTTCATTGGCAATGCGCTCAATTTGTTCGCACACCCATCAAAAAAAAATTCAGGTGTATTCGTGATTTCTTGCCCATACTAGGTGGACTAAAGGTTAGTTTTTTATGAGAATTTCCTGCTTCATGTATATAACAACCTGAGGATCTCTATTGAGTCTAAACACTTATATTCAAAAATTTTTGTAAAAATGAATGGCACCGTTTTTATTTGTCTCAGAACCACAGAGCCAGACATTATTACCCCAAATTGCTCTTATGAGTTTTTGATTATGTTTTCAAATGTGTCTCTTGAAGGACGATTATGTTGGCTTCTCTTTTCATAAGGAAATAAATACATATTCCTCTTATTGGAGTTGTTTAAGCCGTTACAGTTAAATGAGCATAATTTTAAAGGAGATTCACCCGCCATTTGGTAAGTTTGAAAGAGAAGAAGGAGTGGTATAAACAGAGTACAAAACATATCTAATTCCCAAACATTTAGTAAAAAATCCAAATGAATTAAAGCACATTTTCTGTTTCTGTCTCCACATCTATAAAAAAAAGAAACAACAGTACACTCAATAAAATCCAGAAATCCACCGAATAAAAGGATAAACATGACTTCTGGAAAAACCTAGTTGCATAGGACAATTTGAAAAATTCCAACCTGACCTAATTTCAATGTTCAACTATCATCCATGCACACAATGTAAGTTTGCTGTATCAGCACACAATCAATACAACAAAACAAGGACAGGCACACAACATGTAGAGTTTTACAACTAAAAAAAAGGTTTCATCTGTAGGTCCCATTGCCCCATCCGTACATCAACTTGCTTTAACTAGATTTTGCTATACACAGTTGAAAAAAAAATACATTAAAGAAAAAGTATACAGGCCCTTTCACGGTCGTTCGCGGCCATCATGGACATATATCAGTGGACAAAAACAAAAAAACCCTCGTGCTTCCGACAGTAAGACCAAAAGGACAAAGCAGGGGGAATTTTCCCTCACAGCCGGGTTGTTATTTGATTATAAAAGTGAACAACGTTCGCCATTATGTAGCAAGGATAAAAAATTCAAAAACGAAAGATACACTGTTCCTCATCCCGCTTATCACACGCTGTAGAATTGCCTTGTCCAAAACTTTGACCAATGAAATAGCTGAAAAGGGTAAACATTGTAAAATTTCTTTTTTTTTTAAGGAACAAGGGGACAATCCTCAAAATCCTTCTCAGGAAGGTTATATAGCGGTAACTTTTAAGGACATACACGAAGGGGGTAAATAAACAATTTTTTTTTACTGACCTCTGTAACAGACAAACACATCATCGTATCCATCATAAATTGTTCAGGACGGCTAGAGACTTCTCATCCTATCTTCCCGCTAAACTGTCCTTCACAAAAATGTTCCGTTCTTTGACAGGCTTGTTGACAGAGAGTGATTTCGTTATTTACTGACACAACAATGTGTAGGCTCTGGGGGTTAAGTCCTCGACTAAAGTGATCCTCGTGCCCTTTAGAGTGCGTCGAGGTACAACAGCTGCTCCCGAATGCGCGCGACACGCTACCTGACTCGCATGTATGCCCGCTCCACAGCATCGGGATATCCCGCGCCCTCAGACCGCATGATCCACGTCTCCCCGCAACAGTAACGCAGAGCCTACTGTCCTACGCAGCCACCCACGGTGTACTGCCTCAATATCGCCCTTTTTCAATGCGGATGTTTTCATGAGTTTGTCGTTGAAAAGAGACAAGCACTTTATCCTCGCACTGGTAGGGTGTTTTAAACTGGTTACGGACGTCTGCTCCTTACCTTGATGCACCACTATATACGCAAGTTAATTCTGCGTACATATGAGGGAAGTCTTCACACTAGCACTCCAGACTGTCACAGATCCATTTACAGCTCTCATGCTTGGCAATCGGCGATTTGCGCTTCTTTCAGCTGCGTATCTACTCCTTCTCGCTCACGCACACCTCTCTTTCTACACTTCTGCCCACGCTTTCTCGCATAATCGTCATCGTAACCAAAGCGGTTGCCACTTCAATCGTCACCACATATTGTGTCAATTTTGTATTTTAGCTCATTCGGACACAACTTGACTCATCGTCTCGTTCATTGGTCACTCCACTTCACAATTCCTTTACTCCCACTACACGTACATACACTCTTCACTGCATCGCATTACAGCCCTTCGCCAATTAAGTGCGTATGTCCCCTCACCAACACCCCTTCGCGATTAGATGTACTGCTTGACTCGCACTTCGTTTGTATGGCAATCGAGCCCGTAAATCGTCCGTCTCTTCTTCACCCCGCATCGTATTCCACCCGCCCATCTCAACGACTTCCCGCCACCCCATCGAAGATCTGCATTTCCTCACACCCACTCATTTCGCCTCCATGCGTGCACCCCTCCGGAACCAGAGACATGCCCGCAACCCCGCCCCGTTCCTATCCACATGGCCACGCAGGCGGTCGCGTACGCGCCTCTACCTTCTGGGGTGAAACTTTTACTTCACAGTACTCTTCATTATTCTTTGCTCCACTGAAAGTGTTCAGACGAGATGGAACTAGTGTTGGATCATGTTTTGCGTTGTTTTCTCTTTCGAGTTCCGCCTTTACCGCCCTCCCATAAACTTTCACAGTTAAGGTTCCACATTTTCCTTTTCCACGGGGCCAGTTGATAGCTGAAAAAAAGTAAATCAAAAACTAGTTTGTGGAGGTAGGCAACAGGTTGCTCGGTTCAACTAGCTGCATTTGAGGCTTGATCGGATGTTAATTAACATATAAAGATTTAATTAATGTTGCCAGATCTCGAAAGCTGGTGTCTCTCTCTCGAATCGTGACCAGAGTATCCCTCCGGGGGTCTTGGAATTTATTAGTTTGTTGTATATATATATATATATATATTTTTATATATAATATATATATATATATATTTAGTTATATATTTATATATATAATGAATTGTATTATGCCTTGGGTTTAAGGGAGCCTCGCCCCGTACGTTATTCCGCGTATGATATTGTTGATATATTGCTGCGCATTTTTGTGTATATGTTGTTTGATGGCTCAGGCAGATTAGAAAAGAAACGTTGACTTTTGCTGGCTGTCGATGTTTCGAATGGTTGTGGTCAGGCCCAGAATGACTCCTGGGAGTATTTTATGAAATCAGGGGTCTATTTTTTACCCTACCCAGAAGTAACTCCCGGAGTCATTTCTAGTGCTGCCCCAGTATATACCCTCGGGCAGTACTTCTGGGCAATGAGTACTTTGGGGTTATTACAGGCAGAGAATGGACAGAACTGGCTGAAACTGTGGGGGGGCGGGGGGTGGGGGGGGAATTTCAGTTGGCATCAAAGGGATTTGTCGCATGTTGTATTCGGTAGGTACTACGGTGAACATGCGAAATTATGGGTCTGATGTCCAATCTCTCTCTCTCTCTCTCTCCTCTTCTCTCCTCTCTCTCTCTCTCTCTCTCTCTCTCTACCTCTCTATCTCTCTCTCTCTCTCTCTCTCTCTCTTCTCTGTGAATGATTCATTCATTGTTTTGTTGAGTCAATAAAAGAGGGACACGGAAAGCAGATATGTTAAATATAAAACCATCGGCATTTAAAGTACGGGGGGTGGGGGGAGGGGGGTGTTGTTCTACCACAGCCGAAGCAAGAACATAACTGCAAAATAGAGTTGCTGTCGACAACTCAGAGTTTGATTTTTTTTTAATTCATTTTTAAAATCAAACCCTATAGGAAAAAAGCGCTGATTAAACGGTCTGCATATTAACCTGAAGAACCACAGGTTGGCAAAGCAAGAATTAAAAAAAATGAATAAAAATATTGAGAAAAATCAAATCGATGTAAATTACGACAGTATGAAACGACGCGTGATGTATTTTTTTTTTAATTCCGTGGAAAAACATTTCCAATACGTGCACTAAATGTACATTTATTATTATATTATATTGGGTATTTATATAGCGCCTGATACCTCGGTCACAGGACAAGCTTAAAAGCACTTTTACAATTAATACACTACCTCATCACTCACTCAAGGGCTGCATACCCAGGTTGAGCCGGCCGAAGAAGCAGCCTACTGGAATTCAATTCAGTCGATTTTCCCGTACCATTCAAAATTTCAGTCACTCACTTTCATTTATCTCATTTATTCCTCCAGTTTCTTCACATAGGATGCATACGATGTTTTATTCGTGTACTCATTTCCACGGTTACAAGATGGCACTCGATAACCGGTGACAATTTTGTGGGCTTGGTAAGAAATACCAAGGCGGCTATCTTTACTGACATTCAATTTCTTGCATGGGCAAGCTGGGGAACCCCCCTGCCTCTTTTCGATTTTCAAAACAGCCGTGGGTTCTTTAACGAGTGCAGGGGGCCAGGAAGCACACGGGTTCCGGACTTGTTATAGTCCATCGATGGACTTGACGTTTCAGTTCGATTTTTTCTTCATAGGAAAGAAAGGGCGAAGAAAAGGCAGGGCTCGAAACCCACGCTATTCATCACACGTTGGATTGGCAGGCGACGTCTTAACCCACTCTGCCACCTTTCTTCCTGCGTTCACATCACATGCACATTTAAACACAGAGGGAAAGCACGGACGCACACACAAAAATCCAAAAAACACACGCGGCGCGCGCGCACACACAGCACGCACGCACGCACGCACGCACGCACGCACGCCAAGACACGCCACGCACGCACGCGCGCACGGCGCTGCGCGCGCAACACAGACACACACACACACACACACACACACACCACACTATCTCTCTCTCTCTCTTCTCTCTCTCTCTCTCTCTCTCTCTCTCTCTCTCTCTCTCTCTCTCTCACCGCACACGCACCACGCACATGCAAAGCACTAAGTCCCAGGCGATACGCATGTTTTCCCCCACTCCCACTGAATTTTTATGCGTGTTTTCTTTTGTATACATTAGGGAGTTAATAAACTAACAATGTTGTGTTTAATAACATAGATGATTTTTTTTCCTCAGTTATAATCAAGAAATTGAAGCTTTTTTTCTGCCCCCGAGAGAATCCCCCTCTAACAAGATGGCAACAGGTAACAAAACAGTACTTGCACTGACACGTGATAACCACGTGGAAAGCGATAAAAGAAGAAAAAGAAAGCTTTAAAGAAAATGAAGAGAATATTGCAGGATGGGAGCGAAATGCACGGACGTAGCGCACCCGGGATGACACAAATAGCACACTGGTCAACACCCGGCCAATGTAGTAAAGATGTCACTGGTAACACTCCACTTTATACTGGGTTTGAGAAGAAATGATTTATCTTCTAAACCAAAAGTATGTACGTCCGTGACAGGTACTGATAAACAGATTGAAAATGACGAAGCATTTGAAAGAATGATTCTGTTTGCAAAATGGTTTATTTTTCAATGTAAACAAAACAAATGTGTTCCAATGTGCGGTGTATTTAGGAAACGACTATCAGGAAAGTTTAAAATTGAAGAATATATAGCCAAAATTAATTGCCTGACACGATTTGAAAATATGTGAGAATCGTATATACCTTTTATTATTACAGATTAGAGAAAAACTTCATTGTCAAAAACAAACAAACAAACATGTGATACGAGTGCTGGTTGCAATGGAGATCTTCGTTTAGAAGCAACCTAGCTATCACTAACTTCTTTATTATGTTCTGACGTCAGTGGGGCTGAAAGGAAATCTTGCACAAAATATGACAATCACTACACAGTCATCATTTAAATTTGTGAGCAAAGTTCTTATTATAAAGAAAAGCTTGGTATTCATGTCTTATAAACTGTAAAATTTATTATTATTGTTTGAACTTATGTTCATGGTACCATAAACTTATATAGACCAGAGACTGTAAAGCGATTGTTACTGTGCTTTGGCAGATTGATCGTGAAATTATGTATTTCCTTGATGTGACCTCATGACGCCCTAACGTACTTGAATAATGATTGTATTTTTTGTATTGTTTCCATGCCTCCCACCCCCCTCATGGCCCGTTTGTGAATTACAAAAAAAAATTCTTGTCAAGCGTTGTTCATAAAATGTCATGTGTGTAGTGTGTGTGTGCATGTGGGGTGGCAGTGGGGGGGGGGGGGGGGGGGGGGGAGGGGAGGAGGATGGAAAGAGGATGGAGTGGGGTTGGGGGGTGTGGCTTGTGCATCTGTTTTAGTGCTTGCTTTGTGACCTATTGTTTTGATGCTTTTTTCTCAATATTGTGCAATGTTAATGGAAACTTTTATTTTTCCTGTATCTGAAGCGCTCTGAGGATGAGTCTTTTTCTCTCATCGACGAGCGCCATATAAGCTCGATTTATTATTAGTATTATTAGTATTATTATTATCATTATGAATGTGTAAAGCATGTTTTCGAAAAGGTCTATGTGTAAATCCTTTCCCCCAATGTGTAAAGCATGATTTCAAAAAGGTCTATATGGAAATCCTTTTCCCCAATGTATAGAACATGATTCCGTAAAAGAGAATGTTCTATTGTGATATTGTAGGGAAACTTTGTGGATATTGATGTGGGTATTTTTCCCCCAAGTTCTGGTGAAATATAAAGTAACTGTTGGTTATGAATGTGATTAATAACCATGATGAATAAAAGTCATGTAATAGAAGGCTATATAATCAAGGCAGTTATCAGTTCCCCAGTTAGAGTCATTCTGGTGTGACCGGGAACTGACTGCCACTGCTAGAGCGTCTGGGGCGTAATGAGATCTACCCCTGTCTCCACCCTGCTGTGTGTGTGGAGAGGTCGACGTGGGAGTCGACAGTGACCCGACCTGCCACTGCGCCAGGGTCTGGAGCGTAGCTGAGATCTACCCCTGTGTCCACCATGCTCGGGTGTGGAGAGGTCGACGTGGGAGTCGACAGTGACCCGACCTGCCACTGCGCCCGGGTCTGGAGCGTAGCTGAGATCTACCCCTGTGTCCCCCATGCTCGGGTGTGGAGAGGTCGACGTGGGAGTTGACAGTAACCCAACGTGCCAGTTGTGCCAGAGCCGCCGCTGCTGCCGAGACAAAGCCACCGCTCTTGAGGTATTTGAACCAGCGACCTGTTGGGCCAGTCGTACCAGAGCCGTCGCTTCTGCTGTACCAGGGCCATTGCTTTTGTGGTGTCAGAACCAACATCCTGTATGTGTGTGAGCCGCAGCTCTTGGTGTGTTGGAGCCGCCACTCCTGTTGTGGACAGAGCCGTCACTTTGGTTCTGTGGGGACTCTGCCAGTGCTCCTCTTGACTGTGTGTGTCCCATATATATATATATATATATATATATATATATATATATATATATATATTTATATATATATATATATATATATATATATATATATATATATATATATTATATATATATATATTATATATATTATATGAATTGTATGCCTAGGGTTACGGCGTATGTTATTCTGCTGTATTGATATTGTTGTATATTGCTGCGTTTTTGTGTATATGTGTTTGATTACTCAGGCAGCATAAAAAAGAAAACGTTGACTTGTTGCCTGGCTGTCCATGTTTCGAATGGTGTGGTCAGCCCCAGAATGACTCCTGGGAGTATTTTATGAAAACAGGGGGGTCTATTTTTTACCCTACCCAGAAGTACTCCCGGGAGTCATTCTAGTTCAGCCCCAAATATACCCTCGGGAGAAAATTCTGGGCAATGAGTACTTTGGGGTTATTACAGGCCGAATGACGGAACTGGCTGAACTGGGGGGATTTCTGTTTGCATACAAGGGATTTGCGCATGTTGTATTCGGTAGGTAACATACGGTGAACATGCGAAATTATCGGGTCTGATGTCCAATCTCTCTCTCTCCTCTCTCTCTCTCTCTCTCTCTCTCTCTCTCTCTCTCTCTCTCTCTCTCTCTCTCTCTCTCTCTCTCTCTCTCTCTCTCTCTGTGAATGATTCATCATTGTTTTGTTGAGTTAATAAAAGAGGGACACGAAAGCAGATATGTTAAATGTAAACCATCGGCATAAAGTACGGGTGGGGTGGGGGGGGTGGGGGAGGGTGTGTGTGTGTTCTACACAGCCGAAGCAAGAACAATAACTGCAAAATAGAGTAGACTGTCGACAACTCAGAGTTTGATTTTTTTAAAATTCCTTTTTAAATCAAACCCTATAGGAACGAAGCGCTGATAAACGGTCTGAATATTAACCTGAAGAACACAGGTTGGCAAGCAAGAATAATAAAAAAAAAAAAAGAATAAAAACATTGAGAAAACAATCGATGTAAAAAATTACGACGTATGAACAACGTGCATATCGGCGATACATAATACACATCTCATCGAATGACTGTGCGTCACATTATCTATCACATGAAACAAGAATCGCCTGAGACTTACCTCGTTACAAGTCGGACCACTGCAACGTGAACCCGACACTTTCCTTCCACCTTAACATCAAACTGCTACAAAAGTTGCCTCACTTCCGTCATCTGCTGCCTTTACGTCACTCTTCAACAAAGTCGTCTTTGTCGCCCCAATTTCATTTTTCACGTCGAAACTGGCGACAAATCTGCCTCTTTACCAACACCTGGCTTTATACATCAAAATTCCACCTCCTTTCTTTTTTCTTTTTTTCAAACATCTACAAATTGCTTCTATCTCTCTCTCTTTCTCCTCTCCTCCTTATCATCTCTCTCTCTCTCTCTACTCTCTCCACGCTCTCTCGTCCCATCAATCATCTCTCCACTCATCTCTCTCTCCTCTCCTCTCTCTCTCTCCTCTCTCTCTCTCACCTCACCTCACTCTCTCTCTCTCTCAGTTTGTGCGGCGCCGCGCGCGGCGTGCGTGCGTGCGCGCGCGCGCGTGTGTGTGGTGTGGGTGTGTGTGTGTGTGTGTGTGTGTGTGTGTGGATTCTGTCTGTCTTTCTCTCTATTCCCTCCTCAATCTCCTCCCATCTTTCCTTTCATGCGCATTCAGAGTGAGCTTCTCACTCCTTCCACTGTCCTTGTGACACTGACAACAAAAACTTGCCTCTTTCAACCCTCCAACATTTACAGACACTCCTGCAGAGGCAGTCTCTCTCTCCCCTTCCACTTTCCTTGTGACCACTAGCACAAACTTGCCTTCTTTCTCCCTTCCATCATTTACATGAAACTCCTGCAGAGCTGACTCTCTCTCCCCTTTCCACTTTCCTGTGACACTAGCACAAACTTGCCTCTTTCCCTTCCCTTCCATGCATTTACAATATCTCACTCCTGCAGAGCTGTCTCTCTCTCCCCTTCCACTGTCCTTGTGACACTAGCACATGTAACTTGCCTCTTTCTCCCTTTCCATCATTTAACAAGAAACTACACCTGCAGAGCTGTCCTCTCTCTCTCTCATCCACCCCTTTCCACTTTCCAGTGAAACTCACACAAAACTGACTGTCGGAGCAGTTTCATACACCTTTTAACGTCAAATCTCTTATGGAGTTGTCTCCACACTCTGCAAAGTCATCACTCTCTTCCCCTCAGTGTGTGTGTGTGTGTGTGTGTGTGTTTGTGGTGTGTGTGTGTGGTGTGGTGTGTGGTGTGGTGTGTGTGGGTGCGTGCGGTCGTCGTGCGTGCGTGCGTCCGTGCGTGCGTGCGTGCGTGCGTGTGTGTGTTTTGGAATTCCAATGCTTACTCTGATACGTATCCAAAGTCTAACTGCTGTACTGAATCTGTTTCTCTTTGCTACCGTATTGTCCTTTCACAAGCGAACCCAATGCCGTTTTTCTTCTTATTTTTTTTCTTGCTGTCCCAACTTCTGGCCACCTCAGAAACAGTGCAACGCACAAGCACGACGAGCGCACACGCGCGCGCGCGCACACACAATCACACACACACAACAACACGACACACACACACACACACACACACACACACACACACACAACACACACACTACACACACACCACACACACACACATCTTGTTTCCTTTCGCAGCGAACATCCGCGCACGACTCAATGTTTAAAAGTTTCAGACGTGGCAGACAGACTTTATAACCCACCCACCACCCTCCCCCCCCCCCCCTCTCCTCTCTCTCTCGGTCTCACTCCTCTCTCTTCTCTCTCTCTGGTGATATTAGGAATGTGATGCATGGTCTGCCTTCAATGTAGTTTATTCGTTGGAAATCCTATGATTAAGAGAGGGGTGGTGGAGAGACACATGGGGAGGGGGGGGGGGTAGAGGCGGGTGGATAGGGTAAAAAACGTCAGTCTGTACAGTCAGAAATTGTTAAACTTGAGTCTTGCGTGCTGTCGCCTGGAAAAAAAAAAAAAACGTGTGTGTGTGTGTGTGTGTGTGTGAGTGTGTTGGTGTGTGGTGTGTGTGTGTGGTAGGTGGCGGTGCGTGCCTGCGTACGTGCAGGCGTGTGGTTGAGGTGTGTGTGTGTGTGTGGTGTGTGTGTGTGTGTTGTCGCGCGCGTGTGTGCGTGCGTGTGTGTGTTATGTGTGTGTGTGTGTGTGTGTGTGGTGTTGTGTGTGCTGCCGTGCGTGCGTGCGTGCGTGCGTGTGTGTGTGTTTTGTCTGTCTGTCTGCATATGACGTGTGTGTTGTGTGTGAGTGTGTGGTGTGTGGTGTGTGTGTGTGTGTGTGTGTGTGTGTGTGGTTGCCCTGTTTGTATGCACGGTGGTGTGGCGCACGTGCGCGTGCGTGTGTGCATCCAAGAGTACATATTAATACACATACATCGACACTCACACGCCGTGCGCATACACACACACACACAACACACACACTACACACTACACACACACACACACACTCACACACACACACACACAAACACACACACACAACACATACACCACGCAACACACACACACACACACACAAACACACACACACACACAACACACACACACACACACACGCACACAGAGACATAAACACACACACGCGCGCGCGCGCGCACGCGCACAAGCACGTCACATCTTGTTTACCTTCTCGGCGACAGCGTGCTCACCGACTCAAGTTTAAAATTTTAGACGTGCCAGACTGACGTTTATTCTTCTCTCTTTCTCTCTCTCTCTCCTCTCCTCTCTCTCTCTCTCTCTCTCATCCGTCTCGCTCTCTCTCCTCTCCTCTCCTCTCTCTCTCTCTCATCTCTCTCTCTCTCTCTCTCAATCAATAGGTAATTCTGATGAAATAACCTACATAGACACAGACCGTGTTGTGTGTGGTGTGTGTGTGTTGTGAGAGTGTGTGGTGTGGCCGCTCTGCGCGCGTATACACACACATGTAACTCATGCACACATACAACATGGATCTCGGACACACACAACATACAAAAACAAATACAATGCACCACAAACACAAAACATCACACACACACACACACACACACAACACACACACGAACACCACGCGCCAAGCAAGAGCGCTACATACACACGCACACACACCACACACACACCACACACACACACCCACACACACACACACACACTCACACACCCACACACACAATCAATACACACCCACACAAACACACACACACACACACCACACACACCATGAATGCGAGGAACATATACAGCACCATAGTTATTCACAAATGTTCACACTTCCACAGGAAAACCATCAAAGCGTCCAACAAATTATTATTGCAGATGCAGCCACCGAGCTTTAGGTAGTACACAATAAAGTCATTCCCGCATGTCTGTCTAAATCCCGTTGTATTAATGCAGACAGAGGCAGAGACAGAGAAATGTACAAAACAAGGTGTTTTTGCAAGTCACAATACAAACCAACCTCGGGCTTGTTGCTGCCGGTGCAGTGTGCACCATCTTTCCATCATTCCTGGAATATCATGTTCAACTGGCAATGCCTGTGTCGCCCTTGCCTTTACAAATCTGAGCCATGCAGATCAAGGAAAATCCTCCCCGAACTCCACTGTTGCCAACCAGCCAACAACCATGAACAAAAATATTCATTGTAAAAGAAATCACCACCTCTGTCAAAGGGCATGGAAACTTCAACCCACAGCTCTGACCCCATGGTGAAGACGTGGCGACAAATGCTCTGCACCGTGGTAGCTGTGATCCATGTTGGCCAGCGTGAAACAGATGGCCTGACTGTGCTGTGTGCAACTCACCACAAGCGGCGGTTGGTTTGCTGAAGGTGTGTGCGGGATAATCGGCATACGTTTTCGACAGGTGTTCGCGGCTACACAGTGTCACGGAGCGTCCTACAGGCAGGAAAACATAACCTGTGGAAGCAGCTAATGCAGCTAACAAGATGACAGCCAACAAGTAACATGATACGTTCTCACCACCGAAGAATAACCGGTTAGATGTGTTAAAATACCCCCATCCCAAACCTCACCAACCCACCCAATGATAAAATGAAAAGATATAATATGAATAAAAAATAAATAACAATAAATCGAACGGCTAGATGGAAAGCTTGTTTATTAGAAACTAAGACTGGTCCTAAAAGGCATTCTCTGTAGACGGTAGGATTTTTTATAATAAGAACCTGGTCCTAAAGAGGCATTCTCTGTTAGAATCAACATTTGCCTTTGAAACTGATTCACTCATGTGCAGGCATAAGGTACACCTGAAAATTCATGCCTTTTGATACTGGGCAATATATAGTAGTAGTAGTATGTCATAAGTAGTAGTAGTAAGGTAGTAGTAGTAGTAGTAGTAGAAGTAGTTGTTTGTTTGTTGTTTTGTTGTTGTAGTGGCAGTAGAAATAGTAGTAGTAGTAGTAAGTAGTAGAATAGTAGTAGTAAGTAGTAGTAGTAGTAGTAGTAGTATATAGTATAGTATTGGCAAAGCGCATCTCACCGATTAAAATCAAGCATTACAATCTCTCTCCTCCCTCCTCTCTCTCTCTCTCATCTCTCTCTCTCTCTCCCCTCATCTCTCTCTCCCTCCTCTCTCTCTCTCTCTCTCTCTCTCTCTCTCTCTCATCCATTTGTTACGTGTGTGCATGCGTGAATACTCTGCATGCGCACACACTGTGTATGTATATATGTATGTAATGTGTGGTGTGCGTGTGTGAGTGTGTTGTGATGTGTGTGTGGTTGGTGTGTTGTGTGTGTGCGTGAGTGTGTGTGTGTGTGTGTGTGTGTGTGTGTGTGTGTTTGTGTGTGTGAGTTGTGCGCGCAGCGCACATTTGTTGTGTATGTGTGTGTGTGTGTGTGTGTTTAGTGAGTGTTGTGTTGTGTGTGTCTGTCTGTCCTGTCTGTCTGTGTTTGCATCATGTGAGAGTATATTGAGATGCACGTATGTGTGTATGTGTGTCGTGATGTGTGTGTGTGTGGTGTGTTGTTGTGTGTACTGATGTTGTGTGTGTTGTGTGTACAGTGGTGTGTGTGTGTGCGTGCGGGTTAATTGCGTGTGTGTATGTATGTATTATGTATGTATTATGCATGTATGTAAGTGTTTGCATGACACATTGACAAAAACTAGCACTGCAGTTAAAGAAACAGAAAGAAGAGGAGAAAGTGGGGCAGTACCACCAGACAGGAAAACAACAGCTGGAACCACTATTATCGAAAGAGCAGAACAGGGAGAGCTGTTACCAGAGAGAGAAACATAACAAAAAACGAACTGGCATTTGCAACACAGAGGGACAAGGAGTTGTGACACTGAAGACAGTGAAGACAGAAAGATGACGTTAAAAAAAACTAAACAACATCACAAACAGGCATTGTTGTAAGACAGAAAGGAAAAGGGGACCAAGTATAAAGACCCATGGAATTGAAACACAGGGAGTGTAGGGGGAGAAGGAGCTATGTCCCAAACAAAGAAAAAGCAGAGAGCTTATGAACAACTAGCAATAAACGAAAAAGGAGATAATTGCCAAGAAAGGGAAAGAAAACTCATCAGCTGTTCGCACATTGAAATAACGTGGTGGCCTTAGATATACAGGATAAAAGAAAACTACTGGAACGGCATTGGCCGAAAAGTTGAAGCAATAAAAGCCGTATTACCCAGAAGGAGAAAGGAAAGTGAGCCGGCCGAATGCTGGAGAGAGACCGTGAAAGCAAAATAACATTGCGCAGGAGAGAAGAGAGGGTAGGATCACAATGCAGTAGGGAGAACAGAGGCAGAGCTGCGTGGAAGATCAGCGTAGTGGTGTAGAAGGGAGAGAGCTGAAGGTGCAGTGGCCATGCCAAACACATACATGAGAGAAAGGCCATACATTGTCCACCAATGTACACACCGAATGTGTTTGATTTTAGATTGTCGTCAACCCATTTTGCAGTGATGAAACATGCTTGCTTTCCGTTTATGGAGAAGAGATTGGCCCAACCAACACATTGTACTAAGAGCCGATTTACATTAGAATTTCACGAATCATGACAAATTGAAGTTGCTTATTAGTTGCCATGCCACGCATTGTATGGGTGATTAACATTGGAAATGCACCAATATAGTAGATAATGAGGATATGAGTGTGTGTGTGTGTGTGTGTGTGGTGTTGTGTGGTGTGAGTGTGTGTGTGTGTGTGTGTGTGTGTGTGGTGCGTGTGTGTGCGCGCGCGCGCGCCGTGTGTTGTGTGTGTTTGTGTGTGTGTGTGGTGTGTGGGTGTGTGTGTGTGTGGTGTGTGTGTGTTCATACATGCACGCCATGCAACGCGGACACATCAAAGCAGACCCACACATTCATCCACACGTGCTTACACACACGATCACACAACACACACACACACACACACACACTCTCTCTCCTCTCTCTCGTCTTCCTCTCCCCCCTCTCTCCACTCACTCTCTCACACACACACACACACACTCACACACACACACACACACACATACACACTCACAACGACACACACACACACACCCACACACACACCCACACACCCCCCCCCCCAAAAAAACACACACACACAACACACACACATTCACAACACACACACATGCACACACACACACACACCACACACACACACACACACACACACACTCACTACACAACACCACAAAAACACACAACACACACACACACACTACACACACAACACAGGTACAACTTGCACGCACTTCATGCATCACAGTTTACATATACGCATGACAAATCTCCACCCCCGACCACTTTCACTGCCACTTTCCCTAAACGAAACCGATCATGATCAAGATCATCAGCATCATCAGCAGCAGCAGCATTTATCACCATCATCATCATTATCTCATAATTAATAATTATCATTATCATCCTTATTATCATCAACCATTGTCATTCACACACACACACACAACACACACACACACACACACACACACACACACACACACCACACACACACACACACACACAACACACACACTCACCACACACACACACACAAACACACACACACACACACACACACCGCGTGCGCGCGCACACACACACATCATAAACATAAACACACACGACACACAACACACCACACACACACACACACACAACACACACACACACACTCAAACACACCCACACACACACACCATAAACTACAAAAATGAATCATTAAGAAGTGTTTTTGAGTCACAGCCGTTGGCTCTACAGGTAAACGCACTAAGCATCTGAACACGGTGGCCCCTCTGCTAAGTGGATGTAGGCCATGTGGACACAAATGATAGCAGTCAGACTTACAATGCGCCGTAATGCGCACAGACACTACGTACCAAAGGGACACAATGAATGGAAGCTATCCAAACAGACACTACTGTACCAAGGACACATTGAAGAAAGCTATCCAATAGAGTGCTCAATAATAGCCCACAGGCTTACTTCCTTTGGAAGTAGAGCTCCTTTCCATCAAACATTAAGTTCTTATTTGTTTAAACTGTGGACAAGTCCAACTGTGTGTTTGTTTGGCATTGTATAACGAGCATTAAAAGTGCTTTTTCATTAAATTCAATGGAAACGTGACTGAACACTACACACACCCACACACACACACACACACATTCACCACACACACCACACACACACACACACACTCACACACACACACAAACACACACACACACACAACACCACACACCACACACACCAACACAGCACAATGAATAAGGACTATGAAATTTTCATATTATTCGCTTAGCCATAGAATAAAGACTCTGAAATAAACATTACATTGCCTTGTGAATACAAGTCCATCAATTCCAACGTCACACTTTGTAAAACAGCTGAAACTGAGCACAGTTCTACCATTACCACCAACTTTATACCTCAGTTTAAGACTTGAAGTTTGCATACGTAGTGAACAGTCTTCAGAAAATCAAGACAGCATGTCACTGAATAGAGCACAGAGAAGTCCATTGCTACACTTCCTTTATTTTGGTCAGTCCGATCAGAGGGAATATGACATTACGGTATGCGTAGCTAGAGAACAAGCACAGAGAAGTCAATTGCTACACTTCATTTATTTTGGTCATCGATCAGAAGGGAATAATGACATTACGGGTATGCGTAGCTAGTGAACAGAGCAACAGAGAAGTCATTGCTACACTTTCATTATTTGGTCAGTCGATCAGAGCGAATATGAACATTACAGTATGCTAGCTAGAGAACAGAGCACAGATAATCACCATTGCACTTTGTATAGGCTGGACAAAAAGGAACGAAGAATTCTCATTGCAGATGTTATATCTGCAGAACGGAGGTACATAGAATGCATTACCCGCAGTTCATATAACTGCAGAGAGGAGTACAGAAAGTTAATGAATGCATATTATATATCAGGAGCACAATCACAAACAAGTCATCATTGCAATACTATAGAGCATGAGAATTCATTTTACTCTCTAGGGTTAATGACAGACACATCGCAGAGAATTCCATCAGCACAATGTTTGCTTGTCCTTCACTCACAATAAAGATGACCACTTCAGCTATCGCTGGGTGGTGTGTGTGTGAAGATGGCTGATCACGGCTGATCCTGGCACTGAACCGGTGGTGTGTGTTGTGGTGAAATGGCTGAATCAGCTGATCCCTGGCACTGACTGTGTGGTGGTGTGTTGTGTGTGTGTGTGATGTGTTGTGTGTGAAGATGGCTGATCAGGCTGATCATGGCACTGACTGGGTGGTGGTGTGAGTGAAGATGGCTGATCAGGCTGATCCTTGCACTGACTGGTGGTGTGTTGTGGAGTGAAGATGGCTGATCACAGGCTGGGTCCTGGCACTGCTGACTGGGTGGTGGTGTGTGTGTGGTGTGAAGATGCTGATCAGGCTGATCCTGGCACTGACTGGGTGGTGGTGTGTGTGTGTGAAGATGCTGATCAGGCTGATCCTGCACTACTAGGTGGTGGTGTTGTGAAGATGGCTGATGAGGTTGATCCTGGCACTGACTGGGTGGTGGTGTGTGTGAAGATAGCATGAACAGGCTGAACCTGGCACTGACTGGGTGGTGTGTGTGTTGTGTGAATATGGCTGATAGCTGATCCTGGCACAGACTGGTGGTGTGTGTGTGTGAAGATGGCTGATCAGGCTGAACCCTGGGCACTGACTGGTGGTGGTGTTGTGTGTGAAGAAGCTGATGAGTCTGATCCTGGCACTGACCTGGTGGTGGTGGTGTGTGGTGAAGAGGCCTGATTCAGGCCTGATCCTGGCACTGACTGGGTGGTGGTGGTGTTGTGTGTGAAGAATGGCTGAACAGGTGAACCTGCCTGACTGTGTGGTGGGGGTGTGTGTGTGTGAATGAAGAGAAATTGGCTGATCCGGCTTATCCTGGCAACAGACTGGGTGGTGTGTGTGTGTGTGTGAAGAAAGGCTGATCTGCTGATCCTGGCACTGACTGGGTAGTTTTGTGTGAGTGAAAGATGGCGAAGAGGTCTGACCTTGCACTGACTGGGTGTGTGTGTGTGGTGTGAAGATGGATGATCAGGCCTGATCCTGCCCACTGACTGGTGGTGGTGTGTGTGATTGTGAAGATGGCTGATCAGGCTGATCCTGTACTGACGGGGGGTGTGTGTGTGTGAAGATGGCTGATCAGTGCAGATCCTCCAGGCACTGACTGGTTGAGGTGTGTGTGAAGATGGCTGAGAGGCTGAGCCTGCACTGACTGGGAGGTGGTGTGTGTTGTGTGTGAAGATGGCAGTTACAGTGCTGTCCTGGCCACTGACTGGGTGGATGGAGTGTGTGTGTGAAGATGGCTGATGAGGCTGATGCCTGGCACGACTGGGAGTGGTGTGTGGTGTGTGGAGATCTGATCAGGCCAGAACTGCACTGACTGGGTGGTGGTTGTGTGTTTTGAAGATGTCTAGATCATGCCTGATCCTGGAGCACTGAATGGGTGGTGGATTGTGTGTGTGGTGTGAAGATGGCTGAAGAGGCTGATCCTTGCACTGACGGGTGGTGGTGTGTGTTTGTTGTGAAATGGCTGATGAGGCTGATCCTGCACTGACTGGGTTGTGGTGTGTTTGTGTGAAGATGGCTGATCAGGCTATTCCTGCACTGACTGGGTGTGGTGTGTGGTGTGTGTGTGTTAAACGGCTGATGAGGCTGATCCCTGGCAATTACTGGTGGTGGTGTGTGGTGGTGTGAAGAGGCTGATCAGGCTTGATAATGGAACTGACTGGAGGTGTGTGTGTTTGTGTGTGTGTGTGAGAAGGTCTGATGAGCTGAATCCTGGCACTGACTGGTGGTGGTGGTGTGTTAAGATGGCTGATCAGGCTATCAAGGCACTGACTGGATGTGTGAGTGAGAGTGAAGAATGGCTGATCAGGCTGATCCTGACCCTGACATGGTTGATGGTTGTGGTGTGTGAAACGGCTGATGAGCTGATCCTGGCAACGACTTGGTGGGTGGTGTGTGTGTGTGTAGATTGGCTGATTTTTTTAAGGCAGATCCTGGCACTGACTGGGTGGTGGTGGTGTGTGTGTGTGTGTGAGGTGTGAAGATGGCTGGATGAGGCTGATCCAGCACTGACTTCGTGTGGTGTAGAGTGGTGAAGATGGCTATAGGCAGAAGCCGGAACACTGACAGGGTGTGGTGGTGTGTGTGTGGTAAATGGCTGATCAGGCTGATCCTGCACTGACTGGGTGTGGTGTGTGTGTGTAAGAGGCTGGATCAGCTGATCCTGGCAACTGACTGGGTGGTGGTGGTGTGTGTGTGAAGAAGGCCTGATCAGCTGATCCTTGACACGGACTGTGGTGGTGGTGTGCGTGTGAAGAAGGCTGATCATGTCTGTATCCTGGCACAGACTCTGGGTGGTGGTGTTGAGTGTGTGAACGATGGCTTGATGAGGCTGATCCTGGCACTGACTGGTGGTGAGTGTGTGACATGGCAGATGAGCTGATCCTGGCACTGACTGTGGAGGTGGTGTGTGCGTGAGATGGCTGATCAGGCGATCCAGGCACTGAAAAAAAAAAACCCCCCCCCCACCCCCCCCTGGGTGTGGTGGTCTGTGTGTGTGAAGATGGCTGATCAGTCTGATCCTGGCAATGACTGGGTGGTGATGTGTGTGTTGGGGGGGGAAGATTGGCTGATCAGTTGATCCTGGCACAGACCTGGAGTGGTGTTGTGTAGTGTGAAGATGGCTGATCAGCTTGATCCTCTTGCACTTGACTGGGTGGTGGTGTGTGTGTGTGTGAAGATGGCTGATCAGGGCTGATCCTGGCACTGATGGGTGTGGTGTGTGTTGTGAAGATGGCTGAAGAGTCTGATCCTGGCACTGACTGGGTGTGGTGGTGTGGGTGTGAATGATGGCTGAATTCAGGCGATCCTGGCACAGACTGGTGGTGGGGTGTGAGTGTGTGAAAGATGGCTGATAGGCTGAACCTGCACTGACTGGGTGTGGTGGTGTGTGTGTGTATGAAGATGCTGATCACGATCTGGCACTGACTGGTGGTGGTGTGTGTTATGTGGTGTGTGTGTGAGAAGATGGCTGATCAGGCTTAACCTGGCACTGACTGGTGTAGTGTGTAGTGTGAAGATTGGCTGATGAGGCTGATCTGGACTGACTGGTTTGGTGGTGGTGTGTGTGAAGATGGCTTATGTGGCAGATCCTGGCACTGACTGGTGGTGGTGAGTGTTTGTTGAAATGGCTGATGAGGCGATCCTGGCACTGACTGGGTGGTGGTGGGTGTGTGTGTGTGGTGTTGAAGATGCTGATCAGGCTGATCCTGGCACGACTGGGGGGTGGTGTGTGTGTGTTGAAGATGTCTGATCATGCCTGATCTATGGCACTGACTGGATGGAGAGAGGTGTGTGTGAAGATGGCTGATCAGCTGATCCTAGACCACTGACTGGTGTGGTGTGTGTGTGTGTAAATCGGCTGATGAGGCTGAACCTGGCACTGACTGGGTGGTGGTGTGTGTGTGTGTCATGCTGATTAGGCTGATCCCTGGCACTGACTGGGTGTGGTGGTGTGTTGTGTGTGTGTGGTGTGAAGATTTGATGAGCTGAATCCTGGCACTGACTTCGTTGTCGTGTGTGTGTGTGAAGATGGTGATCACAGGCTGATTCCTGACACTGACTGGTGGTGGTGGTGTGTGTGTGTGTCGAAGATGGCTGATCATGCTATCCCTGGCACTGACTGGGTGTGTGGTGTGTGTGTGAAGATGGCTGATCAGGCTTATCCTGCAACTGACAGGGTGGTGGTGGTGTGTGTGTTGAAGATGGCTGATCAGTCTGATCCTTGGCACGGGACTGGTGTGGTGGTGTGCGTGTGAAGATGTCTGATCAGGCTGATCTTGGCACTGACTGGGTGGTGGTGTGTGTTGAGAAGATGCTGATTGAGGCTGATCCCTGGCACTTGAACAGGGTGTGTGTTGTTGAGACGATAGGCTGAGAGCTGATCCTGGCACAGACTGTGTGGTGGGTGGTGTGCGTGAGGATGGCTGATCAGCTGATCCTGGCACTACAGGTGGTGGTAGGTCCTGTGATGTTGTGAAGATGCTGATCAGGCTGATCCTGCAATGACTGGGTGGTGATGGTGTGTGTGTGAAGATTGCTGATCAGGATGATCTCTGCACTGGACTGTGTGGTGGTGTGTGAGTGTGAAAAGGCTGATCAGTCCAGATCCGGCACTGACTGGGTGTGGTGTGGTGTGAGTGTTAAGATGGCTGACACTGATCTGTGGCCACTGACTGGTTGGAGGTGTGTGTGTGTGAAGATGGCTGATAGTCTGATCCTGGCACTGACTGGTGGATGGTGGGTGTGAGTGTGAGATGCAGATCAGCAGATCCTGCACTGAGACTGGTGGTGGTGGTGAGTGTGTTGAAAGATGGCTGAGTCAGGCTGATCCTGGCACTGACTGGGTGGTGTTGGTGTTGTGGTGTATGAAGATGGCTGAATCAGCCTGATCCTGCTGGCACTCGACTGGGTGGGGTGTGGTGTGTGATGTGTGATGTGTGAGAAGAAGGCTGATCAGGCTGATCCTGGCACTGACTGGGTAGTGTGTGTGTGAAGATGGCTGATGAGGCTGATCCTGGGCACTGAACAGGGTGGTGGTGTGGTGTGTGTGAATATGGCGATGAGGCCTGATCCTGGCACTGACTGGGGGGGGGTGGTGGTGGTGTGTTTGTGAAGATGGCTGATGAGGCAGATCCCTGCACTGACCAGGTTGGTGGTGTGTGTGTGTGTGTGTGTGAGATGATGGCTGACAGCTGAGATCCTGGCACTGACTGGTGTGGTTAGTGTGTTGAAGATGTCTGATCAGCTGAACCTGTCACTGACGGGGTAGGTGTGTGTGTGTGAAGATGGCTGAAGACTGATCCTGGCACTGACTGGTGGGTGGTGTGTGTAAAGAAGGCTGATGAGGCTGATCCTGGCACTGACTGGGTGGTAGTGTGTGGTAGTGTGTGAAGATGCTGATTGAGAACTGATCCTGGCACTGACTGGGTGGTGTGTGTGTGTGTGTGTGAAGATGATGGATGAGGCCTGATACTTGGCACTGACCTGGTGTGGTGGTGTGTTAGTGAAGATGGGCTGATGAGCGATCCTCAGGCACTGACTGGTGGTGGTGAGTGTGAGTGAAGATGTCAGATCAGGCTTGATTCCTGGCACTGACTGGTTGGTGTGTGGTGTATGTGAAGATCTGATCAGCTGATCTCTGTAAACTACTGGGGGTGGTTTGTTGTGTGTGTGAAATTGCTGATGAGCTGATCCTTGCACTACTGGGTTGGTGGGTGTGTGTTTGGAGTGTGAAGAGGGCTGATGAGGCTGATCCTGCCCTGACTGGGAAGGTGGAGTGTGTGTGGTGAGAAGATGGCTTGAATCAGCAATTCCTGCACTGACTGGGTGGTGTTGTGAGTTGTGTGTGTGAAGACGGCTTGATGAGGCTGATCCTGGCAATGACTGGGTGGTGGTTGTGTGTGTATAGATGGCTGATCAGGCTGATCCTGGCACTGACACAATGGTGTGGTGTTGTGTTGTGTGTGAAGAATGGCAGAGAGGCAGATCCAGGCACAGACTGGGTGGTGGTGGTGTGTAAGATGGCTGAATCAAGGCTGATCATGGGAATCTGACTAGATGGTGTGGTGTGTGTGTAGATGGGCTGAACAGGCTGATCCTGCCACTGACTGGGGTGTGGTGTGTTGTGTGAAAATGGCAGATGAGGCTGATCCAAGCAACAGACTGGGTGGTTGGAGGTGTGTGGAGTGAAGATGGCTGATAAGGCCTGATCCTAGCATGACTGGGTGGTGGTGGTTGTGGTGTGTGTGGTGTGTGTTGTAGATGGCTGATCAGGCTGATCCTGGCACTGACAGGGTGGTGGTGGTGTGTGAGTAAGAATGGCTGATGAGGCTGATCCTGGCACGGACTGGTGGTGGTGGAATGCGGTGAAGATGCTGATCAGGCCTGATCCTGGCCGGACTGGGAGGTGGTGTGGTGTGTGAGATGGCTGATGAGGCTGATCTGCACTGACTGTGGTGTGTGGTGTGTGAAAAGGCTGATGAGGCGAATCCTTGGCACTGACTGTGTGGTGGTGGTGTGTTGAAGATGGCTGATCGGCTAACCAGCACTGACTGGGGTGGTGGGGTGTGTTGTGTGGAAGATGGCAGATGAGGCGATCCTGGGCAATGACTGGGAGGTGGTGGTGTGTGTGTGAAGATGGCTGAACAGGCAGATCCTGGCCTGACTGGGAGGTGGGTGTGTGTGTGGAAGATTGGCTGATCAGCTGAATCCTGTAACCTGGCACTGACTGGGTGGAGGTTGTTGGATGAGGAAGATGGCGATCATGCTGAACTTTGGCACTGACTTGTGGTGGTGGTGAGTGTGTGGAAGATGGCTATCAGGCAGATCCTGGCACTGACTAGGTGGTGTGGGTGTGTGTGTGTGAAGATGGCTGATCAGGCTGATCCTGGCCACTGACTGGGTGGTTTGTAGTGGTGTGGTGAAGATGGCTTGATCAGCTGATCCAGGCACTGACTGGGTGGTGGTGTGTGTGTGTGTGCGAAGATGGCCTGATGAGTCTGATCCAGGCACAGACTTTGTGTGGAGGTGTTGTATGTTCTCAGATGGCTGATGAGCTGATCCTGGCAATGACTTTCGTGATGGGTTGTGTTGTGTGAAGATGGCTGAACAGGCTGAACCTGGCACTGACTGTTGGTGGTGGTGTGTGTGTGTGAAGATGGCTGAACAGGCTGATCCTGGCACTGACTGGTGGTGAGTGTGTGGTGTTAAGATGGCTGATCATTCTGAACCTGGCACTGACTGGTGTGGTGTTGTGTGTGTGAAATGGCTGATGAGGCTGATCCTGACACTGACATGGGTAGGTGTGAGTTACGAAAGGCTGATGAGGCTGTATCCTGCACTGACTGGTGTGTGGTGGGGTGTGTGAAGATGGGCTTATCATGCAGATCCTGGCACTGACTGGGTGGTGGTGGTCTGTGTGTGTGAAGATGGCTGATCAGGCAGATCCTGGCACTGACGTCGGAGATGGTGTGTGTGTGAAGATGGCTGACAGGCTGATCCTGCACATGACTGGGTGGGTTGTGTGTGTGTGTTAAGAATGGCTGATCAAGGCTGATCAGCAACTGCCTGGGTGTGGTGGTGTGTGTGAAGATGTCTGATCAAGCTGATCTCTGGCACGACTGGTGGTGGTGTGTGTGTGAAGATGGGCTGATGAGTCCAGACCTGGCACTGACTTGGTGGTGGTGGTTGTGTGTTGAAGATGGCTGATTCAGGCTGATCCTGGCATCTGAACTGGTGGAGGTGGAGTGGAGTGTGTGTGAAGATGCTGACGAGCTGATTCCTGGCACTGACTGGTGTGGTGGTGTGTGTGTGTGTATGAAGATGGCTGATCAGGCCTGATCCTGGCACTGACGGGTATGAGTGTGTGAAGATGGCTGATGAGCTATCCTGGCACATGACTTTGTGGTGGTGGTGTGTGTGTAAGATGGCTGTGAGGCTGATCCTGGCACTGACTGGGTGGTGGTGGTTGTGTTTGTTGAAGATGGCTGATGAGGCTGATCCTGGCAACTGACTGGTGGTGGTGTGTGGGTTTGGTGTGTGAAGATGGCTGAGAGGCTGATCCTGGCACTGGACTGGTGGTGGTGTGTGGTGTGTGGTTTGTGTGGAGTGTGTGAAGATGGCTGATGAGGCGATCCTGGCACTGACTGGGTGGTGGGGTGTGTTGTAAGATGCTGTTGATGAGGCTGATCCTGGCACTGACTGGGTGGTGGGTGGTGAGTGTGAAAATGGTCTGATCAGGCAGTATCCGGCACTGACTGGTTGGTGGTGTGTTGTGTGTGAAGATGACTGATCAGGCTGATCCTGGCACTGACTGGTGGTGGTTTGTGTGTGTGTGTGAAATGGCTGATGAGGTGATCCTGGCAACTGACTGGGTGGTGGTTGTGTTTGTGTGTGAAGATGGCTGATGAGGCTGATCCTGCACTGACTGGTGTGTGTATGTGTGGTGTTAGATGGCTGATCAGGCTATTCCTGGCACTGACTGGTGTGGTGTGTGTGTGTGTGTGAAGACGGCTGATGAGGCTGAACCTGGCAAGACTGGGTGGTGGTGTGTTGTGTTGAAGATGGCTGATCAGCTGAACCTGGCACTGACTGTTGGTGTGTGGTGTGTGTATGTTGTGAAGATGGCTGATGAGGACTGATCCTGCACTGACGGTGTGGTGGTGTGTGAAGATGGCTGATCAGGCTGAATCATGGCACTGACTGGATGGTGGTGTGTGTGTGATTAGATGGCTGATCAGGCTGATCCGACACGACTTGGTGGTGGTGTGTGTGTGTGGAAAATGGATGATGAGGCCTGATCCAGGCAACTGACTGGGTGGTGGTGTTGTGTGTGAAGATGGCAGATTAGGCTGATGCTGAGCACTGACTGGGTGGTGGTTGTGTGTGTGTGTGTGTGAAAGATGGCTGATGATGCTGATCCTGGCACTGACTGGGTGGTGGAGAGTGTGTGAAGAGGCTGACAGCTGATCCTGCACAGATTGGTGGTGGGTGTGTGTGTGTGAAGATGCTGATCAATAGGCTGATCCTGGCACGGACAGGGTGGTGGTGTGTGAGTGAAGATGGCTGATGAGGCTGATCCTGGCACCGACTGGTGGTGGTGTGTTTGAAGATGGCGATGAGCAAGATCCTGGCACGACTGTGTGGTGGGAGGTGTGTGTGAAGATGGCAGATCAGGCAGAACCTGGCACTGACAGGGTGTGTGGTGTGTGTGTGTGAAGAAGGCTGATAGGCTGATCCTGCAATGACTGGGGTGTGGTGGAGTGTGTGAGGGAAGATGGCTGATCAGCTGATCCTGTCACTGACTGGGTGGGTGGTGTGTGTGTGTGAAGATGCTGATCAGGCTGAATCCTGGCACTGACTGGGTGGTGTTGTTGTGTGTGAAGATGCTGATGAGGCAATCCTGGCACTGACTGGGTGGTGGTGAGTGGTGGTAAGAAGGCTGATCAGGCTGATCCTGGCACTGACAAGGTGAGGTGGTGTGTGTAGTGAAAAAGCTATCAATGCTGATCCGGCACTGACTGGATGGTGTGGTGTGAAATGGCTGATGAGGCAGATCCTGCACTGACTGGTGTGAGTGTTTTTGAAAGATGGCTGATCAGGCTGAACCTTGCACTGACTGGATGAGTGTGGTGAAGATGGCTGATCAGGCTGATCCTTGGCACTGACTGGGATGGTGGTGTGTGTGTGTGAAAAAAGGCATATGAGGCTGATCCAGCCATGACTGGTGGTGGTGGTGTGTGTGTGAAGAGGCTGATTAGGCTGATGCTGTCATGACTGGGGTGGTGTGTTGTGTGTGAGAGAGTGAAGATGCTGCTGAGGCTGATCCTGGCACTGACTGGGGGTGGTGTGTGTGTGAAGATGGCTGATCAGGCTATCCTGGCACTGACAGGGTGGTGGTGGTGTGTGTGTGAAGAAGTCTGAACAGGCCTGATCCAGCACGGACCTGGGTGGTGGTGTGTGTTGTGTAAGATGGCTGATGAGGCTGAATCCTGGCACTGACTGGGTGGTGTGTGTGTTGAAGATGCTGATGAGGCTGAACCAGTCACTGACTGTGTGGTGGTGGTGTGTGTGAAGAGGCTGAAACAGGCTGATCCTGGCACTCCTGGGTGTGGTGGTGTGTGTGTGTGAAGATGGCAGATGAGGCTGATCCAGGCATGACTGGTGGTGGAGGAGTGTGAGTGGAAGATGGCTTTATCAGCTGATCCAGACACTGACTGGTGTGGTGTGTGTGTGTGAAGATGGCTGATCAGTGCTGATCCTGGCACTGACTGGGGTGTGGAGTGTGTGTGTTAAGATGGCTGATGAGGCTGATCCAGGCAACTCAGACTGAGTTGGTGGTGTGATAGTGTGTGAAGATGGCTGAACATGCTGATCCTGGCACTGCCTAGGTGGTGGTGGTGTGTGGTGGAAGATGGGCTGATCAGCTGAATCCAGGCACTGACTGGATGTGTGTGTGTGACGATGGCAGTGATGAGGCTGATCCTGGCACTGACTGGGGTTGGTGGTGTGTGATAAGATTGGGCTGATCAGGCCTGATCCTTGCACAGACTGGATGTGTGTGTGTGAAGAAGGCTGATCAGGCTGATCCTGACCAACAGACAGGGTGGTGGTGTGTGTGTGTGTGCGAAAATGGGCTGATGATGCTGATCCTGGCACTTGACTGGGTGGTGAGTGTGTGTGTGAAGATGCTGATCAGCTGATCCTTGCACTACTGGGTGGTGGTGGTGTGTGGTGTTGTGTTTGTGATAGATGGCTGATCAGGCTGAATCCTGGGAACAGACTTCGTGGTGTGTGTGTGTTTGGAGATGGCTGAACAGGCTGAACCTGGCACTGACCAGGGTGTGTGTGTGTGTGTGTGTGAAGATGGCAGGATCAGACTGATCCTGGCAACTAACTGGTTGTGTGAGTGTGTGTAAGATGGCTGAATCAGCTGATCCTGCACTGACTGGGTGGTGTGGTGTGTGTGTGAAGATGGCTGATCAGGCTGAACCTGGCACGGAGCTGGGTGTTGAGGAGAGCGTGTGAAGATGGCTGATCCAGGCTGATCCCTGCACTGACTGGTGGTGGTGTGTGTGTGGAAGATGGCTGATGAGGCTATCCTTAGCACTGACCTGGGTGGTTGTGTGGTGTGTGTGAGATGTCTTCAGGCTGATCCTGGCACAACTGGGTGATGGTTGTGTGTGTGTGAAAAGATGGCTGATCAGCTGAACCTTGCCACAGACTGGTGGGGGTGTTGTGGGTGTAAGATGGCTATGAGTCCCTGATCCTGGCTACTGACTGTGTTGGAGGTGGTGTGTGTGTTGAGATGGCTGATCAGCTGATCCAGGCACTGACTGGGTTGGAGGAGGGTGTGTGAGTTGAAGATGGCTGATCAGGCCAGATCCTGGCACAGACCAGGGTGGTGAGGTGTGGTGTGTGTATAAGATGGCAGAACAGCTGATCCTGGCACTTACTGGGTAGTGTGTGTGAGAAGATGGCTGATGATGCTGATCCTGGCACTGACTGGGTGGAGGTGTGTGTGTGTGAAGATGGCTGAGAGTCTGATCCTGGACTGATGGGTGGTGGGGTGTGTATGTCAAGATGGCTGATGAGGCTGATTCCTAGGCACTGACTGGGTTTGAGTGTGTGTTGTGTGAGTGTGAAAGATGGCTGATGAGCTGAAGCTGGCACTGACTGGTTGAGGTGTGTGTGAGTGAAATTGGCTGATCAGGCGATCCAGCACTTACTGGGTTGTGGTGTGTGTGTTGAAGAGCTGATCAGCTTATCCTGGCACGGACGGGGGTGTGGTGAGTGTGAAATTGGCTGAATTAGGCCTGATCCTGGCACTGACTGGGGTGGAGGTGGAAGATGGCTGATGAGGCTGATCCTGGCACTGACTGGGTGGTGGTGAGGTGTGTGTGAAGATGGCTGATGAGAACTGATACTGGCACTGACTGGGTCGTGGTGTGTGTGTAGTGTGGTGTTAAGATGCTGATGAGCTGAACCTGGCACGACTGGTTGTGTGTGTTGTGGAAGATGGCTGATGCGGCTGATCCTGGCACTGACTGGGTGGTGGTGTGTGTGTGTGAAGATGTCTGATCAGGCTGATCCTGGCACTCTGACTTGGGTGAGTGTGATGTGTGTGAAGAATGTCCTGATCAGGCTGATCTGGCACGGACGGTTGGTGGTTTGGGGGGGGGGGGGGGTGTTGTGTGTGTGACAGCTGATGAGGCTGATCCTGCACTGACTGGTGGTGGTGTGGAGTTTGTGGTGAAGATGCTGATGAGGCTGGAGGCTGATCTGGCACTGACTGGGTGGTGGTGTGTTTTTGTGTGTTAAGATGGCTGATGAGGCAGATTCTGCAAATGACTGGGTGGTTGTGTGTGTGTGTGTGAGTAAGATGGCAGAATCAGGCATTCCTGGCACTGAAAAAAACTGTTTGGTGTGTGTGATGTGAGTGAAGACTCTGATTGAGCTGATCCTGGCAATGACTGGTGGTGGTGTGTGTTTGTGTGTGAATATGGCAGATGAGCCTGAGCCAGCACTGACTGGTGGTGGTGTGTTGTGTGTGTGAAAGATGGCTGATCAGGGGCTCTTCGGCTGCACTGACTGGGGGTGTGTGAGGTTCGTGTGTGTGAAGAACTGCTGATGAGGCTGATCCTGCAATCACTTGGTGGTGGTGTGTGTTGGTGTGGAAGATGCTGATCAAGCTGATCCAGGCACTGACTGGGTTGGTGGGTTGTGGTGAGTGTGAGTGTGTGTGTAGATGGCTGCATGAGGCTGATCCTGGCAACCTCTGGGTGGTGGTGGTGTTGTGAAGATGGCTGAATCAGGCTGATCAAGGCACTGACTTGTATGGTGGTTGTGTGTGAGAAGATGGCTGATCAGGCTGATCCTGACACTGTACTGGGGTGGTGTGTGTGTGTGTAAAATGGCTGATCAGGCTGATCCTGGGCACTGACTGTGTGGTGGTGTGGTGTGAGTGCAGATGGCTGATAAGGCTCGATCCTGGCACTGAGCTGGGTGTGTGTGTGTGGTGTTGGTGGTGTGTGTTGTGAGTGGTGTGTGGTGTGAAGGGTGGCTGGTGAGGCTGATCCTGGCACGGGGGGGGGGGGGGGGGGGACTGGGGTGGTGTGTGTGTGAAGACGGCTGATCAGGCTGATCCTGGCACAGGAACTGGGTGGTGGTGGTGTGTGTTGAAATGGCTGATCAGGCTGATCCTGGCACGGACTGGGTGGTGTGTGTGTGTGTGAAGAAGGCTGATCAGGCTGATCCTGGCACGGACTGGGTGGTGGTGTGTGAGTGAAATATGGCTGATGAGGGTCTGATCCTGCACTGACTGGGTGGTGGTGTGGGTGAAGAGGCGAGAGGCTGATCCAGGCACTGACTGTGTAGGTGGTGGTGTGTTTGAAGATTGCTGAACAGTCTGATCCAGGCACTGACTGGTGTGGTGGTGGAGAGTGAAGATGGCTATGAGGCTGATCCTGTACTTGACTGGAGGTGGTGTGTGTGGTGTGAAGGATGGCTGATAGGCAGATCCGGCACTGACTGGGTGTGGTGTGTGGTGTGAAGATGGCTGATCAGGCTGATCCTGGCACAGACTGGTGGTGGTGTTGTGTGGTGTGTGAAGAATGCTGAGTCAGGCTGATCTGGCAACTGACACGGTGGTGGTGTGTGTGTGTGTGAAGATTGGCTGATCAGGGCTGATCCTTGCCCCGACTGGGTGGTGTGTGTGTGAAGAGGCTGCAAGAGGCTGATCCTGGCACTGATGGTGGTGGTAGTTTGTGTTTGAGCGGATGGCAGATCAGGCTGAATCCTGGCACTCTGATGGGTGAGGTGTGGGTGTGTGTGAGAGAAGATGGCAGATGAAGTCTGATCCAGGCACTGACTGGGTGGTGGTGGTGATGTGGAGTGTGAAGATGGCGATGAGGCTGAATTCCATGGCACTGACTGTGTGGTGGTGGGTGAGTGAAGATGTCTGATTGGCTGATCTGCCACTGCTGGATGGGTGGTGTGTGTGTGTGAAGATGGCTGAACAGGCAGAACCGGCACTGACTGGTGGTGGTGTGTGTGTGATGAAGATGGCTGATCAGCTGAACCTGGCACTGACAAGGTGAGGGTGTGTGTGTGTGAAGATGGCTAGATCAGGCAGATACCCTGGCCCGACTGGTGGAGTGTGTGTGCAGTGGCTGATGAGCTGATCCTGCACTGACTGGTGTGGTGGTGTGTGAGTGTGAAGATGGCCTGATCATGCTGTATCCTGGTCACTGACCTGGGTGGTGTGTGCTGTGTGGAAATGGCTGAACATGCTGATCCAGGCACTGATTTGGTGGGTGGTGAGTGTGTGTGATGAATATGCTGAAGAGCTGAAACCTGGCACTGACATGGTGGGAGTGAGTGTGTGAAGATGGCTGAACAAGCTTGAGCCTGGCACTGACAGGTGGTGGTGTGGTGTGTGTGAAGGATGGAGGATGAGGCTGATCCTGGCACTGACTGTGTGGTGGTGGAGTGATAGGGGTGAATATGGCTGCTGAAGCTGATCCAGGCCACTGACCTGGGTGGGTGTGTGTGTGAAGATGGCTGATCAGGCTGATCCTGCAACTGACTGTGGTGGTGTTTGGGTGTGAAAGATGGCTGATCAAGCTGATCCGGCCACTGACTAGTCTGCCTGCAGTGTGGACGAGGGCTGACTTGAGTGAGCCACGCTGGAAGGGTGCTCTTGTTCTGTTTTTTCGAGAACTGAAGATTTTGCTCTCAGTTCTCCACTCGCCTCGTTTCATTTCAAAATCTTTCGCCACAAACCTGATGTTTTGTGCACCTGTATGAGCGATGTTGTGCGGCTTTTTCCCGGCTGCAGGGCGAATGCCAGAGCACTTCAATGAGGCCAGTCAGTTGTCTTTGGTAGCGTTTTCGTTGCCCTAACTAACTAAATGCACATCAGAATGTTTTATGTCTGCCACCCACGGGCAAACTGGTTACGACCATCACATCCTTTGCAATGGCTGCCCCCTTGGCTGGGAATATCTGAATCTGGATGCTGACCACCATACTTGCCACAGCTGCCTGCAGTACCATGGAACAATTATGCCTGACATTCATAACGTATACCAGGATTGCACCTTGGTCATGACAAACTGCTCTACCACAACCTATGTCATGACGAGAAGAATGAGCCCTGACACATGCAAATGTCATCTGAACGCAGGTTTTTAGAAGTCGATCAAATGTCAAGTCACTCAAACTGTTTTGTCTGTTTCCCTTCAATTGAAATTCTTTGTACTTGCTGTGTGCCATAGCATTGCTATTTCTAAAGTCAAGTCACTCTGAAGCTAAATGCTTCCTTTTAGTCGTCTGTCATGAAGGCCATTCACAAACCAGCCAATAGATTGGGTTAGTCACTCTACTGACAAGAATGTTCGGCTTCTCTGACAAACTCACTAGTGGACATATCGCCCTCAGCTGTGCTCTTGCTATTGAACATGGAACGATAAGGAATGGCATTGTGTTTTGGGAGAAAGTACGTGTAAACGTCTCGAACACACATCAAAGTCAATCTTCTTCTGTTTCGTTGCCGTCTCCACCAGCAAGCCCACATGAATGTGTTGATAAATCTCAAGCTTGCTTTCCTTCCCCTTGCCTGAAGTAGAGAGTCTATTTGTACATCACCAACTTCCTTGTGAAGCTTTGTAGCCTTTCAACCTCGAAAATTCTCTGACAATTGCTTCCAATCTATCTGCAGCTCTGAACTAAAACACATGGGGGATCGTGTCTTCCTGCGGTGCCATCTTACCAGCCAAACCACTGAGTGAGAGATTTCTCACACTGGCACAAAAGTTCAAATTGGCTCAAAGTCAATGTACTCGTGGCTTGTTCATTCACTATTCTGACAACCATGTTGAACATGTCTTGATGTAGTGTTGGGTGGATGTGTGGTGCGTGTGTGATTACCATGCGAACTTGCATTTAAAACAAGGATACGTGAATCTGAAATCAACCGTCTAAAATGGATCAGGCTCAAGGGTACAAATCATCGTCCAACAACGTGCGCTAACTAACCCGGTAGTTCCTAAAAACAGCAAACTGATATGAAATTCTTTATGTTTATATACACATGCCACTTATTGAATTTTTAAGTAAATAAACAGTTGGCTGCATGACCGTTATGTTTCATTTGATACAGACATTAACAAAACTAATTAGAAACGAAAGGAATTATTGAAATACATTCATGGAAGACTTTCTCTCTAAGCTCTTTAAGTATCGGACAAGCCAAACTACCAAAATTAACTTCAACATCTTTTTCCATTTTGACAGAAATGGACAGAACAAATTTCTTTACTTGACTGTCTAGAGAGCGAAAGCAGTTGAGTAACGCGATCAGAGAACAACCAATCTTAACGTAGTCATGATACTTTTAGAACTATGTCGACTTTCACTGGCAAAACATTGTAAATGATTGTTACGTTCCACATAATTCAAACATGTCTCTGTTCTGTTCAAGAGAATTCCAATTTAGGCCACAGACAACCAACCAAGACTTGTCACTATAACCAACAATTTGGTTCTTCCATGGCAAATCTAAAATAAATATTCGCATAGTTTCATCCACACAATAGTTTACACAGGTTTATTTTATTTTACCCTCCGTTCAACTAATACAACATCATTCCAAATACTTTGTGTGATAATCTGTGAACTTGAATCTAAATCACTTTATAAAAAAAAACAATTATAATGTAAATCATAATTATAAGTAATCAAGCTGTTCATCACGCAAGCAAAGACCAAAACTTAAAAGCATTGAGAATGCATTCCCTGCAATCCGCCAAGCACTCTCTCTCTCTCTCTTTTCTCTCTCTCTCCTCTCTCTTCTCACTCTCTCTCTCTCTCTCTCTCTCTCTCATCTCCTCTCTCCTCTCTCACTCTCCTTTTATTTGCATAAATTTTATTCTGATTCTGTTATTATTTTAGTGTCACCACTCTTTCATACTTTCAACATTTTATTGCCTTGTCTTATTTTGCCATTGTTACCCTACTTAGAGCGACGACCATTATGTAAATCACACCAGTGCTTACCTACAAACCTCATAAATTAAGAATATGTATGTGTGTGTGTGTGCGTGTGTGGTTGTGTGTGTGTGTGTGTGTGTGTGTGTGTGTGATGTGCGGGGGGGGGGGTTGTGTGTGTGGTGTGAGTTGTGTGTGTGTGTGTGTGTGTGTGTTGGTGTGCTTGCCATACCAACATGTGCATTGTTTCACCATGTATGACCACTGTGTCCACAATACGGTACATGTATGTTCACTTTTGATTCATAAGATCTATCATGCGTTCAATCAATATTCATAAGATCTATCATAATCGATTATTCTGTTAGTACGTGCCTCACTGTGTTCGCAATGTGTGTTACATGTGTGAATGTTTGACAATGTGTAGCTATTGTGTTCCCTGTCTGTTCGCTATACAATGACACTATGTCTTCAATACGGATCATATGTCATTTTTCGTTCATTTGTGAAGCTCTGTCCACAACATGTACCATGATGATCCTATTGTTTGTTTACTGTATGTGTCACTGGTGTCAATGCTGTGTACATCCATTGTGCGGTGACGTGCCATTGCAAATTTCCTCAAGTAACCTCGTTTTGTGAAATACGCTCCGCAAGCGATCAGTTACGTGATATTCTATAAAAAGCCCATGGCCAAAACCCCATACCACAAGCTGTTATGTGAAATCTATAATATGCCCATGACACAAATCCTAGTACCTCAAGGCTGTTATGAGATATGCTATAGAATATGGCCCATTGAAACCAAAACCACAGTACCTCAAGGCTGTTTATGTGATATGCTAAAATCTCCCATGGCACCAAACCATAGTACCTCAAGGCTTTAAGTGATATGCTATATTATGCCCATGACACAAACCATAGTACCTCAAGGCTGCTACAGTGATATGCTATATATGCCCATGACACAAACCAAGAACCACAATGCTGTTATGTGATATGCTATAATATGCCCAGGACACAAACAATAGTACCTGAAGGTTGATATGTGATATGCTATATATCCCCATGCACAAACCATAGATCTCAAGTTGGATGCATGGAATTCATTGGTGGCTAATGCAATGCGGTGTGCACTTGCTAAGCGCATTAATGCGTGCATGCATGCATGCGTTGGCGTGCGTGTGCGGGCGCCGCGCGCGCGTTTGTGTATGTGTGTCCTCTCCTCTCTCTTTCTCTCTCCTCACTCTCTCTCTCTCATCTCTCTTACTCTCTTCTCTTCTCTCGTCACTCATCACTCTCTCGTTCTCTTTGGATGTGCGGTGTGTGTGGGGAGGGGGCGGTGGTCGTGTAGCGTATGAGTGTGTGCAGTGTTGTGTGTGGCGGGGACGCGTGCGTAATTGCACCAACGCTTGTGTTCGCTCATGATGTTAATGCGTTTGTTAGACTTTGATCTATATGAGAGAGAGAGAGAGAGAGAGAGAGAGAGAGAGAAGAGAGATGAATGAGAAGAAGAGAGAGAGAGAGAGAGAGTTGTGTGTGGTAGTGTGTGTGTGTGTGTGGTGTGTTGTGTGTGTGTGTGTGGGTTTGTGAGTGTGTGTGTATGTTGGCGTGCGTGCGTAGCGTGCGTGTAATGTAATGTGTGTGTGTGTGTGTGTGTGGTGTGTGTGTTGTGTGTTGTGTGTGTTTTGTGTGTGTGTTGTGTTGTGAGTGTGTGAGTGTGTCTGTGTGTGTATGAGTGTGTGCTTGGTGCGCGCCCACGTACATAGAGAGAAAGAGAGAGAGAATGGAGAGATAGAGAGAGAGAGAGGAGAGAGAGAGAGAGAGAGAGAGAGAGAGAGTGTGTGTGTGTGTGTGTGTGTGAGTGTGTGTGTTGTGTGAGTGTTGTGTGTGTGTGTGGTGTGTGTGTGAGTGTGTGTGTGTGTGTTGTGCGTGTGTCCTGCGTGCTTGCGTGCACGTTCGCATACTCTTTTATTGCGTGTGGCATGTGAACTCGTAAATAAAATCTGCTCTCTCTCTCTCTCTCTCATCTCTCCTCTCTTCCTCTCTCTCACTCTCTCATCCTCTCTCCATCCTCTCTCTCTCTCCTCTGTATTGCATTATATTGAACTACCCCCATGGTTCTGAAGAAGCTGACAAGACAGAGAGGTCAACTGCGATTGTAAAAAACGGCCCTAATTTAGGAACGGTGGCTACATTGCGCACACAGTCCGGCAACACATATTGCATAAAGGAATGGAAGGGCGGTAGGAAAGGAAGGGTGGGGGTGGGGGGGGGTGGGGGGGGTGTGGGGGGTGCTGCTTCCCTTCTGTTCCCCTTTGCCTAAAATGAGCAGTCACTCTGCTATCTTTTAAAATCTCCATGACCTGTGGCACCGGTTTTCTTGACCTTTGTATGTCCAGATCCCTAGTTCCCATGGACCGTGGTCATGTTTTACCTTGGTCTTCAGATCGCCTTGGAGTGTCTGACTGTCTGACTAACTCACTGTCTGTCTGTTCGTTTCCGTCCTGTTTGTTTATATGTCTTGTCTTGTCCGTCTGTTTATATGTCTTTCTGTCCGTCTGTTTATATGTCTGTCTGTTTGAGGAGATGAACTTAAAACCATTGAGGAGGACGTGAACGAGACCTTATGATGTACGAAGGTACTTTGTGGAGGATGTGAACAAATCGTCATTGTACCAAAGGCAACCATTGTGCAACGAAACACAACACAAAACAATTTGTAAGCCTTTGCGGCCCATAAATAATGTTGAATGTCAGGTCATGTGTAAATAGGCACAAAGAACTTCAGCAACGGTCAGATTAAAATAAATACATCAATGAAATATAAATATAAACCCCGGATAAAGTGGATGAGAACAGACTAATATAACTGATCAGACTGATAATTATTCATTCTTATCTTTTAATGTAACAAGAAAGCAAACAACTACGACAAGAGACAAAAGGTTTTCTGTTTTTGTCTTTTTCTATTTTCAAGGTTCCGTCACTTCCTTTTTTTCTCCCTATCTCTCTTTCCCCCAAAAATTGACCTCAAATGAACCTTTTCTGAGGATGATCTGTCACTTCCAAGAAATCGCTATAATTTCAACGAAACTCAAATCGAAGCAGTAATTTTAACAATTGGAGAAGAAAATAAGTGGCATTACAATCCACAGTCCACAAGGAGAAAAAGAGAAGGAGCTGATAAAGGTCTGAAACATTTAAAGCGCAAACACGACATCCCTCTGGTACGTGCTTGTTAAAAGAAAAATGCAAATAGAACTCGACACACCAGCTGAAGACGTGAGTTTTTGCTAAAGATTTCTTTAGTTGCAGTATGATAAAAGAACGAGGTGAAGGTCCACTCAGAGGTCGGGCGGCATGGCAACCGTCTGAAGTCGAGGCGGCCTGCAACATCCTTAAATCATAGGCACAAAGTTCCGGATGATTCCTGGCGACAGGAAGGGACTGGGACAGCAATCGTCCTGACGGCCATAGAGATCGAGTCAGAATGCTTTGCCATAGGCTGCAGCATTCACATACGATTGATGCTGGACACAGAATCAAACACAGCACAAGTGCGCGGCGCGCGCACCACACACACACACACACAACACACACACACACACCCACACAACACACACACACACGCACACACTCACGCACGCACGCACCGCACGCACGCACGCCACGCAACGCACGCACACCACACACACAACACAACACACACACACACACACCCACACACACAAACACAGGAATCGTTTAAAATACAAAACTTTACAATGAATATGTTGTAGGGCAGTGGTTAATTAACTAGAAGAAGAAGAAGAAAAACATAAGAAGAAGAAGAAGAAAAGATAGAAGAGAAGAATAAGAAGAAGAAGAAGAAGAGAAGAAAAAGAGAAAAGAAGAAGATGAAGATAAGATGAAGATGAAGATGATGAAGATGAAAAAAGAAGAAGAAGAAGAAGAAGAAGAATAAGAAGAAGAAGAAGAAGAAGAAGAAATGATGATATGATGAAGATGGAGAAGAAGAAGAAGAAGAAAGAAAAGAAAGAAGGAAGAAGAAGAAGAAGAAGAAGAAGAAGAAGAATGATGATGATGATGAAGCTGATGACGATGATTGAAGATGAAGATGAAGAAGAAGAGAAGAAAGAAAAGAAGAAAAAGAAGAAGAAAAGAAGAAGAAGATGATGATGATGCGATGATGATGATGAGAAGATATGATGATGATATGATGATGATGATGAACAAGAAGAAGAGAAGAAGAAGAAGAAGAAGAAGAAGAAGAAGAAGAAAAGATGATGATGATATGATGATGATGCTGGTGATGATGTAAAGTAGAAGAAAGAAGAAGTTGATGATGATGATGATGATGATGAAGAAAGAAGAAGAAGAAGAAGAAGAAGAGAATAAGAAGAAGAAGAAGAAAGAAGAAGAAGAAGAAGAAGAAAAGCAGAAGAAGAAAAGAAAAAAGAAGAAGAGAGAAGGAGGAGGAGGAGGAGGAGGTAGAAGAAACGATAGTACCGATCTGACTAAAACGTTAACATCAGTTTTTGAAGTTCATACTTAGTTCCTCTCGGCAGTTGCAACAACACTGGAACTGTTACTTGTAAAGAAGATTTACCTGTGAAAGAAACAGCCTTAACAATGTCGTATATCGTTGTCCACGGGTACAGGTGTATTTTTTTGTTGCAATGTTTTTTTGTTCAGCCAATGTTTAAGGTAATGTTTGTTCCTCAGGCGATATCTGTACAGGTACTGTTTGTCAGGCAATCTCCGTGAAGGTTAATATTTGTTCCCTCCAATGTCTTTTGAGTAATGATTTGTTCAGCAGAATATTCTGTGAAGGGTAACGTTTATTCAATAGCTGAATGTGAAGGTAATGTTGTTCCAGGTGATGTTTGTGAAGGTAATGTTGGTTAAGGGACGATGTCCTGTTACGGTATAAATGTATGTTCAGGCTTGTCTGTCAAGATGATTATTGTTCAGACCACGTCTGTTAAGATAAATTTAGATCAGGCCATATCATGTGAAGGTAAATCATTGTTCAGGACCCATGTCCTGTGAAGGTACATTTTGTTCAGATCATGTGAAAGTGAATAATAGTGTTTGTTCACCGCAGCAGAGTAGGTAATGTCCTGTCCAGGGGAATTCTGTAGAGTAATTTCTGTTCAGGCGACGTTTGATAAGGTAAAAAGATTGTTCAGGTGACGTCTGTCAACGTAATGATTTGATCAGACAAATGAATGTGAAGTAAGAATCCATTAAGAGAACAACCGTTAACATTCCCGTGACGGTCGCGCTTGACTATACATTCTTTTTACCAGTGGCATTACTTTTGACAGGGGGTCACAGATGAACGCACAACCAGATTCACATTTTACATCATGCCATTTTTTATCTTCTTAAAAAAAAAAAATTCTAAAAGCAAAAAGAAAATCGCAGAGGGCCAAAAAGAGGCCATAATAAATGTGAAAAAACCAATGATCGATTTTTGACCATCTCGTCATCGAGAGTAAAAAGTATTCCTTGTGGCGACACATTCAGACATTGCAGGATCCCAGAACCCTTTGCACCAACAAAAGATTTTCTGTCTGTCTGTCTGTCTGTCTGACTGTCTCTCTCTCTCTCTCACACTCTCCTCCGTCTCTCTCTCTACCTGTCTCCCACTCTCTCTTGTCTCTCTCGATCTCTCTGTGTCTCCACTCTCTCTGTCTCTCCTCTCCTCTCTCTCTCACTACCCTCTCCTCTCTCTCTCTTCATCTCACCTTGTCCAGTGTTAAGATTAGAATGGTAAACAGTTTTCAAACAGGACTGGCACAGTAAATAAGAAGGTTGTGATCGTTATGGCCGTCTACCGATCCTTTAAAATCACTGCATCAACCTGATAAATACTAAATGAATCACAAATACAAAATTCAGAAGGGCAAGCAAACCTCAGTTTAGGTGTAAATGAGCTTCGAACAAAAAAATATAACCGATACTATCCAATAACCACCTGCCCTTTCAGCAGTGAAGAAGAAACTGAAATAAATACATTATTTTCTAAAATGTCAAGATAAAAACAAAATACGAGAAAAATATCTTTCATAAACACAGTAGAGAAGATTACCTGACCATTGAAGACACTAATGCAAAACGTTAATGCAGTCATAATGAGAGAATGTTTGTTTAGTTTTACATTACGCTTTAAATGCTATTAGAGGGAAGTGAAATGAACTGTAATAACCCTAATTTTATTCCACTTGTAGTCGCCTAATAATCGCCTTATTGGATCTACAGAATAGATTGGACAGATTAGGAGAACAACCACAGAAGACGGCCATAAGAATTGGCCACAGTGGCGAGGGACACAAAACAAGCACACAGCGTAGTAGGCTTCAACGTACGCTAAGAATTCACTGATTCTATACTAAGCTTCACACCCATTATCGAGCAGAACAATCCATTCGCGTGTCAGCCAAACCCAAGACATCACCATCATCCAAGTGATGCACCAACAAACGATCATTGACGACCAGAGGTTCGAAGAATTCTACAACATGTGGAAAAAGAGTCCATAAAAGGAAGTTCCCAGAAAGACATTACCATTGTAAACAAGGGCGACTTCAACGCGAAGACGGACTATGGCCGACGCCTAAGAGATCTGGGCAGGAACAGTCGGCATTACGGAACACGAAACCAAAAGACAGGGACTCCGCCTGCTGAATTTTGCGAGCAGCCAACGCTCACCATCGCCAACAACCCTCTAACCCACACAAGATTTCCCCACAGAACAACTTGCATACGCCCAAAAGGGAAAACACAACAAACCAAATAGACTTCATTCCTGACACCTCGGCGCTCAGTCCCAAGCTTCAACAGGCCAAGACAAGAACATAACCCTTTGTGCTGACGTGTGGCAGCGACCACGACCTTGTGCTGCCACAATGAAGATAAACTTAACACAAAAAACCACCAAACTGCAAACCCACGAATCAAGTTCGACCTGGAAAAATTACAAGACCCAGCAATTGCGAGATCTTCCAAGCTCAACTCGTGGACGATTCGCAGCAGCTCAGCCTCCTGGACAACTGAATATACCTCACCACCAACTATAACGAAGGCAGTCCCAGGAAACTGCGCCAGAGGTATTGGCCACAAGGCAGGAAAAACGTCCCTGGAAACCAACGAAATCCTGGATCTCTGCGACAAAAGACGTGAGCCAGAAAAGACAAAGCACAGCAGTCCAAGGGAGCCGAGAGCACCGCAAAACAACAAGCTCGTGATAATGCATAGATGAATGAAGCCCGGAGAAGTGATAAGTGAACATGCGAAGCCATTGAGAAAAGCACGGATCAAGGGAATAGCAAGAAAAGCGTACGAGCCCTGATGACGCTCAACAATGACACAGCAGAACAAATCAACAGTAATCAGACAAAACGGAACCCTTTTGACCGAGCAGCTTCCGCAGTGCTGGCCAAAGGACAGAGTACTGCAATGAACTAAACAACTATCCCATACAGCCAGACACCAGCGTGCTAAAAAGGGAAACAAGACCACCCAAGGAGGCCCCTCCACTGCTATCAGAAGGGAAGAAGTAGAGGAGGGCCCATCTGCAGCTTCCAACGGGCAAGTCACCAGGATCAGACAACATATGCCCAGCAGAGCCCCTCAAGCACGGGGGAAATGACCAGTCCACAGGGTAACATCACACCTGTCAGAAGATCTGGG
>CM031624.1:49789204-49796704 GCA_018398815.1 Conus ventricosus | reverse complement strand
CACTGCCACTTCCCAAACGAAACCGATCATGATCATGATCATCATCATCAGCAGCAGCAGCATCATTATCACCATTATCATCATTATCATCATTATTATAATTATCATTATCATCATTATTATCATCACCATTGTCATCACACACACACACACACACACACACACACACACACACACACACACACACACACACACACACACACACACACACACACACGTGCGCGCGCGCACACACACACATAAACATAAACACACAAAACACACACACACACACACACACACACACACACACACACACACACACACACACACACACACACACACACACACAACACACACACACACAAAACATACAAAAATGAATCATGTTAAGAGAGTTTTGAAGTCACAGCCGTTGGCTCTACAGGTAAACGCTCTCAGCATCTGAACACGGGCCTCTGCCAAGTGGATGTAGGCCATGTATACACAGATGATGAGCAGTCAGCCTTACAATGCGCCGTAATGCGCGACAGACACTACTGTACCAAGGGACACATGAAGGGAAGCTATCCAATAGAGTGCTCAATAGCCCACAGGCTTACTTCCCTTGGGAAGAGAGCTCCTTTCCATCAAAACATTAAGTTCTGATGTGTTTTATCTGTGGACAAGTCAACTTGTGTGTTTGTTTGGCATTGTATACAGCATTAAAGTGCTTTTCAGTTAAATTCAATGGAAACGTGACTGAAAAACACACACACACACACACACACACACACACACACACACACACACACACACACACACACACACACAACACACAACCGTGTGAAATCAAGTTTGAAGGTGAGTGAACGCTCGTTGTTCTTGCTAATAGCGATTTGGATATCCTAGTACCAACGTTCTATATGAATCGACTTTGACACAACTGAATTGGTGAGGAAACGCTGATAACCCAATATGAATGCATCCCTCTCTATCTCTATCCCCAATCTCACTCTGTCTGTCTGTCTGTCTTTGTCTCTGTCTGTGTGTTAATGTGTGTGTGGTGTGTGTGTGTGTGTGTGTTGTGTGTGTGTGTGTGTGTGTGTGTGTGTGTGGTGTGTGTGTGTGTGTGTGTATGTGTGGTGTGTTGTGTGTTTTGTGTGTGTGTGTGTGGTGTGTGTGTGTGTGTGTGTGTGTGTGTGTGTGAGGGGGGGGGGATAGAGAGAGATTTTGAACTTTTAAAAAATAATAATAAAACGCCGAAAGCTCCTACCTTAAAAACACCAGATAGAATGCGTTCTGATCGCAAAACGGACGGTAAGGACATGGACTCCAAGTGACTTAAAGATATACGTTAACATCACTTAATACAACATAAACAAAGCAAACACACACACACACACACACACACACACACACACACACACACACACACACACACACACACACACACACAGAGGAACGCACACACAGACACAAAAGGCACACACACAGGACGCACACACACACACACGCACACACACACACACACCACACACACACACACACATACACACACACACACACACACCACACACACACACACAACACACACACACACACACACCACACACACACACACACACACACATGAAAAAGGACTTGGAAATTATCAAAATCAGTTTGCTTACCCATTGAAATAAAGGACTCTGAATTAACATTACATTGCCTGATGAATAAATGTCATCACTTCCACTGTCACACTTTGTAAAACACTGAACTGAGCACAGTTATAACCATTACCACCTCTTTTATACCTCACTTTATGCTTGAAGTTTGCATACGTAGTGAACAGTCTTTCAGAAAATCAAAGACTGCATGTCTACTGAACAGAGCACAGAGAAGTCATTGCTACACTTCATTTATTTGGTCAGTCGATCAGAGCGAATATGACATTACGGTATGCGTAGCTAGAGAACAGAGCACAGATAATCTACCATTGCACTTTGTATAGCTGGACAAAAGGTACGAAGAATTCATCATTGCAGTGTTATATCTGCAGAACGGAGTACAGAGAATGCATTACCGCAGTCCATATAACTGCAGAAGAGTACAGAAAATTAATGAATGCACATTTTATATCTGGAGAACAAATCACAAACAAGTCATCATTGCTATCTATAGAGCATGAGGAATTCATTATTGCTGTCTATGTTAATGACAAACTCATCGCCGAGAATTCATCATGCACGATGTTGTTTGTCCTTCACGCGTAAAGATGACCACGACTTCAGCTATCGCTGGGTGGTGGTGGTGTGTGTGTGTGAAGATGGCTGATGAGGCTGATCCTCGCACTGACTGGGTGGTGGTGTGTGTGTGAAGATGGGTGATCAGGCTGATCCTGGCACTGACTGGGTGGTGGTGTGTGTGTGTGAAGAATGCTGATCACGCTGATCCTGGCACTGAATAGTCCCGCTGCAGTGTGGACAGGGCAGACTGGAGGTGAGCCACGCTGAAAGGTGCTGCTTGTTCTGTTCTTTTCTGAAACTGAAGCTTTTGCTCCCAGGTCTCCACTCGCCTCGTTTCAAAATATTTCGCTCCAAATCTGATTTTTGTGCGCCAGTTGAGCGATGTTGTGCAGCTTTTTCCCCGGGCGGGCAGGAGCGATGCCAGAGCACTTCATTGAGGCCTTCAGTGTGTCTTTGTGGCGTTTCGTTCGCCCTAACTGATTAAATGCACAGTTGATGTTTATGTCTGCACGCACTGGCAAACTGGTTACGACCATCACATCTTTTGGCAATGCTGCCCCTTGGCGGGGAATATCAGATCTGGGTGCTGACCACCATACTTGCCACAGGGTGCTGCATACCATGGAACAATTATGCCTGACTTCATAACGTATACCAAGGATTGCACCTTAGTCACGACTAACTGCTCAACCACAACCTATGGCATGGCGAGAGTATGAGCCCTGACCATGAAAATGTCATCTGAACTCAGGTCTAGTCTGTTCAATGTCAAGTCTCTCAAACTGTTTTGTCTGTTCCTTCATTTAAAATGTGATTTGTTCTTGCTGGCGTGCCATAGCAATTGCTTTTTCTAAAGTCAAGTCACTCTGAAGCTGAAGCTCTCTTCCAGTCGTCTGTCACGAAGACCTTCTCTTCCAGTCGTCTGTCACGAAGGCCTTCTCTTCCAGTCGTCTGTCACGAAGGCCTTCTCTTCCAGTCGTCTGTCACGAAGGCCTTCTCTTCCAGTCGTCTGTCACGAAGGCCTTCTAATTCAGTCGTCTGTCACGAAGGCCTATCACGAACTTGCTCATTAGGATTGGCGTAGTTACACTACTTGACAAGAATGTTCGGTTCTCTGACAAACTCTTCTACTGACTCGCCCTCAAAACCGATCTACTTCTGCCATGCACCAGCATCTACAAGCCACAGGCCACGGTGTCAGCCCCCAAGAAACCAAGATCTTATCTTCAGAGCCTTTTCTCACAAAACGAAAAGTTAAAGAAGCCATCGAAATCAAGATCAGACGCCCCAGCTGAACGTCCCCCTATTTATAATCAGATTCTGACAACCGTTCACCCAACACAACAGTTGCCCCACCAGGCCTCGCTGCCACAACAGCAACAGTGAGCTGATGAAGACAGGGCGACCCTGTCGAAATATTCTCCTGTAAGTGTTTGATTCTGAATCCTCAACTGCTTTTCTAATGTTTCGACTAAGTTTACTTTTGGCATGTAAACACGAAAGAACCATAAAAATTCTATCAATTTGCTTGTATGAAGCGTTTCAGCCGCGTCAAGTTGCTATCTCATAAAACATTGTCTTTAACCCTATTATCTGTCTATAAAATTATGAGGACATTGGCCTATATATGATTAAAACATCTGAATCTGAATCTCCCACTCTCCCTCTCTCTCTCTCTCTCTATCTCTCGAGTAGCCTCCCTTGCCTGGCTCCCAGCTAGACGTGGTTTCATCTGCTCTGATAAATTTCTGCCAGTATCTTCCAGCATGCCTGTCGAAGGTCTCCCCTCTGCCCTCGAAGTATCTCTCGACAATGCGCTACAAGAAGTGACTTTGACCTCATATAAGATGGAGGGCAGAGGAAAACAATTTTCGTTCTTCGATTGAGTGCCACGAATATCGACCAGCCCCCTGTCGCGCAAACCGGCCACAGTGTGTCGTGTCGACGAAAGTGCACCTCACAAGTGAACTGGGACAGACGCCGAGCTGAAGTCTACAGAAAATGCCACCAGCAAAAGGCAAGTGAAGGGGCTTCTTCTCCATCCAATCTGTTTTTGCCAACACCACCAAGCTTGATTTACAACGTAGACAGAACTGACATCAGACACACTGTTTGTGGTGAAATGTCTGAACGTGACAACCTCCCTCCCTCCGTGCCCCAGCCTACATGGTACAGACCTAGTGACATGATAGATCATATCGACATGGGGCCGTGTGATAAAGACACTGTGACAGTCCGACACGATGGAGACTTGTCGCTGGGCAGAGAGTCTGTCGACTCATGTCAGTCAGACTGTGTTGAGGGGTTGGGTTATGATGGTTGTAATAATAACGAGACCCCCAGCTAGTGCAGAGACTACGACACAACTTGAAACTGACGAGGTGGTGGCAACTGAAAGTGACGGTGATTCACAGTGTACAGACAACAGCACAGACAGTTGTCAGGTGAATGAAACACAGAGGGATCTGTCTGACAACGTGACCATCCGTGACATCATGGAGTATCTTCAGGACATGGCAAGAAACATGGACAGTTTTCACCCTGCTAATCCGCAAGCCGTGGAAGTGACTGCCAGCAATAGCACGGATGTCAACAACGGAAATCCTGGTGATATTGGATGAACTTGTTGCCAATCACATTGACTGTCACATCGGTGTCCGATGTTAATTCAGTGTTTCCCTGATATGGTTTCCCCATTCACGATGTTGCTGTCTGATTAGAATTGTGTACAATTAGTCTTTGGTATTTACATTTTGCCCCCTACCCCCCCCCCCCCCCCCCCCCCACGGCACCCACTACGTGAGAATGGGCTTTGTGAGCTTTCCTCAATAAACCATTCATTCACTCATTCTCTCTCTCTCTCTCTCTCTCTCTCTCTCTCTCTCTCTCTCTCTCTCTCTCTCTCTAACGTCAACGAAACGAAACGAACGAGCGAACACACACACACACACACACACACACACACACACACACACACACACACACACACACACAGAGGCACGCGCACGCGTGCACACACACACACACACACACACACACACACACACACACACACACACACAACACAAAACACACACACATACACACACAAACACACACACACACACACACACACACACACACACACACACACACACACACACACACACACACACACACACACACACACGCACACACACACACACACACGACCTACCCCGCTTTTAGACATAAAAAAAAATTGCACACATGCTTTGTAGAAAATACGTACACTTTGTTGTTGTTGTTGACAAGTACACCTGCAGCAGTGTTAGGGTAAACAGGTTTGCTCTGACGCACATGGACCGATGATGTCAATAATGAAGCTAAGGTCAAGCATTACACATAGTCTAGGGTGTCATGTGAACTATGCTGGAACATGGATACATGTCACGGTTATGACTGCTTTGTGCATGTTTTTATTACTGTTTTTCTGTGTGAGGTGACAGCGTCGAAAGCGTCTGCTGTGTAAATATGCTATGATCATCAAACTGAAACGGAAATTCCCGTCAGATTAGTAAGTAGCCTACATGCTTATGCGCATGCCACCAATCAATTGGAATTTTGTGTAAGCACTCTGTTTTCAAGTTCATCATTAAATTGAGCGATTTGGTCAATGTCTGACGCGCCATCGCTGCTGACAACATTTACATTAATGGTAACTTGGAAGACTGTCATTTCCAAGGTAGTCTTCTCCAGTAGATCAATCCTAGTCAACCGTTAGATCAGGTGATACCAGTGACGTCTGTTGCTCTTGATTTGTGTATCAAGACATCTGAGACTTTAGTAACTAATCCGTTATTCGAGAGGATTAAACTGGAATCAACAACATTTTCAACAAAACGTTTACTTGTGACTTTTGAACAATGCATGTCCCAAAAAGGAGTGTGTACATTTATGTCTCAAACTATTTTCAATTTTCCATCTGTATTTCTAACCAGTGTGTGCTTTCTCCTTTAGGTCCATTAGGACAACACACTGAGATGATGTTGTACGCTGATTCATCATTGACTTTTACAGCACCTCACCCGGGGCAAACCATATCTCTCTCTGGTGGCCCTGGACAGGTGGGGTGATAACTGAGTATTCTAAGTTACGTCATGTGTAAATGGCACACACAACCATCCTGTTGAATTCGTTTATGTTCAAGAGTGGTTTGTAGTAAGTTAAAAAGAATTGGCTACTGCCTGCGCACAGCCTTTGTCTACACGATAATCACGTGCGTATGCTTCAAACTTGACAGACAGACACTATCAGTGACAGGGGGGTGAGGCGTACCGCGGCCTCTCCGTGAATTGGAGGGAGACAGCGAGGTAGTCAAGTCAGCAGAGAGTGGTGGGTATCTACTGTGGGACGCGACTCAGCGAAAGGCAAAGACCCCCTTCCTTTCCTCTTTTGATCTACAGGTAGTCAGGAATCTCCAAAGTCCTCTGTCTTTGGTCATGCATGACAGGGTAGAGGTGTTTCCAGCTGGCCAGACATACATGCCTTGACCTGTTGACATAAAGGTTGTCTGATCACTGCAGCATGACAGGGTAGAGGTGTTTCCAGCTGGCCAGACATACATGCCTTGACCTGTTGACATAAAGGTCGTCTGATCACTGCACAGAGAGAAGCTTCCTTCTCTGCCTTCAAGTGTTTTTCAACTGCTGCTCCATGATCGTTCTCAGTTCAACGAGATTTTACATCACAGACATAGATCGTTAAGTCTAGAGATTTCGGTGATCTTGTCTATGGTCTTCATTATACGACCTTTTGTTTTGCGATCTCAGGTCAGTGAGGTTCCCGAATTTCGCCGAGTCAGCTTCACAGTGGAACAAGGATCGTATATGGGAGCTGTTTGGGATCGTGCAAAGGGAACGAACCATAAGAAAGCTCTCCTGTTGTGAAAATCATGCCGTAACAACTCTCCTGCAATGGAAATTGGTTTCAGTTTGGTTGGTCTAAATTTTCATCCTTGACTCGTAGGTAAACACTTTTCAATCAGAACGGCCAAAACGTTCAAATGTACATTGTTCTAAAAGTAACTTTGTCAAATTTTGGACGAACAGATTGCTGAATCGGTTCTACAGTCAAGTAAAAACCTTTCCAAATGAAGCAGTCTAAACAATCTATCTCTAGTATGCAGCTAGTGAAGAGTTTTCATATCTGTAACATATTTTCTTAATTTCAATGCAGCAAGTGAAGAGTTTTCATGTCTGTAACATATTTTCTTAATTTCATGTTCCCAGTTTCTCCGTCTTCAACCCCCCCCCCTCTCCCCCCCCCCCCCCCCCCCCCCCCCCCCCCCCCC
>CM031624.1:49769139-49779139 GCA_018398815.1 Conus ventricosus | reverse complement strand
TTTCATGGTTTGGTAAAGCTTTCAGGTAGCTGTGTGTCCAGTCTTCTGGGACATCATCATCATCATCATTCTCTTGCCCATGATGGGCGTAGAGGAGAGATGAGAGACACTCTCGAAGCCAGGCACCGCCATCCGGCCCTGTCCTCTGCCTGTCGCATCAGCATAGGGACATAGCCTTTATCAAACACACACACACACACACACACACACACACACACACACACACACACACACACACACACACACACTATTTATATTGATATGCATGCTCACTGCCTTTCACACACAATCTTCCATGCATGCACATGATATCACACAATACATACACAACACTCACTCACTCACACACACACACACACACACACACACACACTATGCAGAGGTTGCTCGTTCTGACTCTCCCCAAGCTTCTAGACAATCAATAGATCTACCGAATAATTCGCCGATCAAAAACAAAATCAAAAATAGGCCTTGCGAAAACAGAACGGCCCAGAATCAAACGGCAGAAGACAGGCAAAAAATCAAGCATCAGAACGCAAAAGATGACGCAAAATCGAACTCTGACGTCAGAAACAACCTACGTCAAAACCATTCTGGATTACCAAAGAACGAAAGTAAAGTCCATCCGAGGGTGCTGTTTTTGAATGACTCCATTCTTAACCAAGTTGAAAAGAACCGTCTTGGAAAATCATATGGATTTTCTGTGAATTGCCGCAAAACATACACGACGAAGGACATCAGAACGTCCCTTGAAGACGCTATGTCGAAACATGAACGATGCTTTGATGCTGTCGTCGTTCACTGCGGTGTAAACGATTTAAAGAAAGCATCCCCTGAAGCATGCTCAGATCAGTTTGTGGAGACCATCACGAACATAAAAAAGGAACATCCTGTGAGCAAGATCATCGTCAGCAAGGTGGCCTCAGTTGAAGATTTACAACTGAACATCAAGGTGGACTTTTTCAATGCCCTACTTGGAATGAAACTGAACAATGTGAAAGATGTCTCCCTCATCAGCCATGCGAATCCCTCTCCCAACAAATGGAACCTCACTGATGGGATTCACCCTTCAAGCGAAGGAGCCAGGACCCTTGCAGTCAACATTGGGCGTCATATCAGAGGCCTGTTTTGGAAACAGCCACGGAAGTCGTCGAGACGTCCCCCTCCTACAACACCTAGGAGCTTCCACCCTTACCCTGAGGGAGGACAACGGTGGTCCAGTGGTCCATGGTCCAACAGATTTCACGTTCTCATGAACTATTAACTCACCACTCCTAGAAGTGTAGATGTGATCTTTTTCTTGCTGACTACGTTATAAAACCCTAGTCATTGACTATGTGCTGAGATACATTAAGCCTTGTGTGTTTGAATTATTCCTTTTTGTGTAGATTTTCAGGCTGATCGTTTTCTGTAGCCTTTAAACTCACTGCGCAGGGAATCTCAATTTCCTTTTTGTGTTTTTTTTTTAAACTTGTTTTTTTTTCAGGTTATTTTCTATTACTATTTCTTCTTGTTTGAAAATTGAATGTTGGACAAAGATTTTAAAGTTTTTCAATGGAATTGTCGATCCATTCTAACTGGTAAGGATCAACTTATACAGCAGTTAGCTGAAGAAAAATATAACATATTAGCTTTGCAATCACTAAATATTCGGAAGGACAAACTACCTAAGTTACCAAACTATTATTTTCCACCTATTGTCCAAAATGTCGACGAAAGTGAAAAAGTTAATGCAGCTATATATGTGCATGAGGATGAGAAGTATACGCCATGTGCAAGTCCTATTCCATCAGATATTGCTGGGTTGCATGCCTGTGCAGCCAGGGTACAAACAAATTCAAGTGTGTTAACAATAATATCTGTTTATTTACCACAAGGACCCAATGATATTAATACGGAATGGTTACGATTACTCCAGTCAGACAATTCTAATAAATATCTTATCACTGGGGATTTTAATGCCCATTCACCTTTCTGGGAAAAGGGGTGTCAAAAAGTAACGAACAATCGCTTTATAGAAAATATTGTAGATTCATCTCTTTATCTTTTAAACAATGGTTGTATTACTCGCATCCCAGACAATCCAAAAAACAACCCAAGCGCCATTGACTTGTCATTGATATCTCCTGATTTAGCAGTGTTTTGCGACTGGCAAACCCTTGATGACTCATTAAATAGTGACCATTTTCCAATTATTATTACATTAGAAAACATGCAGTGTAAAACAAATGATGCAACACATGACAAAGTTCCAAAATATTGTTACAAATTTGCAAATTGGAACAAATTTTCTGTCTTATTAAGTTCATTCTACATTGATATAGATACCATTAATAATCAAGATGTTGACATACTATATGACAGATTTCAAAAGACCATACATTCAGCTGCATGTGAATCCATCCCAACCGTAAAATCTGTAAAATCTAAAAAACATCTGGGTAATATCTGGTGGAACGACAAGTGTCAACGTGCAAAAGATGAGAAAATTGCGAAATCGAAAGAATATAAACGTGAAAAAGATCAAAAAGAAAAAGTCATAAAGAATTTGGAGAGAAAAAGAGTAAAGAATCTACAAAACAGAATAATTGCTCGAGAAAAAACGACAATATTGGTCATCCTTTTGTGAAAATAATGTATCAAACTGTAAAGATATTCAAAAAGTTTGGACAAAATTAAAAGCAATGAAAAGTGGAGTTAATCTACCAAATTGTCCTGTTCGTCTTACCAATTCTGAATTTCCTTCTAATTTTGATAAAGCTGAGGCATTTGCTGACTTATTTGCTAAAAATAGCAGCAAAGAAAATTTATCAACTGAAAATAAAAATTATCGAGAAAATGAAGAAAATAAAGACATTTATAATAAACCAAATCCTATTGAAGATCATTACCTAAATACTCCAATAACAATTCAAGAAGTTAAAGAATGTTTAAGTAATTTAAACTGTAAGACATCAGTGGGTTTAGATGGCATATCTAATGAAATCCTTAATCATCTTCCACAAAATGTAATACATTTTCTCCTCTCGTTTTTTCAGAAATGTTGGGGAAATGGGAAAATGCCTATGATTTGGAAACAATCTATTGTTGTTCCAATTCATAAGAATGGAAAACCTATGAAAGATATAAGTAGTTATCGCCCCATTGCTTTAACGTCAAACACATGTAAATTAATGGAAAAAATTATATTAAAAAGATTAGTTCAACATTGCAATAAACATAACATAATTCCTATCAATCAAGCTGGATTTCAAACAGGTCGATCCACAATTGAACACTTGGTTAAACTTTCTACCCAGGTAAAACACCAATTTGCACGTCGCAAGAACATATTAGCCACATTTTTTGACATTCGTAAGGCCTACGAACATGTATGGCATAAGCGCTTGCTGTATAAAATTAAGAATATTGGTATTAATGGTAATATGTTTAATTATATTCAAAAGTTCCTTCATTGCCGGTCTATTCAAACACGAATAGGAAATACTTATTCAATCCCTAGGCCTTTACAGATGGGTCTACCCCAAGGTTCTGTAATTTCACCAATGTTATTCAACATTCTGATTTATGATCTACCAAAAGGTCTCTCAAAAGATACAGAATTAGCTCAGTTTGCTGACGACATATGTTTATGGGTGAAAGTAACTATGAAACGCCATACGTCTCTACGATCTCTGAATTACATCAAAATCAAATACCAGCATGAGCTCAATAAAATAAACAAATTCTTACATGAAAATGGGCTTTCCCTTTCAACAGAAAAAACTCACATGATGCTCTTCAACTCTGGTTATGATCCAGAAAAGCTACCAAAATTTACATTGGATGGTATAATTTTAAACTATGTTAAAAACGTTAAATTTCTAGGAGTCATATTAAGTAGCAAACTTACGTGGAATGCACACATTGATTACATTCTAAACAAAGCAAGGAAAAGTTTAAACTTCCTTAAAATTATAAATAAACAATCCTGGGCTCAAGATTCTAAAACATTAACCGTCTTAGCAAATGCTTTAGTTCGTTCAAGACTTTGCTATGCTCAAGAAGTTTTCTTTAATGCACCTCAATATCTTTTAAATAAACTTCAAAGTGTTGATTGCAAAGCTTATAAAATTGCCCTTGGAGTCCCCACACATACATCAAATTTAGGGACATACAATGAGGTAGGTGTTTTAACCACTCACAGACTTCCGAAAAGCTTCTGCTTCAAAGTTTGTTTTGAAAAGTTTCTCACAAAAAATTTTTTGTTCTCAAGAGGTATGCTTAGATTCAGAAAAGGACTTTGGAAAGCGTGCTCAAAACATACTCTCAACAAAATCTATCTGTTCTTATTCTGGCGATCTTCTGAGAAAAACTAATATAGATCAAAATAACATTGCTAAAAATCCAACGTTTTCTCCAATGCCAAAATGGGAACAATCGACAGCAATCTTTGATATAGAATACACAGATTTATCAAAAAATGACTCACCTAATGTTTTAAAAACTCACGTATGCTCTCATTTAGAAAATAATTACAATAATCATTTAAAAATATATACGGATGGTTCAGTGCTTGATAATTCAAATTCAGGAGCAGCTTTCGTAATCCCTAGTTTACAAATTCAAAAGTTATTTTATCTTGGTAACAACTTATCTATATACAGTGCAGAACTATTTGCTATATTGAAGTCCTTGGATTTCATACTAACTTTTCCTACAAACAACAGTCAACTTTTAATATGTGCTGATTCGAAAGCAGGGCTTCTTTCGATAAAGTCTCCTAATTCACGCATACGCCAAGATATGATAATTGAAATAAATCATTTAATACACTTTCTTTCAATCAAAGGAATTACTGTGACTTTTTGCTGGGTGCCTTCTCACTGCGGCATATATGGAAACGAAAGAGTAGATCGAGCTGCAAAACAAGCAGCCCAAAATAGTAATGATGCTGTTTCCGTAAATGTTCCATTAGATTTAACAGAATGCTATTCAATTATTAACAGAAAATCTCACGAAAATGCTAAAATCTTATTGTTAAATACAGATGTACAGTATAGTCGTAATTGTTTTAATCAACATGGCAGAGACAACAAAACCAGACCACCCAAGCATTTTATTTGCTCATCTAGAGAGATTGAGAGTCTTATTCATAGACTTCGTTTAAACTCAATCAAAACAAAATACTGTAACAATGTCAGATGTATGTGCGGAGAATCCTTAAGTGTCAATCATATATTGACACGTTGTTCAAAAACAAAAGACATTTTTAAGAAATTGGGTATTGACGGTTTCACTGATGGATCGACTCCTTTGTCCTTATCTAGCATACTTAACAATTATTCTGTTCTTCAATCTGTATGTAAAGGTTTATTGCATAGTTCACTGAGTATTTATTTGTAAAATTGTTAATTTATTGATTTGATAATTCAATTGTCCATTGTTACTAGTTTATCTATTCATTTATATAATTAGGATCAAGGTGGGGTACATGACAATACGTAGGACAAAAGGGATACATTTTTATTCCATTTTTTGTAAACCTTGTTACAGACATATCCACTTATTCTCATTCACTCACAAACTCACTATTCAATTTTTGTTAACCTTATTACAGACACATCCACTTATTCTCATTCACTCTCAAACTCGCTATTCAAATTTGTTTAATCTTATTATAGACACACCCGCTTACTCTCATTCACCCACAAACTCACTATTGTCTGAATCACTTTCAGTGGAAGGACACTAAATTGAAGAACACACACACACACACACACACACACACAGAGAGAGAGAGAGAGAGAGAGAGAGAGAGAGAGAGAGAGAGAGAGAGAGAGAGAGAGAGAGAGTGGGGGTAAGAAAAAGAGACAGAGGGAGACAGAGAGAGAGAGAGAGAGAGAGAGAGAGAGACAGAGACAGAGAGAGAGACAGAGACAGAGTGTGTGTGCATTGTGTGTGTGTGACACACACATGCACACACACTCTGTCTCTGTCTCTCTCTCCCACAGAGAGAGAGAGAGAGAGAGAGAGAGAGAGAGAGAGAGAGAGAGAGAGAGAGAGAGAGGAAAAGTGGGGAGGTGCAGGAGGCAGGGGGAAGGGTCCACGGACCTGCAAGCAGTAAGCCACAGCAAGGAGTAGGTAGGTATGCAGGCAGGGGGGGAGGGTCCACGGACCTGCAAGCGGTAAGCCACAGCAAGGAGTAGGTAGGTATGCAGGCAGGGGGGGAAGGGGTCCACGGACCTGCAAGCGGTTAGCCACAGCAAGGAGTAGGTAGGTATGCAGGCAGGTGCATGAGGGACAGGATTGAAGCCACTGGTTTCACGAGAGAGGACTGAGGGGTGGGGAGGGGGTGGGTGGCTAACGATTGTGGAGTTGGGGGAAGGAAGAGTGAGGGGAGGGGGGGGGGGGGGTGCGGTATAAAAAAAGGCAAACGTGGCTAGGTGGCTGTTTCAACAGAGAGCCATTGACGTCAAGTGCTCGCGCCGGACATGTACCTCCCTTAGTTCCTCACAGTCCCCCAGCCCACTCCACCACAATACTACTCACTACTGCTAGCTACACCAGTTCCTCACAGTCCCCCAGCCCACTCCACCACAATGCTACTCACTACTGCTAGCTACACCAGTTCCTCACAGTTCCCCAGCCCACTCCACCACAATGCCACTCCCTACTGCTAGCTACACCAGTTCCTCACAGTCCCCCAGCCCACTCCACCACAATGCTACTCACTACTGCTAGCTACACCAGTTCCTCACAGTCCCCCAGCCCACTCCACCACAATGCTACTCACTACTGCTAGCTACACCAGTTCCTCACAGTTCCCCAGCCCACTCCACCACAATGCTACTCACTACTGCTAGGTACACCAGTTCCTCACAGTCCCCCAGCCCACTCCACCACAATGCTACTCACTACTGCTAGCTACACCAGTTCCTCACAGTCCCCCAGCCCACTCCACCACAATGCACTACTCACTACTGCTAGCTACACCAGAAAAAAAAAAACCCGAGAGAATGAAAAAGTGTGCTTGCGCGCGTAGGCTTGTGTGCGTATATTAACATATGTATGTGCGCGTAGGTGTGTACACGCGATCTCGGGCACGCGAGCATTTGAGAGAGGAGAGAGAGAGAGGGAGAGAGAGAGTGTGTGTGTGTGTGCGCGCGCGTGGGTGTATGTGTACGGGTGGTGCACATGCGTTTGTGTTTTGTGTGTGTGTGTGTGTGTGTGTGTGTGTGTGTGTGTGTGTGTGTTTGTGTGTGTGTGTGTGTGTGTGGAGGAGAGAGAGAGAGGAGAGAGAGAGAGAGAGAGAGAGAGAGAGAGAGAGAGAGTAAACGCGTATGTGTGTGCGCGCGAGCATTGTGTGTGTGTGTGTGTGTGTGTGTGTGTGTGTGTGTGTGTGAGTGTGTGTGTGTGTGTGTGTGTGTGTGTGTGTGTGTGTGTGTGTGTGTGTCTGTGTGTGTGTCTGTGTGTGCGCGCGTGAGCATGTGCGTAAGCGCACATGCGCACGAACTCGCTCGTGCGTGCGTGCATGCATGCGTGCGTACGTATGCGTGCGCGCGCGCGCGCGCGTGTGTGTGTGTGTGTGTGTGTGTGTGTGTGTGTGTGTGTGTGTGTGTGTGTGTGTGAGTGTGCGTGTGCGTCTCTCTCTCTCTCTCTCTCTCTCTCTCTCTCTCTCTCTCTCTCTCTCTCTCTCTTCTCTCTCTCTCTCTCTCTCTCTCTCTCTCTCCTCCTGCGACAAACAAGCAGCGCGTGGACAGACGCTGACAAAAGCAGTTCCGTCTGTACCCCTCTACACGTCTCTAGTTATTCTCGCCTGCCAGTGGATACTGCACAGCAGATTCTAGACGCCATCCAGCGACAGGAGAACAGGTTCGAGTCATTAGAAGCTCGCATGGAGCTCATGAGACAAGAACTTAGTGCAGTCAAAACAGATATTGGTCCTGCCAAAATGAAATGTGACGAAATAGATAAACGCTGTGGTAAACTGGAAAGTGACAGTAACAAGTGCTTCTCTTTACTTCAAGATATCACAGCTGATATCAATGAGCTGTATGCGGAGAGAGAAAGCAGCTAAGAAAGAAATGCAACTACTCACAAAAACAACCAGCGAGACCACCAAGCAACTGACACGACTGAGGGAGGAGGTGGACAGACTGGAGGGGTTCTCCAGACGAGACAACCTCCGTATGTTTGGGGTGTCTGCAGCAGATGGGAGGGAGACCTTCGACTCCTGTGCCAGAGCGGTGACGGACATCCTGAACAGCGTGGAGACGGACAAGACGTGGACAACGGACGACGTTGCTCGGGCCCATCGTGTAGGCCAGAGCAGAAATGGTGGACCCCGCCTGTGATTGTCAAATTCAGCAGGTGGAACTGACAAAATGTCAGTTATGACAAACAAGGGATTCCGTGCCAGACTGAAGGACAACGGAGTAACTGTAGCCATGACCTCACCCACCAGCAAGCCAGTATTGTCGCTGAGGCCAAGAAAGAGGGTAAGGTGGCTTTCTTCAGAAAGGGGCAGTTAGTAGTGCAGCCCAGACGACCTGACCCAAGAACGTATGCGGAGGTAGTGGATTCCGACTCTACGCGGTCATCAACAATTGCGGCTGCCACCCTGCGTGACACTGTAAACAAACAGGTCAGAGGTGACAGTGTACCGTGCGGCACAGCCAACGCAGGGATTCCCCTACTCGTTCGTCGCCATCTCGGCAGGCCGGTGTCGTATATAATCTGTCGCCGTGGAATTGTATCGCAGCGACAGCATTTCACGTGAAATACTGTTGCAGCGACAATATTTGCTGGAAAAAAAGTCGCGCGACAACTTTTCACAAAAAATGTCTATAGAATATTGTAGCTGTCCATAAAATGCAGTATTTCCCGGAAATACTGTCGCTGCGACAACGATTTTATGAGCGACAGTATTATATACGACACCGGCAGCCCAAGGTCATCACGTGCAAGTCGTGATAGCAGCGGGTCACGGTAGTCGGGCGTGCGGGAGTTTTTTCAACGCACGCAATCAAGGCCAGAAACACCTCGGACAGCACGCCTGTGAACAAGACCCCAGCAGATACCCCCTTCCTCATCGTCAGACAGAAACGTTAAAAAAAACAATAGGACAGGCTTGGCCATCCATGTGATTTGAAATTCTTGACTTTCAATATTGAAAACTTGTACACGAAACTGACCGACATCTCTTTCATAAAATACATTGAACTATTTGATTTCGTTTGCTTGACAGAAACTTTTGTGGATAACACTTTTGACTATTCTGGAATCTTTATTAACTTTTTTGAAATATTATGTTCCTGCAAAATGGAATCTTTATTAACATTTTTGAAATATTATGTACCTGCAAAAAGGTTATCAAAACAGGAAGAAATTCTGGTGAGTTACTGTTTTTAGTACGCAGATGCTACCAACACTATATAACACATATAAAGATTGATTGTGAAAATACTGTGGTTGTGAAATTAGATAGTGTGTTTTAAGGTAGAATAAAGATGTGCTTATTATTGCAACTTACGTTGCTCCGGAGAACAGTCCTTTATACAGTAACAAAATGCAAAAAGATGGAATTGTTTTACTAGAAGAAGCTATCCTGAACATTATGAAGGATGAAGTGTATCTTGGATCTGTGGGGATCTAAATGCGTGTGTGTGGTGTGTGTGTGTGTGTGTGTGTGTGTGTGTGTGTGTGTGTGTCTGTGTGTGTGTCTGTGTGCGCGCTTGCGCGCATAAGCTTGCGTGCATTTGGAACAGCGAGGTCGGGAGTGGAGAAGGGTAAGGGGGCGGGGGGGGGGGGGGGGGGGGGGGGCGATCGGGCGGTCGGGATCAGTCGGATTAGAGGGTGAGGTTTGGAGGAGGAATGGAAGAATGTGAGCTTGCGTTTACTGTTTATGTTTGTTCGTGCAAGGTGAGAGAAGGGACTGGGAACTGGGTTTTGGAACTAAAGGGACGGGAACGGTAGCGTAGGAAAGGACGTTCTGTACGGAAGTCTTCTAATCAGATTT
>CM031624.1:49726592-49765639 GCA_018398815.1 Conus ventricosus | reverse complement strand
CAATTTCTGAGAATCACCCCTCGATTTCTCCCGTCCTGGAGATATGACTTCCGACTCCTCTCCCTCGACTCTTCTTGTCACTGGAGAGATGAGTTCCAACTCCTCTCCCTCGTCTTCTCCTGTCCCTGGAGAGATGACGAGTTCCCGACTCCTCTCCCGGGAGTCCTTAATTCCTGGGGCTGCCTAACGGGTGTTCCCCACACCATGGCCATCTTCAACCACCTCACGGGGTGAAAGGTGAAGGGTGAAGGGCGAAGGGTAAAAGGGTGAAGGGCTGAAACACGAATAAGGTTCGTGTAAGTAACCTTCTTAATTCAACATATGAATTCTTTCTTTTCTTTTCCTTAAGTTTTCCCCTGTAGCTTTCCCAACTATCTATCGCCTCACCTGGTAATGACTGGTCAGCAGAGAGGACCAACGTCCTGACAGGTTCGAGTCTCTAGGCCATCTGCTGGGTTAAAACTGATTCTTTCCTCCCTCCTCCTAGTGAGTGCATACTCAGTGTTCAAAACACATGACCACACCTTACCAGCCCTTGTTAAACTATCACTCAGTGGTCACTTTCACCCAATGACCACGTTTATTTCTTTACTGAGTCATACTCACAATTATTTGGGGACGCCCGCTTCACTAGTCAAGCCACATGAATATTCTTCCTTTTCCGTTGTGGCATGGGGAAATGATTCATATCCCTAACTACATGTGATGGAGCGTCACATGCCTTGATGTGAGGCTACGTCACATGACAGTAATAACTAAAACCAGTTTATACTAACCACCTGCAATTAGATTAGCATGATAAACATCAACGACAAGGCAACAACAACAATAGCAATATCAATATTAATGATAATAATAACACTAATGAAAACAATTCCTGTTAGAATGGCACGGATGTTATACAGGTAAAGGGACAAAGTCTGTCTCGTCTAATGGCGGACAGATTTGATGTGGTTGTTTCCACCAGATTATCTAGCCAATATTTCAGTGTTGGTGACATGTGTGTGCACCCAAAGTCACTGACTCATTTCACAAGTCTACTCTTTTGTGTGAAGTAAATAAAATCCTTGAACTGTCGTTTGGTTCTTGCGGTCTGCTGTTAAATCTGGCATGGCATCGGCAAACAAACAGCTCACGGAGGAGACAAAAAAATGGAAGTGTCAGTCCAGAAAGGTGGCATCCCAGCGTGACTGGCTGTGTAGAACACGCCACAATGATCTGGGACGCAATCCAAAGAGCAAAAACAGAAAAGAGAGACCTGGGAAGTAGTGTGGCTTGATCTGGCAAACACATCTGTACCCCATGAGATGATACTGTTGGCTCTTGAGATGTACCATGTGCCAAAGAACATCCGCGACATGCTCAAGAAGTACTTCAATGGCTTCTCAATGCGGTCCTCTACCAAGGAGTACACAACAGATTGGATCAACTTGGAAGTGGGCATTGCAATGGGCTGTGCAAATTTCTCCAACACTGTTCGTGTTGGCAATGGAAGTCATCTTGAAAGCAGCAACAAGCAACGCAAGACAAACAGACCTTGGCGATGGATATAAGATGCCCCTTCTCAAGGCCTTCATGGATGACACTACAGTGATTTCATCCAGCGAAGACGAGACACGTCATGTGCTGGAGAGGCTGGACGACATAGTTGCCTCATCCAGAATGAAGTTCAAGCCAAAGAAATCATTGAGTCTCTCACTGAGGAAAGGAAAAGTGGCCGAATCTGTGGTCTTCAGTGTTGCCAACCAGGCCATTCCAACAGTCACAGAAGAGCCTGTCAAGAGCCTTGGAAGATGGTATGATGATACGCTGAAAGACATACGAAGAGCAAAAGAAACCAAGCAGATGGCGGAAGAAGGCTTGGAGACCATTGACCAGTGTGGGCTCCCTGGCAAATACAAGGTCTGGTGTCTGCAGTTCATGCTGATACCAAAGCTCCGATGGCCTCTGATGATATACGACATCTGCACCAGCATAGTGGAGGCAATGGAAGCCAAAATCAACAAGTTCACATTAAAATGGCTTGGTGTCCCACCCTGTCTGACTGACATAGCGCTGTACTGTCGCCAAGCAAAGCTGAAACTACCACTGAAATCCATCCTGGAGGAATACAAAGCAGGAAGATCAGACTTCAAAGCATGCTGGAGGACTCAGGAGACAAGGTGGTAGAAGCAATCAAGCCCCAGCTGAAGACAGGCAGAAAATGGACAGTTCAAGAGGCAATGGATTCTGCAAAAGAAAGTCTCAAGATCAGAGAAATAACAGGACACACACAGACCAACAGAGAAGGACTGGGGGTGACCAAAACTGAATGGTGGTCAAAGGCCAAAGGAAAAGCCCAAAGAGACGTGACGATTCAGGAGATGAGAAAAGAAGAAGACCAAAAAAAGACTCCAAAAAGCAGTCCAGCAGAGCCAGCAAGGGCAATGGACAACCTGGGAGAATGCACGCCAAAGAAGTCTCACTTGGAACGACAATTGGCACATGGCCCCTCTCAGGATCAGCTTCATTCTCAGATCTGCATATGACCTTCTGCCCTCAAATGCAAACCTGGTGAAGTGGGAAAAACAGACGATCCTGCATACCCCCTCTGCCATGGAAAACAAACAGTGGAGCATGTCCTAAGCTCATGTAAAGTAGCCCTGGCTCAAGGAAGGTACACCTGGAGGCACAACCAAGTGTTCAAAGAGATTGTACAAGTAGTCTGGACTAGTACCAACACCACAAAAGGGAGAATCAGGACTCCAAAAGCACCCGCAACATTCTTCACGGCAGGAGGCAGCAAATCATGGCCAAGAACAACAGTGCTACTCGAAACATGCAGCAGAGTCTGCTGGACGGGGCAGATGACTGGGAATGCACTGCAGACCTCCCAGAATGGAAAAGTCACCCAGAGATCATCAGCAAGAGTGGCATGAGACCAGACATAGTAGTCCACTCTCAGTCAACCAAGCAGCTGATCATGATCGAGCTCACGGTGCCATATGAGAACAGAATGAAGGCAGCTCAAATCTACAAGACTGAAAAGTATGCTGATCTGGCAAACAGCCTGAGGAGAGAAGGCTATCAAGTCAAAGTCGTCACTGCAGAAATTGGAGCTAGAGTGTTTGTAGGAACGTCTGCATACAGCCTCATGAAACAGCTCTCAGTTGCAGGGAGGAAAAACCAGAGCCCTGAAAGCAATGGCAGAAGCAGCAGAGAGGTGTTCAAGCTGGATCTGGTCAAGAAGCAACAAAAGTGAACTTCGTAAGGCTTAACTTTCTTACAAATATCAGGTGTCCCTGTGGCTCAGTGGTTAGAGTGCGAGTCATTTAGTGGAAAAATGAGCATGTCCAGAGGGTCATGGGTTCGAATCCCAGTCATGGCTCGTCCCAAGATGGGAAAAAAGGGGCAGCAGAGGGACATCCGGAGTCATGAACTGGGTGTGGCCCAACCCCCCTAGAGTGTCAGGAGATAAGGGCCGAAACACTTGCTTGAAGGGGGCTTCTCTTCTGGGGTCTCTCTGCTGCCACGCTCTCCACGAGTTTCTTTCTACACGGGAACAAGGAAGCAATGAGTTTGAAAATTTAACCATGGGTATATGTACACAACGAAAGACAGTGCAGTACACTACGGTTCAAAGCAACAAATGCAGACTGTCTCCAGGTAACAAATCATAAGAATTCGGATATTGACTTACCACGACCTGAAGTGAAGGAAACCAGAGTGGTTGCCAAGACAACCAACAGGAACACGGTGAACATCATCCGCATGCCCATGCTTATTTTCTCTCACTGGTTGCGTCCTTGCTCTGCGTGCCTTGAACTATCCCCACCTGAAATTGAATGATACAACCTAAATGCATGGTGCTGAACAAATATTGACTGGCAAATGCAGTGTTCATGTATCCTGATTAAAAAAGGATAGTTTTTCAACATTGATAACACAAAGAAGAATCAACATAACTGCACACAAATGAATTTACTAAATCGGGAGGGTGGGACTGAACGGGAGATATAAACAAAAGAAAACAAACTTTCAAACAGTTCCATTCAATAATCTGGGGAAAAACTAAGAAGTAAGGACAAGTCACAAAGTTAACACATGAGGCCTCCCAAGTCACAAAGTTAACACATGAGGCCTCCCAAGTCACAAAGTTAACACATGAGGCCTCCCAAGTCACAAAGTTAACACATGAGGCCTCCCAAGTCACAAAGTTAACACATGAGGCCTCCCAAGTCACAAAGTTAACACATGAGGCCTCCCAAAATTCTTTTTATTTTTAACCGAGAATTCTTTTAGGTCCGTAAACGTCAAGTGAATCTATTTCCGGTAAAAAGCACCAATTTTTTTTTCATTTTGGATTTGTCGTGTATATTTTTTGAACTGGGTCAGTTTTACAGTTTGTATATATTTGCTTAAAATGGGTACACCTTTAACTCTATTTTCAATAAAAATGTACTGCATATTCTTTTTGATCTTGACATGTTTTTTTTTTTTTTTTTAATTCCATATAAATTAAAACATATTTTCTGAAGCTGGTTCATCTCATATTCTGGAGGGTTTGGAAACACAACCCATAGGTATATGAGCTTTGGAAGTATCGTTCACTTCGGTACTGCAAACTGTCTAAGGGTGTACACATATGCTTTGACAAAACTTTAAAAAAAAAAAATTCACTTCGTGCCATTAATCTGATGTCTTAATTTCTGCTTCTTTTTTTTTAAACAACTCTTCTGTGAACCAAACAGCTAATATCTTATATTTTGGTGGGTTCCATTTCATTTTCGTATAAGACAGATACTGACATTTTGAGTTCTTCAGTTTTCCTAACAATACATTTACAGTTTTTTTATAGTTTAGTTTTAGTCCTTGAAATTCTACAAACTCTTTTAGAGTTTCAAACAGATTTTCATAAGAAACCTTCTAATGTGAATCCGGTATCGTCTGCAAATGGGTGTTTTAAACACTTTATTGAGTTTTGTAATGCCCTTTATTCTCTTGTCTTCTCTAATTTTCCCATGCTGAAATTTCTGAACACACAACAAATATATGTGGCGAAATGTGATCGCCCTGATGGCACCCTCTTTCTATTAAAAAAAAACCAAACTTGTAGATATTTTCACATTCACAATTACAGAGCATGTTATGTTTTTTTTTTTTTTGTAAACTGCTGAAATCCAACAACATATATCTTCCCCAAATCTAAAAGGTTTAAGTACCTTATTAATGCATGCCCAGTTTTTCGAATCAAATGCTTTCTCATAGTCAGTTTATATCTGTAAGGCAGGTAGATAATTTCCCCCCCAGCTAAAACACTGTGTCATACATGGTTATATTTTCTCCAATCTATAGTCTTAAAATGAAACCTGTCTGATCTTAACAAGTCAGTTAAGTAAAATTGTATTCACTATACACATGGTACCTAACTTGTATGAAACTTTTAGCAATGAAATTGCTATCCAGTTTCTGAAAAACTCCCTTGGTTTATTGGCTTTTGGTAGACATCCCATTAGTCCTTCTCTTAGACACCAACATTTCTTTGTTTAATAAAGCTTTCATTTAATGATCCTTACTACCAACTCTCCTGTTTGTTTCCAAAAGAAATTTAAAAAAATAACTGCCATTAAAACCCTATCAGGACGTTTCTTCTTCTGAATGGTCTTCAGAGCTTGTGATGCTTCTTTCGTGGTAATCAATCCTTCTAAATGTTCTGTTTCGTCTTCATTCATTGTTGATGATACAATATAAGTGCCATTTTGACAGGAATTGTTATCATTGGTGTTATTATCATCATTAAAATTGATATTGCTATTGTTGTTGACATTGTTGTTGTTGCTCTTGTCGTTGATGTTTATCATGCTAATCTAATTGCAGATGGTTTAATTCGTTATGTTTCCATACGTGTGTAAGTACATGTCTAACGTATTCATGGTTCTTTTTTATGAAACTTACAAGTCTTCTCAAACGTGTATTTCTTTGATATCTTGAAGCCATTCTTAGCGTGTGCTGTTGTGTACAGCCGTGTAAAATGTTCTGATCTGAATGTGGTCAAAAATGTCTTTTGCAATGCAACTTTTGTTTTTGACTTAAATGTGAATCATTCTGATTTTCATTCTTCATTTTGGTGCAGCTTTGTATGTCAGTATGATAATGTGTCCGAATGTTGGTATGACTCATGAAATTCAGGTCTCAATATGAATAGTGAAATAACCATTGTATCCGTGAATTGTCAGAGTCTGGTGAACTGACAAAAGCAAAGAGACGTTTAATTATTAAGAAGTATTTGAAAATCATACTGAAAATATTTGTAGCAGGATACTCATTTAAAGAAAATTTGGTAAATCATATGCGTGCAGAATGGGGTTATAAAATACTTTTTTGCGTCCCACAATTCATATGCACAGGGCATAGCTATTTTGTTCAATAACAATTTGACTTTCACTTACGAAAGAGTGATAAAGACACTACAGGTACTTATATTTTCGTATCAGTGGAAATAATGGAGAAAGAATGTCTCATTGCTAGTATTTGTGGGCCCACTGTGATGGGCCTGAGTTTTATGCACAGTTGGAAGAATAGATAAGGGGATAGGAGTTGAAAGTGTCGTTATCAGAGTGAACTGGAATTTGGGCCGTGATTACTCTTTGCACTGTTACAATTTTAGACATAACAAGCATTCTAAATACAAGAGCAAGTAAACAACATGACGGACAACCTATATTTAACCGACGTCTGGCGTTAATTACATAAGTATACTTGGAAGAGAAATAACCCATGTCAATAAAGTTGTTTCGATTTCTTTCTTATCTCCGACTGGATATCGATCTGACCACTCCTTAATTTTAGTAACTTAAGAACTCGGTGGAGAGATAAAGAGAAATCCATTACAGAAATTCAACAGTTCTTTATTTAAAAAATACATCAATTACATAGAAATAGTAAACCAGGTTATTCAAACTGTCATTGAGGAATATGCAGCCTACCATATTGTTGCTGTGGGTTGGGCCAGATTCCTAAATCAGAAATCCAGAAATCAACTTTGTTTATAATGCCTTGCTTATGAAAATTAGAGGCAAACTAATATCATGCTAAACGATGAAGAAATAAACGTAGACAGAAGAAGAAAAACATGTTGAAAGTAATTTTATTTTTTTATTTTTTTAAAGAGGTAAACGGTACTATCTGAAGAAGAAAGACTTGTTCTGAAAGCTAAAGACAAGATTTGATTACACTTTGGGAAAAGAAGATGGAAGTGTATCGCTGCGTTAATGGGCGAGATGGGTTGCAAAATGGGAAAAAATAACAAACAATTTTTGTGGACTTGAAAAGCGGAATTACGTTTGCTGGAATGCTATGAAATTTACTGTGGATAATGGATCCACTTAAAGTGATGGTGACGGAAGAGCCCAGGAGGTTAACAAGTTTATCAAGAGTTATATTCTAAAATGGATGTCGAATCTTGTGAAATTCTAGATCAAGTAGACTATTCAGCAATATGCATTAAAAATCAGACAAATTCTTTTGACGGTAAATTACTGTGTGAGAAGCTGGTGTTGTTCTGTAACATATGCATAATATGAAACGTCCTGCCACCAACGGCTTTACGGCAGAATTTGTTTTCCGTCTACAACTTGGTCCTTACGTCGTTAGAACGCTTAATAACGGATATGATAGAAATAGACTATCTTCAACGCAGAAAGAAGGCATTATTGTATACCTTCCAGGGGGCGAGGAGCCCAAAGACTGAATTGAAAGTATGATACCCAAATTTGCTTTGGAATATTGTGCATAAAGAAAAGCTGAATGTATCGCCAACCAACCAAAATGTGTACATCTGTTTATTATTTGTGAGGACCAGACTGGTTTTATCCTCAGTAGATATTTGAGGGACAACATTCATCTTGTTTATAACATAATTGATTATATGATTGTATCTAAAACGAAACAGGGGTACTTTCATTTTTAGACTGAAAAAAGTGCTTGACAGTGTAAGCTATGATTTCATTTTTAGTATAACATATCCTTTGTTTTGGTCCAAGTTTCTGTGCATGGTCAAAAACATTCTACACAAATATTAAGTCAACTGGTTGAGTAAATGGGAAACTAGCTGGTTGGTTCCCTGTTGAAAGAGGATGCTGCCATGGTGATCAAATCTCACCATACTTATTTGTTATTTGTCTTGAAATTAATTTTTACCAAATATGATATACACCAAATGAAGACATAAAACGAATGAAAATAGCTAATACTGAGAACAAAACATCACAGACACTACTGAACTATTACACGAGGGCGATCGACAATCATTCGAAAAATCGATTATGACAATTGAAAAATTTGAAAGAGCGTCTAGACCCTTACTAAATGCGGACAAACAGATGGAACATGGTTAGGAAGTACGCAACACTCGCCCGTTAACTATAAGCTACATCTAGATATGAAATCGAACTCTCCTAAATTCAAAAATTTAGTATTTGGTTTACGAGTTGACTTAAAAAATTGCAAAATTATAAATCTCGAAGAAAAGTTTGCAGAAATAAGAACACTGTATAAAACTTGGTTAATAGGATGAATAACGCCACTCGGCAGAGTAGCGGAACTTAATTCCGCGATCTTATCGAAAGTAACCCATCTATGGATGTTATTACGGAATCCACCAGACTACATAATTCAGAAATTTACATGTAAGTTTGTAAGGGATAAAAAAGAAACAAAAATAACCGGATTTTGCCTGTGAAAGTATACAGCATCTGGATATAGGAATACCAAGCATATGAAAGCAAATAAATACACTGAAGTTAATTTGGATTCGTAAACTTTTATAAAGTCATCATAGGTAGGAGAAAATAATTTTTCAAGTTATAAAGCAGAACGTATTTCTTTAATGGGTGCTGATTTGTCTGGGTATAAGTTCAATAACTTGTGGAGAGATGTATTTAGAGTATGTGAAGAAATATATAAGACTGTTTGCGTCAAAACTGCAGAAAAAAACCCTATTCATAGCCTTTGGTTTGCAATACGAATTCGAGGATTGGGACAGGGGTTTTTTTAAAATAGGATTGAAAATGGTGTATTCTGCGTATGGAATTTTTCAGATGAAAATGGTGACTTTTTAAAAATGTTGTCCTTTATTAATGAATATAACATAAATACAGATTTTGTGATATATAACGGTCACATTAGTGCTGTGAAAAAAGCATTCAAGAGACGTTGGAGCATAAATAAAACGTTGTAAAGAATGTAAGTCAAGTAAACTGATAACTGTAATAGGTTCAGTTTCAAGGAGTGCCTAACTTTATTACGATTTACTGAACCAAGACACTCCAGAGCCAACTTTTTGCCACAAATGGAATGAAAAATTACTGAAGGATGTTATGTGTGCAAACACTTTTCAGAAAATCCGACAGATGAAATATATTAAGTTAAGATGGTTTCAGGTTAGAATTATTGATAGAATACGGGCAGCTAATGCTGTTTTGCAAAGCGTGGGCATTGAAAATTCAGAAATTTTTCCAAAATGATATTTTCCTATGTCCCCCCACCTTGCACCATTGCACCATCACCACTACATTTTTCCACTTGTATAACAATTGGCACCATCCTGTGGTACTACTTATTTAAAATTATTACCATTTATTAGTCACTGAAGAGACTCCCATCCAGTGAACACCTTCATACTGCACTATATGGAAATGAAGAAGCCAACTAACTGACAAAGGAAGGACAGCAGCCCCAACTGTAAAAGGTAGTCTCCTTGGAATAAATCTAAAATATTTCCAAGGAGACAAATAGGAAGATGACTTGAGCAGCACCCAGACTTCAACAAGAGGGATGCATACTACCGGATGCCCCGATCAGACCAAGTGAACATTGTTGGACTGAAGATAAGGCTCCCCTGACCTCAACATCACAGGTCCACTATACTCCACACCTGTGAGTCTTTCAAATTATCAATGCAGTGCAGCCCAAGAGACAGCTGAGCATTCCCAGCTAGGCCCAAAGTGGAAACCTGGCCTGCCAACTCACCAATGAGTGCAAAACCCTACTGACCACTGGAGGGTCTTCACCATACAGCAACCTCTGTCAGTACCTCCAGGATTCCCACCGAAGTAAACGAAGAAGAAGACCACCATTGTGATACTGAGAACTGGGCACTCCAGACTGTGACATCACATCTCTGCAATACTCCACCCTGGTGGGTCTTTAATTTATCCATGCAGCCCCAATGACGTTGGAACAGTCCCAACAACACAAAAAGAACAATCCTGGCCTGCCAACACACCGATGAGTGCAAAACGTTATTGACCACTGGAGAGCCTTCACCATACAGAAGCCCTTGCCAGTACCTCCACCATCTTGCCTAAGGGAACGGAGAAGAATCTCTTCCTACACTACCATTGACTTCATATGATCATCACCTATCAGTGACTGATTGATGATAATAATTTTTTTTAAGTGTGTGTGTGAATGAGTGTATGTGTGAGTAAATAGGTGTGTGAAAACTCTCCACAGTCTCACTATGATCACATGATCTTAACTCACCCAGAACAATGTTTATATGTGGTCCCCATCCCCCCACCCTTTGTGTGTGTGTGTGTGTGTGTGTGTGTGTGTGTGTGTGTGTGTGTGTGTGTGTGTGTGTGTGTGTGTGTGTGTGTGCAACACATGATACCCTGTTTTTCATTGACCACAGCTATCTTCTCTCAACAAACATCAGCATATTGATGCCAACACATTATAATTTGAAAATCCCATTATCTCTGAAAGAAGGGTATAGCCTACTGCAGAATGGTTGCTGGAAGCATTTTAGAAAGAAACAAGAAGATGCTGGCCACTCATCACCTGCTGACCACCAAACGAGTTTTGAAGATGTTTTTATATCTAAGTATGGTCGACTGTCTAACTTAAGGCTTTTAACTTCCCTTGCTTATAGATTCAAACTTAATGCTTTTAAGACGAAATTCACTTCCAACATCACGTGTGTTTGTGGTGGAAAAATTTCGAATGAACATATACTTTTCCACTGTAGAAAAATGAAAACCTATCTGCCTGCTTTTTCGGAAAAGTCCCTGAAGGAGGTTTTAGTAAAACCCCTTCTGATTTGTGACATTGTTTTAGGACTTGTCCAGAGCACCATTTTTAGATTCCTTTAATAATTCTATTTTCACGTTTACATGTTATTATCCTGTTACCTTTAACTTCATTTGATTTTTTAAAATGTTATTCTAGTTATCTTATGGGTTGCAATTTTTATTCATGTTAACATTTTTTTTTCTTCTGATTCCCATTCTGATCCTCCTTTTTCTCTTTTTCCGTTTTCCATTTATACTTCATCTTTTTCTATCTCACTGTTTCTCTATCTCTTTATCTCCTTCAGTTGTCTGTCTATCCACCCCCCTCCCCTCCCTTCCTCCTTTTCTGGCTTGTTTATTTATTTATTTTTGGTTGTCTAAAATCACTTATGTGTATAGACATTAAATTGAAGAACACACACACACACATTATTTCACCTGTTGCAACGAACATCATCCCACAGCATTGTTCACTTTTTTAAACAACACCATTTATATGAACCTCCCACCCCCACCCCCCACCCCATAGTGGATGATGAGATATGAGCTCTCCTTCTCTTGCCCCCCTTCCCTCCCCCCCCCCACAAACACATTACCCTCCTTCCCCCCCCATCCCCCCTTTTTCTTACCTCACCCCCCACCCCCACCCCCCCCCCCACCCCCGATCATACCTTATCACCCATTTATCTTCCATCCCCTTCCCTCCCTAACATTACCCACACACCTTCTCAACTACCCACGCATAACTACCACTACCTCTTTCATCACCCAACGAAATCATTTATTTTATTCACCCAAACCTTTTTTTCCCCCCTCAGTTCCCCCCCCCCCCTTTTTTTTCCCCTTACCATTATTATCAATCCACCATTACCACAACCATCACAAAGATATCACACCATCCCAATAAACTAAACACACAACCCTATCATATCACACACACACACCTCCCCCTACGCAACCCCCCCCCCCCCTTCCTTTTCCTCTCCCATAATCCCCCATGTCATTTCCGCCTACCGGCTATTCTCCCCACCACATGGACAACAACGGATGAGTCATTTTTCTTTCTTCTTTTTTTCGTCTTCCGTTCTTTGTTTGTACTGTCCCAAATGTTAAATGTGATTTATTTTTTCGCCTGAAGAAGACCCAAGTGGTTGAAATGCATCGTGTCTTGTCATGTGCTTTGTTTGTCAATGTCATTGGCGGTAAGAAACAAACTCTATTTCTAAATTTCAGAAAAAAAGTTCTTGTTGTAAGAGAGAAAAGAAAGCATTCAAGTTCTTGTCTTTACATGTCATACGTGTGTCATTCATGTTTGTGTGACATTCATGTTTGTCACACAGCGGCTTTCATATTCTTCTTTATTGAATTAACGCCTTAAGTTTTCAAGGCATCCAAATGATATGGCAACGGCAAGTTTCTTTGATTTCTCTGTTTGATAAATTCATTTACTTGTTTCTGTCATTCTATCTTTTTAACAGTTATTGTTTTCATCCATTGAAAAGGTTTTCAATATACACTGCAAAATTGTGTGCATTACTAATGGCCTGAATGCACTTATATGATACACCAGTGTCCCTCCTTAATGTTCTACTTTGTGTTGATTGCAAGTCTGTTTTACTATCACAGCAAAACTGGAATTATAGACCCAGTTAAGATTTTCTCTATGAAGTAAAGTACTCGCTACATTGTACAATGTCCCAAGGTGTAAGTGTATATTTCTGTTGGGTTTCATTACAATGTGGTCTCAAGTGGATTGAAAAAGCAGATGAATTGTTCTGTTCAACTCAATAGTTTTAAGAATGAATCGAAGTTATATGGATAAAGTTTGCAAACAAAAAATAACTCTCTTCAACCGATGTAGTCAAAATATTCAAAACCTGAAAAAATTGAAGACATAATCTCTCTGCCACGATTGTTTTCTCTTCACCATGCTCGCCTCATAGTTGTGTAAATGTTCATTTTTTCCCTTTTCTTTAACAGTTGTTTATGTCCTTAACTACTTCTTATGACAAAATCTTCAAAAGCGTTACTTCGGTGAAAAATGTGAAAAACTTCCGGACTTTTGATCTCAGCATGCAAGTCGAATATTTCAATAGGAAATAGTAACAGGGCTTACATTTAAAAAGAAGAAACAATGGATTGTACTACAATTCTGGATTATACTGTTGACCTCATTATTGAAGGGAACATTACCATTGATTTGACAGGCTGCTCGACCATTGGTTTGAGTGACTGCAAACTAGATTAGGGATGCATTTTTCATTTATTTATTTTTTATTTATTTAGTTGTTTATGTAATTACTGTAATTATTTATTCATTTAACCCATCCCAGGGGCAGTGCACTGATGAATACTTTACCAATTAACCTGAAAAAGGGGATGGCAATGTCCCTCAATTCTTGTACTTTCGGCACCAAACTTTGAAGGGCAGAAGAACATGACAGGCTAAAAGGTTGAGACTGATAGAAGTGCATGACCATGTCCCCCGGGGTTCGCGTCTTCAGCGCAGAAATTGGACAGAGACGTGGATGGAGACAGACCTCTCAAAGTGTTGTCATGTGCTGCTGGTGTATATACAGCTCCAACAATGGATCAGACTACCAGCTGCTGATTACAGACCTCTCAACGTGTTGTTTTGTGCTGGTGGTGTATATACAGCCCCAGCAAAACAACAGACTACCAGCTAGCTGCTGATTACAGACCTCTCAACGTGCTGTTATGTGCTGGTGGTGTAAATACAACGCCAAGAAAATAAGAGGCGAGCAGCTGTAGAATCATTGAACGCAAATCCACGGAGCCATGGAATGTAAAATATAAAGATCGTGTATTATTGAAATCGCGTTTGTCGCAATACACGAATCTCGAAGCGCGATTCATCTGAATTCAGAGGGGAAGGGGGTGGGGGAGTTGAGCCTACCTTTTACGTTTATTACATATATCTGTATCCAGAAAAGCTGAAGTTTTCAAAGTTGTTCATAGGCTGGAAAAAAGCAAAGTCGAAATAGTTTCCATCCGATGGAGTTTTACAGAAAAAAAAGAGGGGGGGGGGGGGGGGGGGGGGGAGGGGGGGGGGTCATAAGAATCAAGAAAAATGAATGTAACTCACTTGCTGGCGATAATGTTTCACGTCCGTCTGGTCCGCAGCTGGTCAGGTGAATGCAGATCTGGATGAGCCACGTACGTTATATGCTTTGCGTTTGCATGCAGAGGGATTAGAGCATGTTGAATTTGGTGGGTGACACATGGTGAAAATATGCAATGACTGCGCGTGCAGTGAAAACTCTTCTCTCTCTCTCTCTCTCTCTCTCTCTCTCTCTCTCTCTCTCTCTCTCTCTCCTCTCTCTCTCTCTGCGTCCCTCTGTCTGTCTGTCTGTCTCTCTCTCTGCGTCTGTTTGTCTGTCTGTATGCATGTATGTACGTATGTCTCTTTGTGTATGTATGTCTCTTTGTGTATGTATGTCTCTTTGTTTCTGTCTCTGTGTCTGTCTCTGTGTCTGTGTCTATGTCTGTCTGTCTGTCTGTCTGTCTGTCTGTCTGTCTCTCTCTCTCTCCCCTTGTCTGTCTGTCGTGTTTCTGTTCAAGTCTTTGCCAAGTCAATCTCTCTCTCTCTCTCTCTCTCTCTCTCTCTCTCTCTCTCGGGGGCTGAGATGATCCACTGTGGCGACAACACGCTTTTTCCTGAGCTCTCTTGAAATTAGTCGTTTTTGTTAATTAGCGCTTACTCAGTGCCTTTTGCAGAACCTGACCTGACAGTCACCTAGCGGCAAGTGTACTGATGACAGTGATATAAAATTTGTGACTATCAGTGACCATGCCTGTGGACAACGTGCGATTTCGGGCAAGTTGTGGCCTGTTCCTTGGCACGTTTCTGAACTTCATGGCGAAGCGTGTCAAGTTCGTGTTGAAAATGCGAACTAGAGTGGTGGCCGTACGGAACAAACTGCAGGTTTGTTGTTCGTGTTTGTCGCTGCATACCTCTTATGTTGTGGCGATGTGGAAATGAACCCGGGGCCTACAGACAACGAGTGCCGCACAGAGGAGGCTACTGCAAACAGTGATACAGTGACTGAATCCAGCAGTGACAGGATTACCATGACTTCCCCTTCCCAGCCGCCGCAGACTCAGGTTTGTCCTCTGACGTAGCATCACAGATACTGGACACCCTCAGACTTCAAAGTGAGAGGTTCGAATCTATTGTCAGTCGTTTGTCCAGCATGGAAAGTAATATAGGCGCCATCAGATCTGACATCGGACTGGTGAGAAGCAAGTGTGAGGAGATTGGCAGACGATGTGACAGCCTTGAAAAGAATATACAAGAGATTGCTTCGTCCGTAGATGAAACCAGAGAAGACGTTGGGGATTTGTTTAGGCAGTGTGCCGAAAATGAAAAAGGATTCCGGAAACTCACCTCCAGTGTCGAAAAAATGAAAAGTGAAAGGGACTGTTTGAAAGAAAATCATGACAGACTGGAAGGTTTTCTCACGTCGAGATAACCTTCGGTTCTACGGTGTCCCTGAGACGGCCAAGTCTGAAAACTATGACACTTGTGCCAGACTGATCGCCGATACCCTCAACAGTGTGGAGGGGCCGATGAAATGGACAACCGATGACATCGCCCGAGCTCACAGGGTAGGGGAGAACAGAGACGGCCGACCCAAACCAATGGTGGTCAAGTTTAGTCAGTGGAAGAAGAAGATGGCAGTGATCACAGACCGTGGTTTCAGAGAAAGACTGAAAGCGAAAGGTGTGACAGTGTCCAACGACCTGACCAAACAACAAGCCAGTATTGTGGCAGAAGCCAGGAAGGAGGGGAAAGTGGCCTACTTAAGAGAGGCAGACTGGTTGTGGAACCGAAACGACCGGACCCCAGAACCTATGCAGAGGTAGCAGCCGCAGGAGACGACCACGCCGACGCTGATGCCAGAGGAACAGCTTCCGAGGCCAACGCCGACACCGCGAGGAAGCCGGCAGCTGACAGCGCAACAGAGGGCAGAGGGCAGCAGAAAGTACGCGGAAGCAGAGACGGGGATTCCCCTCGTCGCTTCAACGAGGTCAGCCAGTCTGACCCTGCACGGGGCGCACGTGGTGTGCGTCGTGGCAAAGGTGGGGCGGGACGAGGTGGACGTGGCGACGGCAGTCTACACCGCTTCTTGTCACCCCCTGTCAACAAGAGCCCTGCCAATGACGCACGACCCAGGCGAACTGCACGGACGACTACACGGTAGGACAGGCCGGATCATCTTGAGGAAGTGACATTTCTTGTTTACAATGTGGAAAACTTGTACAGTAAGCTTAATGACTTTTCTTTCATGGATTACATTTCGACGTTTGATGTTGCGTGCTTGACAGAGACTTTTGTGGATAGTTCTTTTGATTTCAGTAATATTCTTCAAGACTTTGTTAAGTTTACTGCTCCAGCAAGAAAATTGTCACATCATGGAAGACATTCTGGTGGCGTTCTTCTGTTAGTGCGCAAATCCTTTTCCAGATATATTTCAGTAGTCAATGTTAATTGTGAAAATGTTGTGGCCATACGGATCGACAGATGTGTATTTAACTCTGATAGAGATGTGTTATTGTTCGCATGTTATGTTGTCCCTGAAAATGGTCCTTTGTACAATTCAATGGAAATCAAAGATGGGATTGTGAACTTGGAAGAATGTATCTTGCAGGCTACAGAAAATGAAAACGTATATGTTTTGATAATGGGTGACCTCAATGCAAGAACAGGATCTGAACAACCAACACCCGAAGTGATGACTAATTACTCACCTGATATTGATGATGACGATTGTGTGACTGATGATGTTTTGCACAGATTTTCAAAAGATGATGTTATAAATTTAGTTTCGGTAAATCGTTGTTGAATTTATGTTTCATGATCAACTGTGTCATAGTTAACGGTTGTGGTGAATGTGAGCCTGCTGGGATTTCACGTATGTTTCTCCTCACGGCTCTAGTGTGATCGATTATGTCATTATGTCTCAGGATATGTTTTCTACGCAACATTGTAAGCTGAATGTCGGAGACCGTATTGACTCCTGGCATTTACCAGTTAAATTTCAGTGGACAAATGTAGGACAGGATGTGGAAAAGCCAGCTGAAGCTGAACAAGGTGGAAGATAGGTTTGTGTGGTCAGACGATTTGCTTAGTGTTTTTGAAGAGGAATAGTTCTCATGAATTTGATGAAAGCCTACAGAACGCCTACCAAGCTCTAGATACAGATGTCAATATTTCCATTGAACTCTTCGTTAAATCACTTTGCAGCGCTGCTTCTTGCATGATGAGAACAATAGGAAATAAGAAAAAGAAAAACGACTGGTTTGACAAGGAATGTGATCGAAAAAAGAAGGCAGTTAAGGGGTCACTATGGAAATTTAAACGAGCTTCAAAGAAATCACGTGCAGAAAAAAGAGAAGAGTACGTAAAAGAAAGAAAAGAATACAAATATTTGTTAAACAGGAAAAAAGATGAATTTGACCAAAGAAGATTAACCAAACTTAATCAGTCGATTAATGATCCAAAGGTATTTTGGCAAACTATTCGATCAGTCAATAGAAAGTCAGCCATATACAACTCCATTACCATTGAACAGTGGCATAACCATTTTACAATGTCTTTAATGATGTGGATTGTATCATCTACTCCAGAGGAAAATATCGAGTTTAGCCATGTGGGAGAAACAACAGATGACTCAGATGTTTGTTCGATGAAGTAATTTCCAGGCATGAGGTTCAAGCCAGCATTGGTAAGCTCAAGGCCGGAAAAAGTTCTGGTCCTGACAAAATTATTAGTGAGATACTGAAGCATGCCAGTTCAAAAATTATTGTTTCTTAGTTATTTATTTCAATAAATTGTTTGACCTTGGTGTTTACCCACCCTGACTGGTCGAGATCTATAGTTGTTCCAATATATAAAAAGGGAAATCCAAACCTGCCAGATAACTATCGTGGCATTGCCCTAACGAGTGTTGTAAGTAAGGTGTATACACATATTTTAAACAAAAGACTTTCAAAGTGGGTAGAGAAAGAGGAAAAAATAATAGAAGAGCAAGCAGGCTTCAGACCAGGTTATAGTACCGTAGATCATATTTTCACCCTATATGCGATAGTACAAAAGTTTCTTATAAAAAAGTCTAAACTGTATGTTGCCTTTGTGGACTTCAGAAAGGCATTCGATTCTGTGAACAGAAATGTTTTATGGGCAGTTTTGAGAAAATGTGGTGTGAAAGGAAAACTTTATCAAGCTATACGAAGTGTTTACGATTCTGTATTAGCATGTGTACGAGATAAATGTTGTTCTTCAGATTACTTTGAATGCCCAAGGGGGGTGAAACAAGGATGTCTACTTAGCCCGCTCTTATTTTCCTTTTTCATAAACGAATTGGCCGTGGATTTGTCAAGCAATGGAAAACATGGTATTCAGCTCATTCCTGGTGCAGTTGAAATATTCTTATTATTGTTTGCGGATGATGTTATTTTGTTATCTGACTCTGTTATTGGGCTCCAGAATCAAATAAATAGTCTTAGAGAAGGGGCAGATCGATTAAAGTTAACAGTCAATCTTGACAAAACAAATGTAATGGTTTTCAGAAAAGGTGGCTACTTAAGTGACAGAGAAAGATGGTTTTATGGAAATGAAGAAGTAAAGGTAACTAACTCGTACAAATACTTAGGGATGGCTTTTACCACAAAGTTGAGTGTTAGCAGTGCTCCCGTCTGATGTTTGCAGAAAGGCAAAAAAAGGAGTGATGGAAATTATGAAATCATTAAGAAGACTAAACACTATTGATATAAATTTATTTTGGAAGCTTTTCGATGCACAAATTCAGCCTATCCTAACATACGCAGCTGAAGTCTGGGGGTTAGAACAAGACAGTAAACAGATTGAAAATGTCCACATGTTTGCCATAAAAAGATATCTGAATGTACCCCTACATACATCAAATAAACTGATATATGGAGAAACTGGGAGGTATTCTCTACGCGTTACAACTACTGTAAAATGCATCAAATACTGGTTAAAACTAGTCAGACTCCCCATGTCGAGAATATGTAGGCAAGCCTACGAAATGCTTCTGTTACAGCACGAATCTGGTCACTTTAATTGGGTGTCAGAAGTACAAAAGACTCTGACTGAAAATGGCTTTGGTATTGTTTGGCTGAACCAGGGAGTTTGTTCCGAATATGGTTTTATAACAGAATTCAAAGACAGACTCATTTCCTGTTTCAAACAAAATTGGCATGCAGAAATAGATAATAACGATAAATATAGATACTTCTGTTCCTTCAAAAATATTTTTCAGGCAGAAAAGTACCTAACGTTGGTTACAAATAAATGGCACAGAATCAGTTTGGCCAGATTTAGGTTAAGGGTTAGTGGTCTAAAAAACTGTAAGCAATGGTTCTTAAGTTCTGAATATTCGAATGACACTATTTGCCCATCTTGTGGAAATGAATTAGAAAACGAAGAACATTTTTTGTTTCATTGTACTACTTATGCTGACAAACGTAAAAGCTGCAGTGTGTTGAATACTCGTTCATTCCACCAAAAAATGCTAGCGTTGCTTCAGTGTTATCTAATAATAATGAACGTGTTTGTTAAAGAAGTGGCTAAGTACATAGCTGAAGCCATGTATGTGAGAAAAAAGATAATTGAGCAAAATACCGGTTAACATAAGGATGATCCAATGTGCGGATGTTCCGGGGAGGGCGGGGGGCTGGGGAGGGTGGTGGGCTGGCGGAATAGGGGAGGAGAGGGAAGGGTTAGTGGTCAAGTGTGTGTGATTATGGCAGTATGGATGTTGGGGGATAATAGTAGAAAGGTAGCGGGGTGGGGCGGAGGGAAAGGTGAGGACGTGTGTGTGTGTGTGTGTGTGTGTGTGTGTTTGTGTGTGTGTGTGTGTGTATGTGTGTGTGTGTGTGTGTGTGTGTGTGTGTGTGTGTGTACGTATACGCATGAAATTTCTGCTTTTTGTATCGGTGAATGCATTTGCCAACCCCCTTGTCTAAAAGGCTTAACTGCTAAACGGACAATAAAAAATGTCAGTGTCAGTGTCAGTGTCTCTCTCTCTCTCTCTCTCTCTCTTATGTTTCACTATCATTTCCAAACCACTTATAAATCGGCCAAGCGCTTCGTGAGATAAGAAATAAGGCAAATAACGGTTTTAACGGTTATTTAACCGATGTACACTTTAGAAACTGGTATTTTAGTCCTTACTGCACTGGGCTAAAGCCTGTATACATACCAAATTTCATCCAAATCGGCCAATATGTCAAGAATAACGGTTTTTTAAACGGTCAGATTTTGAAACACTGCATGGAAGTGCCATTTGTGTGTGAAGACCTTTCTATATACAAAATTGCATTAAAATCCATCAATATATAAAAAAAATAACGGCAAAATAACGGTTTTATCGGCAAGCTTTGTTTATAATTGAATTTTTTTTGCAGTCATTGCAACACCAAGCTGCTCTGTAAGTTGCTGGAATGGTGCTCAGTACTTATCCTTGGAATTTTTTAGTTCATTATATATATATATATATATATATATATATATATTATATATATATATATTATATATATATATATATATATTGTCCCACTGACCACCTCTTTAAGAAGAGTCCAGTATGATTCACCACAGTGAATACAATGTTACTTTAACCTACGGGGCACTGTTGATCGGCGTGACCGTTGGAACCCATGACTAACTGATAAAGGTTACAGGGTAAAACAATTCTTTTCCCACCCCCTCTTTTAGAATGTAAAATAAATCATGACTCAAGTATTATAACAGGATCTCAAATGGATTGAGAACTGGCTTTTCACCCACATGTAAACCCACCCACCCCACACCCACACCCACACCCCAAATAAGTCAAAGTGAAGGATCACAACAGTCGCTCAGCAGAATGAGAGGAGAGTGTTGGGGAAGGGAGACTGGGGGTGGGGGGTGGGGTGAGGTGGAGGATCACAACAGTCGCTCAGCAGAATGAGAGGAGAGTGTTGGGGAAGGGAGTCTGGGGGTGGGGGGTGGGTGAGGAGGATGATCAGATTACTATTTCTTTGTCACGTATGCCATTGCACTCAGTTATTGAACGGTTAACGTTTGTCAAGTAAGGATGTTTTTTCTTTTGTTTTAACAGAAGGAGGAGAGACACATTTTTTAGGGAGATTGGCATGGAGGGGGAAAGGAACAGAGGGCAGGGGGGTGCATTGTAGCTCAGCGGAGCAGCACAAATTCAAAGTCAGATGCCATTAGTTTGAATCCCGCTGTCCCCTGTATGGAAACTGACATTTTGACTGCTTCTCTGAACGTGCTGCCATCCTGTTGGCATTAGTTTCTCTCTCTCTCTCTCTCTCTCTCTCTCTCTCTCTCTCTCTCTCTTCTCTCTCTCTCTCTCTCTCTCTCAAAAACTCGACACTAGTTTGTTTTCTATCCCAGTTGCTGACTGGGAACAAATGAAGGCTCAAAACTTAAGAATTTGGGAAGAACTTTCAAAACGGGAGAAGGCAGAGAGAGAAGGGGACGAAGAAGAAGAGTTGGATCACAATGATGAGGAAGAAGGTGAATTGGCATCGGACCACGAGTCCGCCACTCTAACTGATCAGCAGCAGAATACGCTGCCTACAAAATACTGAAGTGGTCTTCGTCGATTCGACGGGTGAACAACATGTGTGTTGTGTGTGTGTGTGTGTGTGTGTGTGTGTGTGTGTGGTGTGTGTGTGTGTGTGTATTCAAATGGTCATGTGAATGTGCAAACCTGATACTTTCCAGACACGGGCAGTGCACACATCATGATTCCCTTCTCCGACACACTCATGCAAAGCACTAAGCCCCAGGCGATACACATGTTTTGCCCACTCCCACTGCATTTTTTTTTATGTGTTTTTCTTTTGTATACCTTAGGGAGTTAAGAACTAACAGGGATGTGTTTCATATCATAGGAGTTATTTTACCCAGATCATATTAAGCAATTGAGAGCTAGTTTGTAAAAATTCATATTCGTGTCTGGAAACGCTGCTAGATGTGGTACAGCAGGGCATATACAGCTCGTTTGCCCGCTTATGGTGACGAGGTCGCTGAGAAAGAAAGCCCATCAATCATTCTCAGCCCACATGCCTACTCCTCTAAGACCTCTTGCATTTGTAAGCAATCCCCCCACCCCCACCTCTGTCTGTCTATCCATCTCTCTACCTCTCTATCTATCGATCTATCTCTCTCTCTGTCTCTCTTCTGTCTCTCTCTCTCTCTCTCTCTCTCTCTCTCTCTCTCTCTCTCTTTCTGTCTCTTTGTGTCTGTCTGTCTGTCTGTCTGTCTGTCTGTCTCCTCTCTCTCTCTCTCTCTCTCCTCTCTCTCTCTCTCTCTCTCTCTCTCTCTCTGCATGGCTGTCTGTTGCCTTCCAGCCCGCCTTCCTGTCTCTGTCTGTCTGCCTGCCTGTCTGCTGTGTGTCTGACTGTTTGTCTGTCTGTCTGTCTGTCTGTCTGTCTATCTGACTCTGACTCTCTCTCTCTCTCCCTCTCTCTCACACACACACACACACAGACACACACACACACACACACACACACACACACACGCGCGCGCGCGCGCGCGCGCACATACACACACACACACACACACACACACACACACACACACACACACACACACACACACACGCACGCACGCGCGCACGCGCGCGCGCGCATACACACACGCACACACACACACGCACGCACACACACACACGCACACACACACACACACACACACACACACACACACACACACACACACACACACACACACACACACACACACACACTTATATGCATAATTAGTTTTATTCAATTGCATTAAACGAATCGCAATCACAGTAAACTGACGTGCAACAGGATATGATCTTGAAAACGATCTACACTATGTTTATACCATAGAGCGAGACCAGCATTCCTCTGATAATGTGTCGGCAAGCAGCAGGTATCAGCCGTATTTGCTCGCGTACATCCCTGCGCCGCGAAACAACGTGTGTCAACTGTGCCCCTGGGTAAAACTTGTTTCCATTTAATTTTCCCTCGCCCGCACAATGCGGTGGTATTTGTCTAAATCGGCGAGAGAACAGCATACACATCTCTTCGAATGTCTGTTTGCTGTGCTTTTGCAACCATCATGCGTTATCTCATCTAACTGACCTCGTCTGTCTGGCTGTGTGTCTGTCCGTCCGTCCCGTCCCCACTCTCTCTCTCTCTCTCTCTCCCTCTGTTTAGGAAAGAGATTCTCCTTCTCTCTCTCGCTCTCCACACTCTCTCCCTCCTCTCCTCTCTCCCAGCGTCAGGTTCGTCTCTCTCTCTCTACTCTCTCCCTCTGTTGTGTGTGTGTGTGTGTGTGTGTGTGTGTGTGTGTTGTGTGTGTGGTGTGCGTGAGTGCGGCGTGCGTGCGCGCGCGCGCGTGTGTGTGCTAGTGCGTGTGCGAGTGCGCCGCGCGTGTGTGTGTGTTGTTTGTGGTGTGCGTGTGTTGTGTGAGTGTGGTTGTGTGTGTGTTTGCGTGCTTATGTTTCGTGCGTTTGTGGATGCGGCGTGCGCGCTTCGTGTGTGTGTTGTGTGTGTTGTGTGTGTGTGAGTGTGTGTGGTTAGTGAGTGTGTGTGTGTGTGTGTGGTGTGTGTGTGTGTGTGTACATGAGTGCGTGCGTTCGTCCTGTGTGTGTGTTTGTGTGTGTGTGTGTGTGTGTGTTGTGTGTTGTTGTGTGTGTGTGTGTGTTGTGTGTGTATGTGTTTGTAGCGGTGTTTGTGATGATGTGCTTATTAGAGTATGGGGGATCTGGGTGGGGCACAGAAGGTTCGCTGGAGATGTGCGGTGGGTTGGGTGGGGTGGTGGTGAAATTGTGAGAATACTGCCAGTAAAGAAAAGCAAGCGACTTGTTTTCATGAAGGAGCATGTCTACCACAGACAATATTATAAAGAAACAGTTTAGGGAGAGGTCGAATTCACAAAATCAAAAGCAAATCAGAGAGAGAAAGAACAGAGTGAAAGAGAACAGAGAGAGACAGAGAGAAAGGATACCTACTGCTTAAAGAAGGATGCTAAACAAAATCAAATGACTTTGCTTCATAATCAAGTCCTTAGGTCTGCAATGAAGTAAAAAGTGTGCGTTATGTAAATATTTCACGACACATCATGTCTATGCACGTAACAGCTAGATGAAAAAATGCTGATATTATTTAACGTGAAAACCGTTTCCCTCTTCTTTTCTCGTTCATCTTTCTTCCCTTCTTTCTCCTTTATTTTTTTCAGATCATCTGGACTTTGGGCTTACAAACACATTGACGTTGTCTGGCGCCTGTCTTTGAGATGACATGGGCCTCATTAAGTACCAAAGATTTTACCATTGATTTTGTTATCCATTATCAGTTTACATATAAGGCAAACAGCATATATCACCGTGCATATGTCTATCTGTGTGAGTGTGTGTGTGTGTGTTGTGTGTGGTGTGTAGTGTGTGTGTGTGTGTTGTGTGTGTGCGAGCGTGCGTGCGTGCGTGCTTGGCGTGCGTGCGTGCGTGCGTGCCGTGCGTGCGTGCGTGCGTGCGTGCGTGCGTGCGAGCGTGCGTGTGTGTGTGTGTGTGAGGTGTGTGTGTGAGTGTGTGTGGTGTGTGTGTTGTGAGTGTGTGTGTGTTCACAGGCATTTAAAACTTTGCTTCTCTATCCTCCATTTCCCCATTTCACGTCCATTTCTTCACCTCAAATGCTTCTCTCTATCTTCCCGTCCATTTTTCGTTCGCGTCAGTCTCCCTTCAATGTTGCGCTTCTCCCCCTCCACAATTTCTACGTCAAACGTCCACACTGTTGCCTTCCCTCTTTTCCCTTCGCCTTTCGCCACAAACGACTACAAATATCCTCCTCCATTCCAACCACCATTCACGTCAAGAGCACCAACGACTGAGCTCCAACGTCTTCCTCACACCTCTCACGACAAACTGTTTACTCTGTCGCTTTTTTCCGCCCATATCCACTTTTCACTTCACAACGCTCCCCCCCCTCCACTCTCTCTCCTCTCCTCTCTCCTCTCTCTCTCTCTCTCCCTGATATTGTAGTCATTACTATCGCATAATTACAGCTTGTAAAAGAAATCGATCTGCACATTTGTGTCGAACTGGCAAAAGACGAACACTTTTCATTTTGTACTGCTTTGTCCAATGTTAAAGAGATCTTGAGAACAAATTCATCCTGCAAATGTACTTTAAGCATTCATGTCTTGTTCATGTTAACTTTGTTAATTTCATCACTAAATGAAAGCACCGTTAAACAATCAGCCAATATATTCATACAAGGCATTAACAACGAGACGTGGTTTATACAACATAAAAAGACCAATTATGCAGTGTTACTTTGAATTGTAAATCCCATTTCTAAGGACTATGCCTTTACGAATAAAACAATTGATTCCTCGAGTCTCTGTCTCTCTCTCTGTTCAAATTTTCTGACATTGAACTTAAGAAGGGTGAAGATTCGGTCTGTGTACACCTTTATCAAAGAACACAAAGAAAGAACGCTGTATTAAGTGAAGAAGAGAGAGAGAGAGAGAGAGAGAGAGAGAGAGACAGAGAGAGAGAGCGAGACAGAGAGAGAGAGAGAGACAAGAGAGGAGAGAGAGACAGAGACACAGAGAGAGACAGTGTAAGAGGAGGAGAGAAGTGAGAGAGAGAGACAGAGAGAGAGAGAGAGACAGACAGGAGAGAAGAGAGAGAAGAGAGAGAGATTGAGGAGAAGAAAGAGAGTGAGAGAGAGAGAGAGAGAGAGTGAGAGAGCAGAGAGAGAGAAGTTAAACTGAATGTTATGGGAGACCTTTTCCCAGTTTTGCCACAAACCTAGAATTCATCTGCTTTGTGTCGCTGAGGTGACATAAACAACAGTAAAGAATGAATACTTACATAGTCGCCTATACTCGGCTAAGCGACCAAACTCTAAGCAATTTACAATAAACAACTCGTTTTACCACATGTAATGTCGCAGGTTTTTTTCCACTGCCCGTATCAATAAAAGTGAAGTTTCAAACCAGAGTGACTGAGGGGGAAAATAAAGCAAAATTTAGAAAGATAGGGAGGTTAGTTACCGCAAAGGGACATAGACTAACAAAAGTACGAGGACAAGAGATAATGTATTTCGGACTTCTTGGGTCCCTTCCTCAGGCAAAACAAATAACGCCTAGGACAGTGAAAACGAAGAACAAGAAACACTTAATCTTCTCCTGTTCGGGCTGCACACGGCTAAAATGGCCGCCCGACGGAAACGAAGCCACCCAGGTAGGGGTTCACGGGGAGAGAAAATAGTGAGGAGGGGGGAGGGGGGGGTGGGGGGGGGACGGGGGAGGAATGGGGTGTGAAACAATGGGTTTGTAGCTTGTTTTCTAGAAATAGGATAATAGAAATAACATGATGTAGATGAAAATGTAGGATTGATAATAGATGCGGTAGTGGGCCAAAAAGAAAATGAATAAAGAATATTTTAAAATAAAACTATAAATGAATAACTTTAAAGGTTGATGATTGTTGAATGATAGCAGTTATGTGTTGGTAGTTGAAATGTAAAGTGTAGGTAATTGATAATAATGATTGGAGGGGAAATGGAATGGAGGTCAGGTCTCGTGGTGAGGTGGGGGTGGCTGTATAAAAAAAGGGAGGGAAAAGGGGGTGATACAGAATACGGCAAAATACGAAGGGAAGGGGCAAAGGGGAGAGAAGAGAGAGAGAGAGAGAGGAGAGAGAGAGAGAGAGAAGAGAGAGAAGAGAGAGAGAGAGAGAGAGAGAGAAGAGATAGAGTAGAAAGAGAGAGACCATAGAGAGAGAGAGAGAGATAGGGGGGGAGTTCATCTCTCACCACGGCACGACATACGTATGCCGAGGTGTGGGGGCTTGGGATATGAATGTTGTTGAAAAAGTAAACAATACTGCGGGATGGCGTTTCATTGTAGCAGTGAAATAAATGTGTTGGCATCAATAATGTCATTTTGAGAAGAGAAAGAAAGAAGAGATAGAAATGATAGTGACAAACGGGGTATATGCGTTTAAAAAAAAGGGAGGGGGAGGGTGGAGGAAGAGTGGGAGAAACAAACCCTATTTATACGTGTATTATGGGTGAATTATTGATTGAAAGAGACGAAACTTTGGGAAGTTTCCACACACGTAGCATACCCCTGTGCCTTACACACACACACACACCAACACACACACACCACACACCACACCACACACACGACAAGCACACGCACACACAACACACAGTCACACACAGGAACACACACACGCGACGCATCACACGCACGCACGCACGCATACACAAACACAAACACACACACCTACACACACACAACACACACACACACACACACACACACACACACACCACACACACCACACACCCACACACACAAACACAACACACACATAAAAAAAACCTTGATTGGGTGATGTAGTTTGATAACAACAACAAAAAATAAAACTATAAAAAAGAACGAAAGGCAGGGTTTGGGGGCCATGAACAATAATAACGCATGCACACCCCCCCCCCCCCCCCCCACCCTTCTTCCCTTTTGATTCTCTCCTACCATATCTCCCACCAACCCTTCCTCGTCTCCCCACTTCTCTCATCTCTCTCTCTCTCCCCTTCATCATTCTCTCTCTCGTCCTCTCTCTCTCTCTCATCTTTCTTCTTCCTTCTCTTTCCCTACTTCTGCTTCTTCTTCTTCTTCTTCTTCTTTTCCTTCTTCTTCTCTTCATCTTCTTCTTCTTCTTCCTTGTCGGCTCGTACTACATGCTGTCACCTCTCACGGTCTCTGTCTCTATCAAGTTCTCTTTCTCTCTGTCCCTCCCTCGCTCTCTCCCTCTCTGACTCTCTCTCTCTCTTATCTCCCCGTCGCATTCCCCCCCTACCCCAACTTTAATGAGCATCCCCTGCAGCCCCAAGCCCCGTTGCCAGAGTAGAAGTCTACGTCATGAAATTCACAAGAGAGAGAGAGAGAGTAGCGAGAGAGAGAGAGAGAGAGGAGAGAGAGAGAGAGAGAGAGAGATAGAGAGACAGAGTAGCAAGAAGAGACAGAGAGAGAGAGACGCTATGACGCTTTGACGCTTTAAATTGATTTATTGCCTTCAGCTACAGGGGCCATAAAGGCAATGGGGAGGGTACACATACGACTGAACACATTGCATCATGAAAGTATATGGAAATACACAAGTATGATTAAAGTATAAGGAAACTAAATGAATAAATAAACGAAAGCAATCAGAACGTAAAGGATTTAAGGATCACTCTTCACTTTGTCAGGATGGTACAGATAATTATATCAAACTACCTCACCACGTAAACGATCAAATCTGATTAGAAGACCTCCGTACAGAACGTCCTTTTACGCTACGCTAACCGTTCCCGTCCCCTTTAGTTCCCAACCAGTGTCCCCAGTCCCTTCCTCTCACCTTGCACGAAACAAACATAAAAATTAAACCATAAGCTCACATTCTCTTCCATTCCTCCTCAAACCTCACCCGACTAAATCCGACTGAACCCCCAACCCGCTCCGATCCCGCCCCCCCCCCCCCCCCCCCCCCCGCCCCTTACCCTTCTCCACTCCTCCCGACCTTCGCTGTTCCAAATGCACGCAAGCTAATGCCTCAGCGCGCACACAGACACACACACCGGACAACACACACACACACACACCCACACCGACACACACCACACACACACACACACCACCCACACACACACACACACACACACATTAAGTCCCCACAGATCAAGCAAGATACAACTCTTTCATCCTTCATAATGTTCATGGATGCTTCTTCTGGTAAAACAATTCCATCTTTTTGCATTTTGGTACTGTATAAAGAGAGTTTTTCTCCCGGAGCAAACGTATGTTGCCAATAATAAGCACATCTATATCGAACCTTAAAATCACACTTAGTCTTATTTCACAACCACAGTAGTTTCCATCAAATCTTTATATGTGTTATATAGTGTTTGTATCATCTGCGTACAAAAAACAGTAACTCACCAGAATTTCGTCCCTTGTTGTTGATAACCATTTTGCAGGTACATAATATTTCAAAAAGTGTTAATAAAGCATCCCGCATTTTGCAGGAACATAAAATTTCAAAAAGTTAATAAAGATTCAGAAAAGTCAAAAGTGTTTTATCCACAAAAGTTTCTGATCAATGCCAACGAAGGATCAATAGTGTTCAATGTGTTTATTGAAAGAGATGACGGTCAGTTTCGTTACAAGTTTTCAATATTGAAAGTCTAGAATTTCAAATCACTGCATGCCAAGCCTGTCCAATTGTTATTCTTAACGTTTAATCTGAAACGATGATGGAAAGGGGTACCTCCTGGGGTCTTGTTCACAAGCGTGCTGTCGAGTGTTTCCTGGCCTTGATTGCGAGCGTTGAAAGAACTCCCGCACCTCCCACAGCGTGACCCGCTGGCCATCACGACTTGCACGTGATGACCTTGGTGTCGTGCCGGCCTGCCGAGATGGCGACGGACGATTATGGGTAAATCCCTGCGTTGGCTGTGTCGCAACGGTACATGTTGTCACCTCTGACGGCTAGTTTGTTAACATTGACACGCATGGGGGCAGCCCGCGAAAAGGAAAAATTGTTGATGGCCGCGTAGAGTCGGAATCCACCACCGTAGTAAGCCGCATACGTTCCTTGGGTCAGTCGTCTGGGCTGCACTACAAACATGCCCCTTTCTGAGAAAGCCACCTTACCCTCTTTCTTTGCCTTCCAGGCGACAAACTAGCTTTCTGGTGGGTGAGGTCATGGCTACAGTTACACCCTTGACCTTCAGTCTGGCACGGAATTGCCTTGTTGTCATAACTGACATTTTGAGTCCATCCACCTGCTGACTTTGACAATCACAGCCCGGGGGTCCACCATTTACTGCTCATGCCTACACAATGGGCCCGGAGCAAATCGTCCGTTTGTCTCCAGGGGGGGGGGGGGGCCGTCTTGTCCCCGTCTCCCCACGCTGTGTTCAGGATGTCCGTCACCGCTCTGCACAGAGTCGAAGGTCTCCCTCCCCATCTGCTGCAGGCACCACCAAACATACGGAGGTTGTCTCCGTCTGAGAACCGCTCCATTCTGTCCCACACACCTCCCTCAGTCGTGTCCATTGCTTGGTGGACTCTGCTGTTGTTTTTGGTGAGTAGTTGCATATCTTTCTTAGCTGCTTTCTCTCATCTCGCATACAGCCATTGATCTCAGCTGGCAGCTGAGATATCTTAGAAGTAAAGAGAAGCACTTGTACTGTCACTTTTCCAGTTTACCAAAGCGTTATCTATTTCGGTGTCCACATTTCATTTTGCAGACAATATCTGTTTTGGACTGGCACTAAGTTCTTGTCTCATGACTCCCAATGCGAGGCTTCTAACTGACTCAGACCTGTTCTCCTGTCGCAGGATGGCGTCTAGAATCTGCTGTGCAGTAATCCGCTGTGAAGGCGAGAATCACTAGAGACGTGTAGATGGGTACATGACGGAACTGCTATTTGGTCAGCGATCCTGTCCCGCACGTGCTTTTTGTGTCGCAGGACGATAGGAGAGAGAGAGAGAGATAGAGAGAGATAGAGAGAGAGAGAGAGAGAGAGAGAGAGAGAGTGGGATTGAGAAGATATGACAGAGAGAGAGAGAGAGAGAGAGAGAGACGCAACACTCCACACACACTCACACACACCCAACACACACACACACAACACACACACACACATGGCACACTCGCGCGCGCGCGCGGCGCGCTCGCGCTGATACGTACACAGACGCATGCATTGCACGCACACAACGAGCGAGTTCATGCGCATAGTGCGCTAACGCACATAGACTCACCATGGTAGCGCCACACGAAACAGACACACACAGAACAAACAGACCACAACACACACACACACACACACACACACACACACACACACCACACTCACACAACACACACACACACACACATACACATGCTCGCGCGCACACGACATACTCGTTTACTCCTCTCTCTCAACTCTCTATCTCTCTCATCTTCTCTCACAACACCACACAACACACACACACACACACACACACACACACAAACCACACACACACACGACACGACACACACCACACACACACACACACATCCACACACACACACACACACACACAACAACACTTACGCATGTGGCCCACCCGTGACACATACACCCACGCGCGCGCGCACACAACACACACACACTCTCTCACTCCCTCTCTCCTCTCTCTCTCTCAAATGCTCGCGTGCGCGAGATCGCGTGTACACCCCAACGCGCGGAACATACATATGTTAATATACTGCACACAACCTACGCGGCAACGCATACTTTTTCATTCTCCTTCAGGGTTTTTTTTTTTTTTTTTGTGTAGCTAGCAGTATTGAGCTAGCATTGTTGGTGGAGTGGGCTGGGGGACTGTGGGAACTGTGTAGCTAGCAGTAGTGGGTGCATTGTAGGTGGAGAGTGGCAGAGGGACTGTGAGGAACAGGTGTAGCTAGCAGTAGTGAGTGGCATTGAGGTGGAGTGGCTGGGGAACTGTGGGGAACAGTGTGTAGCATAGCAGTAGTGAGTGGCTTTGTGGTGGAGTGGAGCTGGGGGACTGTCAGAACTAAGGAGGTAACATGTCCGTCGCGAGCACTTGACTGCACTGGCTTGCTGTTGAAAACAGCCCACACCAGCCACTTTATAGCCTTATTTAAACCGCATGTCCCCCCCTCCCTCCCACACTCTCCTTCCCCCAACACCAACCACAATCGTTTAGGCCACCACCCCACCCCCACCGCCTGAGTCCCTCTCGTCGTGAAACCAGTGGCCTTCAATCCTGTCCCCATCGAGCACCTGCCTGGCATACCTACCCTACTCCTTTGCTGTGGCTTACTCGATTGCAGGTCCGTGGACCGACCCTTTCCGCCCCCTTCCTCCTGCACCTCCCCCACTCTTTCCTTCTTCTCTCTCTCTCTCTCTCTGCATCTCTGGAGTCTCTCATCTCTCTCTCCTCCTCTCCGTTCCGGGATCGCTCTCTCTCTCTCTCTGTGTGGTGTGTTAGTGTGAGTGTGTGTTCACACACACACATGCACACAACTCTGTCCTCTGTCTTCTCTTCGTCTTCTCTCTCTCTCTCTCTCGTCTCTCTCTCACACAGTCTCCCACTGTCTCTTTTTCTACCCCCACGTCTTCTCTCTATCTCTCTCCTTATCTCGTCCGTCCGTCTTCCGTCACTCTCTCCTCTCTCTCTCTCTCTTGAGTGGGTGTGTGTGATGTGGTGTGTGTGTGTGTGTGTGTGTGTGTGTGTGTGTGTGAATGAGTGAGTGTTGTGTATGTATGGTGTGATATCATGTCATGCATGGAAGATTGAGTTGAAGGCATGACATGCAAATCAATATAAAATAGTGTGTGTGTGTGTGTTTGAGTTTGTGTGTGTGTGTGTGAGATTGTGTGTGTGTGTGTGTGTGTGTTGTGAGTGTGTGTTTTGATAAAAGGCTATGTCCCATATGCAGATGCGACAGGCAGAGGACAGTTCCGGATGGCGGTGCCTGAGCTTCGAGAGTGACTCCTCATCTCTCCTCTACGTACGCCATCATGGGCATAGAGTAATGTCTGATGAGATGATGTCCCAGAAGAGCTGGACACACAAGTACCTGAAAGCTTTAACCAAACCATGAAGAAAGATCATCATCAGCTAAAATGACTACCACACATAACTCATTGTGCAAAACAAAGCAGGAAAGCTCATGGAACGAAACATAGTCATAAAAACACGCAAGGGATCTCGAAAGTCGACAATCCACACACATCTAATCAAGGAGGCTACAGAACAGGTAAAGGATACATGGAAAATGCGGCCAATTTTGCCTAATGAATTGTACCCAAGGATTCCAAAGAAAGGAATAAACACTAGCTGTTGCAATACATCAGGAATATGAATACAACAGAGTTCAGTTCTCGCATTTCTCATGAACCACTCTTGACTAAGGATGTCAGCAAATCATACTTACACGATGGATCTAGCATCAGTGCCACTTCGGAAGCACACCGTCCATCCAATGAAATTGGAATTGACATTTGGGCCTTATAAACTTGTTTTTGATGAGATTACCTCAAGGTTCTCCTCATTCCCCTGTTTTAGTACAAGTTTACTCTCAAGAGGGCCTTGCAACCTCAACAGAAACGGAATTGTTCGAATGTTTACATTATCAGGTGATGGCCTGACCACAAAGCATCAAGGAATGCTCAAGATAAGAACGAAAGCAGTTAGAGCAACAGCTAACAACATTGCTCAGTGATGTCAAGAAACTGGATCGTCCATCAACCGCTACAAAAGCCCAGACAGTCAGTCTGCTCTCGTCGCAACAACCACAACAGGACAAGATCCCTACCAGTATCCTTACAATTGAATACCAACTGCATCAGCTGACAACCTACACTGTTTGGGTGTAATGGCTTTGACGGCGATGGCAGATAAAGGTATTGAACAGTGCCATCTTTACCCGAGACTGAATCACGCACGTGTCCAACAGCAACCTTTTCATCATTAGAAAGGAATTCAAAATGGTAAGCATGAGATTATCGCTGGGAACCACCAAGGAACACACAGCTGAAACTATGCGATACCTGCTCGACTTTTCTTTCACTGCAGACAAACACAAGCTAGGAACAGGTGAGGGCAAAATTTCAGAGTCAATTGAAAAACCCCACAACCCACTCATGCGCAGTCAAGAAACAAAAGCACCGTGCTAGTGACTAGGAAAAATCATGGATGGGGGACAGGCCGAAACAGTATACAGTTTGTGTGCCAGTTAGCAGGAACTGCAAAGAAACCAAGGAATTGCAGAATATCCAGACCACTTGAAACACCTCAACCAAATTGCCATCGTTCCAGAACTTGATAGCCATTGGTCGAGAAAGCCAGAAGGCAAAACCAATTGACAATTCAGATGCAGGAAGAAGACCTTTTGGACCACAAAGTGATAACGCAGGTCCCCTACACACACACACGACACACACACACACACCACACACACACATCACACACACACACACACACAGCACACACATGCCGGCGCTAACACGCCATGCACATATACACGGCGAGCACTCGACACACACAGGCACTTGCGCGCGTGCACACACACACACACACACCACACAGCACACACCGCACACACACACACACACACACAAACCGTGATGCGCGAACGATTCGCTCGCACCTACGCACACCATATACAACATGCGTGAATGTGTAACGTCCACCCCCACACGCGAGCGAGCAAAACACGCATATACATAGGAAACGGCACCAATGCATACGCACACGCAAATAGCGTACATGCCCACATACAAACGACACACATATACACAGATAAAATGTACAACATATACATCTAGATACCGCGTGTGTGGCCTCACATAACCCACAAATTAAACACACACACACAGCCAACACACACACACGACACACCACACACCGACACACACACACACACACACGACACATAATATAGATATAAAAATATGCACACGCACTACAGCACACACACGACGCTCCATAACATGCAGGCGTGGGCACAACACACACACACACACACACAGCCACACACACACCACAACTACACACACACACAGCACACACACACACAACACATGCGCACACACATAACACATACCAACGCGCACGCAACGCCATGCGCACACCACTACATACAACCTCCAGGAGTTCCTGTCTGGGAGTGAACAAAGAAAACCATCCTATAGTACAGTATAATTCCAAATGATCATCACCCATCATCATTGATTGATCCCCCCCCCCCCCCCTCCCCCCTCCCGCCCCCTCAACCAGCAAATTATTATACTAATGCCAACCACCTCAATTCACGCGGTGACAATAAATCAGCGTTTTTGGTTTACATCACAAGGAGGAGTCCTGCGTGTGGACTAGTCCATATACCGCTACACCACATCCACCAAGTTTTGAGACCACACTTCGCATGATTTTAAGCTGATAGATAAATGAATTAACAACTAAGATGAGAGAGTTTAAGAAGAGAGTCTCGTGGCTACGACCTCAACAGAAGTCTGGCCTACGCATTAGTCCAACACCTCTGTCTGACCTTGAGATGCCGATTTTAACCATTCTGTGTGTGTGTGTGATGAGTGTGTGTTGGTGATGTGAGTGTTGAGTGTGTGTGTGGTTGTGGTGTGAGTGTGTGTGTGTGTGAGTAGTAAAATTACACCTGTGTTATGGATGTGAAGGCACAGGCCCAGGTGTGTGTGTGGATGCATGTGTGTGGTGCGTGTGGTGTCCAACGAGTGTGCGTTCGCATCCGCGGCGCGCTCGGCGTTCACTCGCGCATGAGTGTGTGTGTGTGTGAGTGTGTGGTGTGGAGTGTGTGTGTGTTTGTGGTGTGTGTGAGTGTGTATTTGTTGTGTGGTGTGTGATGTGTGTGTGTGTGTGTGTGTGTGATGATTGTGTGTGTGTGTGTATTTGCGTGTGGCAAGTGAAACATGCATGACTAAAATATACATACACGCGACATCACACTCACAATGGCGCGCGCGAACGCACGCACACACAGTACAACACACACACACACACACACACATACACACACACACACAACACACACACACAACACACACACACACACACCCATCACACATCACACACACACCCACAACACACCCACAAACCATGAATGCAAGCTTGCATAGAACGAGCACAATAGTCCCTGTCATACAAATTTCACCATACTTCCACATAAAGCCCATCAAATGGCGTCTAACTCTCGTCAATCTAGAAGCACAGAGCTATAAATAATTCAACTCATATTGAAAATGCATAACTGGTAGATGGATAACCTCCAGCTAAGGTATTTGTAACACAATAATTCATTCCACACTTTTGAGTCTTAATCCTCTGTGAATTAAATGCATGCTAAGGACAGAGAGATGTCAACAAGATGTTTGTGCAAGTCAAAATCAAACCAACCTCGGAGCTTTGTTGCTGCCGTGCAGTGTGCGCCTTCTTTCGCATCGATCCCTGGGAATTCTTGTTCACTGGCAATGCCATGTGACGCCTCCCCATTTTCAATTCTGAGCCATGCAGAACAAGGAAAAGACTCCCCAAACACACTTTTGCAACACAGCCAACCATGAACAAAAATATTCATTGTAAAAAGAAATCACCATCTTCCTGTCAGAAGGATTGGAACTCTCAACCCACAGCTCTGACCCCATGTTGAAGACTGTCCAGATAAAATGCGCAGCACCGAGTGGTCGCTGTGATCCCGTGTTGGCCTTGCGTGAAACAGCCGGCCTGACCTGTGCTGTGCGCAACGTCATCACAAGCGGCGCAGGTTGTGTACGGTGTATGTGCTGGGTGAAACGCCACCTTTTGTGACAGAGTTTTTCAGAGCCGCTACTCCGTTGCACGGTGCGTACTACAGGCAGTGAATACATACCTGTGGAGATCATCTTTGCCAACTAACAGAGATGACAGCAACAGTAACATGAAAACGATCTCACCCACCCTGTGAATAACCAGGTTGATGTGTTCAAATAACCCCCATCCCAAACCTCACCAACCCACCCAATGTAAAAAAATGAAATGATAAAAAATATGAATACAAAAAAATAATAACAATAAATCGAACTGCTTGATGGGAAAGCTTGTTATTGAACTAAGGACTGGTCCAAAAGGCATTGTTCGGTACGGTAGTTTTGTTATTGAACTAAGAAGACTGGTCCTAAAGGCCTTTATTAACAGCAGAGGTAGCTTGTATTGAACAAGACTGGTCCCTAAAGGCATTGTTTCTGTAGCGGTAGTTGATATTGAACTAAGACTGTCCTAAAGGCATTCTTCCTGTAGAGGTCAACATTTTGCTTTGAAACTGATTCCCACACTATGATGCAGGCATATGGTACAACTGAAAATTCATGCCTTTTGATACTGGCAAAATATTGTAGTAGAAGTAGTAGTAGTATAAGTATAGTAGAATAGTAGGCAGTAGTATAAGTAGTAAGTAGTAGTAGTAGCAGTAGTAGTAGTGTAAGTAGTAGTTGTTGTTGTTGTCTGTTGTTGATGTCGTAGAAAGGCGGTAGAAATAGTAGTATGAGTAGTAGTATGGTAGCAGTCAGCAGCAGTAGTAGTAGCAGTAGTAGAAAAGAAGTAGTAGTAGTAGTGGGTACAGCGCATCTCACGATTAAAAATCAAGCAGACACATCTTTCTCTCTCTGTCCTCTCTCTCTCTCTCTCTCTCACTCGTCTCTCTCTTCTTCTCTCTCTCTCGGCGTCGCTCTCTCGCTCTCTCTCTTCTCTCTCTTTCTCTTTTCTCCTCTCTCGCAATCGTACATCTCTCTCAGCGCGTCTCTCTCCCTCTCTCTCTCTCTCTCACTCCTCTATCATCCTTAGTTACGTGTGTGCCTCGTGAATGCGTGCATACTCGCATGCGCATACACTGTGTGTGTGTGTGCGTGTGTGTGTGTGTGTGTGTGTGATGTGTTTGAGTGTGTAAAATTTGTGTGTGTGTGTGTGTGTGTGTGTGGTGTGTGTGTGTGTGTGTGTGTGTGTGTGTGTGTGTGCGCAGCGCGCGCGTGCGCGCCGCGTGTGGTGTGTGTCCCCTGTGTGTCTGTGTGTGTGTGTCTGTGTTTTATCATGCATGTGTGAGGTATTTGTGTGTGTGTGTGTGTGTGTGTGTGTGTGTGGTGGTGGTGTGGTGTGTGTGAGTGTGTGTGAGTGATGTGTGTGTGTGCGTGCATGTGTTATGTGTGTGGGCCTGTGTGTGTAGGTGTGTGTGTGTGTGTGTGGTGTGGTGTGTGTGTGTGTAGTGTTTTGTGTGGTGTGTGTTGGTGTGTGTGTGTGTGTGTGGTGAGTGTGTGTGTGTTGTGTGTGTGTGTGTGTGTGTTGTTCTTCTTCCGTTTATAAAAAACGTCTTCCCACATAAAAGGCGATTCAAGACAGTTATTGTAGTGATAAGAGAGTGTGGATAAAGAAGTATGATTGTGTGCAAACCATTTGCGAGTGTGTGAGTGTGAATGTGTGTGGTGTGTATGAGTGTGTGTGTGTGTGTGTGGTGTGTGTGTGTGTGTACGAGTGATTTGTGATATTGTTGCATGCGCGCGCGCGGGCACGTAGTGTGTGTGTGTGTGTGTGTTGTGTGTGGGGCGTGTGTGTGTGTGTGTGTGTGTGTGTGATGTGTGTGTGAGTGTGTGTGTGGTGTGTGGGTGAGTGAGTGTGTTAAGAAGATAATTTGAACACGGTTTTCAGTTGCCGACAGTTTTTCACAGAAAAACAGAATTACACCCATGTCCAGTTTGAACTAGTTTTCTGTTCCTTCAATATGTCTCTGCACTATGAGGTGTTATCTGATGCAGTGATAAGCATTCCTTATGAACTGATGTCTTCGTTTCAAACAACATTTTTTCCAGTGTTGACGTGTCATATATTTTTCCCAGTTTTTGGACACTTCCAATAAGCGTGAGTTTGAGGAGTTAAGAGTGTTATATAATACAATCTTAGGTTGTTATCTAATTTTGGTAAGCGGCATCATACTAATGATTGAATTTGGTTAAGACTGAGCATATGTTTGTTCAAATGATTTTTTGGGAGAAAAAAAAAGAAAAAAAAAGAAGGAAAGGTTATAATTCAAAGAAAAATACCCAACTGGGCTTTGTAATAAATGTTTACAAATTAAACACATGAAAAAACAGTTATTTAACATTAAGCAAGTTCATGAAGACGAATCCATCAGATAAAAAATTTTCAGCACCGACCCTTTGCAACTACTGTTTTTGTTTCTTGCCCAGTTCCAGTAAACAGATAGACTTTACACTGAGAGGTTCCCCACACAAACATGAGACATTTTGCAGTATTTAGATCGAGTGAAATTAATCGCATGCGATGAATTAAGCTTTCTCTACGGTCACTGGAAATTGCGTTTGGATTTTTCTTAATTGTGTTTT
>CM031624.1:49676592-49721592 GCA_018398815.1 Conus ventricosus | reverse complement strand
CTAGACAAGGTTATCCACAAGGCTCAGTGATATGCACCTATACTTTTTCAACATCATGATACATGACCTGCCAAAGGGCGGTGTACAAGCCAAAGTAACTCCGTCCAATATGCAGATAGATATATTTATTAATGGAACGTAACCATTAAAAACGTCCGACAACACACCCAAAGAGCCCAAAGATTACATAAAGAAGATGTACCAGTTGACCTTGATAACCTTGAAAAATACCATGTAACAAAAATGGACAATCTTTTATCCTCCTGAAAAAACTATAATATGATACTAATATTAAACTCTGGTAGAATCCAGCAAAAATCCGATACTTAAAACTGCTTGGTGAACCTTTAGAAATATAAACAAAACCGTCAAGTTCTTTGGGATTAATTCATGTCAATCAAAGAGCTGACATAGTGGAATATGTAATTTTGAGTATAATCTAACAAAGGCAAGACATAGCCCTAAAACTTTTAAAGACCATATAGTAAGATTACCATGGGGAATGGAACCCTGAAACCGTAGTTCATCTTACTACCAGCACTATGTTAGGTCCCAACTTTCCCCCCTCATAGGACAAAAGAAATTTATTTAGTGCTCCAACATAACCTATTAACAATACAAAAGTTACAAATATTGCTGTAGAGCCCAATAAAACTAGCTCTTGGCCTTCCCAGTCATGCTCAAGACAAAGAAACATACAGAACAGCTGGAAATCCTACTACTAAACGCGCTTGATGATTATCGAGAACTTGCTACTATCAAAAATTTGTGTTGAGAGGAGGCAAGTACATAAGTGACCATTTCACTAGGAAGAAGATTGGAAACTAAGACATGAGAGTGAATTATTCCTAAAAGGGCAAACAATAAGTATCGTCTCTAATGACAATAGCAACAATATACTTCTAATTTCATGAAAGTTTCAGGAATACATCAAAGACAATGCCAATAAGACAATCATAGGGTCGCGCCTATACCAACCATGGGAAACATTAACACCGTCATATGATATCAGCAATTCTAAAATGAGGGAAAATGAAGAAACTATAAATGTTATGAATTCAAATTGCAAAAACTCACTTATCAATGAAAAAATAAAACACCAAAATCAGCTTCAGTTTATTAACAGACTGCTTATCCATACTTGGACAATGATAATTTGGTGTGGCCGTTTTTGTCATAACCGGCACTGAAGAATATGAAAAATGTTTCTACGGACGGGCAAAAAAAACTTCCAATTTTACAGCTGAATTGACAGCCAACATGCTTGCTTAGAATTCTTGGTGAACTATTTCCAGTGACAGAAATTAAGAACAGTGATATTGTGGATTCTTGAAATCGGTTTAAATTACACTGAACGCCTTCAGTCTATATGCCGATATCGAACGCGGCTGACGCTATTATGTACGAAATTCATAATTTATACATAGCATGTCGGCAAACAGGCACAGTCATTGATATTTGTTGAGATGCCATCGCACTGTAACAATAAATGGAAACGAAATGGCCGACTGAGCTTGCTAAAAAGAGGGGGCCGCAAAAGCTTTAGAGAAACTGTTAGACATGACCAGACCTTTGTCACTACTCTTCCATGAAAATTACAGGCTACTAGAAACAACAGCCATGGAAAAAATTAGCAGACGGTCTGATGAAAAGACTCAAAACACAAATACAGCCACAGTTTCCGTTGTAAGGTTGTATCAAGAAATTGTCAAAGCACCGTTAAATAATATTAAGGGGGGGTGAGGGTAGGGATTGATGCTTTTGGGTGGACTTGTAACTTCCCTTTTTTCCAGCCTAAAAATTAACGCTTTTAAAACAAAATTCTCCAAAATGTATATTTCCGTGTGGCGGCACAAATCACAGTTAATCCACTTTATACCATTTTAAAGTCACCGAAGTTTTCTACCTGATTCAGTCACAGACAAGGAATGTTTTGAAGAAAACATCGAAGATATATAATATATATTACACAAAGTTTTACTTACAAATTGCGGAATCCCTAATTTCACACCACCACATTCAGGTCATTCCTGTAGTTTTTTTTCTTCCAATGTAGATTAGTGGTGAGGGACAACATCCACCCACCCACGGTTATTCTGTATTTGCATTTTTTTGTTATCTGTATCTTTAACAATCCCTCTTTACTGTTCATGCAGTGTTCACAGTTATTTCATTACTCACACATTTTACCTCTCACACACTCACAGCACAGACACACTCACAGACATAATGCAACACACTCACGCACACTATTGGTCTAATATCACTTAATGGTGAAAAGACTAAAAACAAAGAACGAACGGAACACACACACACACACCACACACACACACACACACACAAACACACACACACACAACACACACACACACACACACACACACACACACACACACACTACACAACACCACACACACACACACACCCACACACACACAACAAACACACACACACACACACACACAACACACAACACACACACACACACACACACACTCACACACACACACATCACACACACACACATGAAAGAGTGACTGGAAATTTTCATATTAGTCTGCTTACCCATTGAATAAAGGAACTCTGAATTAACATTACATTGCCTGGTGAATAAAAGTCATCACTTCCACCTTCACTCTTTGTAAAACAGCTGAAATGAGCACGTTCTAACCATGACCACCTCCGTTATACCTCAGTTTATGTCTAGAAGTTTGCATACCTATTGAACAGACTACAGAAAATCACAGACTTGCAAGTCTACTGACAGAGCACATGAAATCATTGCTACACTTCATATATTTGGTCATTCGATCATATTAATATGACAATTACGGTAATGTGTTATCTAGAGAACAAGCAACAGATAATCTACCAGTGCACTTTGGTATACCAGGACAAAAAGATTAACGAAGAATTTGATCATTGAGATGTTATATCTGCATGAACGGAGTTACAGAGAATGCATAACCGCAGTCCATATAACTGCAGAAAGTACAGAAAGTTAAAGAATGCTATTTATATATCGGAGCACAAATCACACACCAAGTCATCATTGCTAACTTATAGAGCAATAGGAATTCATTATTGCTGCTAATGTTAATGACAGACACATCGCAGAGAATTCATCATGCACAATGTTGCTTGTCATCACGTGCAAAGATGACCACGACTTCAGCTATCGCTGGGAGTGGTGGTGTGTGTGAAGATGACTGATCAGGCTGATCCTCGCACTTCACTGGGTGGGGTGGCTGTGTGTGAAGATGGCAATGAGGCAGAATCCTGGCACTGACTGGGTTTGGTGTGTGTGAAGATGCTGATCAGGCTGATCCTAGTCACTGACTGGTGTGTGGTGTGTGTGTGTGTGAAGATGGCTATTCAGGCAGATCCTGGCACTGACTGGGTGGGGTGAGTGTGAAGATGGCTGAACAGGCTGATCCTGGTACTGACCTGGGTTAGTGAGTGTAGTGTGTGAAGATGGACTGATCAGGCTGATACCAGGCACAGACTCAGGTGGTGTGTTTAGTGGAAGATGGCTGATCATGCTGACCTGGCACTGACTGTTGGTGGTGTGTGTGTGTGAAGATGGCTGAGAAGGCTGAACCTTGCACTGAGCTGATGGTTTTGGTGGTTTGTGTGTGCAGTGGGCGTTATCAGGCGATCCTGGCACATGACTGAGTGGTGTGTGTGTGTATGTGTGTGTGTGTGTGGTGTGTGTGTGTTGTGTGTGTGTTTGTGTGTGTGTGTTTGAGTGGTGTGTGTGTGTAGTGTGTGTGTGTAGTGTGTGTGAAGAAGGCTGATCCAGCTGAAATCCTGCACTGACTGGGTGTGGTGTGTGTGTTGTGTTGTGTGGTGGTGTGTGTGTGTGTGTGTGTGAGTGAGTGTGTGTTGTGTGAAGAAAGCTGATCAGCCTGATCCTGGCACTGACAGGTAGTGAGAGTGGTGGGTGGTGTGTGTGAGTGTGTAGGTGTGTGAGTGGTGTGTGTGTGTAGTGTGTGTGTGTGAGTGTGTGTGTGTGTGTGTGAGTGTGTGTGTGGTGAGTGTGTGAAGAAGGCTTGATCAGTCTGATCCTTGCACTGACGGGTGGTGGGTGTTGTGTTTGAAGATGGCTGATCAGGCTTGATCCTGGCACTGACTGGGTGGTGGAGTGTGTGAAGAAGGATGATCAGGCTGATCGGCACTGACCTGGGTGGAGGTTGAGTGTGTGACGATGGCAGATCAGGCTGATCCCTCGCACTGACAGGGAGGTGTGTGGTGTGTGTTGAAGATGCTGACAGCTGATCCTGGCACTGACTGGTTGGTGGTGTGTGTTTGTGAAGATGGCTGATCAAGGCTGATCCTGGCACTGACTGGGATGGTGTGTGTGTGAAATGGCTGATCAGGCTTATCCAGGCATCTGACTTGGTGTGTTGTGTGTGAAGAAAGCTGAAGGGATGCTGATCACTGGGCTCTGACTTGTGTGTTGGTGTGAGTGTGTGAAGATGGATGATACAGGCTGATCCTGGCACTGACTAAGTGGTGGTGGTGTTGTGAAGATGGCTGATCAGCTGATCCTGGCCTCTGACAGGTGGTGTGCGTGTGTGTGAGAAGGCTAAGAGGCTGATCCTGGCACAGACTGGGAGTTGGTGGGTTGTGAAGATTGGCTGAATGAGGCTGTGTTCCTGGCACTGACTTAGTGGTGTGAGATGTGAGAGAATGGTGCTAGATCGGCTAGATCCTGGCGCTGACTTTGGGTGGTGGTGGTGTGTGTGAAAGATGGCTGATGAGGCAGATCCAGGCACTGACTGGGTGGTGTGTGTGAGTGGAAGATGGCTGATCAGGCTGATCCTCGCGACTTGAATGGGTGTGGTGTGTGTGTGAAGAATGGCTGAGATGAGGAAGATCCAGGCACTGACTGGGTGTTGGTGTGTGTGAAGATGGCTATCAGGCTGAACCTGGCACTGACTGGGTGTGGGTGTGAGTTTAGATGGCAGAATCAGTCTGATCCAGGCACTGACTGGGTGGTGGTGTGTGTGTGTGGTGTGGGGTGAAGATTGCTGATCAGGCTGATCCTGCACTGCACTGTGGGTGGTGTTGGTGTTGTGAAACATGGATGATCAGGCTGATCCTGGCACTGACTGGGTGGTTGTTTGTGAGTGAGAAGATGGCTGATCAGGCAGATCCTGGCCACTGAGCTGGTGGTGTGTAGTGTGTGTGAGTGATGTGTGTGGTGTGAGTGTGTAGTGTGTGTGTGTGTGTTGTGTGGAGGGTGTGTGTGTGTGTTTATGCTGTGTATGTGTGTGTGGTGTGAGTGTGTGTGTGTGTGTGTGTGTGTGTGTGTGTGTGAGCGTCTGTGTGTGTGTGTGTGTGTGTGTTGTGTGTGAAGATGGCAGATGAGGCTTATCCAGGCACTGACTGGTGGAGGGTGAGTGAGAAGAGGCTGATCAGGCTGATCCTGGCACTGACTTAGGGTGGTGGTGTGTGTGTGAAGAAGGCAGCATCAGCAGAACCTTCACTGATTGGGTGGTGGAGGAGTTGTGAGGGTGTAGAAGATCGCAGATCAGGCTGATCCTGGCACTGTGGACATGGGTGGTGGTGTGTTGTGTTGTGGTGTGTGAGAAGAAGGCTGATCAGCCAGATCCTGGCACTCACTGGGTGTGGTGTGTGTGTGAAAAGATGGCTGATGAGGCTTATCCCTCGCACTCACTGGGTGTGGTGTGTGTCTGACGATGGCTGGATAGAGCTTATCCTGGCAACTGCCTGGGGTGTGGTGAGTGAAGATGGCTGATCATGCCTATTCCTCTGCACTGACTCTGGGTGGTTGGAGTGTGGTGAATATGGCTGAACAGTCTGATTCCGGCACTTCCTGACAGTGTGGGTGTGTGTTGTGAAGGATGGCTGATCAGGCTTAATCCTTGGCACTGACTGGAGTGGTGGTGTGTGTGTAAGAAGAGTGCTGATGAGGCTGATCCTGGCACTGACTGGTGGTGGTGTGTATGTGAGAAGAAGGCGATGAGGCTGATCCTGTACTGACTGGTGGTGGTGGTGGTGGGTGTGAAGATGGCTGATGAGGCTGTATCCTGGATACGACTGGGTGGTGGAGGTGTGTGTGAAGATGTCTGAACATGCCTGATCCTGGCACAGACCTGGATGTGGTGTGGGGTTTGAAGATGGCTGATCTGGCAGATTCCTGGCACTGACTGGGTGGTGGTGTGTGTGGTGTGTGTGAGCAGATGGCTGAACAGGCAGATCCCTGGCAATGACTGGGTGGTGTGGTGGTGGTGGTGGTGGTGTGGTGTGTGTGTGGAGTCTGGTTGTGTGTGTGTGTGTGTGTGTTTGTGGTGTGATGAGGTGGTGTGAGTGTGTGTGTGTGTGTTGTGTGTGTGTGAAGATGCTGATGAGCTGATCCTGCACTGACTGGGTGGTGGTGTGTGTGTGTGTGTGTGTGAAGATGGCTGATCAGGCTGAACCTGCACTGACTGGGTGGTGGTGGTGTGTGTAAAGATGGCTGATCCAAGCTGATCCTCGCACTCACAAGGGAGGTGGTGTGGTGTGTGGAAGATGGCTGATCAGGCTGATCCACGCCACATCACTTGGTGGTGGTGTGTGTTTGAAGATGGCTTATACAGGTCAGAATCCTGGGCCCTGGACCTAGAGTTGGTGTGTGTGTGAAGATGGGCTGAAGAGGCTGAGTCAGGGGCACTGACTGGGTGGTTGGTGTGGTGAGAAGATGGCTGATCAGTCTGATCCTGGCACTGTACTGGTGGTGGTGGTGTGTGTGAAATGGCTGATCAGGCCTGATCCTGGCACTGACTAGGAGGAGGAGTGTTGTGTGAAGATGCTGATGAGGCCTGACCAGCACGACGTGTGTGGTGGTCGTGTGTGTGAAGATGGCTGAGCAGGCCTGATCCAGGCTCTGACTGAGATGGTGTGTTGTTGAAGATGGCAGTATCAGCTGATCCAGGCACTGACTGGGTGGTGGGTGAGTTGGAAGAATGGCTGATCATGCTGATCCTGGCACTGACTTGTGGTGGGTGTGTGTGAAGAGGCTGATCAGCTGAATCCTCCAGGCACTGTAACATGGGTGGTTTGGTGTGTGATTGGATAGTGAAGAAGGCTGATGAGGCTGATCCAGCACTGACCTGGTGGTGTGTGTGTGTGTGGTGTGTGATGTGACATGGCTGATCCGGCTGATCCTGGCACTGAAAGTGGTGGAGGTGTGAGTGTGAAGATGGCAGTATGTAGCTGATCAGGCACAGACTGGTGGTGGTGTGTGTGAGAAATGCTGATCAGGCTATGATCCTGGCACTGACTGGGGTGGTGTGTGTGTGTGTAGAAAGATGGCTGATCAGGCTGATCCTTGGCACTGACAGGTGGTGGTGAGAGTGGAGATGAAGTTGGCTGATCAGGCTGAATCTGTTTGCACTGACTGTATGTGAGGTGAGTGAGAGTACAGAAGGCAAACGAGCTGATCCTGCACAGACTGGGTTGTGGTAGAGATAAGTGATGTGAAGATGGCTGATGAGGCTGATCCTGGCACTGACTGGGGTGTTGGTGGTGTGTGTGAATGATGGCTGATCAGGGCTGATCCTGCAACTGACTGATTTTGGAGTTGAGAAGATGGCTGATGAGTGCAGCTCCAGGCAACTGACTGGTTAGTGAAGGTGAGTGAGCAGATGGCTGCTGAGGCCAGATCCAGGCACTGACATGGTGAGGCTGTGGTGGTGTGGTGGTGGTTGGATGTTGCGGTGGTTGGTTGTGTGTGTGTGTGTGTGAGTGAGTGTGTGTGTGTGAGTGTGTGTTGTGTGTGGTTGTGTGTGTGATAGTGGTGTGTGTAGTGTAGAAGATGGCTGATAAGCTGTGAACCTTGCACTGACTGGAGTGTGGTTGAGGTGGTGGTGGTGGTGTGGTGGTGGAGGAGGTGTTTAGTGTGTTGTGGTGTGTGAGTGAGTGAGAGTGTGTGTGGTGTGTGGTGTGTATGTAGTGTGTGAGTGAGTTGTGTGTAGAGAGGTGTGTGTGTGTTGTGTGTGTGTGTGTGTGTGAGTGTGAGTGTGAAGATGGTGAACAGGCTGATCCCTGCACTGGACTGTGTGGTGGTGGGGTGGTGGTGGAGGTGAGGTGGTGTGTGTGTGGTGTGTGTGTAGTGTGTGTGTGTATGTAGTGTGTTGTGTGTTGTGTGTGTGTGTGTGTGTGTGTGTGTGTTGTGGTGAGTAGTGTTTGTGAAGATGGCTGATCCAGGCAGATGTCCTGTGCAGTGACTGGTGGTAGGGATGTGTGTGTGAAGATGGCTGATCAAGCTGATCCTGGCAGGCTGAATAGACCTGTTGCAGTGTGGAACAGGGGTAGAGACGTGGAGGTGAACCACGTCTGAAAAGGTGCCGCTTGTTCTGTCTTTCTGAAAAGCTGAAGTTAATTGCTCCCAGGCCTCCACTGCCCGGTTTCAGTCCTTTCGCACTTCCAAACCTTATATTTTGGTGCACCAGGATGATGCGATCTGAGGTAGTATCTTTTTCCCGGGCGGCAGTGCGATGCCAGAGCACTTCATTTGAGGCCCTTCTTCGTGTGTCTTTGTAGCGTTTCGTGCCCTATTAACTAAATGCACAACAGATGTTTATGTCTGCATGCAACTGGTAAAATGTTTACGACCGAGCACATCTTATGCTAATGCCTGCCCCTTGGCTGGGAATATCTGCTCTTTAATGCTAATCAACCAAAACTTGCCACAACTGCTGCATACCAAGGGAACAATTAGCCCTGTCTTCATAACGTATACTACGGATTGCACCTGGTCATGACTAACGGCTCTATACCACAACCTATGGCATGCGAGAGAAATAGCCCTGACCATGAAAATGATCAATATCTGAACTCAGGTACTAGTCGTTCAAAGTCAAGTCTCGTCAAACTTGTTTTGTCCTGTATTCCTTCAACTGAATTTCATTTGTATTTTCTTGCTGGTGTGCCATAGCAAATTGCTTTTACAAAAGTCAATCACTCTGATGCTAATGCTTCTCTTTTAGTCCGAACTGTCATGAAGACCTTTCCCAAACCTGCTCAATGGGAATTGGCGTAGTTACTCTACATACAAGAATGTTCGGCTCTCAGACCAAACTCTTCTATTGACTGCGCCCTCATAGCAGTGCTCTGCAATTGAACATGGAACGATAATGAATGCATTGTGTTATGGGAAGAAAAGTACAGTGTAAACGCCTCGATACGAACACATCAAAGTCAGAAATCTTCTCTGTTTCGTTCCGTCTCCACCAGCAGCCCACTGTGAATGTGTTGATAAACTGCCAGCTTTGCCTTCCTTCCCCTTGCATGAAGTAGAGAGTCTATTTGTACCATCACCACTTCCATTGTGTAGCTTTGGTACCTTTATCCAAAACCTCGAAAATTCTTCAGACCATTGCTTCCAATCTGCAGCTCTGAAACTAAAAACACATGGGGGATCGTGTCTTCCTGCGGTGGCCATCTTACCAGCCAAACCCAGCTGAGTGAGAGATTTTCTCACACTGGACAAAAGTTCAAATTGCTCAAAGTCAATGTACTCGTGGCTTGTTCATTCACTATTCTGACACCATTTCAACATGTCTTGATGTTGTGTTGGGTGGATGTGTGGGGCGTGTGTGATGTACCATGCGAACTTGCATTTTAAAACAAGGATACGTGAATTGAATCAACCGTTTAATTGATCTGGCTCAAGGGGAGCAAATCTCGTCAAACAACGTACTAACTAAACCCGGTTAGTTCCCTTAAAACAGGAAACGGATATTGAAATTCTTTATGTTTATATACACATGCCACTATTGATGTTTATGTAAGTAAACAGTTGGCTGATGAACCGTTTGTTTCATTTGATAATGACATTAACAAATCTAATTTGAAAAGGAAAGGATTATTGAAATACTTTCATGGGAAGACTTTCTCTCTAAGCTCTTTTAGTATCGGACAAGCCAATACAAATTAACTTCATCTTCTTTTCCATTTTGACGTAATGACAGATCAAATTCTTTTACTTGACTGTCTAGAGCGAAAGCAGTGAGTAACGAGATCAGAGACACCAAATCTTAACGTAGTCATGATACGTTTTAGATCTTGTCTACTTTCACTGGCAAACATTGTAAATGATTGTACGTTCCACATAATTCAAACATGTCTCTGTTCTGTTCATGAGAATTCCAATTTAGCCAGCAGCAACCAACAAGACTTTCTCTAACCAACAATTTGGTTCTTCCATGCAAATCTAAAATAATATTCGCATAGTTTCATCCTCACATTAGTTAGACAGGTTTTGTTTTTTTTTACCTCCGTCATCTAATTCTAACATCATTCCATATACTTTGTGTGATAATCTGTGAACTTGAATCTAAATCACTTTATAAAAAAAAAACATTTGATAATGGAATTCAAATTTATAAGTAATCAAGCTGTTTCAAACATGCAAGCAAAGACAAAACTTAAATGCATTGAGAATGCATTCCCTGCATTCCTGCTACTCTTTTCTCTCTCTCTCTCTCTCTCTCTCTCTCTCTCTCTCTTCTATCTCTCTCTCTCTCTCTCTCCTCTCTCTCTCTTCCATTTTATTTTGCTTAAATTTTATTCTGATTCTGTATATTATTTTAGTGTCAGCCACTCTTTCAATACTTCTACATTTATTGCCTTGTCTTATTTTGCATTGTTGACCCTACTTAGGGCGATGACCTGATGTAAAATGCACACCAGTGCTTACCTACAATCCTCATAAATAAGAATTCTGTGTGTGTGTGTGTGTGTGTGCGTGCGTGCGTGCGTGCGTGCGTGCGTGCGTGTGTGTGGCGTGTGTGTGGTTGTGTGTGTGTTGTGTGTGTGTGTGTGTGTGTGTGGTGTGTGTGTGTGTGTGTGTGTGTGTGTGTGTGTGTGTGTGTGTGTGTGTGTGTGCTTGCAATACCATCATGTGTCATTGTTCACCATGTATGACACTGTGTCCACAATACGTACCATGTATGTTCACTGTTTGTTTCATAAGATCTATCATGCGTTCTATCATATTCATAAGATCTATCCATATTCGATTTTCTGTGCAATACGTGCCTCACTGTGTTCGCAATGTGTGTTAGCATGTGTGATTGTTGACAATGTGTAGCTATTGTGTTCCACTGTCTGTTCGCTATGCATGACACTATGTCTTCAATACGGATCATATGTCATTTTCCGTTCATGTGTGAAGCTCTGTCCACAACATGTACCATGATGACCATTGTGTTGTTTACTGTAATGTGTCACTGTGTCAATGCTGTGTACATCCATTGTGCGGTGACGTGCCATTGCATATTTCCTCATGTAACCTCGTTGTGAAATACGCTTCCGCAATCTGTTCACTTACGTGATATGCTATAATATGCCCATGGCACAAACCATAGTACCTCAAGGCTGTTATGTGACATGCTATATAGCCCATACACAAACCATAGTATCCCAAGGCTGTTATGTGATATGCTATAATATGCCCATGACACAACCATAGTATCTCAAGGCTGTTATGTGATATGCTATAATATGCCCATGACACAAACCATAGTATCTCAAGGCTGTTATGTGATGTGCTATAATATGCCCATGGCACAAACCATAGTATCTCAAGGCTGTTATGTGACATGCTATAATATGCCCATGACACAAACCATAGTATCTCAAGGCTGTTATGTGACATGCTATAATATGCCCATGACACAATCCATAGTACCTCAAGGCTGTTATGTGATGTGCTATAATATGCCCATGGCACAAACCATAGTATCTCAAGTCTGTTATGTGACATGCTATAATATGCCCATGACACAAACCATAGTATCTCAAGGCTGTTATGTGACATGCTATAATATGCCCATGGCACTAACCATAGTATCTCAAGGCTGTTATGTGACATGCTATAATATGCCCATGACACAAACCATAGTATCTGAAGGCTGTTATGTGATATGCTATTAATATGCCCATGACACAAACCATTAGTACCTCAAGGCTGTTATGTGATGTGCTATAATATGCCCATGGCACAAACCATAGTATCTCAAGGCTGTTATGTGACATGCTATAATATGCCCATGGCACAAACCATAGTATCTGAAGGCTGTTATGTGACATGCTATAATATGCCCATGACACAAACCATAGTATCTGAAGGCTGTTATGTGATATGCTGTAATATGCCCATGACACAAACCATAGTACCTCAAGGCTGTTACGTGATATGCTATAATATGCCCATGACACAAACCATAGTACCTCAAGGCTGTTATGTGATATGCTATAATATGCCCATGACACAAAACCATAGTACCTCAAGGCTGTTATGTGATATGCTATATATGCCCATGGCACAAACCATAGTACCTCAAGGCTGTTATGTGATGTGCTATAATATGCCCATGACATAACACCATAGTACCTCAAGGCTGTTACGTGATATGCTATAATATGCCCATGACACAAACCATAGTATCTGAAGGCTGTTATGTGATATGCTATATATGCCCATGACACAAACCATTAGTACCTCAAGGCTGTTACGGGATATGCTATAATATGCCCATGACACAAACCATAGTACCTCAAGGCTGTTATGTGATATGCTATAATATGCCTATGACACAAACCATAGTACCTCAAGGCTGTTATGTGATATGCTATAATATGCCCATGGCACAAACCATAGTATCTCAAGGCTGGATACACGGTATTCCATTGGGGGCTATATGGAAATGCGTGTGCACTTGCTAGCCCATTATTGCGTGATGCGTGCGTGCGTGCGTGTGCGTGTGCGTGTGCGTGTGTGTGTGTGTGTGTGTGTGTGTGTGTGTGTGTGTGTGTGTGTGTCTGTTGTCTTCTCTCTCTCTCTCTCTCTCTCTCTCTCTCTCTCTCTCTCTCTCTCTCTCTCTCTCTGTTTGTGTGCGTGTGTTGTGTGTGTGGGGGTGGGGGGGGGTGGGGGTGGGGGGGGGGGGTTGAGTTCAACGTGGAGTTGGAGTCAGACGTTGTGTGAAAGTTTTTTCAATTTTTTCCTTATTTTTTGACGGTTCCTGTTTGTGCTGGTAATTGAGTTTGTGCATGTAATTAGTATTTGCACCATGCCGTTGGATGGTCTTTCTTTCCGTGCAAGATGTGCTGTTTTCTGGAGACATTTCTACATTTTATGCACAAAAGAACTGTGCAAAAAATGAAAATGAGGTCATCCATTTTGACGCTACGCCGGCCGAGTGACGGTGTATGGGCGGTTTGCTCCTCGTCTTGTTGTTTTGGGGCGGTCTATTACTGCAATGTGCAGACGTAGAGCAGAACCCCGGACCTACTCCAGCGGTGAAGGCAGACAACGTGAAGCAGACCGGCTGGGTTATGCTACGCGCCGGTTGCCAGTGCGGACAGGAGTGCTGCCCCCTCTGAGGACTCTACTTTGCCGAGACCGACGAGCGCCGAACCCACCATGGCCGACATCATGACCACGCTACTGGAGATGGACAAGACCAACAAGGCTATGGACAGTAAGCTGGACGATGTGAAAGTGGATGTGAGGACCCTTAGTGAACAGTATATGCGCTGCAGAATGAAGTGAAGGGTCTCAGGGGAGGTGGTTGAAACTGCGTGCTCAGAACAAAGACCTGCAAAAATGAAACTCTGAACTTGGTGACAGAATTGAATTACTAGAAAAGAAGACAGATGATCTGAAAGGGCGTTCAAAACGCAATAATTTATTGTTTTATGGATTGAATAGAAGTGAGAATGGAGAAACAGTGATGACTGCGAGGGAATGTTGAAAGATTTGACTGCGAAGAGTTGGGCGTGAATGAGGTGGAATTTGACAGAGCGCATCGTTTAAATGTCAAGCGTGACTCTCCATCATTGCCAGATGCTCCTCGTATAAGGACAAGGTTCGTGTTTTAAGGCCAAGCGTGACTCTCCCATCATTGCCAGATGCTCTCGTATAAGGACAAGGTTCGTGTTTTAAAGGCAAAGACTAACCTGAAAGGAACAAACATCTTTGTCGGTGAGGATTTTACTAATAGAGTCCGCGGACATCAGACGGAGGCTCACTCCTCATCTGAAAGAGGCGAGGAAACAACGGTAAGAGGGCCGCGATGGTGTTTGACCATCTGCTTGTTGACGGCAAGAGGTTCGGTTTCGATGTTTCCGGTGAGCTTAAAAGAGCTAAAATAGGGTTTTGGCCGGTCCTCTCGCAATGTTGTAGACACTAATTCAAATGGGAGAAAAGATTGCTTTACACCGGTGGAAAGACTGGCCGTTCCGGACTCTGCCGTGCGTGACTCGAACCGTTTAGCACGTGATGTTGACAGTGTAGTGGACGAGGTGAGCGTTGGCACTGGCAGTTACATGAATTCGTTTCACGGTTTGAAAGATAGGCGTTTGAATTCTGATTCTTCTAAATATAATGATGATGTGGATAGCAATGTCAACATATGTATGGAAAATATTGTACTTGATGATAGTCATACTGATAACAGAGGTCTGGACGTGCCTGTATGTAAGAATGTGTTCAAGCTACTCTCTTGGAATGTTAATGGTTTACTCTCAAAAGTTACTGACAATGCATTTGTTTCCTATGCCTTTGGTTTTGATTTTATTTGCTTTGGAGAAACCTTCCTTGAATCATTTGACTGGAGTGTTTGTCGGTATAAAGCCTTTATTAAACCTGCCGTAAGCTGTGTCATCAGGGGAGACGATCTGGAGGGCTCGTTTGCTTAATAAAACAAGAGTTTGTTCCTTCAAATCTTATGTAGATGTGATTGCTCTAATGTGTGTGTGTCTTTTTAATAAAAAAATCGCTTTTGGGGACACTGAAAAATATTGCTTTGGTTTGTGCGTATATTCAGCCTGAAGGTTCTCCTTTCTACACTTCTTTTAATGTTGATAATGGTATTTTGGCAGACTGTTGTGTTCACTAGGTGACATTGATGTGGTTGTGTGTGGCGATTTGAACAGCCGGACGGCTATTTTTCTCATGACTTGTCTTCTGATGTTTTCGATTCCTGTTGCAATGAAAAGGTCAGCCACCTTGCACAGATCGTTCTTCTCATGATAATGTATTGAATAATTATGGTACGTTATTGCTAAATCTCTGCGTTGCTTTTGATTTGTATATTATGAATGGTGTATGTCAGGGCGACCGCCATGGTTGCTATACATACATAACAGACAGCGAAAGCAGTGTAAATGATTATTTTCCAGTATCTAAAGACTTTTTCTCCAGTTTTTGTGATTTGTGTTATTTGTTTGTTTCTGAACTGATCGAATCTGATCATTTACTCTTGAATTTCACATTGACTTATCAACAGAAAATGACGATAAAACTATGGAGATGTTGAGGCCACTGGTCCACGATAAGTTTGTGTGGAATGATGACTATGCCTTGATTTTCAGAGACAATTTGTGCAAAGCGGAAATGTGCTCAAAATTTAATGAGGCTTTCGGATTGATAAATGTTGATGTAAATAAAGCCTTAAAGGTGTTTAATGATTGTATCAAAACCAGTGCTGAATGTATGAAAAAAATATGTGCAAAAAGGGACTGTGCTAAGAAGGATGATTGGTGTGTGATATTGTCTGTTTGGTAACAAAAAGAAAAGCGCTAAAATTACTGAGAGTATGGCTTCGTACTCTAGACGATGGCGACAGAGTTGAGTATGTTATTGCAAGAAGAGAATATAAAAACCTTTTGAAGCAGAAAAAGAAAACATTCAATAGAAATTTTGCTAGATGATATGATTAGATCTCTTCCGTCACAGCAGGAGTTCTGGAAAAACTATCAAAGAGTTTTATTTAAAAGAAGACATCCAAAGAATAATATCTCCCCGACCATGGTATGCGCATTCTAAGCATTTGTTAGATAAAGATATTTCAGGTGATGATGAACTTTCTGATGTCACCGATGAGGGAGAGGTTGTGAGTATTTCATCGCCCCATCTCTAGAGAGGAAGTTATGTTTGCCATGCGGAAAATTAAAACCAACAAATCGCAGGACCTGATTTTTTTATTGGTGAATTGTTAAGTATGCTGGAGCTCAAGTTGTCGACTTTTTACAAGCTTTTTTCAACAGAAATTTTGATGAGGGTATCTTTCCAGATAAACTGGACAGAGTCTGAACTTTACCCATATTCAAGAAAGGCGATGCAATAATCCTAATAATTACAGAGGCATCTCTTTGGTTGACGTTAGCAGTAAAATTATAGTAATATCATTAACAGCAGATTACAGGAGTGGATTGAATGTAATAATATCACGGGAGAACATCAAGCTGGCTTTAAAAAGGGTTACTCTACTATCGATCATATGTTTACTCTTCTTGCGTTTGTTCAAAAACAATTTTCTTTAAATCGTAATTTTATGTTGCGTTTATTGACTTTGAAAAGCCTTTGACTCCATTAACAGAAAGCTTTTATGGACAGTATTACTTAAAAACGGGGTCAAGGGGAAATTATTTAGTTGTATTAGAGCTTGTATCAAGTAGTTAAACAAGGATAAGAAGTGGTTCCAGTCTTACAGACTTTATTATTGTGCTGCTGGGGTAAGACAAGGTGATGTGTGTAGCCCTGCATTATTTTCTATGTATATTAATGAGGTTGCTATCGAGGTATAAACAATGGCCTTCATGGTGGACGATTTCCAGATGGTGTGTCAGAATTATTTATCCTACTATTAGCAGATGACATCGTTCTGGTTTCAGAAACAATAGTTGGCTTACAACGTCAGCTAAATAATCTGAGCAGGGCTGCCTCTTCATTAGAGTGAAAGTGAACATGAATAAAAGCAACATCGTGGTATTTCGAAAGGGAGGATATTATCAGTGAGGGAAAGATGGATGTATGATGGACTTGTTATACTGTGGTGAATGTGTATAAATACCTGGGGATCTACTTTTCTACTCGTCTAAGTTTTAGCTTTGCTTGCAAAGACCTTGCATGTAGGGCAAGAATGCTTTGATTTGCGTAATAAAAAGATTGCATGCTTTAAACAATAATTCACTTGAGTTATTCTTAAAGCCTATTTTGATGAATGGGGCTGAAGTTTGGGGTTTAGATAACGCCGTCGTTCTTGTGAGGCGGTGCATTTATTTGCTTTGAAGAAGTTTCTAGGTCTCGACAGGCGCTATTTCTAATGATTTGGTGTATGGGGAATCCAACAGATATCCATGTTCATTACTTCAGCCGTTAGATGTGTTCGGTATTGGGTAAAGCTTTTAACATGGATAATGGTAGATTGCCTCGTAAGTCTTATGAAATGTTATTCGAATTGGATTTGAAGGGAAAAACGAACTGGGTTTAACTGTGCGTCTATTTCTGTATAAGCACGGATTTGGGGATGTTTGGCTGGCTCAGGGTGTTGGAAATCAAAATCAGTTTATTCGTATTTTCAACAAAGGCTAATTGACTGTAGATGGCAAATGTGGGACGATCATAAAAACTAGTGAACGATACAAATTGTACAGAAATTGTTCTAGTTTTCACGGATTCAGCCTTATTTGAAATTTTATATAGACATGTATTTGAAAAGATCAATTGCTAAATTTAGACTTGGAGTTTCTGAGATAAGGACTCATTTCTTAAGATACAGACAACATAGACAAAGTGATTTAGTGTGTCCATTGTGTACGCAAGGTGAAGAAAATGAAATACATTTTCTGTTCATTTGCCCAGCTTTAAAAGAATCCGCCAAAAATTTATCTCACTAGAATATTATAGGCGCCCATGCTTGTTTCGTGTACAGTTACTACTTAGCTCTAATAGGTATAACGTTATCAAGAATTTAGGCATGTTTTGTTTAAGGCATCCAAGATCAGAGAAATAATGACATCTTAATTGCTGTTCTTGCTTGTTTGGATGGCAGATGTTTTTTTCCCCTGATACATTATTTGCTGCTTACCTATAATGTAAATGGATATGCTCATTCCCCTTCAAATGGGCCGATGGCCTTACTGAATAAAATTCTGAAGTCTGAGTCTCTCTCTCTCTCTCTCTCTCTCTCTCTCTCTCTCTCTCTCTCTCTCTCTCTCTCTCTCTCTCTCTCTGTGCGTGTGTGTGGGAGGGGGCGGTGGTCGTGTTTGCAGGAGTGTGTGTATGTGTTTGTGTGTGGGTGTGCACGCGTGCGTAAGTGCACGCACGCTTGTGTTCGCTCATGAATGCTTATGCGTTTGTTAGACGTTGATCTATATTAGAGAGAGTGAGGAGAGGAGAGAGGAGGAGAGAGAGAGAGAGAGAGAGAGAGATGTGTGTGTGCGGGGTGTGTGTGTGCGTGCGTGTGTATATGTGTGTGTGCGTGCGCGCGCACTGCGCGTGTGTGGTGTGCGCGCCCACGTACACATGTGTTTGTGTGTGTGCGCCCATGTGCACATGCGTGTGTGTGTGTGTGTGGTTGTGTGTGAGTGTGTGTGTGTGTGTGTGTTGTGTTGTGTGTGTGAGAGGGGTGTAGAGAGAGAGAGATGAAGAGAGAGAGAGAGAGGTGTGGGTGCGTATGTGTTGTGTGTGGTGTGTGTGTGTGTGTGTGTGTGTGTGTGTGTGAGTTGTGTGTGTGGTGTGTGTGTGTGTGTGTGTGTGGTGTTGCGTGCGTGCGTGCTGCTTGCGTGCACGTGTGCATACGTTTTTGTGCGTGTGCATGGTGAACTCGTATATAAAATCTGCTCTCTCTCCTCTCTCTCTCCTCTCTCTCCTCTCTCTCTCTCTCTCTCTCTCTCTCTCTTCTCTCCTCTCTCTTCCTCTCTGTATTGCATTATGATGGACTCCCCATGGTTCTGACAGCTGACAAGACAGACAGATCAATTGCGATTGTAGAAAACGGGCCCTAATTTAGGAACGGTGGCCTACATTGAGGCACCAGTCGGCAACAAATGTTGCAGTAAGTGGAAATGGTTGGGTGGGGAAAGGGAAGAGGGGGGGGGGGGGGTGTTGGGGGGGGGGAGGGCTGGTTCCTCCTGTTCCTCTGTGCCTACAGAGCAGTCACTCTGCTTATCTTTAAAATCTCCATGACCTGGTGGCACCGGTTTCTTGGACCTGGTTTGTCCAGATCCCTATGTTCCCAGTGGACGTGGCCATGTTCTGGTCTTCAGATCTGCCTTGGGAGTGCCTGACTGTCCGACTATCTCACTGTTATGTCTGTCCGTCTGTTTATATGTCTGTCTGTTGAAGAGATGGAACTTAACTTTGTGGAGGCGTGAACGTAACCTTAATGGATGTGATGAACGTGACCTTAGCGGAGGTTGTGAACAAATCGTTCATTGTACCAATGGCATCCATGTGCAACGAAACACAACACAAAAACAATTTGTAAGCCTTTGCGCCCAAGAACGTTTATTGTCAGGTCATGTGTATAGGCAAAGAATCTTCAGCAATGGTCAGTATTAAAATGAATAAATGCAATCAGATCAGAAATTAAACCAACCCTGGTAAAGTGGATGAAGAACAGACTAGAAACTGATGCAGACTGATAATTTTCTTTCTTTTTTTTAAGGGGACAAGAAAGCAAACATGCGACAAGAAAAAAGGTTTCTGTTTTGTCTTTGTCTATGTTTTTCAAGGTTTCCGTAACTTCCATTTTTTCTCTCTCTCTTCCCCTAAAATTACCTCAATGACCTTTTCTGAGGATGATCTGTCACTTCCAAGTATCGTTTTAATTCAACGAAACTCAAATCGAAGCAGAATTTTAACAATTTGGAGACGATATAAGCGACATTACAATCCACAGTCCACAAGGAGAAAAAGAAGAAGGAGGCTGATAAAGGTCTGAAACATTTAAGCGCACCACGACATTCCTCTGGGTAGTGCTTGTTAAAGGAAAAAGAAAAAATTAAAACTCGACACACAGCTGAGGACGGAGTTCGCTAAAGAGTTCTTTAGTTGCAGTAGGATGAAAGAGACGGAGGTGAAGGTCACTCAGAGGGCGGGCGGCATGGCAACCGTCTGAAGTCGAGGGCGGCTGCAACATCCTCAGTTTGCGTACGACAACGATCCTTATTACTCAGCAGACAAGAAGGATTAGCACAGCATTCTGCCCACACCCCCCGCGTAATCCGGTTTAGATGCTCTTCGATTCTTGTGATTGGATTCTGGACCCAGACCCAGACACACACACACACACACACACACACACACACACACACACACACACACACACACACACACACACACACACACACCACACACACACACACACGCGCGCGCGCACGCACGCACGCACGCGCGTCAGACAAGGTTAATCTACAAACAGCTGCAAGGGTTCCTCTAAAACAAAAACAAGATGCAAAGCATATAAACGTACTCCCAGTTTATCCTGCATACGCGTGAGATTTTCCATAAAAAGGAAAAACCGTCTTGGGCTGGTGTAGCTGTCAGTAATGGCTATTCTGGAAAAACATCGGCCATCATCTGTGACCTGAAATGATACAAATTTTCAGAAAGATCGGCCAAATACGTTGTGAGATTTTCCATAAAGAAGAAAAACCATCATCAGTCGTTAGTAACGGCTATAACGGTAAACTTAAACATCGGGCATCATCTGTGACCCATAATGAACATACCTACAATTTTTTAGAAATATCAGCTACATACTTTCTAAGATATTCCAAAAAAAAAGAAGAACCGTTATGGGCCGTTATAGTCGTTAGTAAAGGCTATAACGGTAAACTGAAACATCGGGCATGATCCGTGACCCATAATGAACATACCTACAAAATTTCAGAAATATCGGCCAAGTACTTTCTGAGATATTCCGTAAAGAAGAAAAACCGTTATGGGCCGTTATAGCCGTTAGTAACGTCAGTAACGGCTATAACGGTAACATAAAACATCGGTTATCATCCGTGACCCATAATGAACACACCTACATATTTTCAGAAAGATCGGCCAAGTCCTTTCGGAGATATTCCGTAAAGAAGAAAACCTGGTAGGGGCCTTTATAGCCGTTAGTAACGGAGAGAACTAATAAATGTCTGTTCTGGCTCACCCGCTCTCAACCGGCCTTAGCCGGTTTCGACCGGGCGACTCCAGAACAGACATTTATTAGTTCTCTAACAAGTAAGACTTTAATAACCAAAAAATAACGGCCCTACAAACTTTTCAGAGAGTAACGTAGGGGAAAGTAGCCGTGGCTGAACACGCCCCATAGAGTAACGTAGGGGAAAAGCAGCCGTGGCTGAACGCGCCACATATACAAATGGTGGGGGCAGGTAAACCTTTAATTGCTAGTTGCCGGCCTACCTAAGGACTCGTCGCTATCCGATTACTTACTACGTGGCCGGACATGACAATTTTCGGATCACGCGATGGGCTGATGTCACGGCCGCCAATCACAAGACTAGATTGAATCAGCTGATTAGTAGTGACGACATTTCCGCCCAGCACTTGTGTTGTTCATTTCTCCTAGTGCTGTGGTGGTGTGAAGACGTTTTCAGTTGTTTGTGTTGGTTGATTTTATTTCAATGTCGCGTGATAGTATCTTTTCTGAATTAGAGATAGAACTTCTTGAATCACAAACCAGTTTTGGAGACGTGTGCTTTTTGGAAGGGGTAGTGGGCGGCGCCACTATTACAAACCAGTTTTCGGGCGAAAGTGACCTAGAAGCGGCATATTACAGTTCTCTGACAAGTAAGACTTCAATAACCAAAAAATAACGATTATCTACAAACAGACATACTGTGTAGGTTATCCGTTTTAATACTAATTTACAAAACTTACTTGTCTTTTAAAACTAAGTTATATTTTTAACATAAAATCCGCACACTTATTCTGACTAATTTCTACCTACAAAACTATGTGTAACAGACAGGCTGACACGAGGCTGAAACCTGATCGCTTAATTTACGGCTGGCGCAGACGAGCGACCTTCGTTCACACAGCGCATGGCCTGCTTACAAACTGCGACCAAAAAATCAATAAAGCACACCTGGCGGCGCGTTAGCGAATGTTCTAGACTGTCACGTGTCACTCCCACTTTGTGGCCGCCACGTTAGCAAGACCGGTTTGTATTGTCATTTTACTTGGCGGCGTTGGGCTGTGAAGGTGTGTGTTGTAGTGAGAAGATATTTTACGGGTTTTGTGCAGGTTGGTTTTGTTTATATAATTTTTTGATCATGGCAGAACAAAGACAGTGGGAGATTTCTAAGCTGACAATACTTGACGAGCATGTTGAGTACCATGCACAATTGTTAGTGCTTTGGATGAGTTGAGAGCGGCAGGCCCATCATCAAGTAAGAAACTACCTGCCTTCCCTAAACCACCAAAAAGAAAGCTATCTGATTTGTATGGAGAGCAAGCAAAAAGACAAAAGATGGCGCCAGAAGAACTCCACCAATACTTGAAAACAAAAGAGGTTGATGTGGGAATGACAGTTAGGAAAGAAGTTTTCGTTTTTGGGGCAGAGGAAATAACGTCTATTGCTGTTGCTATTGATAAACTGAAGGAGGGGTATAGACAGCTTCAAAGGCAGGAAGCTACAACAATGTGTTTTAACTTGCAATATGGTTGGCTTTTAGAACAGACCTTCAAGGTCTTTTCACAAGAAAAAGACAGTGGGGCGCATACTCAAAAATGGGATGAGTGGTTGAAGAGCAATGTAGGGATATCCCCTTCATATTCTCGCAAAGTAAGAGAGATTGCTCGTTTGTTGAATCCATATGCTTAAAGGTTTTCTACAGTTGGTCTTTCTTTTATAGAAAGTCTACTCTATGAGGAAGGATTTGAATTGAATGTTTTCAAGCAGTGAGGAGATTAGAAATTATTGGACTACTCCCGTACAAGAACCAATGCAACTCCAAACACAATCCTCTCAAAGTTCGTAGCAGTGAGAAAGAACTAGCGCTCTACCCTAGAGCGGTCAAAGGTCACAGCGGCAAGCCGTTTTCTAGCGCTCCACCCTAGAGCGGCCAAAAGGTCACAGTGGCAAGCCGTTTCTTCAGCGCTCAGAAACAGCTATATATAACCACCTGTCTGTCAAGTTTTCTGAACTACTGTGACGGGCTTCTAAAAATAGTAACGGTTACGCGTAACCGCCTGGCTAGCAGCGAAGCTAGGCTGTTGAGGCCACAGGGACAACCTAACAGCGTGCAGGCCTGCGTGGTGGGGTTTGGACTACTGACGATAGTATGACGTGGTTCTAAAAATAGTAACGGTTACGCGTAACCGCCTGGCAAACATTTCTACTGAAAACCTGCTTCAACGCCCTGCACACCTCCTTTTCAGGCTGCCTTTGGGCGGCCGCCGATAGAACTGAAACAGATCCTGTGATTATTGATTCAGGATTCTGATAGGTGCTTTCGGTGGCTGTCTTGAATTTACGACGTTCAAGTGTGAACAACAAAAAGCCCCCTTCACTTTTCTCACAAGCACTGTCCTGTCTATTGTGTGTTTGTTTGTTGTTTGTTTGTGTTTGTTGTTTGTTTGTGTGTGTGTGTGGTGTTTTGTCCTACCCTACGCACGCACGTCCCCCCACCCCACCCCCACCCACGCACGCACGTCCCCCTGTGTACACCACACACACTCCTACCCCCAAGTCGCCTTAAGTTCTAATTAAGTTTTTAATTAAGTCACCCCAAGTTCTTAATTAATTTTTAATTAAGTTACTTCAAGTTCTTAATAAGTTCTTGATCAAGTAACTTCTAAGTTCTTGATTAAGTCACCTCAAGATCATAACTAAGTCATCCTTTAAGTACAACTAAGTTCTTATTCAAGTTATCTTATAATTATCAAAAAAATACAATCTATGTTTTTATCTTAAATAGTAGATGTCTAATATAGTACACACACGCCTCAAAAAACGTGTCATCGTTGAGGATGTCTTGCTCAGCGTTCTCTCGCATAGATCTTAATGAAGTTCTTACATCCTAAGCAACCGCATTGATTACAATTCTGGTCTATGGAAATGTCTTTTATAGACTCCATGTCTTTATTTATTGACTTTATCATTTTATAATACGCCATGATCTATTTTTATCAAAAAATTTAAAATTAAGTTCTTAAAATATTATTGCATCTGAAATGGATCAAAATGATCTTTTGTTGTTGGCGGGTTTGGCATGTTTTTTTTTTCTGTATTTAGTGGTTCAGATTTTTTTGGCTGCTTTTGTTTTTGGTGCCATTGTTTATATATTTTTATAACCGTAATAACCGCCCCCAGCAGCAGCAAGGGCGCCAAAAATAAACAACAGTTTTAAGTTCAATATTCCATGAAGACTTTGGCGCTGTAGGTCTTGAATCATATGGAGTTTTTATAGCTGGCATTGAATCAACTGTTCTGGCGTTGGCGGCGTTATGTTTTCATGATGAGTTATATTCTGTAACATTAATTTTTTTTGTCTGTTCCACTCTGCTAATTTTCTTCCTGCTTTAACACGCCCAGGTATGAGGATGCTTTTCAATGGTCTCCACCTGATTCAGTGTTTTCTGCTGATTTTCTGGCTTGGTTACTTTCTCCACCTGATTCAGTGTTTTCTGATTCTGCTGATTTTCCGGCTTTGTCATTTTGAAGGAAATAAAATCTATATGATTAAAAGTTATTAATCCCATGATTAATGGCGATAACAATGTTCCAAATCTATAGTATAAATCACATCCTAGAGACTCTAATGACTTTGTTAAAACTGGATCTTGCGTTAAATCATACGTAAGATCTTGTTCAGAATCAATGGAGCAAATCTACTGACTAGTTTAGTGTACAAACTAAGAACCGTTTGCCCAACGCTTTTTACCATTCTCGACCCCAACTGCGCCTCATACCTGTTATGGTACTTTATAATGTCTTGTGGCGACATCTGTTTTAATCTGTTCAATGCTGAATTCAGTTCCGAGGAACTGTTTTGTTTTTCCACAAGCTGCCAAAGAATACAACCTCTCCTTTTGGGGCATAACAGCTTGGCCATCAACTTGGTCATTCATAAGTTCAGGAAGGTTTAGGCTGCCTTGTAGCTGTAGTAGATCATCACTGTTCATGTTTTTTATTAATTATAATTATTTTATTTTCTAAAAATGAGCACCGAAAAAACTGTTGCTAACCTTGTATACCATTCTGCTGTTATTGGAGGTCTAAGTGTAGGATACTCAATGCTTGGTAAAAGCTTGTTAAGAATTAAACCAGCAGATCTTGGCAAACTAGACTTTGAGGATTCAGCAAAGCTAATTGCTATCATTGCAGCTTCGTTTGCCACGAAAGATTTTCTAGTCAAGCAAGGAATAATTCCAGACAGTATAAATATGTAAATAAAAAATACATTTATAAAAAATGGCTTCACTCGTAATGATGATAGGCGGCGCTGTGGTTAATGCGCTCGCTTTTAGTGGAAGTAATTACGCATTTAGTAAACTGCGAGATGAAGGCGAGAGAAAAGACATAACAAAGCTGTGGAGCAACTAGCTGCAGCACAAGATCGCTATGAAAAGCAGAGAATTGAGCAGTTAGATTTTATTAATAACACACTGAAAAAACAGGGGCATGCAGCTTACACATTTAAAGATGTTGATCAAGCAATAAAACAATATTATCTTGTAACAGGCAAACCAATCGAGACATTGCCCCCACCAAAATTCAGTGACTTTTATCAACCATCAGAAAAACAAAAGATGCAAGAAATCGGGTTTATTTTCTTTGGTATGACCGTTGTGTATTTTGTTGCACATAATATTGGCTGAATAAAAAATGAACAAAATCTATTATTCGCCAAAAGGATATTGGAAGGGAATAACAGCAATTAAAAAGCTAAGCCAAGCAGCTGGAGTCAGTGAACAAACAGCAAAAGAATGGTTTTTCTAAACAAGCGATTTGGCAAATTTATTTACCAGCGCCTAGACGAATACAGAGACCACACTTTGTGAACACAATACCGAACGACACCCATCAAATGGACCTTCTATATTTACCCTCTGATACGATTAGACGAAAAAGATTTAAGTACGCACTTACAGTCATTGACATAGCTTCAAGATACAAAGATGCAGAACCATTAACACAAAAGAGTGCTTCTGCTGTTGCTGTTGCTATACAACTGATATATCAACGAGGGCCCTTAACTTATCCTCGCATGATTCAAGTCGATGATGGAAAAGAATTTAAAGGTCAAGTGAATCAATTATTGTTAAAACATAGAGTTACTATTAAAAGAGGCATTCCAGGAGTTCACAGATCACAGGCTTTGGTTGAAAGCTTTAACAAACAGTTAGCTGAAAGACTTTTTTCCTACCAGTATCACAGAGAGCTTATTGACAATTCTCGCAACACAGAATGGGTTAGAAGACTGCCCTCAGTTTTGCGCGCAATGAATAATGAAGAATTTAAAGGTCTAAAAACCAGTACAAGCAATCAAAAGAAAAACAATAAATGTTGTTGAAGGAGAGTCTTCATCCAGCAAACTATTACCGTTTGGTTTGAAAGTAAGTACCTTTATTTACCGGGGGAAGCAGAAGGGACACTCGCATCAGGGCAACAGATCCATTTGGAGTGTTGATCCATATGAAATAAAAAGAATTGTAAAAATGAATCCGCCCGTGTATTATTTACGAGAAACTGACACAACAAAACAACCAGCTCCTCAAAGATCTTTTGCGAAGGAAGAACTGCAGATAATCCCACCAGACACAGTTCCGCTTTAATTAATTTACGTAAATATATTTGAGTTTAAAATGGAAGCTCAGAAGGAAGTGCAGAACGAAACAAGAATGGTAAAGGAAGAGACCTTGAAAATGATACGGAATCATTTCATGCGTGTAATGCTATTAAGGAAACATTTTCGGGATTAATCAATGCATGCTAAATCATCCAGATCACTTACAACTCAAACCCCCAAATTGGGAAAAAGAATATCTTGAAATAAAAAAAAAATTCGAACGCGTCAAGCAAACATGAGAAAAGATTTAAATGAATTGGATGAAGCTATGATGATCTTATAACAAAGTTGATGAAAAATATAAACCCCCCTGTTTATGCGGTCCTCCAGTGCCCAATTGCATATGAAAACTCTGGATTAACAAACACCCGTTTTGTGTTTGTTCTATCTAATGACTTCTTTGTTACAACTGTTGTGTTGATCTCATGTAGATAGATCGCAGTTTTACGTGTCATGATGAAAAGTCTTATTGCCAAACAATGCTCTTTATAGTTGTCATGTGATATGTTAGACTGCACAACGCTGCGAGATATTCCCTTTGCTTTCTTAATGATTTTCTCCTGGCTCGAAATACTGTAACATTTTTTACCTTAACCCCACATACTCCTTGATCACCTTTCCAGATAATTCATCCTTCATCTTTCCTAAAACCTTCTTGTTAGTAATTGAATGTAAAGGCGAATCTTTAGGATAATCGGACGTGTCATACCATCCCGCATGTCCTTTAGCTACTTCTAATTCCATGTCTTTATAAATATCTTCAGTAGGGAATATCTATAACAAAACTATCTGTATCTGTGTTAAAGTACTCTGGACTCAGGATACGAGGGCTTAAAGTAGTCATAAAGAAATTCTAACATCAAAAGCTTTGATAATTCTAAAACAGTAAACCCAATAAATACAGGTTTGTCCAATTTGACTTTCTTTTTTTCATCATTATCCAAAAAGCTGATCATGAAATCTTCTGAAGTCCTGATAATTAGGTTTTGAAGTCAGCTTAATTGCTTCGTTCTCTTTGGTGACTAATCTGACATCTTTGCGCTTGTGCGGATTCCTCTCATAGTCTTTCCAAAACAGCTGTTGTTCATCACTTGAAAAAGTCTTTTTCTGAAGCATCTGTGGATTTAGTTCTAAGATCAGTGTTCTTCATGATGTATGGTTTCATGAACTGTTCTTGATACAAAAGCAATTATACGATGAACTGCTGTCAACTTCAAACCATGTCTTAAATAAAATTGTAGAAGTCTGTAATGACAGACATAATTTTTTTTTGCCCCGAAGATTAGGCACAAGTTTAGGCGGCTCTGTTGGATTCATCTTTAGACTTTCTGCTGCTAATGGTAGTCATTATGCAGGTCATGGAGTTCATGAGGATATTCTAAATCAACTTCTAGAATGTATCCACGCTGTTGACCCGGCGTTAAACTGCCCAACCACTTTAATGCCTTTTGAATATTATTCGTACCTGTGTACATTTCAAAGTTGCGTAGTGGAAGTGATTGTGCCATTGCCCATCCATACAGATTGTTTGCATCTAAATACATGAATAGTTAGACCTTTTACTTGGATCATAGTCGCCCAAGTATTTGTTGTTTGCTTTACAGTAATGATGCGACGCCATACTAATTCCTCCGCGCAATCCGTTTTCAATCATCTGAATCATTGGTAAAATCTGACAATAAATCAATCTGTACTCTAGTAAACTTTAAGAAAGCGTCCCAACTCATCCCGGGCGCAGAAATGTAATGCGCAGGATCCAGGCTATAATGTTTTATGCAGGTCTTCCTATAATTTTCAAAAAATATCCGCCAACAAACATACATCAGCCATCAAGTAGGAATCATGATAGTCTCCCATCGTTTTAAAAACTAACCCTTTTGCCCGCATCTCGACATGTTGGGGGGTAAAATTTTTTTTAAAAAAAGGGGCCAAAAAAAAAATTTTTGTTTTTTCCCAATGAAAAATTTTTTCCTTTTTTTCCCGATTTTTTGTTCCTTTTTTGGTTTTTTTTTTTTTAGGTTTTGGGGATTTTTTCCAAGCTTTAATTTGCCTTTCCGTTTTCTTTTTTTGGTTTGAAAAAATTGGGGGGGGGGGGGGGGGGGGGGGGGGGGGGGGGGGGGGGGGGGGGGGGGGGGGGGGGGGGGGGGGGGGGGGGGGGGGGGGGGAAAAAAAAAAAAAAAAAAAAAAAAAAAAAAAAAAAAAAAAAAAAAAAAAAAAAAAAAAAAAAAAAAAAAAAAAAAAAAAAAAAAAAAAAAAAAAAAAAAAAAAAAAAAAAAAAAAAAAAAAAAAAAACAATCTTTGCCCTTGGCGGATTTTCCAAAAAAGCTTTTTTAAATAAAAAAGCTTTTTTTTTCAGCTTGAAAAAGTCTGTTTTTAAGGGTTGGGATTTAATTTTAAAAGAAGGGGGCCTTCCCATGTTTTGGTTTCAAAACTTTTTTTGAAATTTGCATTTTACTTTTGCGCGTCCTTAAACCCGCAAAATTTTTAATGGTCTTTTACGTTAATTTTTTTTTTCCCAATTTTTAAAACCAAAATTTTAACGGTTTTTGGGATTCATTTTTTTGGGCTTTCGCGTAATTATATTTCGGGTAAAATTCGGGGTTTATTTAAAAAATTAAAATTTCCCCCTTTTTGAGGGGCTTTTAAAGAAAATTTTTAAGCCGTTTTTTGGTCCTTGTAATTCGGGTTTGGGGAATTGAGTCTTTCCCTTCCGCCAATTTGGGGAAAAAACAAATCTGAGTTTATTTAGCCCTTTTTTTTTCGAAGTTTTTTTTGGGGGGCCCCCCTTTTACGAAAATAAGGGGCCCTCAACCCTGCGTTTTTAAAATCTTGGGAATATTTTGGAAAATTTTCAGTTTTTAAACCTAAAACTTTAAAAACCCCCTTTTGGGGGTTTTTTTTGGCGGTTTTCCAGGCTAAAGTTTTAAAAGGTTTTTAAAATTTTAAAATTCCGCCCAAAACAAATGGTTTTCTTTTTAAACTTTTTTCCCCCCCAGGTTTTTTTAACTTTTTTTAAAGATGGAAATTTTAAATCACTAATTTTTCCTTAATGAAAAAAAAGAAGCCCTTTGGGGAAAGAAAAAGGGTAAATTTCCAATGGCTTTTTCTGGGATCACCTATTTGGTTGGGAAATTTTTTGTTTTGGGGCACTTTTTAAAGGAAAACCAAATTTGTTTAACCCTTTGGGGAAGAAAAAGACAGTTATTTTGTTTTGTTTTTCAAAGGTTTCTTTGGTCATCCCAACCAAAAGGACCCCTTTTTAAGGTTGAGATCTTGCTTTTAAGGAAGGGGGGGCATTTCCCCTTTTGCTTTTTCAAATTTAAAATGAAGTTGCAAAAACCCACCTTGAAACATTTTTTGTCGGGTTTTTTGGGTTTAAAATTTGTTTTTTTCCCGTTTTTAAAACCAAAACCCCCCGGGGGCAGCAAGGTTGGTTTGGCTCAATTTTTCAAAAAATTAGACTTTTTAAAAAATCGGGACGGGGGGGTTTTGCCCTTTGAAAACTCCGAGGCCTCTTTATTTTGGTTTTACCCCCCCACGTCAAAATTTGGGCAAAGAAAAATTTGGTTTCCCAAAGGGTTTTTGTTAAGTTTTTTGGGGAAAAAAAATAACCGTTTAAAAATCTGCTTTCCATTTAAAAATTTCTTTTTTATTTTAAAAAATTTAGTGGGATTGTAAAAGTTTTTAACATTCCCTTTTAAAGGGGTTTTATTTTGGTTCACTCGGGGGTTTTGCAAAATGGTTTTTGAACAACGCTTTCCCTAAAACTTTTTTGGATCCAATAACTTCAGTTCTATCTTTTTAAGTGGCCCTTGGGCAAACGGGTTCCCTGGTTTTTTCCATAACCAATTTTTGGCCCTTTTTTAAATTTTAATCCAAAAATTTGGGGGTTTTCCCTTTTTAACAAAATTAGGGTTTTTTTTTAAAAAAATTTTTAAAACAGAAAAACCCCCCCTTTTTTGTTTGGATAAAAATTTTGGGGTTATAAACACCTTTGCGTTTTTTGCAAAAAGCTGTTTAAGAACAAAAAAAATTTGTTTCGTTTTCTTTTTTTAAAGAATCTTTTTTACCTTGCTGGGGGCTTGGGAAAAACCTTGTCTGGGGCCTTTTTTTTTAAGATTTTAAACTTTTGGGCCTTTTTTGGGGGTTTCTTAAAAGGGGACCGTAAATTAAATTCTTCCCCCAACCCGGGGTTTAAGTCAATAGGTTTAATTTTTTTTATTTTAAAACCCCGACCAAATTTTTTTCCTTTTGTTATTTGGTTGAACTTTATTTTTGGGGGGTTTATTTTAGTTTTTAAAATTTTGGGGAAAAAAGCAATGAACAACGGCCCGATTTTTTGGGACAAACCCTAGATAAACCCGGGGGGCCCTTGGGCCCGCCCCCCTAAGGCCAAACATTTTCCGGCCTTTAAACTTATATGGGGGTTTCCTTTTTAAAACCCAAAAATGTAAAATTAAAAAAAAAAAAAAACCTTCCCGGTTTTTTTGTGATTTTAAAAAAAGGTTTCATTTTTGGGTTTTTGCGAATGTTTGAACCAAAGGTTTTTTTCTTTATTTTTTTAACTTTTCCTTTTTTTCGCTCGGGTTGGCAATTTGGAAAAACGCTGCTTTTTTAAAAAAAAAATTTTTTTAAGTAAAATGGTTAAATCTTTAAATTTTTTCCCTTAAATTTTCGCTGCTTTTAATTTTTTTAAAAAAAAAAGTAATTTAAGGGTTTTTATTGGCTTTCTTTTCTTTATTTTAATTTTTTTAAACGTTTTAAAAAACGGGTTCTGCCCATGATTTTTAAACCGGGGGGGCCCTTTGGGTTTCAAAAAAACATTTCGTTGTTAAATTAATATCAAGCCTAAATTTAGTGAAAATTTTTTTAAAGGACCAAACCTTTTTTGGTTTTCTTTTTTTTTGGGCCTCCCAGTTTTTTTTTCTTTTCAAATTTTTTTGAATTAAGGTTTTTTTAAGGGGGCCCCTACAAATTTCTTTTGGGGCCCTCCCTTTTCACCGGAAAAAATTGGGCAACTTTTTTATTTTAAAAAATTTTAATTTTTATATTTTTAACTTTCTTTTTTAAATTTTAAATTTCGCACAAAAAAAAAATTCCCTTTAAAGGGGTTTTGGTTTCCTTTTTTTAAAAATTTAAAATTCAAAAAGGGTTCTCCCGTTTCCCTGGGTTTATTTGTTGATTGGAACCCAATTCCTTTCTTTTAAAAAATATTGTTAATTTTGATTAAATTTGGTAATCAGCCGGTAAATTGGGGTTTCCTAAAAACCCCCCCTTTCCAAACAGTTTTTTTTCAAAATGCTGAAAATTTCCCCTTCGTGTTTTTTTTGGGATATTTAACTTTGTATTCAAAAAATTTGGGTTAATTTTTTCAACTTCTTTTAATTTTTCCTTGAAAGAAAAAAATCCGCCATGGTTTTTAAAAACTAAAAACTAAAATTAAAAGCGTTTCCCTGCTTTGGGGAATTTTTTGCCTCTTTTAATATTGGGCGTTTTTCCCTAATGTTTTAGAAAAATTTTTTTTTCAACGGGGAAAAACGAAGTTTCGGGCCCTTTCTTTCCCGGTTGCCTAGCCCGAAAAGGTTTTAACAAATAATTTTTTTGAAAAATTGTTTTTAAAGGAAAATTTTTCCTTGCCCCTAAAATTTAAAAGGGAAAATTTTCCCAAACAAAATTTTACCCTCCCGAATTCTGGGCCCTTTTTTGTTTTTTTTGTTGGCAATTTCATTTTGAAAGAAGACCGCCTTTAAAATTCCCGGGTTCCTGGGTTGGAAATTTAACAAATTTGGGATCTGAAATTGGGGTGGAAAATTGGCCCTAATTTTTAAAATTTTTCCCCCTTTAAAGGTTTTCCCGCCCCAATTTCTGGCAAGCCCGGACCCTTTTTTGAATATTTTAAATAAAACCCAAACCCAAATATTTCCCCCTTCAAATTATTAAAAATTTAACCCATCTATTTTTTTTTTCAAATTTCTTTTTTTTACGAAATTTTATTTTAATTAAAATACCTAACTTTTTTTTTTATAAAAAAAATTTTAAAAAAATTTTTTAAAAAAAACCCTTTTAAATTTTTTATTTTTTAAACCATTTTTTTTTAACCTTCCCTTTTTTTCGGCGTAAATTTAAACAGAAATTTAAGGCCCAGTTCATTTTACCAAAGTGTAGGAAAGAAACCTCCCAAATTTATGACCCTAATGTTTTTAAAGAAAAAGTTTGCCCATTTGTTTGTAAGGGGGCCCAAAGGGAAACTTTGTTCGCTTAAAAACTAAACCAGACTCTCAAGTTTTTAAAAAAGAGTAAAATTAGAAAAAAGGTCGGTGTAAGCAAACAAAATCCCCTTTGGGCCCAATTGCAAAACCCAAAAAATTAGTGGGGAGGCTTTTTTAAAACTTAAAAACCAAACACAAGAACCCCAAAACAGTCCCCCAAAAATAAAAAACATGGAATTAAAAAATTAAATAAATCGGCGGGGACAATTTAAATAAATGCAATAGAAGCAAAAAACCAGTTTTTCAGAAGAACAGCTTTAAAGACTTTTTTTTTTTTTTACACGATCACCCCCAACCCAGCGAGAAATAGCGGCCCTTGACATGCTTTGGGGAAGCATCAGAGGGAATTTAACAAACAATTTAGAAAAAAACTGGGTAAAATAGAGGAGCATATAAAAAAAAAAAAGAAAAACTCGTTGAGGCTGAGGGACGCCAACTTAGGGCCTGATTTTAAAGAAAGAAAAAACCCCAAAGACAAAAAGATCTTAAAACAAGGGATCAGAAAAGGGACTAAAAGTGTTGTTAAAACCCGAGAAAAATTACGAACTCAAGTGAGCAGAAAAAGAAAAATACCCAAAGAATTTTATATGAAGACACAACGCTAGCAGAAGGGAATCCAAAACCCACTTTTTGGAGAAAGGGAAAGGTCACATTGGGCAAGCTTTTATAACGGCCTTAGGTTTTGCAAAAAAGTCCCACGGGTTTTCCCCCTATTAAAGGCGGCGGTGGTTCGGGGTTAGTCCCTCCACCCATCGCCTCCCCCTGACAAATCAGGGTAAAAAAAGCTTGTCATCTTGCGAGTTTTTTAAAAAAAAAAATTTACCCAGTAAAACCCCATGGCGTTTTTCCAGGTATTTTAGGGGGTATTTTGCGGGCCCTTTTTTTTCAAATGAAAAGCAAATTATTTGGGCTTTAGGGCCCAAGCACTTTGGGCTTTGTTTTCTTAATAGGGGGGGTTAATATTTAGAAAAATTTAAAGACGAGTAATCCTGGGCCCTTTTAAACCCAAGAACAAGCGTTGTTTTTCTATTCTTGGTAAATCGCAACAGGGGCCCGCGTCTTCAGGGCCCTTTGGGTTTTGGGGCCCCGCGGGGATTGGAGGGACTTTTTTTGGGGGGGTCATCTTTTTTTTTTTTACTGCCTGCAATTTATGGCTCAAAAAAATTTATTTCGTTTTTTCCCCGCCCTTTTTGTTCATTGCCCCCACAAGGATTTAATTTTTGGTGTTTATTATTGTGCCTATTGGAGTTGAGGTCAAAAGGGGCAGCATGTTAAACCATTTGCCAACGGGAAAAGGGTCTATTTTCGTCTTGCGTATTGTAAAACTTTTTGGGGGTTTTTTTTTATACTCGAAGGAAAATTTAACTGAGAATTAAGGGCCCGTCCCCCAAAATTTTGTAAGTATTGTTTTTGCGCTTAAAAAAACCGTAGAAGGATCAGTTTTTGCTCGATTGGGTTTGTGCTTGGGGAACCTAGAAAAACCACCAAACATAAGTAGAACAGAGCGTTTTTCGTTCTTTTCCTGTTTTAGTTAGGCCCTTAAAACCCCGTCTAAGATAAATTTTGGGCCCATGCTTTTTTAGGGCTTTGCTCAAAAGGGCCCCGAGGTGAACAGCTGTCCCTAAAGAAAAGATGTGAAAGGAGGATTCCGGGTTATAGTTATACTTTCTATGAAACCCCCCAAAAAAAATAAGGGGTCCCCTAAGCCATGTTTTGGGGCCCAACTTTTGTCTAAAGTCTGTCTTAACATTAATTTTAAAATTTTGTTACAGACCCTTTCAAAAGCCTTCTGTTATTCTTTTGCTAAAGGGGTTTTTTAAAGGTTTGTCTTTTGGGCAATGGGTGCTTGCAGTTCAGTAAAAATTAGTCTAAAGGGTGAAATTAAAATAAAAATCTTTTACCTAAACCTCCCCCAAAAGGATCAGGATGATTTAGATGTTTCAGCATACGACATTTCCCCCCCAGTGATGAAAAAAAACCAGAAAATTTTAAAAATTGGTTCTGAAAAAACTGCACCCCCCCCCCCCGGAGGGACAAAACCAACTTTTGCGATGTAGTCTTTTTAAAGGGGGGTTTTTAAGATATCTGTTTAATCCCCGTACTAACCTTTGTTGAAAGGGTCGTCGGGGGTCACAGAAAGTGGGAGATCAGTTTTTATTTTTTTTAAGATTTTTGTGCGGCCCGCGAATTTTTTTGCACCCGTTTTATTTAAATGCAGTCATTTTTTTTTTTGGTTTAAAAAAAAGTTTTTTAACAAAAACAACTCAAGCCCTTTCCTTCTTTTTTTTTAGAACTGCTATTGATAACGTTTGCGGAACCAGAAGGGGCGCGCCCCATGAAATATTCTAAAAAGTCGTTTTTGGTTTAATATAAGCAACCCAAAGGGGAAAATTTAAAAAGGTTCAAAAAAGTTGAAAAAAACCAGGGGCCAAAGTTAGCCAGTTAACAATCCTGATGGTTTTACGGGTTTTGCTCACTAAAAAAAGGCAATGGTAACTTTGACTTTACCCCCTAAAACTTAACAATGAAAATTCTAAAAAAAATTTTAACATTAAAGCCTAAAGAAGAAGGGGGGTTCTTTTTGTTAAAGAGTAGCTAAAATTTTTGGTTTGCAGCTGAAAAATTATAGTTTTAGAGTTACCCCAACCCAAAAAACTACTTATGAGGGGGGAAAATCCGCTCGTTCTTGCTTTTCATTCATTACTTTTTTTTTTTTGGGATGAGCTGAGCACTGATGAAAAAACTTATATGTGGAAGGCCCTCAACTGTTCTAAGAGCTCTTCCGTCGGGGAAAAGCTGAATTTTGCAATTATGAAATTATACAATTCCAAATTTTACATTTTTAAAAATTGTTTGTGGAAGGGTCGGGATTTTTAAATTTTAAAAATTGAAGAAAAACGGGGGGAAAGTCGGGGAAAATGAAATTGAATAAATTTTTTTGGGAAATAAAATAATCCCGTTACTAAAAAAGGTCGCGGGGGCCCGGGAAGAATCGGGGGTTTTAACTTAGCCCCTTTGTAAGGTGTAAAACCCTTAAAATTTAAAAAGACCTTGCAGAATGTTGGCAAACTTTGAACAAAACGGGGGAAATGGCGTTTTTGTATGGTTTTGAGTCCAAAAAGATGGTGTTTAAAAACGCAAAGAGGTTGGCGACAACAAAAATGTCCCTAAATTTAAAACAGCTGCGCAATCTAGAAGAAAATTAATGTTGGCCAGTATGAAAAAAAATTTTAGTTCGAAAGCCTGCCCTCAAATGGCACTTAAAAACCTTATTTAGAATGGGAAAAAAAATTTTTAAATTTCTAAGCCCATTTAATTTTTTAGCCGTAAAAAAAGGTTTCAGAAAGCATTAACTCGGGCCCCTTTTTCTTGTAAGTTTTTAAGGCCAGACGACAATAGTCGGAAAGAGTTTGAAATAACGCCTTTATGGGAAAAAAACAGTACATCCTCCAAAAAAAAGAAAGGGTTTTTTAAAAAAAAGCTTCTAAAAAATTACAGTTTTTTCCAAAGCAAAATTTTTAGGGACACGGTTCACAATGATATTTGAAATTTCTGTCTTTAAAGTGGGGAAAGAGGGGGGGTTGGGGGCTTTTAGTGAGGGCCCTTATAAAGGAAATTTAATATTAGCTGGAAAAAACTTGGGTCTTTTAAACTTCTTAACGTTACCATCTTTCTTTCCTTTCACAATGGCGGGATATTAAGACCCTAACAAAAAGAAACCCAAAATCAATGTTGATTTTAAATAGAAACAATCTTACAAAACTGAATTGGATTAACTTAAACATTTGGGGCCTCGTAGGGTTTTTTATATTTGAACAAGTTTTGACGGAGAGTTGATAAAAATAATAACGGGGATTAGTTTTAATTCTGTTTTATAAAACTATGGAGCATTAAAAAACTTTATGAAAAAAACCCCCCTCATTGTTCAATGATTTGTGGGCAGACTGGTTGTGGAAAAAAATATTTGTCCTAGACTTATTACAAAAAGTTTATCGCTATTTTTTTGGATCATATTGTGATTTTTGTTCCAAAAATTAAAAGGAAAAAAAGTTTTTTTATTGATAGAAGGTTTTTTATAGGGGAAAAGACAATGACGTATATTTATTTAAACCCTAGCATTTAAACTGGTGAGGGTGTTTAAAATTTATTTTTAAAAGTTTTTTGAAGGAACGAGAAAATCTTTATTATAGTGACTGTTCGGCAGAAAAAAAAAATATAGTTAAAAAGAAACCCCTTTGTAAAAAGCGGGCTTTCGGGGAAAAGACTTGAGGGGAAAGGGTGTGTGGATTTTTTTCCCAAAAATTTTAAAACTGGGTTTTTTTTAAAAAGGGAATTTAGAAAAACAGTTAAAGACTGTAGTGTTATTTCACTAAAAAGACAGAGACTCTTTTAAAGAAATTTTTGGGCCCAAAAATGTTTTTTTGGAAAATGATCGGGAAAAAAAAAGGGGTTTAAGAAAAATTTTAAATCTAAAAAATTTTAGTAAATTAGTATTAAAAACGGACAAATCCTACACAATATTTTTGTTTGTGGGGTTTTAAATGGGGTAGAGAAACTAAAAAAATGTCTGTTCGGGAAAGTCCCCCCCGGCCGAAAAGGGGTTGGGGCCCGGGGTTTGGAGCCAAAACAGACATTTTTTAAGTTCTCTAACGGCTATAACGGTAAAAAAAACATGGGCCCTCACCGTTAACTATAATGAACATCCTAAAAATTTTTTAGAAAGATCGGCCCTTTACTTTTGGGGATTTTTCCCAAAAAGAAGAAAAACTGTTATGGTTCGTTGTAGCCGTTAGTAACGGCTTTAACGGTAAATTTAAAACTTCGGGCCGTTAGTAAAAGGTAAAACCCGAAAAATTTAAACATTGGGGATCACCGTGACCCATAAGGGGACAAAACCTGACATTTTCAGAAAGATGGGGAAAGGGTTTTCTTTCTTTGCCCTTTCCCAAAGGGGGTCGCCTTTTAAAAAAGGGCCCTGAAGGACGGGTTTTTTTGAAAACCCAAAACAAAACTACAACTAAAGGGACGCCCAAGAGGGAAAACTCATTTTGTGAAAAAACACCCAAAACCACCCTTCTCTCCCTTCAATTTGTCACTTTTCAAAGACTTTTACTGTCTCGGGTCCCCCCTCTGTCTGCATTTTTGGGGGGTTTTTCTTGACCAACCCCTCTCCTTTGAGAAAAGGTTTTTCAAATTTTTTTGAAAAGATTGTTTTTTGGAATTTAAGAAGAATCGCTCCGTGGGGTCCCCTTTTCTCTCTAAGATGCAAAAAAAAAACTTTTCTTTTGCGCATTTTTTTCTTATCTGGGAATAGATTACTGCAATCCTTTTGGGGCCGGCCTTCCAAAACCTGATACAAAGATTAAAAGCGAACCCAAAATCATGCGGGCCCCGAGTCGTCTGTTAAAGGGGAAAAAATATGATCAATTTCCCCCTTAAATTCATCCTTCACGGCTATCGGGTCTAAAAACCGTATTCGTAAAAAATTCTCAACTCTCATTGCTTGCTTTTCTTTAAAAAATGGACCTTCTTATCTCTCGGGAACCCCTTTTTAAAATTGCCCCCCCTTCGACAACTACCCCTCCTGTGCTGAGGGACCGCCTTTAGAAGGACTCGCTTCGGGGATACTATGGTAAAAGTTCTTTCTTTTTTTTCAAGCTCCGCGACGGGGAACGGGACTCCCAGACCAGACATTCGGGATTCAAATTTTTTCTTTCAGTCTAAATTTAAAAACCCCCTCTATGTTTCATAATTAGTCAATGCTGTGAGTTGGGGGGGGGGGGGGGGGGGGGTAAAACCTTTAACTCTGGTTTTGGGCCCTTTTTTAAAAATTTTGGGTGTTTGTGTAGGTTCTCTTTACTGATTTTTTGGGATAACTGAACTTATAGGATTAGGGGTTTTTTTTTGGAAAATTTTGAAAAATAAGTAAATGTCACATCGTGGGTTTAGGATTTGTTAGTTATTGTGGGGAAATGGTATTTGTAGCGGGGTTTGTAAGGTGTACTATTGTTATGAGAAGGGTGAAGTAGTATGCCCTTTGAAAAAGCGTTTTTGGAGAAATTCGTTTGATTGGCGCTTTTAAAAAACCCTTATTATTATTATTTTATTCCAAAAAAATTTAAAGAACTGTTAGGGGCGTTATACCCATTAGAATGGAAATTTAAGGGGTAAAATAAAACTTTGGGCATCATCCGTGACCCCAAAATTTAAAATACCGGCTAATTTTCACAAAGATCGGCCAAGAAACTTTCTGGAATTTCATAAAGGAAAAAAAAAACCTTTTTGGGGCCCCCGTTATAGCCGTTAGAAATTGGGTATAAGGGTAAAATAACACATTGGGCATATCTGTGCCCCTTTTAATTTAAATCCCTACAAATTTTCGAAAGATGGGCCCAAAGGGATTTTCCCGATATATTCCAAAAAAAGAAAACCTTTAAATGGGAAATTTAAACCCATTAGTAACGAAAATTTAACGGAAAATTTAAAACATGGGGCATCTTTAAAGGGCCCCATAATGCCCTACCTACACTTTTTCAAAAGGATCGCCCAATGTGTTTTCCAAAAAGACCCATAAAGAAAAAAAAACAGTTAGGGGCCGTTTAGCGATAGTAATCCCCTAAACGGTAAACAAAAACATCAAAGAATCCCTTTAACCCATAGTGAAAAACCCCTCAAATTTTCAGAAAGATGGGCCCCCAGTATTTTTTTATTAAAGGGTGTGGGGAAAAAATTTGCCCACAGACGGAACCCCCACACACACCCCACCACACACACACAACACACACACACCCCACACACACACAACAAAAACAACACACACACCATCACACACCACAACACACACAACCAACCCCCAACCACACCAGAGCATTTTTTTCTTTCCCTTTTTAAAAAGCACCCCTTTTCTGTAAGAACGGGCGTAAAACCAACAAAAATTAACAAAGACGACATGCAAGCATCCCCTTTCCCCCATTTTGTTTGTGTGGGGTGGGTGTTGTTTGTGTGTGTGGGTGTGGTGTGTGTGTGGGGTGTGTGTGTGTGTGTGTGTGTGTTGTGTGTGTGTGTTTGTGGTTTTTTGGTTGTTGTTGTTTTTGGGTTGTTGTTGTTGTTTTTTGGTTTTAAACGTTTTTTTCACTTTTAAAGTGAAACCCAGACGGAAATTTAAGCTTTTACTTGTATGTGTGTATTGTGTGGGGTTTTGCATGCGTGCTTCATGTGGGGTTTTTCGTGCGCGCCCCGCGCGCGGCCGTTGTGTGTGTTGGTGTGTGTTGTGTGGTGCTGTGGGTTTTTTGTTGTGTGTGTGTGTGTGTGTGCCCGCGGTGGGGGTGTGTGCTTCTTGCGCGCTTTGTGTTTTCCCGCCTCGGGTTGGGTTAAATTTTTGGGGAAATGTACATAAGAAAAACCCTTAAAAAAAAAGGCACATTAACAAATAAAAAACTGCAATAGTCAAAAAAAAAACATTTTTAAAAATTGCAGAAATCAAAAAAAACGACCCGGGATGGATTTTATTTTAAGTTTGAACAGGGGTTAAAAGGAAAATTTACAGGTTTTGGGAAAAAGTGCATTTAAATTTCCTTTTTTCTAAATTTTTTGATAGAGCTGATTAAAAAATAGGACAAAAGTACAAAATATGTAATGTTGTACAACTATAAAATTCCCCCACTTCACCTGGATGTTTTTTTATGAATTGGTTTTGAAAGCGAGAAAAAAGCAGTCAAATAAAAAAAATGAAACCCAAATTTTTTTTTCGGGGTTTTGGGTTTTTTTTTGACATTTTTTTAAAAAAAAAAGTATAATTTATTAAGAATTTTTTTTAAAACAATTGTTATCGGGGGTTTTTTTTTAAAAAAGATTCATTGAAGAATTTTGGTTATGTACTTTGGTAAAACTGTAGTCTCTATAATCTTTTCAAAAATTTTTTTAAAAAAAGCTTTTTGTATAGAGGGTAACCTTTTGAAACTCAAAAGAAAGGGAATATCCTTTGGGGTTTTAAAAGATTTTTTGCACCGCCCCAAACAGTACGGTCAGCCCATTCATTTCCAGATATTGAACAATGAGATGGGATTCAAAAAAAATCAACTTGCGATACCCCCTTTATATAAAAACATGAATAAGAATTTAAATTCTGTGTTGATTTCAGCCCGAAAGTTTCGGTTTTTTTTTGATTTTAAAGCTTGGGAACTGATTTAGGTCCACAAAAAAAAGAGTGCACCATTGAAAAATTTAATGGTGTTAAAAAAAAAGGGCCCTGTGAATAGCCTTAACATTGCTTTAAATTCGCTGTTTTAAAAGGATAAGTTCCCTTTCCAAGATAAAAAAGATTTCTCAATTTTTAAAATGGGGATGCAAAAAACCCCAGCCCGCCTGATTGTTAATTTAAAAAACCATTAGTGAAGATTTTTTTGATGATTGTGGGAAAAAAAATTTTTTTTTATTTTGGGATCCCAGCTTCAAATGGAAGAAAAAAACATTTTATTTTTAAACAAAAATTTTGGGCAAATTTTGTTTGTTTTTAAACAAACTTTGCCTTAAAAAGCTCCTGTTTGGGATGGGACTTACTGGAAAAAGCACAGCTAATTTCTTTTTATTAGTGTTTAATTTTGTTTAATAGTTTAGAAGAAAATTTTAAGAAAAAAAAAATTTTATTTGTCGGATTTCGTTTTGCAGCATAGGAAAAAGGGAAAATCGGACCCAATTTCAAGTTTTCCCTTTGGTTTGGAAAATTGGGAAAAGTAGGGGGATCATAAAATGTATTTTTGCACGGCTAAATTTTTGCTGATCAAACAAGAGGCAAAAACAACCTGCTTCTTTGGGAAGATCCCCTGTTTGGGAAACCCTGAAAAAAGGGAAAGCCCCGGGCTATTCTATATGCTTTTCAAACTATGCTCACAAAATTTCGGTTGTGGGGAAAAAAACAAGTGCAGGCTTTTAAAAGTTCTTCAGTCAAATTTTTGTAATGACTTGGAAAAGATTTGAAAGGGTGAAGGGGAAACAAAGATAATTTAACCCGTCGAGTGGTCCAAACCCTTGTGGTTCCAAAAACCCAAACTTTTTGAAAGGGGCCCAAAAAAATTTTAAGAAAAAATTTACTTGGGGTCTCCTAAGAGATGCAATCTCCTGATTGACCCAAAAATTTTTAAAGCTGAACAATTAAGTTGTGGGAGAAAAAAAAGTGCGGTAACAAATTTTTCGTCATTTATTTGTCCTAAAGCTGTGGTGGTTTTCACCACCAAGGGTTCATAAAAAGAATCAAAAGGGAACCCCCAAAGCAGCCAGTGAAAAGGGGAGTAAAAGGAAACAAAACAAAGGGGGTGGAGAGGACACAATTATGCTCTGCAGTTTTTTAATAGATATTTTGGGAGCATAAAGAAAACCTCTTGTGAAACGGGCCCAAATTTTGATTAAATTAAAAGTATTTTGGGTTTTTTTAACCCCCCGCTTCGTTTGGGTTATGACTTTTAGAAGGGGGAATGAGTTCTTGCTTGATTTACGCATGTTCTAAATGCAGGGTTTTTCCCCCTTTAGAAACTTAGACGTTATATAAAAACCAAGGGAAAATTTTTATTTGAAGCGTATTTAGTGTGATGTTTTTGTTAACTTTTAATTCTGGGGGCATTGTGAAAGATCACTTGCATCAAACAGCATCATGTGAGGGTTTTTTTAGGTGATAAGCTTAAACCATTTTCTGACTTTAAAACATGGCAATTTTTATTAGTCATATTGATATGCTCCTTTTATGAAAATTTATAGGCCCTTTTTGATGGGTTTTCCCTTTTTAAATTTTTAAAATTTATTACAAACGGGCATCATCGGCATAATGAATAAAGTTACTTTTTTTGGGAAAAAAAATATTGGTAAATCGTAAATTAGGATATTAATTTTTAAAAAAGAATAGGAAGCAAAATTTCGGGGGCCCTTTAGGGAACCCATATTTAAGGGAAACTTTTTGTGGGAAATAAATGTGACCAATTTTTTGGGTTTTGGGTATTCTGTTGGCCGAAGGGTTTTAAAAATAGTCTTAAAATAGGACAGAAAGCCCAACCCTTTTTACTTGTATTTAAAAAGTTCATGCCAAAAATGATCGTATGCCTTATTTAAATCAAAGTTTTGGCAAGAAATTTTGCCCCTTTTGGAAATTGGGGTTTGTTTGAGTTGTTAAATTTTACTAAAAAAAAATCCAAAGGTTTGCTCTACCTTTTTTAAAGCCTTTGGTTTTCGGGGGTAATCCCCCGTTTTTCGCAAAGATAAGACAGTATATTTTATATAATTTAAATATATATAATATATTTATATATATATTTATATAACACATTGTCCAAAATTTTATAACACAACATAGCCCCCCTTTCCCCCCTCTGCCTGCTTTGCTGTTTGTGCGTAGTGTCTCTGTACCCCCAAAAGTTAAAAAATGACATGGGCTTTCCCCGCCCCAAAAGAGTCCTACTGAAAAACCCCCCTCCCCCTGGGAGTTCCCCCGAAATGCGTCCCTGGAAGCTCTTTCTCTGTCCTGGATAACAATTTTCACCCAACCAATGATGAGAGTGGCCCCTATCTTTGCTAGGGCCCCAAACCCTGGCATAGCCATGGGCACCTCATGCCTGGATTTCGTTGATGTGTTCTGGGTAAGTTGGGCCCGAAAAATCGGGGGGACCCGCCCCTTTTTCCCCTTTTCTCCCCAACCCGATTTTAGCCCCCATGATGGGCCAGCCCGAAAGGGTATTGACCGGGGGCCGGTTCCGGGGTGATGGTAAAACCCATACTTTTCCCAAAATTTGGACTCAGAAACTTCGAAGCCTTTCTCCCGGACCTCCACCCCCCCTCCATCCCAAAAGGCCATCATAAGGTAGGAGGTTGCCCACCCGGATATTAAACTTAAAGGGTTTTTAAATGGGAAAGGGTTTTACACAGATGTTCCTTTTGCAAAAAACTGTCATCTTACCTCCCCCCCGTAGCTGCCATGCCCCCTCCCCTCTTTTTAAAAGGCTTATCTCTAGTGTGGGGGGCCAGCTGCGCCTTTCTGTGTATGATGACCTGACACTGGTTAAAAGCAAAGAGGAATATACCAGCTATTTTTAACTCTCTGGTTGGGGGGCCCAAAAGAAACAAAAAGGGGGAACTAACCCGAGGGGGGGCAGGTTTAATCGGGAGAAAAACACTTTTTAAACCGAGGAAGGGAAAAAGGGCAAAAAAAAATGCCCGGGTGACTACGTACGACCCACGTTTCCCCCCAAGTCAAACATCATTAGGGAAATTCCCCCACCTGCTCTAAAGTTGACAGAGAAAACCCGGGAAAATATTCCCACCCAAATCTCTTTATTGAGCTGAAAAGACGCAGGAGAAACCCTTTGGGGGGAATTTTACAAACCCGATTCCCCCCCGTTTTGTTCAGTGGACCCCAAAATTGAAACCCGGCTTTTTTTAAGTGCCAAGCAAAGAGATGCGGGAAAACCCGTGCCAGGGCCCTAGACTCGAGAGATTCATATCCCCATGGGACCCAAAAAAGGTGGGAGATTGGAAAACACGGGCTGCACAAACCCCCCAAAACAGTTTTAAACGGCCCGGTTTCAAGATCCTCAAGGGGCCCGGTACGTTGGTTTACCAAAAATCTTTAAGCAGAGATGGGTGGTTTTCCCAAATCGGACATCAAATTTAAACAAGACGAACAAATGCCAAGGGCCCCCCACTTTAATATTGTGAAGCAAATTTAAGCCTACACTAGACTCGAAAAATTTGCAATTGACTGTTTTTGAGGACGAAAGATACTCGGTAAGAAAGAAACATGGTGGATGTTTTAAAATCGGGACGTCTTTTGCGGTCTGAACGCCAGACTGGACCCCGGTTTTAAAAACTTCCCTAACAGGATCCGTTCCAGTAATAGTGCTTGGTCCAGTCCCCGTAATGTGCTAAATAAGTGTGTGTGTGTGTTGTGTGTGTGTGTGTGGTGTGTGTGTGTGTGTGTTGTGGTGTGTGTGTGTTGTGTTTTGTGCGTGCGTTGTGTGTGTGTGTGTGTGTGTGTGCTGTGTGTGTGTGGTGTGGGTTTTGGGGGTGTGCGTCGTTTTGTGTGTGTGGGTGTGGTGTGTGTGTGTGTGTGTGTGTGTGTGTGTGTGTGTTTTGTGTGTGTGCGTTG
>CM031624.1:49664092-49674092 GCA_018398815.1 Conus ventricosus | reverse complement strand
GTTTTGTGTGTGTGTGTGTGTTGTGTGTGTGTGTGCGTGCTTGCGTGCGTGCGGGGCGTTTCGTGCGTGGGTGCGTTGGGGGTGTGTAAAAATTTTTGGATGTGTGTTGGCTTTTTTGTTTTATTTTGTTTTTTTTCTAGACCTTTTAAAATTTTTTAGGGGATTAACTGTCTGAGAAAAGGTTGCTTTTGGGGCGTTTTTTGGGGTTCGTAGGGACGCACGCGCACATGCACTCACGCACGTGTGCGAAACCTGTTTTCTTTACGATCGCTCCCCTCTCTCTTCTCCCCTCTCTCTCTCTCTCTCCCCTCTCCTCTCTCTCTCTCTCTCTCTCTCTCTCTCTCTCTCTCTCTCTCTTCTCTCTCTCCCCTCTCCTTTTAGAGCGGGAAACCCCCTCTCTGTCTGCAGAGAAAAACCCCCCCCCCAAACCCCTTTTCCCCCTTTTATGGGTTTCTTACCCTTTAAAACTTTTGGGTTTTTGTTTTCTTCTAACAATGTATTTTAAAAACAAAAAGAAAAGTTTAAAAAAAAAGTGGGGAGAGACAGAAAGACAGACAGATTTCAGATTATATATATATATATATATTATATATATATATATATTTTATATATATATATATACACATGAGAGAGAGAGAGAGGAGAGGAGGGGAAAAGAAAAAGAGAGAGAGAGGAGGGAGAAGAGAGAGAGAGAGAGATACCACAAAAAGGCCTGATCATTTCCCCCAAGGCTGATGAAAGCAGCTCGCCTAATCCGTTGTTAAAAAAATGGTTTGGAATTTTTTCCCCTCAGTACAGCTGCTGTTCAGACGTTTAAACCAGAAGGGGACCAGCAACGAGAACAAGCAAACAAGTTTAAGTGGGGTTTAAAAGTTATTTTCTTGATGAAGTCTTATTTTTTTTCCTAGTTGTAAACAGAAAGCAAAACCCGATATATATGGATTTTTGGTTTTTTAAGGGGGAAAAAAAACTTCGGTTTTAAAAAAAGGGGAAACTTCAACAGTTCATATAAGGGGCCCGCATGGTGAAGAAAAATTTTGTGGCAGAGGGGACTGTTTCCTTCGATTTGGCCTATTTTAATTCAGGGGTTTTAAGTTGTTTTTTTTTCTCGAAGTTTTTGGATATTGTGACCCCCATTTATGAAGGGGGTTTTTTTTTTTTTTGGGAAAAGTTATTACATTTCTTCGATCATTCTTTAAAAAAGTTGGGGAAACCCGAGGGTTTTCCCCATTCCTTGTCTTTTTTAATTCCCTCCCACCCGCTTCAAAATTTTGGCTTTAAATTCCCCGTGAGAGTTTTTGATGTTTAAATTTTTAACATTGGGGAGGATAAATAGATAAATTTTACAAAATTTTTCCAAAACCCCCACCCACCGTATTCCCCCCCCCCCCCCCCTCCCAATTCCTGCTTTTTCCCTTTTGCTGAAAAAATCATTCATCGAAAACAAAGCCGGTTTTAGTGGTTGTTTTTCAGGATTCTTCATCATTGATGATAATTGACGTAAAAAGAATTTAAAAATTTTTTCCCTTTAAAGATTGTTAAACCCACATACAAAAAAAAATTTTTTTTCAGACACTAGCACTTTAAGCTTTTGGGTTTTTCTAAATAACCCGGATATTCAGGGTTAGCAATTTACAAAATGTTTGTACAGTAAAGCACCCACATACAAAATACAATTTTTATTTTTGAAAAAAGTACAACATTACCAAAAAATTTCACAGCCCTTTTGCCTCCCTAAATTTTATTAATACCCCGGCATTAATAATTAAAAAGATAAAAGGAAAAAGGTCCCGGGGAAGATACACTTTTCGTCCGGGGAAAAAATGGTACCTGGTGTTCCCTAGGTTCAATTTTTCATTTTTGTAATTATTTAGTAAGGGGGTGGGTTAAATTGGGGGAATTTTGCACGGGGGCCGTCTTTAATTTAAAATTTTTCTTTTGTTTAATGTTTTGTTTTTAAACCCAAAGCTTTTTTCAGGCCGGGGCAGGTTTCAACGAAGAAATTGAATAAATTTTTTAGCATTCCTGTGCTCCGGTTTTACAAAACCCCTTTCAGTCCAAAATTAGACCACAATATAATGGGGAAACCCCAAAAAAAAATTTCGCTTACCCCCCCGTGAATTGTATAAAGTGCAAACAAATTTTTCATAGAAAAAAAATCTAAACTGGCTTACCCAAATTAAATTTTGGGGTATTTTTACCCGGGGGCTAAGAGTGGATATTTTTGGGGGACCCATCTCGACGAGATATTTTGGGTTTACCCAGTTATCTTCCCCTTTCCTTTCCCTTTATCGAAATTTATCTCATTTTATTGTGTAATTCTTTAAATCAGGAAAAACCTAAAAACCTAATTTGTTGGGTATACGTTGCTGAAGTCACAAAAAAATTTAAGTATTTTTCATTACAAATTTTGTTGGGCTGAGAAAACCCCCTATTTTTATAAAATGGTATTTTGACCAAATTAAAAAGGGCCCCATCTTTAATTGTCCCAACAAACCCTGAATAATTGTTGGGCTTCATAAAAAGTATGGAGAATCCAAAGAATCCAAAGTATGCACATTTAAAAATAAAGTCCCTAAAACTTTCATTTCGTATATGCATGCCCTTTATCTTTTCTGTACAAGCTTGGGGACTATACGGAATGACTGACAGCGCCGGTCCCCTTTTTTGAGTCGCTTCTTTGTTTCCCGTTGGAGTTTTTTTTCCCAAATTGTCATTTCATGAAATTTGGACTTTCCCATCGAAAACTTTTTAATAACTCCCTTTTTTAAAGATGGGGCAATGAAAAATTTTATTTAAAAAATTTTCATCCGAATGGGCCATTTAAAGGAAAAACTTTTATCGAAAATAGTGTTCCCAAGCACTGGCGAAAGGCCCTGTTTGTGATAAGGGGAAGTTGGTTTTTTTTCTATCAAACTTTAAAAGCAAAATTTTTTTCCGCTTGGACCCGCCCTCTTGGGTAATGAAATTTTTTTGTATTGAAAGAGCGGAAAATTTAAGCTTTTTTTTCATTACAAAAATTTTTTCCCCGCTGTTTAGTACTTTTCATCGAAATAAAGGGGAAAAAATGAGTTAACTTGTTAAAAGGGGGGTTTTATTCCGGACTTTAAATCCAGTAACTTTAAAAAGCCCCAAAAAATTTTCAAAAAGGGCTTTTTTGCGTTTTTTTTCCTGGGTTTCTGAGGTTTTTTCGATATGAAATATTTTTGGATACTTTTTAACGGACGGCGGCTAGACAACGCAGAAGCGGGGGGCAGATTGCACAAATTTTGTTTATTTGCCGTCCCCGGTGGCTTTATTTTGGTTTCGGCGCTTTCGTTTTCCTTCTTTTTCGGTTTCCCCGGGCAAAGGGGTTTTATATTTGGAGCCCCCCGCGTAGGGGCGAGCGTGTTGCCGGGGCAGTGTTGCCCCGGCGGGTGTTTTCCCCCCAGCAGTGTTTCCCCACCCGTGTTGCCTAGGGGAGTGCTCGTGCGCCCCGAGTGTGAGAGGGGGGGGTTCCCAGGCAGTGTTCCTGGTTTGGAGCTCCTTGCCATGGGAAGGGGAAAAAAATAAAGAAGAAAAAAAACTCCACTTCGTTCCCCTTTTTTTCTTGACTGGCTGCTGTCCCTTGGGCTCCTGCACCCTTTTTTCAAACGGCCCGTTTTCCACCTGCACAATCCTTACCCCCCCACACCCTCACACTAGATTGCAAAAAAAGGGCTTGGAGTCAACACAACCGGTTTTATCAAGGAAGGGGCCTTGGTATTCTTATGAGTAAAAATTTCCCGGGTTTTTAGTATTGACACCAATTTTTTCTATTATACTGAAAAACCTTTTTCAAAGAAAAACACCCAAACTTTCGTGGGTTTTGTTTGGAACATCAAAAATTTGAACCGTTACCAGCTGTATCCAACTTAACCATTTTTACACATTTTAAGATGGTTTGGATAAGAACTCTCTAGGTGTTCTCTCATGTCATTTAGAAGAATATTTTTGCTTTTTTTTTTTTCCCCTTTGTTTGCGATTGTCTAATCCAAAAGGGCCCCCTAAGTGCTCCCCTGGGGGGAAATATCGAGGTTTCAGCAGGGGTTTCGGGGAAGCAGTTTTAGTATCGAAAATTTCAACTCGACAAAAGGGTTATTAGAAAGTTTTTTTCTAGTGAATTATTAAAAGTGTTTGACCCCTTTTTGGAAAAAAATTTTTTATTTTTTATTTATCAAGGGCTTCATTATGGTTGGGAAAGTTTGTAGAAAGGCTTCGAACACGTTTTTTGGCCACTTTAAAGTCCTGTTTTTCACACGTTTAAACCCAAAATGCCCTTTTGGCCCTTGGTATGTAATTTGGCCCTGGGGTGGGCCCCTTTAGCCCCAGTTAACTGCTTTGGGGGCTCAAAAAAGTACCCCTTCGTGTCCCACCCTTTTGCTGTTTAGCTCACCAAAAAAGAGTTTGGGTGTAAAAAAGGGTTTTTAGTATTCCTCCCTTTGAGCTGACAGTTTTTTAGTTTAAAAAATATTTTTCTTTCCTTTTTTAATAGGCTTTTTTTTCCCACTCGCCCCAAAAGGATGCCCAAAAAACTTTACATTTTTTTTCTCTATTTTTGCCGGTTTCCATCTATGTTTTTAAGGATGGCAGAAAAAAAAGGATTATCTCTGTTGGGGTTAAAAAACAATTTTTTAAAACCCTTTTTTCAGGTAATTTTTAGTACATTTTCTTTCATTAAGTAGATAAATTGTTTTCCCTTTTGGTTTATATGAAATTTGCAGGTGATTGATTTACCCTTTTTTTGGCTTTTTTTGACTATCCATATAAAAATTTTCATCTGTAAATTTTCACCACATGGGTCTTTGATGAACCCAAAAAACAGAAAATCATACTGAAACATTGCAATAAAAATTTGGGAAAATTGTCTGATCCTTGAGGGTACCCCTAAACCCAAACTCCCGATAGAAGATTTCATTAAATGTTTTCACCCATTCTTGTGCTTTTATGTCTGTCCTCTAGGGAAGTTTTGTGGAAATTTTAAAAGTCCAGAAAAGTTTTTAAAAAGTCGCTAAGGGGGGTTTTGGGTTTCTCGAAAGCTTTAACAGATTATCTTCCCGGGATTTTCCCATCGTAAACCCCGTCTGTTTAAAATGGTTGTTTTTCATTTTTAAATGAATATACTTGATTTTGAAACAAAAAAAACCCAAAATTTCAAATACGGACTACAAAAAGCATACATAAAGGGGAAAAAGACAGTAATAACAAAAAAAATGTAATCATCAACCCGCCCCCGTGGGGAAGTGGGTTTGCGTTTGCGGACTCCGGTGGGGGGTCGTGGGTTCGAATCCCTTCAGAGCATGTGGGGGGTTTTTTTGCCCCCACCGGCTCCCACCCAGAGTTGAGTTTGCTTTCGGATCAGTTAGGAAGGGCTGGGACCACACAGTCGAGCGTGCGCGCGTGCGTGCGTGCGTGCGTGCGTGCGTGCGTGCGTGTGTGTGTGTGGTAATTTATGGATGTGTGCTGGCTTTTCATCTTTGTTTCATTTTGTTTTGTTTCTAGACCTTTTACAGCTGTTTAGAGATTAACTACGTCTGAGAAGGCTTGCGTGCGCGTTCAGCGTTCGTACGCACGCACGCGCACATGCACGCACGCACGCACGCACGTGTGCGAATCCTGTTTGCTTTACGATCGCTCTCGATCTCTCTCTCTCTCTCTCCTCTCTCCTCTCTCTCTCTCTCTCTCTCTCTCTCTCTCTCTCCTCTCTCTCTCTGTAGCAGCGAACCCTCCCTCTCTGTCTGCAGAGAAACCCTACCCCATCCCTTTCCCCTTCTATGGTTACTTACCTTAAATCTTGGTTTTTGTGTCTTCTAATAATGATTAAATACAAAAAGAAAAGATAAAAAAAAGTGGAGAGAGACAGAAAGAACAGACAGGGAGAGAGAGAGATAGAGAGGAGAGAGAGAGAGAGAGAGAGAGAGAGAGAGAGAGAGAGAGAGAGAGGAGAGGAGAGACCACAACCAGGCCTGATCATTTCACAAGGCTGATGAATGCAGCTCGCACTAATCCGTCTGTTCACAAATGGTAGGAATATAATCTCTCAGTACAGACTGCTGTATAGACGTGAAACCAGAAGGGACCAGACAGACGAGAACAAGCATCAAGTGAAGTGAGTAAACAGTTATCTTTCTTGATGAAGTCTTATTTTGTTCCTAGTTGTAAACAGACAGCAAACCAGATATATATGGATTTTGGTTTCTTAAGGACATAAACTACTGTTTAAAAAAGGGAAACATGACATTGAACAGTTCTATAAGGCCAGCATGGTGAAGAGAAAAATTGTGTGGCAGAGAGACTGTGCCTTCAGATTCTGCATATTTCAATCATGGTTTCAAGTTGTTTTTTTTATACTCGAAGTTTGGATATTGTGACCACATTTACGAAGAGAGTTATTTTTCTTTGCAAACGTTATCTACATTGCTTCGACTCATTCTTAAAAATGTTGAGTGAAACAGAGGAATCCACATTCTTGCTCTTTGTAATCGATCACACCTGTCTTCAAGTTTTGGCATAAGTACCAGTGAGAGATGTTGATGTCAAATTTTGAACATTGTTATGGATAAATAGATAAATTTACAATGTCTCAACCCTCACCCACCGTATCCCCCCCTCCCTCCCTACTTCCTGCTTTTTCCCTTTTGCTGAAAAAGTCATTCATCGAAAACAAAGCCGTGTAGTGGTTGTATTCAGGATCTCTTCATCATAAGATGATATTAGACGATAAATGAATGAAAACATTTATCCTTAATGATTGTTACCTACATACAAAAAAACTTATTATACAGACACTAGCACTCAAGCTTTTGGATATTCTGAATAACCTGGATACTTCAGGGTTAGCAATGACAACTGTAGAGTAACAGTAATGCATCGATCATACAAAATACAATTTTTATTTGAAAATGTACAACATTACTCAGAAATTTCACAGCCTTTCGCCTCATAAAGTTCTATTAATACCAGGCACTCTAATAATAAATGATAAAATGAAATAGGTCCCCGACAGATACACATAACGTCAAGATGAAAACCTGGTACCTGGTGTTCCATAGGTTCAATCTTCATTTCGTAATTATCTTAGCTAAGGGGCGTGGGTAGTTGGCAATGTGCACGACCTGTCTTTAATAAATTCTTCTTTGTCAATGTCGTTTTCCTAACCTACTGCTATTTCAGGCATGGACAGGTGCAACGAAAAAAATTGAATCATTATCTTAGCATTCCTGTGCTCAGAGTTTTACAACACTCTTTCAGTCCACATTAGACCACAATATAATGGAACCCAACAAAAATCTACGCTTACACCCCGTGACATTGTACAATGTAGCAAGCACTTTATTTCATAAAAAAAAATCTAAACTGGCTCTACAATTCCAGTTTTGCTATTATAGCAAAACAGACTTGGAGTCAACACAACGTCATCAAGGAAGGACATTGGTGCATCTTATGAGTAAAATTCCGGTTATTAGTATTGCAACAATTCTGCTATTATACTGAAAGCCTTTTTCAAAGAAAAAACACAAACTTTCGTATGTTATGTTTGGAACATCAAATTCTGAACCGTTACCAGCTGTATCCAACTTAACCATTATTACACATTTTAAGATGGTTGGAAGAACTCTCTAGGTGTTCTCTCATGTCATTCAGAAGAATATTATTGCTTTTCATTTTTCCCTTAGTTTTCGTATAGTCATAATCAAACTGCCCCCATAAGTGCTCCCATGGAAGTATCTGAGGTACAGCAGGATTTCGTGGAATCAGTGTAGTATCGAAATTACAACTCGACAAAGGATTATTAGAATAGTTCCTTACTAGCTGAATCTATTAAATGTGTTTGACTCTTTTTGGAACATTCTTATTTACATCCATCAGACTTCACTTATGGTTGAATGTTTGTAGACAGGCTTCGAACCACGTATTTGGCCACTTCTAAAGTCCTGTATTCACACGATAAAACACCAAGTGCCTTATGGCATTGGTATGTATTGGCGTGCGCTGGAACCCCTTAGCCCTAGTTATGCTTTGGGAGCTCAACAGTACACTTCGTGTCTACACCCTTAGCTGTGAGCTCACCAAAGAAAGAGATGGATGTAAAAAAGGGTTTTAGTATTCCGTCCCTAGAGTGACAGTTAACAGTTCTAAGAATATTTAGTCTTTCCTTTTTAATAGGCTTTTTTTTCCTACTCGCTAAAACGGATGCCTAAAAACTTTTACATTTTGTTCTCTATTTAGCACTGTACCATCTATGTTTCAAGGATGGCAGAAAATAAAGGATTATCTCTGTTGTTAAACACAATTTAAAAGCCTTTTCTCAGGATAATTCTAGTACATTTTCTTTCATATAAGTAGATAAATTGTTCCATTTCTGTTGATATGAATTCTGCGTGATTGATTTACCTTTTATTGGCTTTTTCGACTATCCATATAACAATATCATCTGTAATTTGCACCACATGGTCTTTGAGGACCATAAATTCAGAAGATCATACTGAAACATTGACAATAAAATGTGGAACATTGTCTGATCCTTGAGGAGTACCCATACCTAAACTCCTGATAGAAGACTACATTAAATGTTTTCACCCATTCTTGTGCATATATGTCTGTCCTCTAGGGACTGTTTTGTGGAAATAAACGTCCAGAAAAGTTTTTAAAAAGTCGCTAAGGTACGTTTTGGTGTTACTCGAAAGCTTTAACAGATTATCTTCCTGCATTGACCTATCGTAAATCCTGTCTGTTGAACGGGTTTAGTATATCATTTTTAAATGAATCATACTTGATTTTGAAACAAAGAACAAATTACAAATACGGACTACAAAACGCATACATAAGGGAAGAAGACAGTAATAACAACAAAAATGTAATCATCACCAGCCGCCGTGGCGAAGTGGTTAGCGTCGCGGACTCCGGTGGGAGGTCGTGGGTTCGAATCCCATCAGAGTCATGTGGGGTTTTTCTGCCCGACCGGCTCCTACCCAGAGTTGAGTTTGCTGCGGACTCAGTTAGGAAGACTGGGACCACACAGTCGAGTTTCATCCACTTAATGGATGCGTTTCTGAGAGTGTTGCTCAAATTTCCTGACCACACTGCAGGTGCCTGTATTTCTCGGACCTGATTGACGCCAGGATATATTATGAAAGGAAGCGTAGAGTACAGCCTGTCATGTAGTCTAGACCGAAATGGAAATCCGTAGCATCATCTTAATCATCCTCATTCCCATTGATCAGCATTAAAAAAAAAAAAGTCTCAAATTCTGTGGCCCTTCATGCCCTGCTCTCATGGTGACCTCAGTTTCGATGTCCTCTCCGCGTCTGTGGCCTTGGTTTGCTTCCGTCGGGGTCACCAGTATCGGCGAGTCCATGGGGGCTGTCGTTGGACGGAGTGGTGGCGCCCTCCGGAGGGAGAGCTCACTCACGCCGGCTCCGCGACTAAGCAATTATTGTCGTCAGTACGGGGGCTTAGTAGGTGGTGTCCTGTGTATGTTACATCAGAACAGGCGCCACTGAACACCACAGAAGTGACTCGGCAGCAGTGCAGTGTCTCCTCCGGTGGGTTGCCTCATGACGACTTGACATTGACTGCTCCCTGTGGGTTGCCGGTGCCGGGGCTGCGGCGGGGCCGACGGGCTGTGGCTGTGGACGGGGTGTCAGAATGAGCGGCGTGGGTGCACTGCCTCTGAGGTAGCGCAGGGTTGGGACAGCAAAAAAAAAAGACAGACCGAATAACTGACTGACAGACTGGCTGACTGGCCGACTGACTGACTACACAGTTTCGGGGTGAGATCGGGGTCGCGATAGAAGCCAAGGTCACCAAAAAATGGTTATAAATGAGATGTCAGTGGCGCCTGGGGACTATTGACGGACGAAGACGGGGGTCTTGAGCTTGAGAGTGTTTTGTAAACCGGATAGCTTCTATTTTATCATCGTTTAATTTTAGGTTATTAGTAGACATCCATGTTTAATATCAGAGACACAGGCTTGAAGAT
>CM031624.1:49624092-49659092 GCA_018398815.1 Conus ventricosus | reverse complement strand
CATGGCTCGTCCCAAGATGGGAAAAAAAAGGGGCAGCAGAGGGACATCCAGAGTCATGAACTGGGTGTGGCCCAACCCCCCTAGAGTGTCAGGAGATAAGGGCCGAAACACTTGCTTGAAGGGGGCTTCTCTTCTGGGGTCTGTCTGCTGCCACGCTCTCCACGAGTTTCTTTCTACACGGGAACAAGGAAGCAATGAGTTTGAAAATTTAACCATGGGTATATGTACACAACGAAAGAGAGTGCAGTACACTACGGTTCAAAGCAACAAATGCAGACTGTCTCCAGGTAACAAATCATAAGAATTCGGATATTGACTTACCACGATCTGAAGTGAAGGAAACCACAGTGGTTGCCAAGACAACCAACAGGAACACGGTGAACATCATCCGCATGTCCATGCTTATTTTCTCTCACTGGTTGCGTCCTTGCTCTGCGTGCCTTGAACTATCCCCACCTGAAATTGAATGATACAACCTAAATGCATGGTGCTGAACAAATATTGACTGGCAAATGCAGTGTTCATGTATCCTGATTAAAAAAGGATAGTTTTTCAACATTGATAACACAAAGAAGAATCAACATAACTGCATACAAATGAATTTACTAAATCGGGAGGGTGGGACTAAACGGGAGATATAAACAAAAGAAAACAAACTTTCAAACAGTTCCATGCAATAATCTGGGGAAAAACTAAGAAGTAAGGACAAGTCACAAAGTTAACACATGAGGCTTCCCAAAATTCTTTTTATTTTTAACCGAGAATTCTTTTAGGTCCGTAAACGTCAAGTGAATCTATTTCCGGTAAAAAAGCACCAATTTTTTTTTTCATTTTGGATTTGTCGTGTATATTTTTTGAACTGGGTCAGTTTTACAGTTTGTATATATTTGCTTAAAATGGGTACACCTTTAACTCTATTTTCAATAAAAATGTACTGCATATTCTTTTTGATCTTGACATGGTTTTTTTTTAAAATTCCATATAAATTAAAAAATATTTTCTGAAGCTGGTTCATCTCATATTCTGGAGGGTTTGGAAACACAACCCATAGGTATATGAGCTTTGGAAGTATCGTTCACTTCGGTACTGCAAACTGTCTAAGGGTGTACACATAATTATGCTTTGACAAAACTTAAAAAAAAAAAATTCACTTCGTGCCATTAATCTGATGTCTTAATTTCTGCTCTCTCTCTCTCTCTCTCTCTCTCTCTCTCTCTCTCTCTCTCTCTCTCTCTCTCTCTCTCTCCTCTCTCTCTCTCTCTCTCTCTCTCTCTCTCATCTCTGTGTGTGTGTGTGTGTGTGGTGTGTGTGTGTGTGTGTAGTGAGACTTTAATTAACGTCTCTCCCCTCAAGTGAATTAGACAAGTGTGTGTGTGTGTGTGTGTGTGGTGTGTGTCTGTGTGGTGTGTGTGTAGGTGTGTGGGTGGTTGTACATGTGTGCGGCTTTCGTCTGTGTGTGTGTGTGTGTGTGTGTGTGTGTGTGTGTGTGTGTGTTGTGTGTGTGTGGTGTGTGTTGTGGTGTGTGTGTGTATGTGTTTGTAGCGGTTGTTGTGATGATGTGGTTATTAGAGGATGGGGATGGGGTGGGGAACAGAAGGTTCGCTGGAGATGTGCGGTGGGGTTAGGTGGGGTGGTGGTGAAATTGTGATACTGCCAGTATAGAAAAGCAAGCGACTTGTTTTCATTTAAGGTGCATGTCTACACAGACAATATTAAAAGAAACAGTTTAGGCGAAATTCACAAATCAAAAGCAGAATCAGAGAGAGAAAGACAGAGTGAAAGAGAGACAGAGAGAGACAGAGAGAAAGGATACCTTACTGCTTAAAGAAGGATGCTAAACAGAATCAAATGACTTGCTTCATATCAAGTCCTTAGGTCAGCAATGAAGTAAAAGTGTGCGTTATGTAATATTCACGACACATCAGGCTTTGCACGTAACAGCTGAGATGAAATAATGCTGATATTATTTACGTGAAAAACCTTTTTCTCCCTTTTTTTCAGATCATCTGGACTTTGGGGCTTACAACACATTGACGTTGTTGTCTGGCTGCTGTCTTGAGATGTCATGCCTCACTCAGTTAAGTACCATTGCGTTACCATTGAGTTTTGTTATCCATTATCAGTTACATAGTATGGCAAACATGCATATATACGTGCATATGTCTATCTGTGTGTGTGTGTGTGTGTGTGTGTGTGTGTGTGTGTGTGTGTGTGTGTGTGTGTGTGTGTGTGTGTTCACGCTTTTAAAATTTGCTTCTCTTTCCCTCCATTACCAATTTCACGTCATTTCTTCACCTCTGCTTCTCTCTTCCCATCCATTTTCGTTCGCGTCAGTCTCCTTCAATGTTGCGCTTCTCCCCTCACATTTCACGTCAAACGTCCACACTGTTGCCTCCCTCTTCCTTTCGCCTTTTGCCTCAAACTACTACAAAGTTCCTCCTCCATTCCATCCACCATTCACGTCAAGCACCAACGACTGTGCTTCCCACGTCTTCCCTCACACCTCTCACGACAAACTGTTTACTCCGTCGCTTTATTCCGCCCATCCACTTTTCACGTCACAACCCCCCCCCCCCTCCTCTCTCTCTCTCTCTCTTCTCTCTCTCTCCCTCTCCTCTCTCTCTCTCTCTCTCCATCTCTCTCTCTCTCTCTCTCTCTCTCTCTGATATTGCTAGTCATTACTATCGCTAATTACAGGTGTGTAAAAGAAATCTGATCTGCACATTGTGTCGAACTGCAAAAGAAGGCATTTAAAACGAGACGTGTTTATACCAACATGAAAAGGACCAATATGCATGTGTTACTTGAATTGTATATCCCATTTCTAAGGGACTATGGTCTTTACAAATAAAACATTTGAGTCTCGAGTCTCTGTCTCTCTCTCTGTTCAAAATTTTCTGACATTGACTATAAGAAGGTGAAGATCGGTCTGTACACCTTTATCAAGAGAACTACAAGATATAACTGCTGTATTAGTGTGAGAGAGAGAAGAGAGGGGAGAAGAGAGAGAGAGAGAGAGAGAGAGAGAGAGAGAGAGAGAGAGAGAGAGAGTTAAACGTGAATGTGTTGGAGATCCTTTTCCCTGTTTTGCCACAATCCTAGAATTCAGTCTGCTTTGTGTCGCTGTGGTGACATAACAACAGTAACAATGAATACTTACATAGCGCCTATTCTCGGCTAGAGACCAAACTCTAAGCACTTTACAATAAACACTCGTTTACACATGGTGTATGTCTCAGGTTTTTTCCACTGCCTTGATCAATAAAAGTGAAGTTTCAAACCAGAGTGACTGAGGGCGGAAAATAAAGCAAAATTTAGAAAGATAGGGGTTAGTTACCGCCAAGGACATAGACTAACAAAGTAACAGGACAAGAGATAATGTATTTCGACTTCTTGGGTCTTCCTCAGGCAAAAACAAATAACGCCTAGGACAGTGAAAACGAAGAACCAGAAACCACTTATCTTCTCCTGTTCGGCACACGGCTAAAATGGCCGCCAGACGGAAACGAGGCCAACCCGAGGGGTTCATGGGAGAGAAAATAGTGAGGAGGGGGGAGGGGGGGGGGGAGCGGGGAGGAATGGGGTGTGAAACAATGGGGTTTGTAGCTTGTTTTGTAGAAAGTATGATATATTAGTGATGGTAGTGATTATGGTGGATTGATAATAGTGCTCAGTGGGGCCAAAAGATAAATGAATAAAGATTTTTTAAAATCTAAAATCTAAATGAATAGACTTTAATGGGTGATGATTGTGATGATAGCAGTTATGTGTGGGTAGTTGTATGTAAGGTGTAGGTAATGATAATAATGATTGGAGGGGAATGGGAATGGGAGGTAAGGTATCGTTGGGGAGCGGGGGAGCTGATAAAAAAAGGGAGGGAAAAGGGGAAGGGGGAAAAAGGGGGTGATACAGAATACGGAATACGAAGGAGGGGGCAATAGGGGAGGGGAGAGAGAGAGAGAGAGAGAGAGAGAGAGAGAGAGAGAGAGAGAGAGAGAGAGAGAGAGAGAGAGAGAGAGAGGGGAGAGAGAGAGAGAGAGAGAGAGGGGGGGGAGTTCATAGCTCACCACGCACACATACGTATGCGTGGTGTGGGGGCTGGGGTAGGAATGTTGTTGAAAAAGTAAACAATACTGCGGGATGGATTTCATTGTAGCAGGTGAAATAATGTGTTGGCATCAATATGCTCTGTCAGTTGAGAAGAGATAGAAAGAAGAGATAGAAATGATCAGTGACAAACGGGGTATAATGCGTTTAAAAAAAAGCGGGGGTGGGTGGAGGGGGAAGAGAGGGGAGAAAAAAAAACCCCTATTTATACGGTATTATGGGTGAATTATAATTATAAAAGAGACGAACTTGGGAAGTTTCCACACACGTATGCATACCCATCCTTACACACACACACACACACACACACACACACACACACACACACACACACACACACACACACACACACACACACACACACACACACACACACACACACACACACACACACACACACACGCACGCACGCACGCACGCACGCACGCACGCACGCACGCACGCACGCACGCACGCACGCACGCACGCACGCACAACACACACACACACACACACACACACACAACACACACATAAAAAAAATACCTTGATGGGTGATGGTCATTTGATAACAACAACAAAAATAAAAAAATAAAAAAAGAAAGAAAGTAGGTTGGGGGCCATGAACAATAATAACGCATGCACCCCCCCCCCCCCTCGTTCTTCCCTTTTGATTCTCTCCTCCTTATCTCCCACCAACCCTTCTTCGTTCTCCCCACTTCTCTCTCTCTCTCTCTCCCCTCTCTCTCTCTCCCCTCTCTCCCCTCTCTCTCTCTCTCTCTCTTCCCCCCCCCCCTCTCTCTCTCTCTCTACTCTCTCTCTCTCTCTCTCTCTCTCTTCTCTCTCTCTCTCTCTCTCTTCTTCTTCTTCTTCATTTCTTCTTCTTCATCTTCTTCTTCTTCTTCTTCTTCTTCTACTTCTTCTCTTTTCTTCTTCTTCTTCTTCTTCTTCTTCTTCTTTTCTTCTTCTGTCGCTCAGTACACATGCTGTCGCCTCTCACGGTCTCTTTCTCTATCTCTGTCTCATTCTCTTTCCTCCCTCGCTCTCTCTCTGTCTCCCCTCTCTCTTTCTCCCTTGCGTCCCCCATACCCCATCTTTATGCATCCTGCAGCCCCGTACCAGTGCAGTCTCTCATGATATTCACAGAGAGAGAGAGAGAGAAAGAGAGAGAGAGAGAGACAGAGACAGAGACAGAGACAGAGAGAGAGAGAGACGCTTTGACGCTTGATGATTGATTGCCTTCAGCTACAGGGCCATTAAGGTAAGGGGTGGTACAGATACGACTGGACACATTGCATCATGAAAGTATATGGAAAATACACAGTGTATGATTAAAGTATAAGGAAACTAAATGATTAAATAAACAAAACCATCAGAACGTAAAGGATTTAAGGATCACTCACATTGTCAGGATGGTACAGATAATTATATCAAACTACTCACACGTAAACGATCAAATCTGATTAGAAGACCTCTGTACAGAGCGTCCTTTCCCACGCTACCGTTCCCGTCCCTTTAGTTCCAAAACCCAGTTCCCAGTCCCTTCTCTCACCTTGCACGAACAAACATAAACAGTAAACGCAAGCTCACATTCTTCCATTCCTCCTCCAAACCTCACCCTCCAATCCGACAGATCCCCGACCGCCCGATCGCCCCCCTCCCCTTACCCTTCTCCACTCCCGACCTCGCTGTTCCAAATGCACGCAAGCTTATGCGCGCAAGCGCGCACGCACGCACACACACACACACCACACACACACCACACACACACACACACACACACACACACACACACACACACACACACACACACACACACAACACACACACACACACACACACACACATTTAGATCCTCACAGATCACAAGATACAACTCTTCATCCTTCATAATGTTCAGGATAGCTTCTTCTAGTAAAACAATTCCAGAGAACAGGAAAACACCGATTCTAACTCACCCTAGCCCTCACCTAGGTTCGGGGCTAGGGCGACCTAGAATCGGTGTTTTCCTGTTCTCTGACAAGTAAGACTTTAATAACTAAAAAAAATAACGATTATCTACAAACAAACATACTGTGTGGGATTGTCCGTTTTTAATACTAATTTACTAAACTTTTCAGATTTCAGTTTTTGTTTAATCTTATGTTTTTCTTGATCATTTTCAATAACGTCATTTTCACGCAAACATTCATCAAATGCATCTCTGTCTTTCATGTGAAATAAAACTACAGTCTTTAACTGTTCTCTAAAGTCTTTTAAAACCGAGTTATATTTTTGACATAAAATCCACACACTTATCCCAGCATGTCTTCCGCTAAAGGCTAGTTTCGACAAAGTGTTTCTCTTTTTAACTATGTCTCTTTCTGCTGAACAGTCATCTATAATAAATAGTGTCTGCGTTCCTTCAAACAGTCTATAAAACTTTTCTAAACACTCACTCAGTTTATTGCTAGGATTAACTAAATATATTTCATCATCTGTCCATATAAACCTTCTATCGTGATATGCTTTGTTCCATTTAAGTGTTGGACAGAAAACCACAATATGATCAAAATTATAACGATAAACTGTTTGTAACAGGTCGAGGATAAATATTGTTTTTCCACAACCAGTTTGTCCACAAATTAATGAACAATGAGGGGTTTTTGTCATAAAGTTTAACTGCTCCATAGTTTTATAACAGAACTTAATCTAATCCAGTTATTGTTTTTATCATGCTCTCTGTTAAAACTTGTTCAGTATAATAAAATCCTATAAGGTCTAAATGTGTAAGATTAATCCAATTTAGTTCTGTAAGATTGTTTCTATTTAGACTAATATTGATTTTGTTGCTTGTTGTTATGACCTTAATATCCTCACCATTGTTAAGAACGACGACGGTAACTTTAAGTTTTTCAACGTCTAAGTTTTGCCAGCTAATTAGAATTCCTTTTAGAAGGACGTCACTGACGCCCACAGCCCATTCCTCTTCACGTCTTTTAAGACAGAAATTTCAAATATCATTGTGAACGTGTCTCCTAATTTCATTTGTGGAATGAATTGCAATTTTATAGAAGCATCTTTTAAAACCGTTTCTCTTCTGTGGAGGATGTACTGTTTATTCTCATACGGCTTTATTTCAATCTCTTTCCGACTATTGTCATCTAGCATAAGACTTACATGTAAAGGGCCAGAGTTGAATGCTTTTCTGAAACTTTTTTGGCGGCTAAAAAATGTAAATGGGCTTATGAATTCAAATTTTATTTCCCATTCTAAATGTGGTTCTAAATGCCATTTGAGGTCAGGTTTTCGAACTATTTTATATTCATACTGGCCAACATTATTTGCTTCTAGATTGCGCAGTTGTTCTAGTTTAGGTAGAACTTTTTGCTGTCGCCAACCTCTTTGCGTTTATAATCACCATCTTTAGTGTACTCAAAAACCATACAAAGTGCCTATTTCACCATTCTGTTCAAAGTCCACAACGTCTGCAAGGTCTTTTAATTCTAAAGTTATACACCTTACAGGCGCTAATGTAACTCCTGATTCTTCTGGCCCACGCGACATTTTTTAGTACAACTTATTATTTTATGTACTGGCAAAGAGACGACAGAGAATGATAAAGAAAAAGAGCGCACAGAAAATGGTAATACAGAGACAGGGGCAGAAAATGAAAACACGACAGAAACGACAGACATTTGTGGACAAGGTCAGATACTGGATAGTGACACACACCCAGCTGAGCAGAATGTTTCTGATACAAGCAGAACAGGCAGTCAGTTACAGCAGTTAAATCAGACCGAAAACACAACACCGATTTATACAGAGACAAACGACAGACACAGCTATCAACAGTCCCATACCGACACAGACAACCCAAATCAAAGAAAGGATGTGGTATCAGAACTGACTGATAATACCACAGAAACAACATGTCAGGACTCAGGAGACAAAACGAACACTGAGACAGAACAAACATACACCGCAGACAGACACTGTAACTGAACTCACACACCACAGACACTGTGACTGAACAACACACACCACAGACAGACACTGTGACTGAACAACACACACCACAGACAGACACTGTGACTGAACAACACACACCACAGACAGACACTGTGACTGAACAACACACACCACAGACAGACACTGTGACTGAACAACACACACCACAGACAGACACGTGACTGAACAACACACACCACAGACAGACAATGTGACTGAACAACACACACCACAGACAGACACTGTGACTGAACAACACACACCACAGACAGACACTGTGACTGAACAACACACACCACAGACAGACACTGTGACTGAACAACACACACCACAGACAGACACTGTGACAGAACAACACACACCACAGACAGACACTGTGACTGAACAACACACACCACAGACAGACACTGTGCTACCCTCACACACCACAGACAGACACTGTGACAAACAACATACACAACGACACTGAGCGGAGGACAACGAACCTACGAAACCGGTCACACAAAAAGAGAAATAAAACTGCCGTGAGGGGCCTCCGGTAGACTATGGATGCTTCGTGCGCAAGCACCCTGAAAAAACGCCAGCCCACGTTTTCACGAAACGGCAAATAAGGGAAAACAGGTCCCGCATACGGACTCGGCCAAAACCCATGTATATAAATGTAAAAAATTTTTGACGTACAACATTGAAGGTCTCTCGCGTTTTATGATCGATCGCGGTTTTTTTAGTGTTTTTGACTTTTGTTTCCTGGGGAAACGTCGCAACCCAATTTTCCGAATGAAATTTTTCCCAAAACCAGAGGGTTTTATTGTGCCAGGTGTTGCTGCGATGGGTTACTGCAAGTTTGTCTGGGGGTTTTGCACGTCTCGTAAAAAAAAAGATCTTTAAAAAGTATGTTAAAAAAGTGAAATTTGGTAGTTAAATTATTGATTAAAATTGTCAAAGGGATTTTTTGGGGAACGAACCCAGTAATTCTAGTTGGTGTGTACTTCCTTCATGCCTTCTGCTATTACCAAACTATTGATGTATCCTTGGTATTACTATTTTGGAGAAATGTATCAGGGATTTAATAGAACACTTGGAATTTGTGTTTTTGTTACTGAGGGATTTAAAATGCTTGCACGGGGGCAAGAATACAAAAGAGTATGTGATGATCTGAACAGGAAAGTTTCGGGACAAGTCTGGAACATGAGTATATGTACATAAAAAGTAAGATAAAAATGACTTTGGCAAGTACCTTTTAGATTTTTGCAAAATTTTCATCTTTTCTTTTTGAATGGTGCCATTTAGAAGATTTAGTTTAGGTCACTAACTTATTTTTCACCTCGGGCTTTTAAATTTTTTACTACCCATAGTCAAGAGGTTTATTAAAATTTTGGGGTTTTTTTTTAATTTTACCCCAAAACAAAATCAAAACCCCTCCCGCGAGTTGTGTTTGATGAAATTAGAAAGAGCTGATCACATACAGGCTCAAAATATTTAAAAAAATTGACAAAATAGGTGGGGAAGAAAACGTCTAGAATTTACGGAAAAGTATCAATGAAGATTTCAAAGCATATGGGGCAGGCCCCAGTCTGGTAAATGTCGATGAAATAAAGCCTTCAAATGCTTAAAATGCTTCTCACGTAGTTCATGCTGAAAAAACCTTTTACAGTGGGAAAAAAAAACGGTCAGGTCCAGGGTTGACAAAATGTCCAGCAAAAAAAAGAACGTCCCCTTTGAGGCAGTTTATAAACATAAAGAAGACAATGAAACAATTAGAAATTTGTATAATCAAAAACGGGGAAATAAAAGGAACTCTTGAACAAAAGAAAAACCCCACAAAAAGGGGTAATAAATTCTTTGAAAAAAAATAAAAATAACCCCCTGGGTTTTGGGAAAAGTAAAATCCTTTTTCGTGCAAAAAAATGTACGACAACAAAAGCCAAAGATGAATGGTTTAAATTTTTCCCATATTTGAGTCGGGTGTAAATTCGGGGCCCGTCGAAGATTTTGCGGGCGATCAAACAGGTTAATGATAGGTAAAACTAGATAACAAGTTCCTTGAGTGTGCTTTTTGGGAAAGGGGTTTTAGGCCGCGTTTTTCTTAAAGGAAAAAAAAGGCCTAGGGGTCTGATGGTTTATGGGAAAATCTTAAAAACCTCAGTTACTGTATTTTGCTCCATTTTTAGTATATTTTCAATACTTTGTTCTCTACGGAACTATCCCCTTCAGGGGTCGGGTCAGTTTTTCAACCCCTATGTAAAAAGGGTGACGGGAATTTCCCCTAAAATTTTACGGGGGAAAATCTTTGTCGAAAAATGCAAAAAATTTGTATAGCCATTTTCGATGGAACTAAACAAATGGATTAAAGAGAACCCTGTCTTTATGACTGTCAGGCAGGTTTCAAAAAAAAAAGTATAGTGCTTAGATAAGTTTTTACATTGTTTGCCATGGCTCAGCAACTGTTACTTCAAAAGAAACGGTATGTTGCGTTTTTTTGATTTTAGAAAAGCTTTCGTTCTGTCCATCGTGCAAATTGAGGGGTGCTTTTTAAAAAAAAGAGGATTCAGGGGGAAAAGTATCGGCAATAACTACATGTATAACATTGAAAACAAGAGTTAGAGGGAAAGGGGATTTAAGTGATGCATTTTGTGCCACCCGGTCAAAAGAAAGGGGGAGGTTTTTATCCAGTTTTTCCCCTTCCCTTTCATTGATGAACTGGTGTGGATATTATTCAGAAAGGGAAACTGGAATTCAGTTGTTACCTGATTTTTGTAGAAATTTGATACTTATTTTTTGCTGATGCATTATTTTGTTTCTGATTCATTTGCGGCTTAAAAAACCAGTTAAATGTTTTGTAAAACACGTCCAAAAGACTCAGTCTTTAAGTAATTTATGAAATAAAACAGTCATATTTAGAAAGGGGGTTTTTTCCCTGACCAAGACAAATGGTTTTTGGGGCAGACCAAGATGACAGTTGTTAACATGTATAATACTTGGGGGTTAATGTCACCAGATTTCCTTCCGCACAGTTTGAATGAAAAGGGCAAGCCAAGCAAAGAAAGGAGTTCAGTATATCAAAGTACATGGTCAGGGGAGAAAACCCCCCTTCTATATTTTCAAACCTTTGATGCTCAATTCAACCAGTATTGTCATGGAGGGGGTATGGGGGATCAGGGAATTTGACTGGTAAAAAAGTGCAGCTTTTTGCTTTAAAAAAAATTTTTTAAAAGAAGCATAAGAACTCCTAATGTGATGGGGATGGGAGTTTTTGGGAGATTTTTCCCTTGAAGTAAAAATTTTTAAATTTAAAGAGTATTAGAGGTTAAGGGTAAAAAGTGCCCTCTCGTTTTTCCCAAGAAAGCTTCAAAAAGTTAGTTTTTCATGAGAAAAACAAAAAAACTTTTGGGGGGCCCAAAAGGGGGGGGTTTGGGGGGGGGCACTTTTTTGGGCCTTTTGTAAAAGGGGTTAATGGCTTAAAAGCTCAACTCCCTTTTCCCGAATTTAGCACAAAGAACGTTTTTAGTTTTTAAAAGAACATTTAAAATGACCTGATTTTATCCTCGACTTTCCAATGGGGAATCATAACAGGCCCGAATTAGTCTAGTCCAAAACGATTTTGGGGTGCTCAATTAAATGTCCCAAAATGCGCTTTAAGAGAAATGAAATGAAAAAAGTTTGAAAGCCCGTTCGTGAGTTTCAAATTTAAAAGAAAAGCACTTTTTACCAAAGTCCAAAGTACCAAGGATTAAGGGAACGTATATTTTTCAGCTAAGTATTCAACTGCCATCCACCAAATTAACAATGCTGTTTGTTCAGAGAGTAAAACATTGATTTTTCGGCTTGCTTTTTTCCCTTTACAAAGTTTTTAAAAACGACATTTGTGTCTCAACTTTTAAAGGAAAGGGCCCTTTGAAAATGATTGAAGGTATATTTTCTGCTCACTAACCAGACAAAAACTTAAAAGATACTTTTTTTCAAAATGCCCTGTGTCATGTCGCGAAATGGTGTTTTTTTTTAACCACCCACCAGACAGGGGCCCAAGGGCCTATTATAAAAAATTTTAGAGTTCAAGTTTCTCTCTCCTCTCTCTCTCTCCTTCTCTCTCTCTCTCTCTCTCTCTCTCTCTTTTATGTACTCTTTTTGACCCCCATTCCCCCATTTTTTTACTTTTTTTTATCTGTTCTTTTTTTATTTTTAGCCCCTTGGGGATGCATCTAAATTTTGTCCGAGTCGATTTTCGTTGTTGACCCACCGGGCGAGGACTTGATTAAAAGAGCACACCGGCTTTCTATAAAACCTCAAAAACAAAATGAATTTTTTGTCTTTTTCTCTCTCTCTCTCTCTTCCCCTCTCTCTCCTCCTCTCTCTCCCCTTCTCCCTTTTCTCTCTCTTCTCCCCCTCCTCTCCTTCTCCCATGGTAATGTTCTGAATAACTACGGTAAGTTAATGTTAAAACTTTGCGTTCTTGTGTTTGTACATTATAAAGGTGTTGTCAGGGCACCCCATGGTTCTATACATACATTCCAACAGCCGGGGCAGCATTGTTTTTCCTCGTATCTAAAATTTTTTTCTCCCCTTTTTTGGGAGATGTTTTTTGTTTGTTCAGAACGTTTTGAAACCGATCATTTTCCTATTTAATTTTACATTGAGTCAGCAAAAAACACGTGATAAACACGGGTAATGTTTAAAACGACTGTATTTTATAAATTTGTATGGAATGATGATTTCGTTTTGACTTACAGAGCCATTTGCGTAAAGCGAAATGTGCTGAAAATTTTAAAAGAGGCTGAGAAAGGTTAAAGTTAGTAAAAAAGCTTTAGTTTGTTAAGATTGTATTAAAAATAAGCGAATGTAAAAAACAAACGTGTGCTAATAAAAACGGTGCTAAAAGGAAATTGGTTTTTACGGACTGTTTGGAAATGAAAAGAAAAAAAGCTTTTATTTTTGAAAAAAAGGCTTCGCTTTTGGCGATGCGAAGAAGTGAGTTGTTTTTTCAAGGGGGAAAAAAATGGAAATCTTTAAAAGCAGAAGAAGTTCAATAAAAACCTTTTTGAAAGCATATCGTCTCTTCCTTTACAGCAGGAGTTTTGGGGAAAAAATTAAAAAAGCTCCCTTTTAAAAAAAAATGTATAAGAAAAACTCCCTGATTACAGGGACGAGCACTTTAAACAGTGCTAGATAAAGATATTTTTAAGGGATGAAGAGCTTTCTGAGTTTTGAAAGGGGGAAGACATTTTTCAAAACGCCCATTTCTAAAGAAGGAAATTTTTCTTTGCGAAAAATTAAAACTAACAAAATTTAGGACCCCCAATTTTATTACGGGGATTTGTTGAATTCTAACTCTTTGATTTTTTAGTCTTTTAAAAACGAATTTGATTGTAATTTCCCAAAGAAGGGCAGTCTAACTTTTATTCAGGGGCCCCGTTTACCCTAACAATACAGGTATTCTGTTAACCTAACAGTTAAAAGGGAATTAGTTATTAAACAATTCGGGGAAGGATTGTTATTTCGCGGGAAAAACAATTTTTGTTAATTTTTCTTTTTAAAACTTTTATTATCAATTATTTTGATTATTATTAAAAAGGTTGTTCAAAGGGGAATTTTTGTGGCTTAATTAAAAGTGCAAAATTTTAGTATGGGTATAATCCATGCACAAATTTTTAAGACTAGGGGAAGAAGGGTTTTTAAGTTTGCTTTTCTTAAATTTTAGAAGGTGATTTGTTATCATTTGTTCATTAAAAACTTCCATGAGGTTATAATAATTTTCCTTCAGGTGGACGTTTGTTTAGAAAATTATTTTTACAACGCGTTTTTTTGGGAGAAGGTTTTTAAAAGAAAATGAAAATTAAAAGCCCTTTTTGATTTTAAAGGAAAAATTGGGGAAGGATTAAGGAAGAATTTTGCGCAGGAAAGTGTATTTTTCAACTTAGTACTTAAATTTTTTACATATTAGGTTTTTTTTTTCTTAAATCCTGATTTTACCGGCCTTTAAAATTGAAGAAAGAAAATGTTTTGATAGTTATAAAAAAAAACTTTGAATTCAATTCGATTGATTTTTAAAAATTTGTTTGGTTAAGGGCCGTTTGTTATTGGGCCGATTTTTGTTAAGGGTTTTTTGTGAGGGGTCTATTTTTTTGAGGTTTTGGGGGACAGAATTTTTTTAAAGTTTGTTATTGGGAAACCATTAAAATGTTGGTTTTTTAAACCTTTTCATGTGTTATGGTTTGGTTAAAATTTACGATGGAAATTTGATTCCGGGGAAAAAAAATGTTTCCAATTTGTTTGGAAGCAAAATTTGGGTTAATGGCGTCTTGTTTTTGAAACAATGATTTATTCTGGTCTCAAAGGGGTTGATTTAACCATTATGAGTTAAAAAAAGTATTTACCAGATGGCCAAATTGAACGAAATTTCTAAAAAATTGCCTTATTGTTTAAAATTAATTTGTTTATGACCAAATAATTTTAAATTTGATTGGTGTTTCGAAAGATCAAATTCTTAATTCAGAAAAGAAAAAGGGCTTATTCTTGTTTTGCAATAGGAAAATGAATCGTTTGTTCCTTTGTCTGCAAGTAGAAAAATTTAAAAATTATTTCCTTTCCAATATAAACATCGCCCGAAATTTTTTACAGTTTATGCCCATTAGTTGTTTAATTTATTTAGTTCCGTAAAGGTTATTAGGAATAAAATATTTCCTTAAGGCGTTTAGATTCGAGAAATATGGTTGTTCCTGTTTTTTTTGTTTTTTTCCAAAAAATAATTTGTTTCTTCCCTTAAGGTGGGTTTTTCTTCCTTTAAAGGAATGGTCTTATGTTTAATCAAGTCAAGTCAAATTTTTTTCGGTGATTTTTTTGTTTGGGTGGGGGGCTGCTTTTTCTGCCTCCAACGACGGTTAAAAAAAAAAAAATTAAAGTTCACCATGGAAAAGGGGGATGGTTATAATATGAGATGATTGTAAAAAAGATGATTAGTGTCCCTGGGTTAAAGGGGGTACAAAAGATTGGCCTTTTTTAATTTTTATTCCCCTGGTTTCATGGATGAAAATGAAAAAGAACAAGGGGAATGAGAGGGAAGTTGTAATATGTACCAAAATAACCCTTGTCTTGTTTAAAGATAAATTCCCGGTAATGCAAAAACGTTCCGGGGGAATTCCCTTTATTTCCAACTAAAAGTTTTAAAGGTTAATATTATTTTATACACAATGGTTTCTTTCAGATTTCTTAGTTTTTTTATGGTTTCAAAATGGTTTTTATCTTCATTCGGGTGTTTCGGGTTTTGCGTTGTGGTGGGGTTAATGTGTGTTTAAGTGTTGTTTTTCCCCTTCTTTTGGGTTGTTGTTTGTGTTGTTTTTTGAAAAAAGTTGTTGTGGGTTAATTTTGTTATGTTTTGGTGTTAGGGGGTGTGTTTTTGCTGCTGTTATCAACATTTGTTTTTCAGGGTCACCGGAGTTTATGGGTTTGTGTTTTGTTGTGAAGTGGGGGTTGTGTGGGTGTTGAGTTTTCCCCTTTTTGGCTTTTGAAAAATTTTTGGGAATCCCAGCATTGTGGTGGTCCTTTCCCCTTTTTCTTTCCCCCTTTTTTTTTGTTTTCTTTTTTGGTTTCTTGGTAATTTGACTTCATTTTGTTTTGGTGGCAATAAAACATTTGCTTGGTTTTTTAAGGAAATTGGTTTGGCCTTCATTGACATCATTTGGAGGGCGTAAATATGGTGTAGGGAGGTGTGTAAAATTTGAACTTTCAAAATAAGGTATTCATTTCTTAACTAACCCTAAGGGGATCCCTTTGGACTCCTTTTGCCTAAATTTGACCGTTTTATTTCTGTTACTGTTGTTTCTTTCTAGAATGAGGCTGGGTTTTGAATTTTGATTAATTTTGACTCTTCCCGCGATTTTAAAAAGCTTTTTAAGTTTGAGGGCCCGTAAATTTTTATTTAAGCATGAGCTTCATAAGTGTAAGGGGTAAGGGGAGTTTTAGGAAAAAGAGATCCTTAAATTTTTTTAAAGGTAAGATTATATTTTGAATTTAAAGTTTTGAAAAGGATAATGAATGGTCTTTTGTGAATTGATTTCCCAGTTAAAGGGTTATTTCTTCCCTTTAAAACGGGAAAATTTGTTTTTATGCTAAATCAATGTTGTTCCGTAAATTTTTTGACGAATCTTATATTTTGATCTAAACCTATAACGGGTGACATGTTTTGATAAATTTACAAGTCCTAAAGTCTTGGGGAGGTAGGAAAAAATTCCTTTCAAGGAAGTTTTAAAATCAAAAAAATTGAATAAGTGTTTTTTTTTTGTTATTGTTGTTATTGATTGCATATCTTAAATTTCCGATTCTAAATTATTATTATTAACATTTAACCTTAAATTAATCAACTGAATAAATCTTTAAAGTAATCTGTTTTTTTTTTTAGATTTTATTTTTTAAAGAATTTAAAAGTCGGATTATACGATTTTTGGGGTTTTTGTATCATTTCTTTTTCCCGGGTTTTAGCGAACTTTTTTTATTCATGTTTTATCCAAAAAGTTTTACGGGAAAAGTGCTTTCGGCTATTGGTATTTAAATTTCCCAAATTTTTTCCCAATTAAAGAAAACTTTTTTTAAATTTAAGAAAAAAATTTGTCATTTGGATTTTATATTTTAAAAGTGGGGGTGTTGTTGTTTTGTACGTTTTTTGGTGTGTTGGGAAGGATTTACTGAAATTTTACCGTTGCGTAAAATTTCCTAATTATCAAGATGAATGGTCAAATCGACGGATCCTACTGGTTCAAGGGTGCAACATCTTAATTCTAGGGAAAAAATTTCCGTGTTCGGTACAGCCAGTCTTAAAGATCGTCCCCCCGCCAGATTAAAGGTGAAGCTTTGTCCACCTGCCCCATGACATGTTTGGATTCTGAAGAATCCATAAAACATTGGTGCGCCGGTGACCATCACCCAAAACACCACCCAAAAACCCCAAAACATCACCAGTAGGGACAGGCCCCGGGCCCCAAAACAAGAAGGGGGCAGGACCCAACGCGGCAGCAAAACCGGGCACGCGCACCGGCAGGGAGCTCTTTTTTTTTTGGGGGGGGGGGATGTTTTACAAAATTTTTCCCTTAATTGTGGGGGGTGTTTTTTTTTGGGGGTTTTTTTAAATTAAATTGGGGGAGGGGGGGTTTGGGGGGAAAAAAGAGGAGGTGTGTGAGTGTGATGTGTGATGTGTGTGTGTGTTATGTGTGTGGATGAGAAAGGGGGTTGGGGAGAGGAAGTGATGGTGAATGATATAAATGATTTTTGTTTTTTTTTTTTTATTTTCAAAAATTTTTTTGGTATGAGGGCAATGATGAAGTGATAAATCTAGAAGAAGATATTGATGTAAAGGGAAAAAGAGTGAGAATAATGAGATGGTGTGTCTGAATTTAGGGAAAAGGGATGTGATATGTTTAGTAAGATGGTGATGTATGGAGGGGGGGGGAAGAAAAAGGGAAAAGAGGAGGGGCGGAAAAGAGCGAAGAAAAGAAAAAAGGAAGAAGAATTTTGGGGTGTTTGAGATAATATGAAGGGAGGCATGCCGGAGATCTTGGATGTTGATGGATTTACTTTCGTTGTCCTTTGTTTATGTTCTTTTCCCCGGTTTATGTGGGTTGCCTTGGGAAGAAAACTAATGGGAACGAACGAACGGTTTGAAGATGGTATTTAGGGAGGTGTAAAACGTACATTTGAAATGGAAAAGTAAGAACACAAAAAAAAGTAAGTTGCAAAAGGTATTGTAATTGATAGAAAGAACAGAAGGTCAAAAAGAAAAAGAAAAAAAAAAGGAAAAGTGATGAAAAACCAAGATAAAGATCAAATTAAAATTTCTTTTTTTTTAGACAAAAAAAACTGGATGAAAAAGTTTTATTTGGGTCATTTTAAGTTCGTAATTTTTTTTCCCTTTTTTCCCCATTTTAACCCAATGGTTTTTAGGGATCTGTACAAGTACGTTTTTAAAAATCGAGTTAATTTTAACAAAAAGGGCTAATTGTCCCATCTTTTTTAAAAAAAAATCTGTGAGGGCAGTGGTTAAGATTAACTAGAAGAAAGAAGAAGATAGAAGAAATGAAGAAGAAGAAGAAAGAAGAAAAAAGAAGAAGAAGAAGATGATGATGATGATGATGAAGAAGAAGAAGAAGAAGAAGAAGAAGAAGAAGAAGAAGAAGAGATGATGATGATGATGAGATGAGATGAGAAAAGAAGAAGAAAAGAAGAAGAAGAAGAAGAAGAAGAGAAGAGAAGAAGAAGAAGGAGAAGAGAGAAGAAGAGAAGAAGAAGAAGAGAAGAAGAGAAGAATGAAGAATGATGATGATGGATGATGATGATGATGAATGAAAAGAAGAAGAAGAAGAAGAAGAAGAAGAAGATGATGATGATGATGATGATGCTGGTGATGATGATAATGAAGAAGAAGAAGAAGTGATGATGATGATGATGATGATGAAGAAGAAGAAGAAGAAGAAGAAGAGAAAGAAGAAGAAGCAGAAGCAGAAGAAGAAGAGGAGAAGGAGGAAGAGGAGGAGGAGGTAGAAGAAACGGTAGAACCGAAGCTGACTAAACGTTAACATTCTGTTTTGAGTTCATACTTAGTTCCTCTCGGCAGTTACAACAACACTGGAACTGTGACTGTAAAGAAGATTTACCTTGTGAAAGAACAGCCTCAACAATGTCGTATATCGTCACGGTACAGGTGTATATTTTTGTTGGCAATGTTTTTGTTCAGCTAATGTTTTAAGGTAATGTTTGTTCTTCAGGCGATATCTGTACAGGTACTGTTTGTTCAGGCAATCTCCGTGAAGGTTAATATTTGTTCCGTCAATGTCTTTTGAGGTAATGTTTGTTCCGCCAATGTCTTTTTTCTTTCTTTTCTTTCTTTCTGCGTACGCAGCCTGATACTCCTGCGGACACTCCCTGTATAGCCAGGCAGTGGAGTTTTGTGTGTATGACCCTTTTCTATCCCGCCATTAAGGCAGCCATACTCCATCTTCAGGGAAGGTGCATGCTATGTGTCACGTGTCATCCATACCAACGGCCAAACTGGCCTTCTCTTCCGAAAGTTGGTGATGGGATTTTACGTGTGTGCAAGATGTTATGCGTGCGTTCACACACGGAACCTCGGTTTATAGTCTCATTCGAAGGACTATATGGGGAATGGAGTCAGAACCAATGTTAACTCCGAGGGAAAAATCCCCCTATACCGAAATTCGAACCCGCAACCCCAGGATCACGAGTCCGGCGCTCTACCAACTGAGCTATCCGGCCCCCATGTCTTTTGAGGTAATGTTTGTTCAGGCAATGTCTGTGAAGGTAACATTTATTCAAGAGCTGAATGTGAAGGTAATGTTTGTTCAGGTGATGTTTGTGAGGGTAATGTTGGTTAAGGCGATGTCTGTTACGGTAAATGTTGTTCAGGCTTTGTCTGTCAAGATGAATTTTGTTCAGACCACATCTGTTAAGATAAATTTTGATCAGGCCATGTCTGTGAAGGTAAATCTTGTTCAGGTCATGTCTGTGAAGGTAAATTTTGTTCAGATCCCTATGTATGTATATACCGTCAAGCTATCATACTCGTGTATGCCCAACCTTAAAAATATAATTGATTCTTCCAATAAAACCAAAAACAACACAACCAAAGAGGGTGATGAAAGGATATCTTGTAATTGCACAAAAAAAGACCAGTGCCCTCTGAACAATAAATGTCTCTACAACAACATTGTGTACCAAGCTACGGTAACAACAGACAGTGATAAAGAAACATACATAGGGATCACGGCAAACCATTTTAAAACCAGATATGCAAACCATAAACAGTCTTTCAAAAATGAAAAATATAAAAACCAAACAGAATTAAGTAAATATATTTGGAAGCTTAAAAATAAGAAAATAGATTACAACATATGGAAAATTAAAAAAAGAGCAACACCATACAACAACATTTCTAAAAAATGCAACTTATGTACTACAGAAAAGTGGCTGATATTATGTAACCCCCACCTAGCATCCCTGAACTCTAAAGTAGAAATGATAAACAATTGCAGGCATAAATGGAAATCTTTGTCAATGCACCATTCCGTGGCACGTCCCCCCTGAACGCGCCCCCAAAAAGAAAAAAACCGGCAGGCCACGTGCCGCACGCACAGAGCTCACACGCTCACACACCACAATATGTAACACGGTGGCGTGCCCAAATTGTATACCCTGAGGAGAGCGTTTTATCTAGCTTGAAACAAGTTTGTAGGTTTTTAATTTTTTCCATTTTAAAATTCTATTTTAAACTGGTATGTCGCTCCCTACATGGTTGAGCACTTTTAGCGTTCTGAGTGGCTTAACTCTGATTTATATATAATATATATATATAATATATATATATTATATATATATTATATATATATATATATTATATAAGTGCTCGATACTTATCCTTGGAATTTATTAGTTTATATATATATATATATATTGTATATATATATATATGTTACGCTAAATTTGTGAAATTGCCTGTTTCATGAAACGAGCAAGATTTTGCCTGTTTCATGAATCAGGCAGTGAAATTGCGTATTTCATGAAACAAGCAAATGCCTTGCCTGTTTCATGAAACAAGCAAATTTTGATTGCGCGTTTCATGAAACAAGCAGAGAGTAATTTGAGCCTCGGATGCTCAAATAATTCTCTCAAACTCTCTCTCTCACTCGCACACACACACTCCCTCTCTCTTTTGTGATCAGTGATCAGTATTCTTCCTGGTTTGTGTCAAGGGGTGAGCGATAGAAGGGAAGTCGGACACTCAAATAAAGGGAGTGCAGCTCAAATTATACGCGTCGCTTTGCTTTGTTGAGTTTGTAGTTGTTGGAGAGTGGTGTTAACAAAGTTGCGTGCTGCGTGTTTAGTCTGTACTTGATCGTCAACATGACAAATCGCGTATGGGACTTTTTCTTACAGCAAAAAGTGATGGAAGTTCGGGAAAAATCAGAAGACTGGCGAAAGAAACCACGGGGAGACTATCACATTCAAAAAGTTTTGGTATTTCAAAGTTGGGGGAAATTTGAGCAAGTGGTACGTTTGAAACCGGAAAAGTCATGGTTTGCAGAAAAAAGAAAAAGGATATATCTCGGCACTTCATTTGGACACAGGTGAGACAAATTTAAACTTGAACTTGTCTCCATCTCAAACTGAGTCTGTGTCTGTCTCTCTCTCTGTCTCTCTCTCTCTCTCTCTCTGTCTCCCCTCTCTTTTCTCTCTCCTCTCTCTCTCTGTCCTCTCTCTCTCTCTGTTCTCTCTCTCTCTCTCTCTGTCTCTCTCTCTCTGTCTCTCTCTCTGTCTCTCTCTGTCTATTTTTTTCAAAATGTGGATTTCCGTTAAAATCATTCATGATGAAGGATATTTATTGTTTTTAGGTGACAGATTTTGTACTTGCTTTTTCAGGCCACGGAGGGGAAAAAAAAGACTTTGGAAGAAGGTGCAGGTACATTTACGACAACATTAATTCCAAACGTGAGAGTCTTACATCTCACAATGTGAACGTTGCCTGGAAAAGAAACGAAAGAAGGAAACTGTTTCGGAACTGGTTCGTCCTATAACGGGTTAAAGATTTAAACGAGCGGGACAAGTCGTTCTCGTTGACATGCAGTCACTCAAAGATGGGTCATATCGTTTCATTATGCATTATCAGGAACACTTAACGAAATTTCTTTTCTTGCTTTTCTTTGACATCAAAACGGGCGGAAGAATTTTGCTTCGGAACTGCTAAATATCTTCTTGGAGTTTGGCGCGCCAAAAGTAATTCAGTCTGACAACGGCCGCGAGTTTACACCCAGCATTATATCGGAGCTGGCATCGCTGGGGAAATTTGATGTCAAGTTAGTTAATGGACGACCGCGCCCCCCCCAAAGTCGCAAGGTTCTGTAGAACGAAGCAATGCAACCATGAAGGACGCCTTAACAGCATGGATCGAGATAACAACTGTCCAAAGTGGTCTGTGGGTATCAGGTTCGTGGAGTGGCACATGAACACATCGTACAGTGAGGCATTGGAATGGAACCTTTCAAAGCCATGTTCGGTCAGTCAGCGCGTCAAGGACTGAAATCTAAATTGCCTCAACATTTTGGTTTAGAATCAGAAATGGATCCTTGAAGAAGATCTGGAAGAGTTTGCTCGTGAACAAATGAGGCGATGAGAAAATCAAAAAATTCAGCAGCAGAACCTAATGCAGCAACAGAGCTTGATTCGGGATGCAGAGCGGATTCACCAGCAGAGCTTGATTCAGATGCAGAGCGGATTCACCAGCAGAGCAAAATGCAGCGCAGAGCCTGATTCAGATGCTGAGCGAGATCCCGCAACAGAGCTTGATTCAGAGCAGAGCGAGTTTTCACCCAGAGAAAAAATGCAGCAGCAGAGCCTGATTCAGATGCTGAGCGAGATGCAGAGAAAGAGTTTGATTCAGATGCAGTGCGAGATGCCGAGCGAAATGAAAACGCAGAGCTTGATTCAGAGGCAAGAGCGAAATGCGCAGCAGAGCCTGATTCAGTGGCAGAGCATGATTCACCAGCAGCACAAAAATGTGCCAGCAGAAGAAGATACTCAGAACTCTCATATCATATTAAAAAAACTGCAGCAGGAAATTTGCAGAAACAAGCCAGTCAAAGGGTTGCAGGGTCAAATCGCAAGTTGAAACCACTGAGCGGGGAGACAATGTCATCTTTACCGGTGTCTGAATTTGACAGAGGAAGAGGTGCCCACTTAATCTGCTCGGTGTTGTGTTGGTACACAAATGTGTCTGGAAATTTCAAAGTTGGAACGAAAGCTGGAGTTATCAAGGTTGGCTTGCTCGAACGGCAGTTGAGTTTGTTAAGCACCGCACTTTGTCTCCCTCAGCTGTTCCTTCAAATGAACTGACGGTTAGAAGCGCTGTACGATCACTTTCCTTTGGGGAAAACGGACAAGGGTAGTCAGATGCCAATTGTCGAGGGCATTGCTTGACCAAAACGATGCTCCTGTTTTAAAGCGGGAAATCTTTGCAACAGTGCCTGTCACCCCAGACTAACTTGCAAAAACAAGACGACTAAGGTTGATCATATTTATTATTATACTCAAAATTTTTTATCTCTTCTTCGCCTATTTGAGTGTCCGACTTCCGTTTTTATCTGCTCACCCCTTGACACAAAACCCGGAAGAATACTGATCACTGATCACAAAAAGGGGAGGGATGTGTGTGTGCGAGTTTGGGGAGAGAGTTTGAAGAATTATTTGAGGCATCCGAGGCTCAAATTACTCTCTCTTGTTTCATGGGAAAAGCGCAATCAAAATTTGCTTGTTTCATGAAACGGGCAAGGCATTTGCTTGTTTCATGAAATACGCAATTTCACTGCCCGATTCATGAAAAGGCAAAATCTTGCTCGTTTCATGAAACAGGCAATTTCACAAATTTAGCGTAACATATATATTTTATATATTATATATATATATATATATATATTTTATATATATATGTATATATATATATAGTAGAAAGAAACTCGTGGAGAGCGTGGGGAAACAGGGGGTCCTCAGAAGAGAAGCCCCCTTCAAGCAAGTGTTTTTGGCCCTTATCTCCGGGCACTCTAGGGGGGTTGGGCCACACCCGGTTTTATGAATCCGAAAAAAAAAAATATTTTTATAATTCCTTTTCAAAGCATAAACAATTTCATGTTAAGTGTCTCATGTGGATAGGCTGGAGGCCTCACATTAACGTCCCCGAGTTCACGAGTTTTTCTGTCTGTTGTCTGTCTTCGTCTGCCCCCTCCCCCTTTCTCTCTCTCCTCTCCTCTCTCTCCTCTCTCTCTCTCTCTCCTCTTCTCCTCCCTCTCTCTCTCTCTCTCTCTCTCTCTCTTCTCAGCTCTCCGTGTGGTGGTATGTGTGTGTGTGTGTGGTGGTGTGTGTGTTGTTTTGTGTGTGGTGTGTGTGTGGTGGGTGTGGGTGTGTGGTGTGATTTATTCAGATGATGCCCTGTCGTACACGAAGTCCTCAAGAGTCCCAAAGAGTTCATACTTTAACCAACAAGCGGATCCATTAGGGTTATTTCCATAAACCCAAACCCTTGAAATAATGTCCATGGAGACGAGTCTGTTAAGGTAATGTTCATTTAAAGGGAAAAATCCCCAGAAGCAATATCCATAAAGGCATTTTCCACTGAGGTAATGTCCGGAAGGCAATGTCCATTGACATAATGTACATTAGGTAATGTCGTTCAAGAAAGTCCCGTTAGACAGGATTTGTTTGATAATGTTCATCAAGACCATGTCCCTAGGGGGAATGTTCATGCAGCAATGTCCGTTGAAGCAAGTTCCGTTAGACTGGATCTGTTGTGATAATGTTCATCACGACAGTGTTCATTGAGGCAATGTTTTGGGTTTAAAAAATGTCCATAAAACATTTCGGGCAATGGGTTGGTTTTGATAACATCTATAAAGGGAGTGTGTAAGTAATTACAGGTAAACGAAGTCCATTAAGGTAATATCCATTAAGACATTACCGTAAGATAATTTTCATTAAGGCAATGTCCATTAAAAAAAAAAGGCAATGTATGTTGATGAAATGCTAATAAGGTCATGTCCATTAAAGCAATAAGCATTAAAACAATTCCATTCAGTAATGTCTGTTTACGTGCTGTCGTTTAAGGGAAAAGAATGTTGATGTACTGTTTGTTGAGGTAAAGTCGATTTAGACAATGTCCTTCAAGCAATGTCCACTGACGTAATCTCTGGGACGACAACGTTTGTTGAGGTGGTGACCTTTAAGGCAATGTCGTTGAGGCAACCACCTTTCAAACAATGTCCATTGAGATAGGTACTCTAAGGCCATGTCTGGGGAGGAAATATCCTTTCAGGGCCATTTCTACCGAGGAAATTCCTTTAAGGCCTTGTCCATGAGGTTATGTCCTTTAAGGCCATGTCCATTGAGGTAATGTCCTTTAAGGCCATGTCCATTGAGGTTAAATCCTTTAAGGTATGGCATTGAGGTTATGTCCTTTAAGGTCATGTCCATTGAGGTAATGTTAAGGTCATGTCCATTGAGGTAATGTCCTTTAAGGCTGTGTCCCCCGCTGTTATGTTCTTGAAGGCTGTGTCCATTGGATTATGTCTTTAAGGGTGTGTCCATTGAGGTTATGCCCTTTAAGGTCATATCCCTTGGGGTAATGTCCTTTAAGGCTGTGTCCATTGGGATAATGTCCCTTTAAGGCTGTGCCCGTTGAGGTTATTCCTTTAAGGCCATTTTCCATTGAGGTAATGTCCTTGGGGCCATGTCCATTGGGGTTATGTCCTTAAGGGCCCTGTCCATTTAGGTAATCTCCTTAAGGTGTGTCCATTGAAGTTACGTTTTTTAAGGCCATGTCCATTGAGGTAATGTCCTTTAAAGCCATGTTAATTGAATTACGTCCTTTAAGGCCCAGTCCACTGAGGCAATGTCCTTTTTAAAGGCCCGTGTCCATTGCGGCAATGTCCTTTAAAAGGGCCCTATCCATCGAGGTAATATCCTTTAAGGTCTTGTCCATTGAGGTTATGTAGTTTCAGGACATGTCAATTTTTTTTTACGTCCTTTAAGGCCCATGTCCATTGAGGAAATCCTTTAAGGCCATGTCCATTGAGGAAATGTCCTTTAGGTCATGTCCATTGAGAGTTTGTCCTTTATGACCATGCCCCTTGAGGTTATGTCCTTTAAGGCCATGTCCATTGAGGTTATGACTTTTATGACCATGTCCGTTGAGGTTATGTTTCTTAAGGCCATGTCCATTGAGGTAATGTCCTTTAAGGCCATGCCCATTGAGGTTATGTCCTTTCAGGTCATGACCATTAAGGTTATGTCCTTTAAGGTCATGTCCATTGAGGCAAGGTCCTTTAAGGCCGTGTCCATTGAGACATTGTCCTTTCTGGCCATGTCCATTAAGGTCATGTCCTTTAAGGCCATGTCCATTGAGGTAATGTCCTTTAAGGCCACGTCCATTGAGGTTGCGACCTTTAAGGCCACGTCCATTGAGGTAATGTCCTTTAAGGCCACGTCCATTCAGGTTATGTTCTTTAAGGATTTGTCCATTGAGGTAACGTCCTTTAAGGCCTTGTCCCTTGAGTTAATGTCCTTTAAGGCCATGTCAGTTAAGGTAATGTCTGTGAAGGCAACGACCGTTAAGGTAATGTACGTGACAGTCCATGAAGGTAGTTTCCAATGAAGCAACGGTCTGTTAAAACGATGGCCCACAAAGTAAAGGTCCACTGGCTGTTGGCGATGTCTGTTGAAAAGATAGTCTCTTGTGGCGAAGTCTGATAGCATGATCTGGTTTGCTGCGGTGTGTGAGGATGTGTTACCTAAAGAAGATGACACCCCAGCTCTCAACCCCCTCACCCCTCCTCTTTAATATTCCCTGTCTCTTCAAGCATGCACACACAACACACACACAAAACACACACACACACACACACACACACACACACACACACACACACACACACACATACACACACACACATACACACACACATACACACATACACACACACACATACACACACACACATACACACACACACACACACACACACACACACACACACACAACACACACACACACACACACACACACAATCTCGCACAATTTCATGTTACCTCAGTCATAGACTAAGAACATATATGGCATTGCCTCAAAGGGACGACTGTGATTTATCACAGTTGTCAACCCCCTTTTCCTTCTCCCCTCTCCTCATCACACACACACACACACCAACACACACACACACACACAAAGAGAGACTCAAACACACGCACGCACGCACACATACATACATGCATTGAGGCGGTGTTGTTTGGTTTGAAAAGGTTTCGGGATCAGTAGTTCTTGATTGTTCTGGAAACGGCTTATAATCTATGACTTCAACTTCTTAACACCCTAATTTTTTTTTGTAGCAGACCGGTGGATTTGTGTGTTTGTTACATGACTACTGTGTGATAGAGTTGAGTACACAGAAAACTTAACCATTGCAAGTAAAAGTAAATGGTTAGATATTCTTGTCCTGCAAATTGGTACCTCGTGAGAAACACCTTTGAATGTAGTTCTAGCTATTCTCGCTTTCTTTTGATTGAGTTTTGATTGATCACCAACCACTATTACGAAGTGGTCAGCATCACTAACTAGTGGCTTGGAGTTTGTGGGTTCGATTCCCCTCGGAGCATTTATTTGTGAAACGTTTCTGCCCCAACTGGCTCCTACCTTGAACTGCATTTGCAACGGGCTCATCTGGCAAGACTGGGGCCACACAGTCGAGTTTCATCCACGTAACAGATGCATCTTTGAAAGTGTTGTTCAAATTTTTCGACCAATACTGCAGGTGTCTGTATCTCTCAGGCCTGGTTGACGCTGGAATATATTATGCAAGTAAGTGTAGAGTATGCCCTGTCAAGCAGTCTCAGACCAAAATGAAAATCGGTAGCATCATCTTCATCCTCAGCAAGTCAGCATTAAAAATGTCACAGATTCTGTATGCTGTTTATGCCCTACTCTTATGGTGACCTCAGTGTTGATTGAATCTCCATATCTGTGGCCCCAGTTTGGTTCTGTCGGCATCATCGGTATGAGCTGTTGCACAGGGACTGTCATTGGATGGACATGGTGGCACCCTCAATAGGGATGGGTTACTCACACCGGCTCTGCAGCTAAGCAATTATTGTGTGCAGTAGGGGCTTAGTAGGTGGTGTCCTGCATCAGAGCAGGCGCCACTGAACGTCAGTGAAGTGACTTGGCAGCAGAGCAGTGTCTAAATTTTTCTTGTATATTTTGTAATTTGGGGCTGGTCAGTGAAGGTTGAAAACGCTCTTCATCGTCTCTCGACTCTCAAAACAATGGCTCATCAGATGGGAGACATTTACTTGTCTAAAACTACAACAATGAACAAAAATATCTGAAGAGCTGATTTAAAAATGCATAAAGAAACTTGAAGTGCATGTGCATATATATTACCATAAAAGCTGGGAGAGAAAGATCAGTGTAGGCTGATGTCCAGTAACTAAACCTGTTATTAATTTTGGATATAAGAATCCCAGCCATGCCATCTACTGTCATGAGTTTCTTTAGCTGACAAAGAAAAGTATTAGCCTTTATCTCTGGCACTTTGGTGCAGTTGTAAAATAAATGCAAATGCTCGTTTACGTACGCAAACTCACACACAATTGTCACAGAAAGCAAACAAGCCACCGCACGTCTTCATTTAAACCACATTTTGTGTAACTAGACAAGCACAGAAAGCACATTATTTCTTTGCCAACAGATGCAAGCTTAATTGTCATCATACATCTTTAGACGACAAAAGCACCCCAGCTAGACAACAAGCCCTGTTCCCCTGTGGTGTGGGGTATGAAATTCATCCAAATCAGACAATCACGGATGCTTTGAGCCTGCTTCCGTTCTCCCCATCCATCAGAATCAAAGCGCGTTATAACAGGACTTTCACCGTTTTAGTTTACTTCCATGTTAATTTCAGCAAGGTTTTTGTCTTATGTCATAGTTTTTTAATTTGTTAGCTTTAAAAAGAAACTTTCCCGACTAAATGTTATTTTCATTTTGGATTTTTTAAAAAAACAAATCATGTCTAGTCGTATAAATGCACATCGTTATCAGCATATGTAGAAAATTCTTGTCCATGTCTTAGTTCAACAACTTCATACTTTGGTTTTTCATTAATTGAGAAAGAATCTTTAACATGGCTATATCCCTTTTAAAGCAGAAATAAATTGTCACAGTTCCTAAATCAGCAAAGAATCTGTTGGTGTAGTAAACATGAGAACCACTTGTGTAAATTCATTTGTCAAACGGACTTGTAATGCAGACGTGTGTGTGTGTGTGGTGTGTGTGTGTGTGTGTGTGTGTGTGTGTGTGTGTGTGTGTGTGTGTGTGTGCGCGCGCGTTCATAGTACATATTACCTTTTGTATGTTCTCGACTGTCCAGCGAAAAAACAACAACATTGGTTACTACTTAAACAAATATGCAGCCCGCAAACAAATCATGAACCCCTGTTTGATTCTCGTTTTTGCCTTGTTGGATGCATGCTGATTAGGAGTTGACAGTATGCTTGCTCCTTAAACCATACACGATGACAATAAATTGTCACACGTGAATGATGGACATAGGCAAACAGCGTAAAGGAGATAGAAGCAAAGAAAGAACAGAGAGAGATTGGAGAGATGCAGAGATTATGAGAAAGTAGCACACACACACCACACACACACACAGAGAGAGAGAGAGAGAGAGAGAGAGAGAGAGAGAGAGAGAGAGAGGAGAGAGAGAGAGAGAGAGAGAGAGAAAAGAGAGAGAGAGAGACATCTGAACTAAGTTTGAGGGAGGTCCAACTGCACCAGCAATCTGGTCATCGTAACGGTTTGTAACCCACGAATTGTCAGCCACGTCAGTGCAGACGCCAGGTAAGAACCCAACCTTCACTTGGAACTCCTTGGAGGCACGCCACACCCACTGCTTCCCTCAACGTTCAGATTTTTATCCATAGTTTTCGATGTTGACAGTTTATTCGGGCATAGACTGGATGGAAAAGTTTACTATCTTGCCACCGAGTCTAACCAGAAGTCGGTAGTAAATGGATGTCAACCAGTGACAATCAGTTCGTTTTCGTTTGTTTTTGATAGTCTACATAAATCCAACATACCTCCAGTTGTTGCCATAGCAGTGAACAAGAGCAGAGTGACGACCAGGAAAGCAAGGCAACGCATTGTCGTGTTCAAGTCAGACCCCTGTTCTGTGTTCTGAAGAAGAGAAGTGTGGGATCTGTTACAAATCAGCGACTGTGGACGACCGTGAAATGATGGTGGCCTGCAGACGTCACCTCTTTATATCGTAACAAGCGACAGTTCAGCACATCGCGTCTCTGCCCATGCGCAGTGGTATCGTCCAATCGCCAGCCATGAAAGGCCAAAGACAGCCACGTAGGCAGACATGCGCGCGCGCGCGCGCGGGTGTGTGTGTGTGTGTGTGTGTGTGTGTGTGTGTGTGTGTGTGTGTGTGTGTGTGTGTGTGCACATGTGTCCTCACTCCCGCATGGTTGTGTGTGTTAGATTTTGATCGATATCAGTGTGAGTGGATGTGAGTGTGTGGGTGTGTGTGTGTGTACGTGTGTGTGTGTGTGTGTGTGTGTGTGTGTGTGTGTGTGTGGTGTGTGTGTCTCTGTGTGTGTGTGTGTGTGTGTGTGTGTGTGTGTGTGTGTGTGCGTGCGTGCATGCGTGCCCACATGGATGCATATGTGTGTGCGTTCACGCAAGTATGCGCGCATGTTTGTGTGCGTTTGTGTGTGTTGGTGAGCTCGTATGTAATATCTTCTCTCTCTCTCTCCTCTCTCTCTCTCTCTCTCTCTCTCTCTCTCTCTCTCTCTCTCTCTCTATATATATATATATATATATATATAATAGTAATATATATATATAATATATATACTGCTGAACAATTAAATAGTGGGAGAAAACAAGTGCAGGTTAACAATTCTTCAGTCATTATAGTAATGACTTTGCAAAGATTTGAATTAAAAAAAAAAAATTAAAAATGGGGGAATATATTATAAATATGAGAAACCCTTCACTAGCTGCCTGAGGGAACCATTGTACTCCCCTTCGAAGGCACATCTATTTGTATTGCCTTTCGTCCGCTGGATCGGACTCATCAGGGAGGATAAGTACCGAGCAACATTCCAGCAACTTACAGAGCAGCTTGGTGTTGCAATGATTGCAAGAAATTTCAATTATAAACAAAGCTTGCTCTTATGTCTTAGATTGAAGAAATAGGGGGAGATCGCAAGTTTATCTCCCCATATTTCTCCAATCTAAGACATAAGAGCAAGCTTTGTTTATAATTGAATATATATATATATATATATATATATATATATATATATATATATATATATATATATATATATATATATATATATATATATATATATATTATATATGCCAAGTCATTACTATAACGACTGAAGAATTGTTAACCTGCATTTGTTTTCCCCCATTACTTAATTGTTCAGCATTCTATTGTTTGGTCAATCAGTGGGAGATTGCATCTCTTAAGAGATCCAAGTAAAGGTTGTTCTGTACAATTCTTAGCCACTCACAATGCTTGGGTTATTGAACAGCAGAGCTGACCACTCAGACTGTTCCATATCTTTTGACCTCCCTTGCATCCTTGAATGGATCCTCAAGCATAGGCTCAAAGATTGTCCCTTACATTTTATACTGTTTGAATAATGCTTTTAGTTTTTCAGCAACTTTTTTCCTCTCCACACCTTTGTTTTGTTCCATTTACTACCCTTCGCTGGCTGCTTTGGGGTGCTGTTGGATTCCTTTTTTGAACCCTTGGCGGTGAGAACACCACAGAATTATGGACTGTGGTGTGTCTCTATTTGACACCAAGAGCACAGACACAATCAGCCGTGTCTCCCTGATGAGTCCGATCCAGCGGACGAAAGGCCTAGGAGCAGGCAATACAAATAGATGTGCCTTCGAGAGAGATTATGATGGTTCCCTCAGGCAGCTAGTGAAGGGCTTCTCATATTTATAATATATTTCCCCATTTTCTTCATCTTCAATTTTTTTTTTTTTTTAAAGTTCAAATCTTTGCCAAGTCATTACTATAACGACTGAAGAATTGTTAACCTGCACTTGTTTTCCCCCACTACTTAATTGTTCAGCATTATATATATATATATATATATATATATATATATATATATATATATATATATAAGTGTTGTTTTATGGTGGACTCTCCATGGTCCTGACAGCTGATAAAACGATAAAGCAGACAGGTCATTTCGATTGTAAAAAATGGGCCCTAATTTAGGAACGGTGGCCCATTTTAAAACAAAGTGGGGAACAAACTTTGCAGTAAAAGGAATTGTAGGGTGTGGGGGGGTGGAAAGGAAAGGGGAAAGGGGGGGGGGCTTTCCTTCTGTTTTTTTGCCAAAAGAGCGTCACTCTGCTCATCTTTAAAATCTCCTGCCCTGATGGCACCGGGTTTCTTGGCCGGGTTTTGTCCGATCCCTATGTTCCCAGTGGACCAGGGATTTCCGGGTCTTCAGATCTTTTTTAGGGCGTCTCTCTCCTTCTCTCTCCTCCTCCAAAGGTCGGGATGTGACTAATCTGATTTTCATAAATTGTTCTTCACAGTTTTCTTAAATTCAAAGATGCCCCATGTTTGTCATTACTGATTTCTGTTTTTTTTACTACGCAAGGTTTTGTGGCGTTTCGTCTTCACTTTGAATTGAAATTTTTTTTTTGTGTTGTGTGAGGGGGCAGAGTAAAAAAAAAAACATAAAGTATTCTGCAAAAGGATAATTTTGACTTGGGCTCGACTTGACTTATCCCTTTACGAGAGTCGCCTTCACCATGCTCCCCCTGTTTTAAAATGGTCGCATTGAAGCAGTGGGGGGTCGCGGGGGTCCCCCCTGCAAATGACATTTTGTCCCCTCACTGACCTTGATGAACAGACATCGATCTTGTATCGCACCTTTCAAAAATTAAGATAAGACACGTTTCTTGCCACTTGATTTGCAAATCTTGCACAAAGAAGAAATGCGGGGGGACTTGTTCCAGGAGTGAATGAACCCAAGAGTTGTAAGATCTCGCAGCAGTACCAGAGCACTGAGGGTTTGGCTGCACAGGGTGCACACACAAAATGAATGGGGCCCTGGCTTTTCTTAGGAGTCGAGTATTTGTATTTAGAGACATGCAGAATATATGTGTTTTGAGATTGTCGTGTCTATTTTCTTTCAAGCAGTGACCAAAGCTCCGAGACCGGCTTCCGACGAAACAGATCCTGTGCGACAAGATCGCCAGCCTCGGGATCATCATCGTGCAGTCCTTGGAATGGAACTCGCCCCTTTACATCAACTTCATCGACTATGAAAAGGCCTTCGACAGTGTAGATAGAGAGACACTATGGAAGCTACTGAGGACAGTACGGAATACCGAGAAGATCATCTTTCACCCAGTGCACCAATCAGGATATGAACTGCAGGGTGGCTCATGCAAGACAGTCGTCAGACGGGTTTGAAGTGAAGACAGGAGTGCGCCAGGATGCCTGTTTGTCACCTCTCCTCTTCCTCCTGGTCATCGACCTGGATCATGAAGACCACAACCAACAGGCAGAAAACAATGAGATACAATGGACACTTTGGACGCAGCTAGATGACCTTGACTTTGCTGACGACCTGGCACTCCTTTTCCACAGTCACTCACAGATGCAGGACAAGACCCACCTGCCTTGAGACAATATTAGCAGGAACAGGACTCAAGATAAACAAGAAGAAGACTGAGCGGGTGAAGATCAACACCACAGAACAGCAGCCCAGTCACAGTCGGAGGCGAGCCCCTCAGGGAAGTACATTCCTCTGTCTACTTGGGAAGTGTAGTTGACAGCAAGGGGACACTGACCGAGACTTCATAGCCAGGATGGGCAAGGCGCGAGCACATTGATCATGCTAAAGAACATCTGGGCCTAAGGAGAGATCGAAGGACGATAAAATAGTGTATCTTCAGCTCAAACGTGAAGTCGGTTCTGCTCTATGGCTGTGAGACTTGTAGAACGACCAAGGCAATATAACAAAAAAATTCAGACCTTCATCAACACCTGTCTGAGGCACATGTTCAAAATCACACGGCCAGTGAAGATTGGCAATGAAAATCAATGGAAGCAAGCAGGACAGGAACCAGTGGCCAAGCAGATTCTGCGGCGGAAGTGGGGCTGGATTGGACACACTCTCAGGAAGCCAGCATCCAGCACCACACGCCAAGCCCTGACATGGAACCCGCAGGGGAAAAGGAAGCGAGGCCGACCTCGCAGCAGCTTGAGGCGAGACACTGAGGCAGAGATGAAGAGGCAGGGGACCAACTGGACAGGCATTCAGCGAGCAGCCCAGAACCTAGTGCGATGGCGGGTGTTGTCGATGGCTTATGCTCACTCTTACGCTATGGGCCTATGTAAGTAAAAAGTATTTTCTTTCAGATGTCCATCAAGGTAGACACCAGATGGTTCCAAGCAGACAAATTAACAATGAGAGGAATGGGACTACTTTGCAAAGGTAGGGTCATAGGTGAGTGTGAAAGCCTGAAAGGTGACGTCACGTAAGGGGTAGCCCACGTATTTCTACATTGCGGATGATATCATCGGCAGAAATCCATAGGAACAAATAAAATGATTGGTGGGAGCTGTTCATTTGGTCTGTTATCAGTTCAATATTCATGAAATGATTGGTGGGAGCCGTTCATTTGGTCTGTTAGCAGTTCAATATTCATGTTTGGCTTAGATTTCTGCTGTGCCTGAAAACGCTTACATGGATCATATAGTGATTTACATGGATTATATAGTGGCTTATATGGATTATATAGTGATTTACACGGATTATATAGTGATTTGGTGCAAGGTTCTGACCGTGGCGTGTGGCCGCACACCAATGTTGGTGGAGAGTTTCATGCCATGATCTTCCTGCAGTGTTTGTGTAAGCCTGATGAAGTCAGCGCTGTTCCTCGCTGTTCCTTTGCTTTGCCTCTCCCTCCAGAGATCCTTGGCTGCACACTGTACTGCCCAGGACCTAGAACTTGTCCATGGTCCTGGTCTCCATGCTGATGATGACAGCAGATGGTGAACGTGGTGCGCTGGCAGGCTGGGAGTGTAAGGAACTGGTACATGGCCTCTGTCTTGCCCAGACGGAGCAGTGTGAAGCCAGAGCATCTACAGGCTGTCTGTACAGCGGCCCGCTGTGCGCTAAGTGTCCACGTGGAAGTGTTCGGTGAAAGCTCATTGATCCGCCGACAGGTGCTTCTACAATGACGTCAGTTTCGTTCTGGCCCAGCGGTGATTTGATACCAACGTGTGTTTGTTCGAGTCCGGTACGTGTCGTTCCCGCATCTGTGA
>CM031624.1:49616592-49619092 GCA_018398815.1 Conus ventricosus | reverse complement strand
TTTGAAACAAATCATTACTTTTTATGGTCAGAAAGATGCTGTTTAACAATTTCAATCAAATTTGAATTCAATTGTGATGAAAACGTTATCTTTAGGAACCAAAAAAAAGAAAAGAAAAGAAAACGAAAGAAAGAAAGAAAGAAAGAAAGAAAGAAAGAAAGAAAGAAAGAAAAAGAAGAAAGAAAGAAAGAAAGAAAGAAAGAAAGAAAGAAAGAAAGAAGAAGAACTAAAAGAAAGAAAGAAAGAAGAACTAAAGAAAGAAAGAAAAGAAAGAAAGAAAGAAAAGAAAGAAGAACTAAAGAAAGAAAGAAAGAAAGAAAGAAAGAAAGAAAGAACTAAAGAAAGAAAGAAAGAAAGAACTAAAGAAAGAAAGAAAGAAAGAAAGAAGAAGAAAGAAAGAGAGAACTAAAGAAAGAAAGAAAGAAAGAACTAAAGAAAGAGAGAAAGAAAGAAAGAAAGAAAGAACTAAAGAAAGAGAAAGTAAAGAAAGAAAGAAAGAAAGAACTAAAGAAAGAGAGAACTAAAGAAGAAAGAAGAAAGAACTAAAGAAAGAAAGAAAGAAAAACTAAAGAAAGAGAGAAACTAAAGAAAGAAAGAAAGAAAACTAAAGAAAGAAAGAAGAAAGAAAGAACAAAGAAAGAAAGAAAGAAAGAAAAAAGAAAGAAAGAACTAAAGAAAGAAAGAACTAAAGAAAGAAAGAAAGAAAGAACTAAAGAAAGAAAGAAAGAAAGAAAGAACTAAAGAAAGAGAGAACTAAAGAAAGAAAGAAAGAAAGAACTAAAGAAAGAAAGAAAGAAAGAAAGAAAGAACTAAAGAAAGAAAGAATTTAAAGAAAGAGAGAACTAAAGAAAGAAAGAAAGAAAGAACTAAAGAAAGAAAGAAAGAAAGAAAGAAAGAACTAAAGAAAGAAAGAAAGAACTAAAGAAAGAAAGAAAGAAAGAACTAAAGAAAGAAAGAAAGAAACCCGTTTTTATGTATGACATTTTAAGAGATATAGTGTTTTGTACACCTCACTTAGAGCGCAAGTGCAACGATGTAAAAAAAAAAAAACTTCGCATAAATGCAGGTTGTTAACTAAACACGTAAGAACATCGTACACTTCAACTGTTTGTATGTCAGTTGTCATTCATTTGTGTAAAATTTTGTTGCTTTCATGAAACAAATCGAAAGCAGTGGTTCTTATTACGATCGAACAATGATACCCAAGAACAAGCATACAGTTATTGTTTTTGTTCACTTTGTCTCCCTCCACGTCATGTCATCTTGATCTGACTTTCTCTTTTTGATCTTTGCAGTGGGATCTGAAAGGAGTTCATAGAGTAGCAATCAATTTTGTAAACTGTTACATATGTTCTACGAATGTTGTGTAAAGTCAGGCTACTTCAGCAGAGTTTTTGTTTTTCCTTCAATGTTTCACATCCTTCCGGAATGTCTGTTTAATCTCCTTTTTGTACCACCAAAACTGTTTGATTTACTTATATCTATCTTCCAATGTAGCTGTGCGAATCTGTCATACTTGTATTTTCTACAGCTGGGCTGTTAAGTCAAGATCACTTTCCTGACAATTACATGATTTGTTTTGAACTGTGATCCTTACGAACTCCAAAGTTATTGATGACCAGGCTGTGTTAGCTCTTATTAATTCGGATAAATCTAAGTCATTGCGACTCGGGATATGTCAAAGTAGATACAAATTGCCTGACTGACTTATGGCCCCTTAATGTAGGTCAGTCGACCATTGTTGAGTATTCAGTTAAGAGATACCCTGACAATGCGTTGTAAATATTGGAATAGTTAAGTTGTTTGAATGCTGGGCTTGTAATCCTGGTGACCTTGCGGTTGCAGGTTCAAATCTCTGCCAGATCTTTTCAGTACAGGACATTTTTCGTCAGAGTTAACATTGGTTCTGAACTCCATTTCTAGAAAAGTACTTTGCAGGTTATAAACCGAGGTTCCTCGCGTGAATGCATGGATAACAGCTTAGACACATGTAAAACTCCATTATCAGCTATGAACAGAGTAAGCCAGGTTCACCGTTGGTATGAATAACGCATAGTACGGGCACTGAGTGAAAACAATCAGAAAAATTAAGAAAAAGAACAAAATGACTCATATGAATTGAACGAAATAAGGAAGTAACTCAATAAAGTGCCACCAGGCAGCTGTTTGGGCTGCTCTACCCAAGTAGGCAGCCTGATGTTTAAACGCCAGCGCGTATTGTGTAACGCTTAGAGCTTGGTCTCCAACTGAGGACAGGTGATATATAACTACAACTTCTGCTACCACTATTTTTACTACCATTACTTCTACTACTACAAGTAATGATGATAACGATTATGATGATGATGATAATGATGATGATGATGATATGATGATGATGATGATGATGATGATGATGATGATGATGATGATGATGATGATGATGATGATGATACTGCTGCTACTACTACTATCAATAATGATGATAAAAGGGCACACGATAATTATACTTTAGAATGGT
>CM031624.1:49598408-49615592 GCA_018398815.1 Conus ventricosus | reverse complement strand
CTCAGGCAGCATAGAAAAAGAAAACGTTGACTTGTTGCCTGGCTGTCGATGTTTCGAATGGTGTGATCAGCCCCAGAATGACTCCTGGGAGTATTTTATGAAAACAGGGGGGGGGGGGGGTCTATTTTTTACCCTACCCAGAAGTACTCCCGGGAGTCATTCTAGTGCAGCCCCAGATATACCCTCGGGAGTACTTCTGGGCAATGAGTACTTTGGGGTTATTACAGGTCGAATGACAGAACTGGCTGAACTGGGGGGGGGGGGGGGGGGGGGGGGGGGATTTCTGTTTGCATACAAGGGATTTGCGCATGTTGTATTCGGTAGGTAACATACGGTGAACATGCGAAATTATCGGGTCTGATGTCCAATCTCTCTCTCTCTCTCTCTCTCTCTCTCTCTCTCTCTTCTCTCTCTCTCTCTCTCTCTGTGAATGATTCATCATTGTTTTGTTGAGTCAATAAAAGAGGGACACGAAAGCAGATATGTGAAATATAAACCATCGGCATAAAGTACGGGGGGGTGGGGGGAGGGTGTGTGTGTTCTACACAGCCGAAGCAAGAACAATAACTGCAAAATAGAGTAGACTGTCGACAACTCAGAGTTTGATTTTTTTAAATTCATTTTAAAATCAAACCCTATAGGAAAAAAGCGCTGATAATCGGTCTGCATATTAACCTGAAGAACACAGGTTGGCAAAGCAAGAAAAAAAAAAGAATAAAATATTGAGAAAAACAATCGATGTAAAAATTACCACAGTATGAACGACGTGCATGTATTTTTTTTTAATTCCGTGAAACATTTGCACATACGTGCACCTAAATGTACATTATTATTATATTATATTGGGTATTTATAGAGCGCCTATCCTCGGTCACAGACCAAGCTCTAAGCGCTTTACAATAAACACGCTACCTCACTCACTCACTCAACGGGCTGCCTACCCAGGTAGAGCTGGCCGAAGAGCAGCCTACTGGATCTCATTCAGTCGTTTCCCGTACCATTCAAATATCAGTCACTCACTTTCATTTATCTCATTTATTCCTCCAGTTTCTCACATAGGATGCATACGATGTTTTATACGTGTCCTCCATTTCCACCAGTACACGAAGGCACACGATAACAGTAATGACAATTTTTGTGGCTTGGTAAGAAATACCAGGCGGCTATCTTTACTTGACATCAATTTTGCCAGGGCAGCTGGGAACCCCCCTGCTCTTTTCGATTTTCAACTGCCGTGGGTTCTTTAACGTGTGCAGGGGGCCAGGAAGGCACAGGGTCCCACTTGCTTATAGTCCCCATCCGATGGACTTGACGTTCAGTTCGATTTGTCATTCAAACTGGGAAAGAAAGGGCGAGAAAGGCAGGGCTCGAACCCACGCACTTCTCACACGTTGGATTGGCAGGCGAACGTCTTAACCACTCTGCCACCTTTCTTCCTGCGTGCACACACATGCACATTTAAACACACAGGAAAGCGCGGACGCACACACAAAAATCCAAACACCACACACCACACACACACACACACACACACACACACACACACACACACACACACACACACACAACACACACACACACACACACACACACACACGCGTGCACACACACACACACACACACCTCGGGTTGAGGGTGTTATGCCAGAACACTGGAAACAGTCTGTCATCGTTCCTATTCTAAAGCATGGTAAAACTCCAGTGGACAAACATAGTTACAGGCCAATTGCTCTAACCTCACATACATGTAAACTTCTGGAGAGGATTATTTTAAGAAGATTGGTTCATTATTGTGAAGTAAATAAAATCATTCCCATTAACCAAGCAGGTTTCCGGAAAGGCAGGTCTGCAATCGATGATTTGGTGAAACTTACAACAAACATAAACAACAGTTTGCGAGAAGAAAAAACGTTATTGCAACTTTCTTTGATATCAAGAAAGCCTATGACCAAGTCTGGCATGCCAAGCTTCTTTATAAACTTAAACAGACTGGTTTATCTGGTCATCTATACCATTTCATTAAATGCTTTTTGAGTAAAAGAAGTATACAAGTTAGAGTAGGGAATTCATATTCAAATTTTAGATCTCTTCACATGGGCTTGCCACAAGGTTCCGTAATTGCACCTCTGTTATTTAATATCTTGATGAACGATTTGCCATCACATTTGTCAAAACATGTAGTATTAGTACAATATGCAGATGATATCTGTATATGGATGAATGTTATTATGAAAAGAAATACATCTAAAGGGCATTAAACTATATCAAGAAGCTATATCAAAGGGAACTTGATAAAATAAACAAGTATATGGTCACAAATGGTCTTGCATTATCTTCAGAAAAGACTCATATGATGCTTTCAATAATGGTAGTAATCCTGCTGAGCTACTATGTTTAAAATTGAAAACGAAACAATTCAGTACAAGGATTCGGTAAAATTTTTGGGTTTGTTTCTTACAACAAAGCTAACGTGGAACGCTCATATCAACCATATTGTGACTAAAGCAAGAAAATGCTTAAATTTTTTAAAAGTATAAGTAAACAATACTGGGGACAAGACAGCAAAATTTTTGAAACATCTTAGCACAACATTAATTCGATCAAATTATCCTATGGACAAGAAAATATTTTTTAGTGCTCCAAATTATTTACTTAAGAAACTCCAAAGTATCGACTGCAAAGGATACAGGCTTGCTATTGGTGTACCCTTTCACGCATCAACCTCCGGAACTTATAAAGAAATTGGAAGAATTGCCTTTGATGAATATCGAAATCTTGCATGTGCAAAGTACGTTCTTAGGACCTCAACACCTGACAACTTTGTCTCGGAAGAAGTACAAATAAAATCAGAAATAAATTATCCTAAACGGGCCAGACAGATATCTTCATTAAAGCCAATTGCTCATATGTATCTGACTTACTTAAAGATCGGAAAATAAATCCACAGTGTATTGATGCACAGCAAGTAGTTTCTCCTTACCCTAACTGGGAGATGAATAAACCACATTTTGATATCAATTACACTGATGTGAAGAAGAATGAGAATCCAAATATTAGGCAAAGTGAAGTCCGATTTTACCTAGAGAATAAATACCCAAATCATTTAAAGGTATACACAGATGGCTCACTCTTAGATGATCATCGTGCTGGTTCAGGTTTTGTTATACCAGCTTTAAAAAAAAAAAAAGTCATACTTCATTGGTAAAAATCGATCAATATTTACCGCCGAACTCGTTGCTATACTTATGGCTCTTAATTACATAGTTGATCTTCCGTTGACATTTTTCAAATTTTATTCTGCGTCGATTCTCAGTCCGTACTGTATGCTTTACGTTCATTTGATTACAAGAAAAAATCCAAAATTATCAAAGAAAATCAATCAAATGATTAACATTTTAAGTTTAATGGGAACCAATATCACCTTTTGCTGGGTTCCTTCACACGTTGGATTATATTCAAACGATTGTGCTGATAGAGCCGCAAAAAAAGGTGCAAGGCAAGACAGGGAATCAATAGAAATAAACATCCCATTATCCGTTACAGAAGGGTATCATTTACTAGAGCAAGCATCGTGGAACAAAGTTTCAAAATCTCTCCATAGGAAGGAGAAATTCTCTGGTCTCTTACTGAATTCGGTTAGTTTAACAAACAAAATAGCTGTGAATTATAGCAACAGTTTCAAATTTAGACACATTACTTCGCTCTCTTATAGGATAAAGCTTAATGCCTTCAAAACAAAATTCAGCAAGAATGTTAAATGTTTGTGCGGTGAACAAATTTCAAACCAACACATTCTTCTGGAATGCCAGAGATTGAGACCTATTTTACCGGCTATTTCTGAAAGTTCTCTTGACAGTATTCTTGAGAATTTTAGTTTGTTGTTTGATTTTGCGAAGTGTTTACTACGCAGTCCTATGGGACATTTGTTATAGTTTGTGTTAAGATTCAAAATAGTTATTTAAAGTTGGCTTTACCATACCTTTTTTTTTTAATTGCAAAGATTGTAAAGATGCTTTTTTTTTTTTTTTTTTTTTTTGGTATATGATTGCAAGATGACCCACCCACCTCCTCATCATGCTCCCCTCTCAAATCCTTTCCCTTCGTCTAATATCACTTAATGTGGAAAGACGTTAAATTGAAGACAACAACAACAACACACACACACACACACACACACACACACACACACACAGACACACACACCACACACACACACACACACACACACACACACACACACACACACACAACACACACACACACACATACACACGCGTGCGTGCGCGTGCACGCACACATGCACACACACACAGACACACAGACACAGACACACAGACACAGACACACACACACACACACACACACAACACACACACACACACACACACACACACACACACACACACACCACACACTCGCACACACACACACACAACACACACACACACACACACACACACACACACACACACACACACACACACACACACACACACACACACACACACACACCACACACAACACTCTCTCTCTTTCTCTCTCTCTCTCTCTCTCTCTCTCTCTCTCTCACACCACACACACACACACACACACACACACACACACACACACACACACACACACACACACACACACCACACACACGCACACACACATACACACATGCAAAGCACTAAGTCCCAGGCGATAGGTATTTGAGGTATTTGAACCAGCGACCTGTTGGGCCAGTCGTACCAGAGCCGTCGCTTCTGCTGTACCAGGGCCATTGCTTTTGTGGTGTCAGAACCAACATCCTGTATGTGTGTGAGCCGCAGCTCTTGGTCTGTTGGAGCCGCCACTCCTGTTGTGGACAGAGCCGTCGCTTTGGTTCTGTGTGGGGACTCTGCCAGCTGCTCCTCTTGACTGTGTGAGTCCCATATATATATATATATATATATATATATATATATATATATATATATTATATATTATATATTATATATATATATATATTATATATATATATATATGTCATGAATTGTATGCCTAGGGTTATGGCGTATGTTATTCTGCTGTATTGATATTGTTGTATATTGCTGCGTTTTTGTGTATATGTGTTTGATGGCTCGGGCAGCATAGAAAAAGAAAACGTTGACTTGTTGCCTGGTTGTCATGTTTCGAGTGGTGTGGTCAGTCCCAGAATGACTCCGGGAGTATTTTATGAAAACAGTGGGGTCTATTTTTTTACCCAACCAGAAGTACTCCGGGAGTCATTCTGGTGCGGCCCCAGATATACCCCGAGAGTACTTCTGGGCGATGAGTACTTTGGGGTTATTACAGGCCGAATGACAGAACTGGCTGAATGGGGGGGGGGGGGGGGGGGGGGGGGGGGATTTCTGTTTGCATACAAAGGGATTTGCGCATGTTGTATTCGGTAGGTAACATTCGCTGAACATGCGAAATTATCGAGTCTGATGTCCAATCTCTCTCTCTCCCTCTCTCTCTCTCTCTCTCTCTCTCTCTCTCTCTCTCTCTCTCTCTCTCTCTCTCTCTCTCTCTCTCTCTCTCTCTGAATGATTCATCATTGTTTTGTGAGTCAATAAAAGAGGGACACGAAAGCAGATATGTTAAATATAAACCATCGGCATAAAGTACGGGGGGTGGGGGGGGGGTGTGTGTGTTATACACAGCCGAAGCAAGAACAATAACTGCAAAATAGAGTAGACTGTCGACAACTCAGAGTTTGATTTTTTTTAATTCATTTTTAAATCAAACCCTATAGGAAAAAAGCGCTGATAAACGGTCTGCATATTAACCTGAAGAACACAGGTTGGCAAAGCAAGAATAAAAAAAAAAAAGAAATAAAAATATTGAGAAAAAACAATCGATGTAAAAATTACGACAGTATCAACGAGTGCATGTTTTTTTTTTAATTCCGTGAAACATTTGCACATACGTGCACCTAAATGTACATTATTATTATATTATATTGGGTATTTATAAAGCGCCTATCTCGGTCACAGACCAAGCTCTAAGCGCTTTACAATAAACACACTACCTCACTCACTCACTCAACGGGTGCCTACCCAGGTAGAGCCGGCCGAAGAGCAGCCTACTGGATCTCATTCAGTCGTTTCCCGTACCATTCAAATATCAGTCACTCACTTTCATTTATCTCATTTATTCCTCCAGTTTCTCACATAGGATGCATACGATGTTTTATACGTGTCCTCCATTTCCACCGGTACACGAAGGCACACGATAACAGTAAGTGACAATTTTTGTGGCTTGGTAAGAAATACCAGGCGGCTATCTTTACTTGACATCAATTTTGCCAGGGCAGCTGGGAACCCCCTGCTCTTTTCTTTTTCAACTGCCGTGGGTTCTTTAACGTGTGCAGGGGGCCAGGAAGGCACATGGGTCCGACTTGCTTATAGTCCCCATCCGATGGACTTGACGTTCAGTTCGATTTGTCATTCAAACTGGGAAAGAAAGGGCGAGAAAGGCAGGGCTCGAACCCACGCACTTCTCACACGTTGGAGTGGCAGGCGAACGTCTTAATCACTCTGCCACCTTTCTTCCTGCGTGCACACACATGCACATTTAAACACACAGGAAAGCGCGGACGCACACACAAAAATCCAAACACACACACACACACACACACACACACACACACACACACACACACACACACACACACACATACACACGCGCGCGCACGCGTGCACGCACACATGCACACACACACACAGACACACAGACACAGACACACACACACACACACACACACACACACACACACACACACACACACACAACACTCTCTCTCTTTCTCTCTCTCTCCCTCTCTCTCTCTCTCACACACACACACACACACACACACACACACACACACACACACACACCACACACACACACCACACACACACACACGCACGCACACACCATACACACATGCAAAGCACTAAGCCCAGGCGATACACATGTTTTCCCCACTCCCACTGCATTTTTTATGCGTGCTTTTCTTTTGTATACCTTAGGGAGTTAATAACTAACAATGTTGTGTTTAATATCATAGGATTTATTTTCCTCAGATCATATCAAGAAATTGAAAGCTTTTTTCTGCCCGACCGGCTCCTACCCAGAGTTGAGTTGCTGCGGACTCAGTTGGGAAGACTGGGACCACACAGTCGAGTTTCATCCACTTAATGGATGCGTTTCTGAGAGTGTTGCTCAAATTTCATGACCAACACTGCAGGTGCCTGTATCTCTCGGGCCTGGTTGACGCCGGGATATATTATGAAAGGAAGCGTAGAGGACAGCCCTGTCATGTAGTCTCAGACCGAACGGAAATCCGTAGCATCATCTTAATCAGCCTCATTATCATCGATCAGCATTAAAAAAAAATGTCTCAAATTCTGTGGCCCTTCATGCCCTGCTCTCATGGTGACCTCAATTTCGATGTCCTCTCCACGTCTGTGGCCTTGGTTTGGTTCCGTCGAGGTCACCGGTATCGGCGAGTCCATGGGGCTGTCGTTGGACGGACGTGGTGGCGCCCTCCGGAGGGAGAGCTCACTCACGCCGGCTCCGCGACTAAGCAATTATTGTCGTCAGTAGGGGGCTTAGTAGGTGGTGTCCTGCGTATGTTAGATCAGAACAGGCGCCACTGAACACCACCGAAGTGACTCGGCAGCAGTGCAGTGTCTCCTCCGGTGGGTTGCCTCTTGACGACTTGACATTGACTGCTTCCTGTGGATTGCCGGTGCCGGGGCTGCGGCGGGGCCGACCGGGCTGTGGCTGTGGACGGGGTGTCGGAATGACCGGCGTGGGTGCACTGCCTCTGAGGTGGCGCAGAGAGTGGGACAGCAAAAAAAAGAAAAAAAAAAGAAAGATAATTGAAAGCTGTTTTGTAAAAATTCATATTCGTGTCTTGAAACGCTGCTAGATGTGGTAGCAGGACATATACAGCTCGTTTGCCGCTGATGGTGACGAGGTCGTCGGGAAAGAAAGCCATCAGTCATTCTCAGCCCCATTCTACTCCCCTAAGACCGTCTTGCATTTGTAAACAACGCTCCAACCACACTCTGTCTGTCTGTCTGTCTGTTGTCCATCTCTCTCTCTGGCTCCATATCATCTCTCATCTCTCATCTCTCTGCTCTTCTCTCATCTTCTCTCTCTCTCTCTTCTCTCTCTCTCTGCTTCTCTCTTATAATATATCTTATATTATATATATATATCTGTCTTCTCTGTCTGTCTGTCTTGTCGTCGGCCTAGTGTCTCTAATTCTGTCTCTCAGTGTCTTTCTGTCTATCGTCTGCCCTCCTCTGTCTGTCTGTCTGTCTGTCTGTCTTCTTCTTCTCTCTCTCTCTCTCTCTCTCTCTCTCCTCTCTCTCTCTTCACTCTCTCTCTTCTCTTCTCTCTCTCTCTCTCTCTCTCTCTCTCTCTCTCTCTCTTCTTCTCTGAGTATTTGCTGCTTCAGCTGCTTCATGTCTTTGTCTGTTCTCTGCCTCTTGTTGTTGTCTGTCTCTGTCTGTCTGTTCTTTCTCTCTCTGTCTGTCTGTCTGTCTGTCTTCCTGCCTCCAGCTCTCCCTGACCACCACCACACTACACACAACACACACCCACCACACACACCACACACACACCACACACACACACAACACACACACACCACACACACACATTTATATGTGTAATTAGTTTTAGTATATCGCATTAAACGACTCGCAATTTTAAAAAAAATATAATTTTTTTTAAAACTGACGGGCAACGCGATCTGACCTTGAAAATGATCTACACTATTCTCGGGGTAAATCCCTGCACTGAAACAACCCAAACAACGTGTGTCAACTGTCCCTGGGTAAACTTGGTTTCCATTGATTTTTCTCCCGCACATGCGGTGTATTTGTCTAAATCGGCGAGAGGCAGATACACATCTCTTCGAATGTCTGTTGCTTCACATGATCTCACATGAAACAAGATCGCCTTAGCTTTCCTCGTTTCAAGTCAGACCACTGCAAAGTGAACCTGTCTCTTTCCTTCCAGCCTTAACATCAAACTGCTACAAGTTGCCTCTCTCCTTCATCTGCTGCCTTTTACGTCACTCTTCAACAAAGTGTCTTTGTCGCCCATTTCATTTTTCACGTCGAAACTGCGACAAATCTGCCTCTTTCCAACACTGGATTTTACATAAAATTCCACCCCCTTTGTCTTTTTCTCTTTTTTCAAACTTCTACAAAATTGCTTCTTCTCTCTCTCTCTCTCTCTCTCTCTCTCTTCTCTCTCTCTCTCTCTCTCTCTCTCTCTCTCTCTCTCTCTCTCTCTCTCTCTATCTCTCTCACTCACCTCACCTCACTCTCTCTCTCTCTCTGTTTGTGCGCGACGTGTTGTGTGTGGGTGTGGTGTGTGTGTGTTGTGTGTGTATGTGTGTATGTGTGTGTATGTGTGTGTGTGTGTGTGTGGTGTGTGGTGTGTGTGTGTGGTGTGTTGTTGTTTATGTGTGTTGTGGTGTGTGTGTGTGTGGTGTGTGGTGGTGTGTGTTGTGTGTGTGTGTTTGTGTGTGTGGTGTGTGTGTTTTGTCTGTTTTTCTTTTTCCCTCCAATCTTTTCCATTTTTATTTCAAGTGCTTTCGAGAGCTTCTCCCCCTTCCATTTCCTTGTGACACTGCACAAACTTGCCCTTTTTTCCCTTTCCCATCATTTACATAAAACCCTGCGAGCTGTCTTCTTCCCTTTCCACTTTCCAGTAAAACTAACACAAAATGATGTCGTGCGTTTTCCCTTAAGTTTTAAAAGACTTTGGCACGTACTTTTAGATCTTTGAATTATTTTTTTTTATTTTGAATGGTGCCATTTCAAAAGATTTAGTTATGGTCACTTACTTATATTTCCCCTCAGGCTTTTGTATTGTTGTCTATCCCCATAGTATCAAGATGTTTATTAAAATATTGTGTTTTTGAACTTTTACCCCCAAGAACAGAATCAAAAAAAACCCGTGAAGTTGTTTTTGACTTTTTAATTAAAAAGAGTGATCGGCATGCTGGCTCAAAAATTTAAAAAATTGAAAAAATGTTTGGGTGAAGAAAACGTCTATAAATTTTACGAAAAAGTATCAAGTAAAGATTTTTCAAAGTATATGAGCGGCCCCCCATTTGGGTCAAGTCGAGAAAAATAAAGCTTTAAAATGTTTAAATGATGCTTGACAGCTATTTTCTGCATGAAAAAAACCCATTACAGTGGGAAAAAAAACGGTAGGTCCAGGTTGATCAAGAAGTACCCAGAAAAAAAAGAACTCGGCCCCCATTTGGGCAGTGTTTAAAATAAAGAGAAATGAAACAATTAAAAATTTGTTATAAAAAAACGGGAGAAAAAAGGGAGCTCTTGAGATGAAAAAAAAAAAAACCCCACAAAAAGGTAAAAAATTCTTTAAATAAAAATTCAAAACCCCCACTGGGTTTTGGAGCAAAGTAAAATTTTTTCGTGCAAAATTTATGCAACAAATGACCAAAGATGAGGGTTTTAACAAATTCCGTATTTGAGTCGGGTGTGAATTGCAGCCGTCAAAAGAATTTTGCGGGAGTCAGAAAAAAAGGTTAATGATAGGTAGACTAAAAACAAGATTTTTGAGTGGAATTTCGGAAAAGTGGGTTTATGCGCGGTTTTTCATAAGGAATAAAAAGGCGTGGTCCTGAGGGAATTATCGGGAAAATTTTAAAACTCAGTTACTGTTTTGGGCCATTTTTGTTATTTTTCATTCTTGTTCTTACTGGAACTTACCCCCTTCATGGTCGGGAGTCATTATTCAACCCTATTTAAAAAGGGTGACGGAAATTTCCCTAAAATTGCGGGGGAATATTTTTGTGAATATATGCAGTAAATTGTATAGCCTATCTAAATGGCGACTAAACAAATGGTTTAAAGAAAAAAAACATGTCTTTGATGCTGTAAGGCGGGTTTTTAAAAAAAAAAAGTATAGTGCTATTGTCATGTCTTTAATTTTTTCCCAGGGTAGAAACAACTGTTCTTCCAAAGTATGTTGCGTTTTTTGTTTTTAAAAAAAGTTTGTTTGCCAGTGAAATTGATGGGCTTTTGAAAAAAAGGGATTCAGGGAAAAATGCACGGGCAAAATAGATGTATAACATTGTTAAAGCAAGAGTTAGAGCGGGAAAGGGTTTTAAGTGTGCATTTTTGTGTCCATAGGTCAAAAGCAAGGGGAGGTGTGTGGCCCAGTTCTTTTTTCCTTTTTCTGTGAACTGGCGTGATATTATTCAAAAAGGGGAAAACGGGAAATTCATTGTTCCCTGATTTTTTAAAAATTTTTGATATTATGTTTGCGATGACATTATGTTGTTATCTGTTTCAGTTGCAGGTCTTCAAAACCAGTTAATTTTTTGTACAACACGTAAAAAAGACTGGGTCTTATGTTAATTTATAGAAATAAAAATGTCTTTTTAAAAAATGGTGCATATATATCTTGACCAAGAAAAAGGGCTTTTGGGCGAAGATGACAGGTTAAATGTATAAGTATTGGGGGGTTTTTAATGTCTCCCCAGATTTCCACCCGCACGTTTGAATGATTGCAGCCAAGCAAAGAAAGGAGGATCGTTTTTAAAAGTATTTGGTCATTGGGGGGAAAAATTCCCTTTATATTTTAAAAACTTTTTGATGCTCGGTTCAACAGTACTTAGTCATGGAGCGGGTATGGGGCACAGGGAAAAATGTTGATGGGGTAGAAAAAAGTTTGCCTTAAAAGTTTTTTAAATGAAAGTAAGAACCCCTAATGTGATGGTGTTTTGAGAGTTAGTTAGATTTCTATTGTATAAAAAATTTATATTGAAGAGTTTAAAGTAGGGTTTAAGGATATTTAAGATGCCGTCTCAGTTTCCTAAGAAAGTTTACAAATTTTGTTGTTTTTATGAGAAAAACAAAAATATTTGGGGCTTTTTTGTTTGCTTCTTTCTGTCCCATGGTTTTAAAAAGAGTTTGGGAAAATAAAGGGAGTGGTAACGAAGTCCGTTTTTTAAAGCTTAGGAAAAAAACTGGATAAGGCTACAAAGCTCGCTGGTTAGTTTTGAGAACAATGAACGTTTTCGTTAACAGAACTTTTAAAAGTGACCTGAGTTTTCCCGTCTTCCCAATGGTAAAATTTATAAGGCCAAAATTAGTCTAGTCGAATTATTGGTTTGGTTTTCTCAAAAAATTTGGGCCAAAATGCTTTTTTAAGAAAAATGAAATAAAAAATGTTTGTTATGCCCGTTCTGTGGATTCAAATTAAAACGAAAATTTTGTATACACTGCCCAAATCCCAAAGGTTTAAAGGGGAAACAGTATTTTCAGCTAAGTATTTCAATGCCCGTACAGCACAAATTAACAAGCGTTTGTTCAGGAGAAAAACATTGATGTTCGGTTGCTTTTTTCCTGACAAAGTTTCTAAAATTACGACATTTGTGTCTAATTAAAAAGGAAGTGCTCTTAGAAATGTTTTTGAAAGGATATATTTTTCCTACCCAAACAAAAATTAAAATGTTACTTGTTGTAAATGCCCTGTGTCAGTCGCTAAATGGATTTGTGTTTGAAACCCACCCCCCAAAATTTGGGCCTAGGCCTTTTCATTTCTATTTAGGGCGGTTCAGAGTTTCCTCTTTCTTTTCTTTCTCTCTTTTTCCCTCTCTCTCCTCTCTCTCTCTCTCTCTCTCTTTCGTGATTTTCGCCCAGCATTCTCGTTTTTATTTTATTATTTTATTCTGTATCTTTTTTTATTGTTACCCACTTTTTGCATGTTTCCCATTATTGTGGGTTCTTATTTTGCTTTGTGGCCCCTATCGGGCGAGGACTTGTGTAAAAGGACCCCAGGCTTATTTTTAAAATCCATAAAAAAAAAGAACTTTTTTTTTTTTTTCTCTCTTCTCCTCTCTCTCTCTCCTTCTCTCTCTCTTCTCCCCCTTCTCTCTCTCTCTCATGGTAATTTCTGTATAATACGGAAGTTATTGTTAAATTTTTGGTTGCTTGTGATTTGTACATTTAAAAGGGTGTATGTCGGGCGACCCCATGGTTGTTACAAATTTCAGCAGGGGGAGCAGCGTTGATTTTTTTCCTGTATTAATTTGTTTTCACTTTTTGTGATGCATTTAATTTGTTTGTTTTCAGAAGTATTGTCGATTTTCCCTATTAAATTTCAATTGAGTTAAAAACAAAAACAGTGATAAATGAACGGAAATGTTGAAGCGATGTTTTTGATAAGTTTGTATGGAATGATGATTTTTTTGTTACAGACCCAATTTGTGAAAAGCGAAATGTGTGAAAATTAAATGAGGTGTGAAGGTTAATTTTGATGTAAAAAGCTTTGATTTGTTTAATTTTCGTATAAAAACAGAGTAAATGTATAAAACAAGTGGTAAAAAAGAAAATTTGCAAAAAAAGGAGATTGGTTTGACCGTGATTTTTGGGAAAGGAAAAGCGTAAATTGTTGAAAATATGGCTTGTATTTGGAGATAGCGACAGAAGTGAGTATGTTATTGCAAGGAGAAAATATGGAAATTCAATGCAGAAGATGTTCAAAAAAAAAATGTTAGAAGCATGATCAGATCTTTCCTCACAGCAGGATTTTTGGAAAGTTAAAAAGAGTCCCTTAAAGAAAATGTATAGAATAACTCCCCGAAAATGGTCGGCACTTTAAAAATGTGTAGATAAAGATATTTTAAGTGAGAAAAGGGTTTTTAGTTATTGATAAGGGAGAAGAGGTTTTTCAAAACGCCTATTTCAAAAAAGGAATTATATTTGCCATGCGAACCTTAAACTAAAAATTGGAGGCCCCAAATTTATTCTGGTGATTTGTTGAAGATGTGGACCTCAAATTGTTTATTTCTGTCTTTTTAATGAAATTTTTTGATGGTTCTTCCCCGAGATGGAAGAGTCTGTAAGTTGCCCCCTTTTCAAAAAGGGCCCCGTAGCTGACCCCAATAATTACAGGGGGATCTTTGGTTGACGTTAGCGTAAAGGTATTTATGTTATTTACAAAAAAATTGAGGAAAGGATTGAAAGTAATGATTCAGGGGGTAAATGTTTTTCTTTCTTGGTTTTTTAAAAAACAAATTTTATAAAACGTAAAATTTTTTTTTTATTTATTGATTTGAAAAGGCTTTTACTCTTCAATAGGAAGCATTTGTGGAAATATTAAAAATGGTGTTTAGAGGGAAATTATATCTGTATGGTGTATTTTGAGATCCCCAAAATTGTTAAGGGCTGGGTAAGAAGTGGTCCCGTTGAAGATTTATTAATTGTTTGTGGTTAAGGCAAAGGTGATTTTGTAGTCCCGCGTGTTTTTTTATATTCATTAAGGTTGCATTGAGGTCTCTAATGGCCTTCATGGGGAGACTTAGATGTTTAGAAATTTTTTTTTTTTTTTTCAGATGGTTTTTTTTGGTTTGAGAAAAATAGTTGGCTACCGTCGTTGAATAACCGAGCTGGGGTGTTCTTCATTAGAAATGAAAGTGAAAGGAAAAAAAAAATCGTGATGTTTAGAAAGGGGAAAAATTTTTCGGAAGGGAAAGATGGTATTTGAAGATTTTTTACCTGTGCGAATGTACATAAAATTTAGGGATTATTTTTTAATTGGTTTTCTTTGCCCGTAAAATTCCCGATATGAGCAAGAATGCTTTTAATGTGTTTAAAGATTAAAATATTTGAATTCAAACGATGAGTTATTTCTAAAAAAAAAAACTTTTATTCCAATTACAGCCCGTTTGTGTTTGGGGCGAAAATTTTGGGGGGGGGGTTAGGCCCTTGTTCATTGTGAGGGAGTGCATTTATTTGCTTGAAGAGGTTTTTTGATTTGAAGGGTATTTTAATGATTGGTGTATGGGGGGACCCATAGACATCCCTTTTTTTTTTGTTCAGATTACATGGTTCGGTATTGGTTAAGCTTTTACAGATGAAGCATTTGATTTCCCCGTAAGTCTTGCGAAATGTTGTTCGAAATTTTTTATAAAAAGGGAAAAACAAAAAGGGGTTTCCCAAAAATCGTTGTTTTGTGTAAGATGGATTTGGGGATGTTGGCTGTTCAGAGTGTTGGAAATCAAAGCCAGTTTATTCGGTTTCCAACAAAGGTGATTTCCCGCAGAGGCAAAAGTGGAAGATAAAAACCAAGTGTGGCCGTTTTGAGTTGTACGAAAAATTTCTTAGTTTTCATTGATCAGCCTTATTTTAAATTTGATTTGGATGTGCATCGAAAAATCAATTTCTAAATTCGAGTTGGTGTTTCGATATAGGACCATTTTAAGATACAGAAACATAGAAAAAAAGATTAGTTTTCCATTGGTATGCAAGGTGAGGAAATGAAAAACATTTTTTTTCCTTTTTCCGCTATAGAAAAATTGTCGAAATTTATCCAAAAGTATTAGGCGCCCATGTATGTTTCGTTTACAGTTGTTTTTGTTAACAGTTATAAAGGTTTTTAGGGGTTTTAGATTGTGTCCGTTAAAAGGGGTTTTAAAATCGGAAAAATGACGCCCTTTGTTTCGTTGTGTTTTTTTTATTTTTGTTTCCTAATAAAACTTTGTTTCTTCAATTAATGTGAATGGTTGTGCTCATTCCCTTTAAGTGGGCCAAAAGGTTTATGAATAAAAATCGAAGTTGAAGTTGAAGTGGTGTTTGTGTGTGTGTGTGGTGGGGTGTTGTGTGTGTGTGTGGGTGTGTGTGTGTGTGTGTGTGCGCGTGACGACACGGAGGTGCGTTACCCCCTTTTATTTCATTGTAAGTGTGCCAGTCCCAATATGTACCCCATAATTCACTGTAGTATAGTGTTTTTAAAATTGACTTTTTGTTCAGTCGTGTCCCTGTGTTACAGTTGTGTATCTGTTGTTTTTTGACTATGTGTTAAAAATTTTGTTACTGTTGTTCACTGTCATGACAAATTTTTTTTAAAACGTAATGGTCATTGTAGTTTTTGTTTTGAAGCTTTGTCCACAAAAATTTTTTTCAGAACCTTTTTTGTTTTCTGTATAGTTCTGGTCAATGCAAAAAAATCGGTTGCGGGTGATGTGCCATTCATCTTTCCCAACCCAACTGCTTTGTGAAATGGCTTTCCCCATCTGTCTTATGTTTAAGCTCAATGTGTCCCTGACATCAGTTTAGTATTTGAGGTTTGGGGGGGATGGTATTCCCCTGGGGGTTTTGCAATCGTGTGCACTTTTTGGTGGTGTGCGGTGCGTGCGTGCGTGGTTGTGTGTGTGGTGTGTGTGTGTGTGTGTGGTGTGGTGTGTGGTGTGGTGTGGTTCTCTCTCTTTCTTCTCTTCCCTTTTGTGTGTGTGTGTTGGGGTGTGTGTGTTGTTTGGTGTGTGTGTGTGTGTGTGTGTGTGGTGTGTGGTGTGTGTGTCGTGTGTGTGTTTTCGCGGGCGTGCATGCGTGTATATGCAAGACTGGGTGTTGCGCGGCGCGGACGCGTGGGTGTGGTGTGTGTGTTTGTGTTTGTGTGTGTGGGTGTGTGTGTGTGTTTGTGTGTGTGTGTGCTTGAGGCAGTGTGCGAGTATTGTGCCTGTGGATGCGTGTTAGGTGAAATGCATTAAATTGTTGCTTTTTCCCCTCTCTCTCTCTCTCCTTCTCCCCTCTTCGTTTGATGGGTCCCCCCGGCTTGACAGCTGATAAATCATAAAACAGCAGGTCATTTGCGATTGTAAAAAAAAAAAGGGCCCAATTTAGAAATGGTGGCCTGCAATTGAGGCCCGTCGGCTGTGCAAATGTTGCAGAAAAAGGAAGGTAGGTTTTAAGGGGGGGGGGGGGGGGGGGGGGGGGGAAGGAAAAAAGGGGGGGGGGTGCTAAAAAAGCAGTACTTGCTTTTTTGAAATCTAATGTGAGGCAAGTTTTGGACTGGTTTTGTCCAAATCCCCATGTTCCCCGTGGACCGTGGTCATTTTTCCGGTCTCGTTGTTGGGGGTGTTGACTGTCTGATATATTTTGTTGTTTCCCTTGTTTATTGTTGTTGTTTAGGAGATGAACTTAACCCTTTGTGGAGGAAAGAAAGTAACCTTTTGGATGTGACGAAGGTAATTTTGTGGAGGTTGTGAACAAAATTCCATTTTACCAAAGGATCCCTGTGCAACGAAAAACAACACAAAACAATTTTTAAGCCCTTTTGGCCCCTAAAAGTTTTTGTAGGTCATGTGTATAGGCAAAGAATCTTCAGAAGGTCGATTAAAGAATAAAACATG
>CM031624.1:49588408-49595908 GCA_018398815.1 Conus ventricosus | reverse complement strand
TGATGATGATGATGATGATGCTGGTGATGATGATAATGAAGAAGAAGTTGATGATGATGATGATGATGCTGGTGATGATGATAATGAAGAAGAAGAAGAAGTTGATGATGATGATGAAGAAGAAGAAGAAGAAGAAGAAGAAGAAGAAGAGAAGAGAAGAGAAGAAGAAGAAGAAGAAGAAGAGGAGGAGGAGGAGAAGGAGGAGGAGGAGGAGGAGGTAAAAGAAACGATAGAACCGAAACTGACTAAACGTTAACATTCTGTTTTGAGTTCATACTTAGTTCCTCTCGGCAGTTACAACACTGGAACTGTGACTGTAAAGAAGATTTACCTTGTGAAAGAACAGCCTTAATGTCGTATATCGTCACGGTACAGGTGTAATTTTTGTTGGCAATGTTTTTGTTCAGCCAATGTTTTAAGGTAATGTTTGTTCTTCAGGCGATATCTGTACAGGTACTGTTTGTTCAGGCAATCTCCGTGAAGGTTAATATTTGTTCCGCCAATGTCTTTTGAGGTAATGTTTGTTCAGGCAATGTCTGTGAAGGTAACGTTTATTCAAGAGCTGAATGTGAAGGTAATGTTTGTTCAGGTGATGTTTGTGAGGGTAATGTTGGTTAAGGCGATGTCTGTTACGGTAAATGTTGTTCAGGCTTTGTCTGTCAAGATGAATTTTGTTCAGACCACGTCTGTTAAGATAAATCTTGTTCAGGTCATGTCTGTGAAGGTAAATTTTGTTCAGATCATGTATGTGAATATAGTGTTTGTTCACGCAGCAGAGTTTAGGTAATGTCTGTCCAGGGGAAGTCTGGTAGAGTAATGTCTGTTCAGGCGACGTTGTTAAGGTAATAAGATGTTCAGGTGACGTCTGTCAACGTAATGTTTTGTTCAGACGTTGTTTTGTGAAGGTAAGAATCCATTAAGAGAACAACCGTTAAAATTCCCGTGACGTTGCGCTTGACTATACATTCTTTTTTCCAGTGGCATATCTTTTGACAGGGGTCACAGATTGAACGCACAACCAGATTCACATTTACCTATCATTGCCATTTTTTTCTTCTTATAAAAGTAAAAATTCTAAAAGCAAAAAGAAAATCGCGAGGGCCAAAAAGGAGGCCATAAGTAATGTGAAAAAAAACAATGATGGTTTTTTGACCATCTTGTCATCGAGGGTAAAAAGTATTTCCTTGATGGCCACACATTCTTGACATTGCAGGTTCCTAGTACCTTTGCACTAACATAGATTTCTGTCTGTCTGTCTGTCTGTCTGTCTGTCTCTGTCTGTCTGTCTGTCTGTCTGTCTGTCTGTCTGTCTCTCTCTCTCTCTCTCTCTCTCTCTCTCTCTCTCTCTCTCTCTCTCTCCCTCTCTCTCTCTTATCAGTGTTAAGATAGAGAATGGTAGACTGTTTCAAACAGGACTGGCACAGTAAATTAGTGATCGTCATACCGTCTACCGATCCTTTAAATCACTGCATCAACCTGAGAAATACTTATTATGATATCACAATTACAAAATTCAGAAGGGCATTAGCAAAACTCAGTTTAGGTGTAAATGAGCTTCGAACAAATAAAAGTATACCGATACTATACTAATAACCACCTGCCCTTTCTGCAGTGAAGAAGAAACTGAAATACATTTTCTTCTAAAATGTCCAAGTTACAAAACAAATACGAGAAAAACATATTCATAAACACTATAAAGATAGATTTCTTGTCCAGTTGAAGACACCATTGCAAAAACGATAATGCTGTCATAATGAGAGATGTTGTTATGTTTGTACATTACGCTTTACGCTTTAGAGAGGAACAGCTGAAATGAACTGTTATAAACCCTAAGTTTTTCACTTTTGTTATCGCCTAATGAGCATCATTTTATTTATATATATATATATATATATATATATATATATATATATATATATATATATTATATATATATATATATATTATTATATATATATATATATATATACACTGCCGAACTAAAGTTAAGGGCCAGAAGAAGAATCATCTCTCATAACCCCAAAAATCAAAGCAACACCTTCAACTCTTGAAATGTATTAATACGACATGTAACCTTTCGATTCATGTAAACAAAATCACCAACAAAGAAATTTCATTCGCGCAGCAAACGTCAGAATTACCCCACCCCCCTTTTGAAAAGTTTGCAAGAAAGTTCTTTCAGTTTGGTCAAGTTCAGTAACGGGTGTGCCCACCTGGGCTGCAAGGCATTCACCGATCCGTGAGCGCATTGAGTTCACATGGTTCTGGAGCATCTGTTGAGAGATTGCCATCCACTCCTGCTGCAGGAACCGGAAGAGCTGGTCGACATCAGCAGGTGGGGGGTGATTGTCCCTCACCCGGCGCCCAAGGATATCCCAGAGGTGTTCTATGGGCGCCAAGTCGGGTGATCGGGCTGGCCAGTTCATCCTCACAATCTGCTGACGCTGCAGAACATCTTGGACCACCCTAGCGCGATGAGGGGTCGCGTTATCGTCTTGGAGTATAGCGCCGGTGTCGTATATAATACTGTCGCCGTGGAATTGTATCGCAGCGATAGCATTTCACGTGAAATATTGTTGCAGCGACAATAATTGCTGGAAAAAAATGTCGCGCGACAACTTTTCACGAAAAATGTCCCATAGAATATTGTAGCTGTCCTAAATGCAGTATTTCCGGGAAATACTGTCGCTGCGACACGATTTTATGAGCGACAGTATTATATACGACACCGGCACCATGGCTTGCAGTGTAGGAGGATCAGAGGCGTCACGATTTCATCCTGTACCGTACGCCGGTAAGATTGCCTCTAATACGGTACAGTGGGGTCCTCCCATGCAGATGGAAGCCAGCCCACATCATAACTGAACCGCCTCCGTACCTGTCATGTTCCTGGACACAGGCGTCGATGAAACGTTCACCTGGACGTCTCCAAGCGCGTATGCGGGCATCCCAGGAAGACAGAGTAAACCGGGACTCGTCTGTAAAGAGTACCCTGCCCCACTGCTGTCTGTTCCAACGTCGATGGTTTTGGCAGAACGCCATCCTGGCCCGGCGATGACGTGGTGTGAGGGGCACACGGACGACAGTTCTCCTTGAGTGCAGGCGCACCTCACGCAGACGACGGGTCACCGTCATGCGACTTATGGTGACGTTGGTAGCGGCCCTGAGGTTGCCTATCAACGTCCTGCGGGTGATGGTTCGGTGACGTAGAGCCAAGACCTGGAGGTAGCGATCGTCTCTTCGATCTGTACATCTTGGCCGCCCAGACCGAGGTCGCTCATCAGTACTTCCGGTAGTCTGGAAGCGTTGGTGGAGCCGCTGAATAACAGAGTGGCTAACTCCTAGCCGTCTGGAAACTTCTCTGCCGGAAACGCCGTCCTGCAGCCATCCAGCGCCCGTCCTCGATCCACTGTTGTCAGTTTCGTTCTTGGAGGCATGCTTAATCAGAGCTCTGGTGCGCGCCCCTAAATACCCATTCCTGTGCAACTTTCGTTGAGAAGTGTTCAGTATAGCCATGGTTTGCTCGTGCAAAATGCCAAAAACCTACTGCAATACTGCTTCTTCAGCTAAATTCGAGCAAAGTTTCAAGAAAAGTCTCGTGTTTTGACAACCTTTTCACTGCCCCCAAAAACGGTGTTGCTGAACTGCAATTCTTGCAAAACATGGTCAGGCACGTGCAGCAGTGGGAAAGGCTTTGGGAAAACCCAAGTTGACCATTTTTTCGTCACGCGGTGTTGGCATGAAAAATACATACGGAAAGCTGCTGAAATCAGAGGCCGGCCTTTAACTTTAGTTCGCAGTATATTATATATATATATATATATATATATATTATATAAAATATATATATATATATATAAAAAGTGCTCGGTACTTATCCTTGGAATTTATTAGTTTTATATATATATATATATATATATATATATATATATATATATATATATATATATATAAAATTATAAACAAATCTTGCTCTTATGTCTTAGATTGAAGAAATAGGGGGAGATACGCATTCATATCTGCAGTGGTAGATGATTCTGCCTAACTAACAGTATGTGCTTGAGTGGGTGAATGGGGAAAAAAAAAATAAATGCTTCTCAAAATGAGCCTTCAGCAAGCTTATATTCTCCAAGGGGGAGACATCCTCCAATAGGGAGGGAAACTCACTAACATATAACTCCTGGTCAAATACCGATATTTCGAAACTTGGTGGTTTCTCCTCAGTGACAGCGGAAAGTGGTAGTTTGACTCCTCTGCCTTTTCAGTTTTAAGAAGAATACAATCCCAGAAAAGGTTGGTGTGCAATACCGTAGTATGTTTGTTGAGTTTTCAAAAAACCAACCAAAGGTGCCACCTAAGAAGCAAAAGAAAATCATAAAAGAGCAAAACAAGCTACATTTTCTTGTGAAAGAAGAAAATATAAAAAGATATCTCTAAGACACAAGTGCTGAGGGCAAGTTCTTGGAATGAATCCGCAAGGGACTAAATACAACAAACTAATAAATTCCAAGGATAAGTACCGCACCGTTCCAGCAACTTACAGAGCAGCTTGGTGTTGCAATGACTGCAAGAAATATTAAATTATAAACAAAGCTTGCTCTTATGTCTTAGATTGAAGAAATAGGGGGAGATACGCATTCATATCTGCAGTGGTAGATGATTCTGCCTAACTAACAGTATGTGCTTGAGTGGGTGAATGGGGAAAATTAAAATAAATGCTTCTCAAATGAGCCTTCAGCAAGCTTATATTTCTCCAAGGGGGAGACATCCTCCAATAGGGGGGAAACTCACTAACATATAACTCCTGGTCATATACCGATATTTCGAAACTTGGTGGTTTCTCCTCAGTGACCGTGGAAAGGGGTAGTTTGACTCCTCTGCCTTTTCAGTTTTAAGAAGAATACAATCCAGAAAAGGTTGGTGTGCAATACCGTAGTATGTTTGTTGAGTTTTCAAAAAACCAACCAAAGGTGCCACCTAAGAAGCAAAAGAAAATCATAAAAGAGCAAAACAAGCTACATTTTCTTGTGTTAGTTAGGCAGAATCATCTACCACTGCAGATATGAATGCGTATCTCCCCTATTTCTTCAATCTAAAATATAAGAGGAAGCTTTGTTTATAATTTAATATTTCTTGCAGTCATTGCAACACCAAGCTGCTCTGTAAGTTGCTGGAACGGTGCGGTACTTATCCTTGGAATTTATTAGTTTGTTGTATTTTAGTCCCTTGCGGATTCATTCCAAGAACTTGCCCTCAGCACTTGTGTCTTAGAGGATATCTTTTTATATTTTCTTCTTTTCACAAGAAAATGTAGCTTGTTTTGCTCTTTTACGATTTTCTTTTGCTTCTTAGGTGGCACCTTTGGTTGGTTTTTTGAAAACTCAACAAACATACTACGGTATTGCACACCAACCTTTTCTGGGATTGTATTCTTCTTAAAACTGAAAAGGCAGAGGAGTCAAACTACCACTTTCCGCTGTCACTGAGGAGAAACCACCAAGTTTCGAAATATCGGTATTTGACCAGGAGTTATATGTTAGTGAGTTTCCCTCCTATTGGAGGATGTCTCCCCTTGGAGAATATAAGCTTGCTGAAGGCTCATTTTGAGAAGCATTTATTTTATTTTTCCCATTCACCCACTCAAGACATACTGTTAGTTAGGCAGAATCATCTCCCACTGCAGATATGAATGCGTATCTCCCCTATTTCTTCAATCTAAGACATAAGAGCAAGCTTTGTTTATAATTCAATATTTCTTGCAGTCATTGCACACCAAGCTGCTCTGAAGAAAAAAACACCCGAAGGTGCTGGGGAGGACCCAGAGAAGCACTGTCTTCCCCCGCCTTTAGAGCAGTCTGTACCACCTTGGAGGCCTGCGCTGTGTTGACGATGGGTACAGGCACGCACAGGACACTCCATTAAGATATCAAGGACATAACTGCTCCTGAACAGAGGTAAAATTAGACTACAGGATGCAGCTCATAACAGCCCTAAAGTAGCATCCCCATGGGTGTACCAGCCCGTATTTCATGACTGCAGAGCCACCTTTTCAACAGCACAAACAATTTCATGTTACGTGTCTCATGTGGATAGGCTGGAGGCCTCACATTAAAGTCACGAGTTCACGAGTTCTCTGTCTGTCTGTCTGTCTGTCTGTCTGCCCCCCCCCCCTCCTCTCTCTCTCTCTCTCTCTTGGGTGTGTGTGTGTGATTTATTCAGATGATGCGTGTCGTACACGAGTCCTCAAAGAGTCATACTTTAACCAACAAAGCGGATCCATTAGGATTATGTTCCATAAGACCATACCATTGAAATGTCCATGAAGACGATGTCTGTTAAGGTAATGTTCATTAAGGAAATATCCGCAGAAGCAATATCCATAAAGGCATTTTCCACTGAGGTAATGTACGGAAGGCATGTCCATTGATATAATGTTCATTAAGGCAATGTCTGTTCAAGTAATGTCCCGTTAGACAGGATTATGTTAGTATAATGTTCTTCAAGGCCATGTCCTTAGGGTAATGTTCATTGAGGCAATGTGTGTTGAAGCAATGTTCCGTTAGACAGGATCTGTTGTGATAATGTTCATCAAGACAGTGTTCATTGAGGCAATGTGTGTTGAAACAATGTCCATGGATCATTTCGTCAATGTTTGTTTTGATAAAATTTATAAAGGCAGTGTCTGAGTAATGTACAGGTAAACGAAGTCCATTAAGGTAATATCTTATTAAAACTTACGTTAAGATAATTTTTATTAAGGCAATGTTCATGAAAAAAAAACCCTTTAAGGCAATGTATGTTGATGAGATGCTTAATAAGGTAATGTCCATTAAACCAATAACCATTAAAACAATATCATTCAGGGCAATGTCTGTTGACGTGCTGTCTTCTAAGGCAGTAAATGTTGATGTACTGTTTGTTGAGGTAAAGTCGATTTAGACAATGTCCTTCAAGCAATGTCCACTGAAGTAATCTCTGTGAAGACAAGGTTTGTTGAGGTGGTGACCTTTAAGGCTATGTCGTTGAGGCAACCACCTTTCAGACAATGTCCATTGAAGATAAAGTACTCTAAGGCCATGTCTGGGGAAGAAAATATCCTTTCAGGGCATTTCCACCGATGTAATATCCTTTAAGGCCTTGTCCATTGAGGTTATGTCCTTTAAGGCTATGTCCAATGAGGTTAAGTCCTTTAAGGTCATGTCCATTGAGCTTATGTTCTTTAAGGTCATGTCCATGAGGTAATGTTCTTAAGGTCATGTCCATTGAGGAAATGTTCTTTAAGGCTGTGTCCATTGCGATTATGTCCTTGAGGCTGTTGTCCATTGAGGTTATGTCCTTTAAGGCTGTGTCCCTTGAGGTTATGTCCTTTAAGGCCCTGTCCATTGAGGTAATGTCCTTTAAGGCCATGTCCATTGAGGTTAAATCCTTTAAGGTCATGTCCATTGAGGTTATGTCCTTTAAGGTCATGTTCATTGAGGTTATGTTCTTTAAGGTCATGTC
>CM031624.1:49545908-49583408 GCA_018398815.1 Conus ventricosus | reverse complement strand
GCCATGTAACCTTCATGAGAACCTATACCATGAACTTGCCCTTTCTTACCCTGGCCATGGTAACCTTCATGAGAACTATACCATGAACTTGCCCTTTCATTACCCTGGCCATGGTAACCTTCATGAGAACCTATACCATGAACTTGCCCTTTCATTACACTGACATGGTAACCTTCATGAGAACCTATACCTGAACTTGTCCTTTCATTACCCTGGCCATGGTAACCTTCATGAGAACCTACACATGAACTTGTCTTTCATTACCTGGCCATGGTAACCTTCATCAGAACCTATACCATGAACTTGTCCTTTATTACCCTGGCCATGGTAACCTTCATGGGAACCTATACCATGAACTTGTCCTTCATTACCCTGGCCATGTTAACCTTCATGGGAACCTATACCATGAACTTGTCCTTCATTACCCTGGACGTGGTAACCATCGTGAGAACCTACACCTTGAACTTGTCCTTTCATTACCCTGGCCATGGTAACCTTCACCTTATAAACTTACACCACTGAAGGAGGAACATTCTGTTAGGAAAATATGTTACTTCAAAGAACAGTTTTGATAAAGAAGTAGTTATTACACCATTTTCTTTTCTTTTTTTTTTTTTTTTTTAGATCTTATTGAAGTGGGTTGTGGACATATGTGGTTACTTTGATCTTCATCTTTTTACTCCCACTGTGCTTTAAGGATGAGTGGAGGGATTTCTGCTTGAGGCGGTGTTGTTTGGTTTGAAAAGGTTTCGGGATCAGTAGTTCTTGATTGTTCTGGAAACGACTTATAATCTATGACTTCAACTTCTTAACACCCTAATTTTTTTTGTAGCAGACCGGTGGATTTGTGGTTTGTTACATGACTACTGTGTGATAGAGTTGAGTACACAGAAAACTTAACCATTGCAAGTAAAAGTAAATGGTTAGATATTCTTGTCCTGCAAATTGGTACCTCGTGAGAAACACCTTTTAATGTAGTTCTAGCTATTCTCGCTTTCTTTGATTGAGTTTTGATTTATCACCAACCACTGTTACGAAGCGGTCAGCATCACTAACTAGTGGCTTGGGGTTTGTGGGGTTTGATTCCCCTCGGAGCATTTAAATTTTTGAAACGTTTCTGCCCCAACTGGCTCCTACCTTGAACTGCATTTGCAACGGGCTCATCTGGCAAGACTGGGGCCACACAGTTGAGTTTCATCCACGTAACAGATGCATCTTTGAAAGTGTTGCTCAAATTTTTCGACCAATACTGCAGGTGTCTGTATCTCTCAGGCCTGGTTGACGCTGGAATATATTATGCAAGTAAGTGTAGAGTATGCCCTGGCAAGCAGTCTCAGACCAAAATGAAAATCGGTAGCATCATCTTCATCCTCAGCAAGTCAGCATTAAAAATGTCACAGATTCTGTATGCTGTTTATGCCCTACTCTTATGGTGACCTCAGTGTTGATTGAATCTCCATATCTGTGGCCCCAGTTTGGTTCTGTCGGCATCATCGGTATGAGCTGTTGCACAGGGACTGTCATTGGATGGACATGGTGGCACCCTCAATAGGGATGGGTTACTCACACCGGCTCTGCAGAGCAGGCGCCACTGAACGTCAATGAAGTGACTTGGCAGCAGAGCAGTGTCTACATTTTTCTTGTATATTTTGTAATTTTGGGCTGGTCAGTGAAGGTTGAAAACGCTCTTCATCGTCTCTCGACTCTCCAAACAATGGGCTCACCAGATGGGAGACATTTACGTGTCCAAAACTACAACAATGAACAAAAATATCTGAAAAGCTGATTTAAAAATGCATAAAGAAACTTGAAGTGCGTGTGCATATATATTGCCATAAAAGCTGGGAGAGAAAGATCAATGTAGGCTGATGTTGTCCAGTAACTAAACCTGTTATTAATTTTGGTTATAAGAATCCCAGCTATGTCATCTACTGTCGTGAGTTTCTTCCAGCTGACAAAGAAAAGTATTAGCCTTTATCTCTGGCACTTTGGTGCAGTTGTAAAATAAATGCAAATGCTCGTTTACGCACGCAAACTCACACACAATTGTCACAGAAAGCAAACAAGCCACCGCACATCTTCATTTAAACCACATGGTATGTAACTAGACAAGTACAGAAAGCACAATATTCTTTGCCAACAGATGCAGGCTTAATTGTCATCATACATCTTTAAGGACAAAAGCACCCCAGCTAGCAACACGACCTGTTTTCCCTGTGGTGTGGGGTATGAAATTCATTCACTGATGCTTTGAACCTGCCTCCATTTCCCCATCCATCAGAATCAAAGCGCGTTATAACAGGACTGTCGCCGTTTTAGTTTACTTCCATGTTAATTTCGGCAAGGTTTTTGTCTTATGACATAGCTTTAATTATTGTTAGCTTTAAAAAAGAAACTGTCCCGACTAAATGTTATTTTCATTTGGATTTTTTAAAAATATCATGTCTAGTCGTGTAAATGCACATCATTATCAGCATATGTAGAAAATTCTTGTCTATCTCTTAGTTCAAGAACTTCATATTTTTTTCCATTAATTGAGAAATAATCTTTAACATGGCTATACCCCTTTTAAAGCACAAAATAAATTGTCACAGTTCCTAAATCAGCAAGGGAGATCTGTTGGTATAATAAACATGATGAACCACTTTATGTAAGTTCGTTGTGTAAAGACGGACTTGTAATGCAGACACGTGTGTGTGTGTGTGTGTGTGTGTGTGTGTGTGTGTGTGTGTGTGTGTTGTGTGTGTGTGTGTGTGTGTGTGTGTGTGTGTGTGTGTGTGCGTGCGTGCGTGTGCGTTCATAGTACAAATTACCTTTTGTATGTTCTCGACTGTCTAGCGAAAAAAAGCAAAACTACTTAAACAAATATGCAGCTCGCAAACAAATTATGAACCCCTGTTTGATTCTCGTTTTTGCCTTGTTGGATGCATGCTGATTAGAAGTCGACAGTATGCTTGCTCCTTAAACCATACACGATGAAAATAAATTGTCACACGTGAATCATGGACATAGGCAAACAGCGTAAAGGAGATAGAAGCAAAGAAAGAACACAGAGAGATTAGGACAGATGCAGAGATTATGACAAAGTAGCACACACACACACACACACACACACACACACACCACACACAAGAGAGAGAGAGAGAGAGAGAGAGAGAGAGAGAGAGAGAGAGAGAGAGAGAGAGAGAGAGAGAGAGAGAGAGAGAGAGAGAGAGGATAGTAAGGTGAGGGAGGTCTCACGCCCTAAAGCAGGAGCAGGAGAAGGAGCAGGAGATGACGTCAGCGCCTTAGGCTCAAATCACATGACAGAGGATGCTCGGTGATGACATCCTAAGATCCATGTGACGTCCCTAATGATAGACCCTACGGGCGATTGCATTGCACTGATGCAATCAGCTGTAAAGAAAAATGTAAAAAAACAAAAAATGACAGACTGGTTTAAGCGACTCGTCTTGGAATAGACCGTTTCATAAGGGCCACAACACATGGAAAAAAAAAAAAAAAAGATGACATACTGATTTAAGCGACTTTTTTTTTAAGGACGAATCACATGACCGAGGATGCTCGCTGATGACATCGCGAGATCGATGTGACTTCCTTAATGATAGACCCTACGGGAGATTGCATTGCGTTGATGCAATCAGCTGTAAAGAAAAATGTAAACAAACAAAAAAATGAATGAGATTTGGGGATTAGTAGGTGTCTTTATTGTTTTGTTGTTGTTGTTTGTTTTGGTTTTGTTTAGACCGTCTCCCAAGGGCGACAACACATGCTGAAAAAAGGCAGTCAGCTCCCTTGAAAGATCCGAAGTTTACCCGCTACATCCTTACTAGTTGATCATGACATTGCTATTAAAGCGCCTTAGGCGCGAAGGTTATGACACAAGATGCTCGGTGATTGCATCGTAAAATTGATGTGTGCTCGCTATTAAAGACCCTAGGAGCGATGAAAACGCATGCACGGTAATTTACACGCCTGTCTGTCAACTTATAAAGAAGCTGAATGTTTTTTTAAATCATCGAAATGTAAAATCGAATCTGGAAGGCTATATCAACGTGTCAAAAAAGAAAAATCATTGTTGCATCAGAGCATCGTGATAATAGTGGAAAGGACATGTTTCCCCCCCCCCGTCCGCTGATCGTTTAAGCTATAAAACGGACTACAGTCAAAGCAAGAAGTAATTTTAACTTTAGTCAGTCTAACAGAACGAAGGACCACCCAGGAAACACCACGAGGAGGTGGGTGACTGTTTCCCAAAAAATAATGGATTAAACAACACACTCTGATACGAGAAAAAAAAAACGACTATTAGAACAGTCATCAACACCACAATCACGTTGGAACGCTATCACACAGAAAAAAGAAGCTACAGCTGAACTCGGAAACCACCAATTGTAGTCAACGAAAAACTGCTGTCGCATAGAGGGTCGTACGACTTGGTCCAACCTGAAATGACTGAGTGCCACGTACAGCGAATCCGTATCCAAAAGTTGAAAATCTGATCTGTGGACAAATTTGTCCAAACACTCGTAATAAAACTGCAACATTCGCAACTTGGCATATTGGTAGACGAAATAACCCATTTGGATCGGGAGTGCTCAGTTGATCTTGTTGTTGCTCATTTTCACTTTTACAACACCGCCACCTAGCTTAGTAATTTTTAAAACCGGCCTTCAATGACGATTTTGGGGCTTGATGTGCATGAGTTAGCAGTTGACTCATACAAATTAATATATCGTGGGGTTTTAGATGTGTCAAGGGACGCAATCGCCTTGAAGTATAGCGTGTTAGGTTGGGTGCTTCACCCATAGCAAGGTCATTTTCGGCAAGTGACTAAGGGAAGCAACCGTCTCGGGTCTTTACTTTCCTTTTACCGAAAGTGTAACAAACCTTAGCCTACGTTGACACATTTTTTTCTGTCATTATCGTGGGGACCGATCAATAATATTAAATCAAGGGAGGTTAGAGGGGGTTTGCACCTGACGTTTAATACCGCCTCATACAACGATAACACAGTTGTTTCCCATTCATCCCTTGGGCTAGCGGGGGCATTGCCACAAAAACGATGACACATTTTTTTTTCCTCCCATCAATCTAGGAGTGGTCCGTTAAGCTGTCTCATATTGCACCATATAACAAATTCACCAGTATTCACTGGCTTGTGCGGGTTCAAAACGAGGATCGAGACAGAGACAGAAAAATACACTAAACACAGACAGACAGACAGACGGACAAAGACACAGACAGGCAATAATGAAAAAGAGAAAGAGGAGCAGAAGAAGAAGAAGTAATAGAAGAAAAAGGAGAATCATTACTAGATTTACTGTATTAAGAATTATTTGCATTTTTGAAATCGAACAAAAGAAAAAATTTAGAAAGAGAGGGTGTTAGTTATCGCCAATGGCATTGACAAACAAAGCACATGACAAGACACGGTGCATTTTAACCTCTTGGTTCTTCTTCAGGCAAAACAAAATAAATCACATTTAACATTAGGACAGTACAAACAAAGAACGAAAAATAACTCATCTGTTTTTGGCCATGTAGTGGGGAGAATAGCCGTACAAAAGAGTTATATCTAACATCAAATTCCAAATCTTTACTGAATAATTTCAGGGATTTTTTAAAGCTCCTTTTCCACACAACGTAATGATAACGCTCTGGTCCTGACTTTTATTAATAAACAACAGAAATTCCTTACCAATGAGTTATTTATCACAATTATTATTTCAGCAACAGACATTTTGCAGAAATGATACAGTTTAACATGGGCCTTATCATGTAACGTTTGCTCCTTAAAAAAAAGCACTGACCTGTGAAAGTAAAATCAGAAACGTTCTTACCTTCATTTCACGGTTTATTGTGAAGGTTTTATGAAGGTATGTCCTTGGGCGAGAGATAGGACATTTAATGTGACCTTCCATCACGAAATGAGTCTCTTATCACCAAACAGTTGTTTGGGAGTTTTACATGACATAAAAACACTTTTTACGCTCGTTTTATTGGAGAAATAAGATGTTTAGTTTTTGAGATACAGTGTTTAGAAAACGGTACCACTCTAAGCATGATAAAATGAGGGAAATCTGAATGACATTGAATAACTATTTCAGACAAGGCGAGTATAGTTGACACAGTTTAAATGTCACAACTATGAGTTTTTGAACGATGTGTGTCACTTGTTGGGTCCATTGTAAACGCAGAGGGAACACGGATTGTCGTGAATTTTTTTTGTGGACATTTTTTCCAGAGTCAGTCATTAATATTTTTTACTTATTAGGCGCTGTGACCATTCATAACTGAGTATATACACGCTATCACAGAAAAAAAGGGGGTTAACCTTGATATGAGTGGTCAGGGTTTTATGATAGTATGTCTTTAGCTGGGAGGTACAACATTAAATGAGATGAGGTTGATGCTACATGATGGTGATGTCCTTACACATGGCGTACAACCTTAGATGGCATGTGTTTGCTGTATGAGTTTTAATCGAGGAAAACTTTTTTTTTCTTTTTTTTGGGGGTTACAGATTATGGAAACTTAAAAACCACGTTTGTAAGGTCTGTCACGCATCTTTCAGAAGAAATATAACCTCCAAAAGACATGTGCAATTTGTACATACTTTAGACACATCTCATATTTTGCAACGTTTGCCATGAAAATTTCGTAACAAAAGAAAAGTTCGATTTACATTTAATATCTCACGACAACAAACGGATGCGAGATGAGGAAAAAACAACATAAAGAAAGATTGAAAGAAGGAAAACGGGGAGAAGAAAAGAGCAGGAAGAAAAAAAGGACACTTTATCATCAGTCTGTTGGGCAAAACAAAAGGCGACGAATAGATCTGAGGGGTGGTGGTGATTTCAATCAAGATGATATTGCTCCCGAAATCCGGCAGATTTACGCCGACAGTTGGAGCACCATTCGTCTCATTCTTTTGAGGGCAAGCATGAACGCATGTTTAACATCCGCTGGGAGCATCAGGGAAGACCGCACTGGAACGACCGTCTCAACGCCATTTTTTGAGAGGCAAAGCAAACGATTTAAAATCATCCTCAGCCACACAGAGACAACGATGACTACCGTTTCTTTCATGCATCCAGAACAACGTCCGAGTCACGGACACTCCTCGTCTGATCAACGACAGACAAGATATCGAGAGGTTCCTGGAAATCATTAACGACCAAGATGTCTGGGAACACGTCAGACAGCAACATCCCAACTCAAAGTAGATGGTCCATTCCATCGCCTCAACCAGCTTCTGTATCAACCCTCTCCCGGACTACCCCACAGGCTGCTGCGATCGTCCTCCATCTGATTTCATCACGACCATCAAAGGCATCTACCCACTCGTGAAGGACGAAAACCACTCTTTTCTGTTCAACGACAACCTAGGGTTGTTTTTCTTTCAGTGCCTCGCCTTGCATCGAGAAGCGTCGCTTAAAAGTGTTCAAACACCTACCCAACTTCTCTTTGAAACATGGTATGAGAACACGGGCCAAGAAAAAGAAGGGGAGTTCCTGGGCACGACGCTCACCGACCTGGAAAAGGCCGAAAACATGTTTGGGGTCAAGTTGGATGTTTTCCAGATTGACGAGTCTTGCCTGGTTCCTTTTCAACGGACCGAAAACGCACACTCCCCCAACATGATGAGGATCCTCGATTACAAGAATCATTTCTGCTACATCGTGGACCTGGATCAGACCGTCCATCCATGTCCAGCACCACAACGGGGAGGTTCAGATGAGTACCATACTATCCTACTGAAGAAGAGAAAAATAGTTTACTCGCATTTATTCTAAATCGAAAGGGGTTTGGTGCTGCCTCCATCCTTTAGGACCCTCCTTTTGATGTAGAAGAAAGAGAGGGCGTTCCTGTGTTGTTGATAGATGTACATAGTCCTTCTGCCTATACAGAAACTCTTGATGACTCCTCCCTCACTGCCCTCAGACAGGACTCCTTGACCAAACTATTGTGGCGTTTGCTGAACCCCTTATAGCTCAATTTGTCAGACACCCCTCTGAAAAGACAGGGTGTCTTTGAGCAAAGAGCCACGGTGCCGTTACCCTTGTACTCAAGTTTGAAAAGACTGAGAGTTCTTTTGTCCAATTTTTGTCGTTCCAAGCAGCAGGGAAGAGGGGTCCAATCCTGTCCAGATAGTTTGCAGGAAACGAAGAGGTCTTGGTTGAGCGTCACAAGCTTTAGAAGGGAACCAGTTTTTGTAGTCTCGGTAGAACAGGCGTTTCAGCTCTGGTTGAACAGCTCTCTCCAACCCGTCTCCACTCAGGGTCATGAACATGGAGTCAGTATCCATTTCACGGAGTTGAAAATAGGGGCGGGACGAACCTGTCGACACAGGCGAAATAGAACTCAACATCCTCGGTTTGGCGTACTGATAGAGAAGAAGCCGATTTGGTTGGGCAGATGCCATCGAATCTTAGCCTTACTCAGCTCTACTTCCATCAGGTCGTCCATCAGACTAGTCAGTTTCTTGAAAAAGGGATCGTTGATCAGCTTGCATACATCATCCTTCTAAACGTAGGTGACATCCATGAATACATTTGTGTTCCCTTCTTTTCGAAGGTGCCAACTACATTCCCAGATTTGTACCAGATTGACGCCCAGCGTGATGCCGAGGTACTCTCTGATGTCCTGGGTGGGTTTTATTTTTTCTTTCTAAGTTCATCCATGGTCTTTCCGTTTACTGGGTTGACGTCAACTCCACGTGTCTGGCGACAGTCGTGTCCATGGAACAGACAGCCGTGGAATTGGTAGACCATCCTATGTTCGGGTCCCACCTGTCTACCCTGATCTGGAGTCCTCCCAGTGCCTATTCCTTGCTGTTGTACTTGTGGCGGTTGAGGACGTTTTCTTTGTGGATGACCCATTCCAGCCATGCTCTCGCCGTCTTTCCGTAGACGTCCGTTTTTTCGGCTTGAAAGTTGCTTCCCTTGTGTCGACGGACAAGATGTTCCGTGGGCATCTCCTGCATTAGAGCCCACGGATACAAGGCGTTGGCGTCGTAGCCTTCCAAACACTGGACTGGCTTTTTACCTGGGACCCGAGTCATCCCCTTCTCGTGGTACGTGTAAAAAAAATGATGGATGGCCCTCCCACCATTTCCTTGCACAGCAACTCGTGAAGATGTTTTGTTTTTGTCGTTGACCAGAGAGAAACAGACATCTGGGGAAGCCGTCTTGAACAGGTACCTCAACGTCAGTCCAGGGATCCAGATGGCATCCTTTAGCATGTCCAATCCCAGAACGGAGTACAGACGTGTCTGCTTTTCCGGGGCCTCCAGGAAGGGCATGACGTCAAGGTTGTTGTACCACACTAAGAAATCCCTCAGAGCGGTCATGCTATTCTCTTCCCAAACTCGTTGGCAGTAAACGTAGTCTTCCTCGCTGATAGAATCGTTTTCAGGGAGCTGAAGAACGCCTCTCGTGGAGGAAGAACAACGTCGTCCAGTTTGTCCAGCTCAGTGATGTACTCGTATGGGAAGAAGCCCTTGCGTTCCTGTACCTCGAAAGCGGTCAAGTATTTGGAATAGGAGTATCCAGGAGCGATGTAACAGGTGATGTCCAAGAATTTCAACTTCTTTGTGCTGAAGCATTTGTACTGGTTGTTGTTCTTCACCAGAAATGTGAAGGGAGCCGACTCTTCTTCTTCACTGACGACCCATCTCTGGAAGAAATAAGGTTTGATGAGATTGAGGTCGTAGTTCGAACTGTTGAAGCCTACCACGGGCAACTCTCGAAGATAGGCGTCCAAGCAGTCCCTCTGCTCGTCGAGGCGACTCAGTTGATCGTAGACGGTGGAGAAATCTTCTTTTGTTGTTGAGGAGATCGAACGCCTTGTCGGATACCTCCTCCATGCTTCTTCTTCTTCTTCTGCTCCTTCTCCTTCTCCTTTTCATTATTGTCTGTCTGTGTCTCTGTCCGTCTGTCTATCTGTCTGTGTTTATGTGTATTGTTCTGTCTCTGTCTCGTTTTTTTTTTTCTCGTATCAGAGTGTGTTGTTTAATCCATTATTTTTTGGGAAACAGTCACCCACCTCCTCGTGGTGTTTCCTGGGTGGTCCTTCGTTCTGTTAGACTGACTAAAGTTAAAATTACTTCTTGCTTTGACTGTAGTCCGTTTTATAGCTTAAACGATCAGCGGACGGGGGGGAAACATGTCCTTTCCACTATTATCACGATGCTCTGATGCAACATGATTTTTCTTTTTTGACACGTTGATATAGCCTTCCAGATTCGATTTTACATTTCGATGATTTAAAAAAACATTCAGCTTCTTTATAAGTTGACAGACAGGCGTGTAAATTACCGTGCATGCGTTTTCATCGCTCCTAGGGTCTTTAATAGCGAGCACACATCAATTTTACGATGCAATCACCGAGCATCTTGTGTCATAACCTTCGCGCCTAAGGCGCTTTAATAGCAATGTCATGATCAACTAGTAAGGATGTAGCGGGTAAACTTCGGATCTTTCAAGGGAGCTGACTGCCTTTTTTCAGCATGTGTTGTCGCCCTTGGGAGACGGTCTAAACAAAACCAAAACAAACAACAACAACAAAACAATAAAGACACCTACTAATCCCCAAATCTCATTCATTTTTTTGTTTGTTTACATTTTTCTTTACAGCTGATTGCATCAACGCAATGCAATCTCCCGTAGGGTCTATCATTAAGGAAGTCACATCGATCTCGCGATGTCATCAGCGAGCATCCTCGGTCATGTGATTCGTCCTTAAAAAAAAAAAGTCGCTTAAATCAGTATGTCATCTTTTTTTTTTTTTTTTCCATGTGTTGTGGCCCTTATGAAACGGTCTATTCCAAGACGAGTCGCTTAAACCAGTCTGTCATTTTTTGTTTTTTTTACATTTTTCTTTACAGCTGATTGCATCAGTGCAATGCAATCGCCCGTAGGGTCTATCATTAGGGACGTCACATGGATCTTAGGATGTCATCACCGAGCATCCTCTGTCATGTGATTTGAGCCTAAGGCGCTGACGTCATCTCCTGCTCCTTCTCCTGCTCCTGCTTTAGGGCGTGAGACCTCCCTCACCTTACTACTGAGAGGGGGGAGAAAGAAGAAGAAGATGAAGAAGAAGAAGAAGAAGAAGAAGAGAGAGAGAGAGAGAGAGAGAGAGAGAGAGAGAGAGAGAGAGAGAGAGAGAGAGAGAGAGAGAGAGAAGAGACTCAAGACTCAAGACTCAAGATAATTTATTCATGATTAGGCCATTGCCCCTCATGAAGGGTGCTAGCAAGTACAATCACAAAAGCACCCTAAGGATACATACAGACATAACCAATATGTGTACACAACCTATTCTAAGATATCATACAAGACCGCAGTTTGAACGCTTTAAAAAGATAAATCGACAAATTTCTGACTGTTTGTTCACAAGTACACGCCAAAAGAAGTGCTAATCTGAAGTGATTTGGGACTTTATAATACTTCAAAGGAGAGAGAGAGAGAGAGACATCTGAACTAAGTGTGAGGGAGGTCCAACTGCACCAGCAATCTGGTCATCTGTACGGTTTTGTAACCCACGAATTGTCAGCCACGTCAGTGCGGACGCCAGGCAAGAACCCTAACCTTCACTTGGAACTCCTTGGAGACACGCCCACCCACTGCTTCCCCTCAACGTTCAGATTTGTATCCATAGTTTTCGATGTTGACAGTTTATTTGGGCATACCCTGGATGGAAAAGTTTACTATCTTGCCACCGAGTCTAACCAGAAGTCGGTAGTGAATGGATGTCAACCCAGTGACAATCAGTTCGTTTTTCGTTTGTTTTTGATAGTCTACATAAATCCAACATACCTCCAGTTGTTGCCATAGCAGTGAACAAGAGCAGAGTGACGACCAGGAAAGCAAGGCAACGCATTGTCGTTTTCAAGTCAGACCTCGGTTCTTTGTCCTGAAGAAGAGAAGAGTGTGATCTGTTACCAATCAGCGACTGTGGACGACCGTGAAATGATGGTGGCCTGCAGACGTCACCTCTTTATATCGTAACAAGCGACGGTTCAGCACATCGCGTCTCTGCCCATGCGCAGTGGTATCGTCCAATCGCCAGCCATGAAAGGCCAAAGACAGCCACGTAGGCAGACATGCGCACGCGCGCGGATGTGTGTGTGTGTGTGTGTGTGTGTGTGTGTGTGTGTGTGTGTGTGTGTGTGTGTGTGTGTGTGTGTGCACATGTGTCCTCACTCCCGCATGGTTGTGTGTGTTAGATTTTGATCGATATCAGTGTGAGTAGATGTGAGTGTGTGTGTGTGTGTGTGTGTGTGTGTGTGTGTGTGTGTGTGTGTGTGTGTGTGTGTGCGTGCGTGCGTGTGTGCATGCGTGCCCACATGGATGCATATGTGTGTGCGTGCACGCAAGTATGCGCGCATGTTTGTGTGCGTTTGTGTGTTTGGTGAGCTCGTATGTAATATCTTCTCTCTCTCTCTCTCTCTCACTCTCTCTCTCCTCTCTCTCTCTCTCTCTCTCTCTCTCTCTCTCTCTCTCTAATATATATATATATATATATATATATACATGTGTGTGTGTGTGTGTGTGTGTGTGTGTGTGTGGCGTTTGTGTGTTTGGTGAGCTCGTATGTAATATCTTCTCTCTCTCTCTCTCTCTCTCCCTCTCTCTCTCTCCTCCTCTCTCTCTCTCTCTCCTCTCTCTCTCTCTCTCTCTTATATATATATATACATGTGTGTGTGTGTGTGTGTGTGTGTGTGTGTGTGTGTGTGTGTGTGTGTGTGTGTGTGTGTGTGTGCACGTAAGTGTGTGTGTATGAGTGTGTACTGGTATATCTGCGTCGTCTTTTTTTTTTTTTTTTTTTTTTTTTTTTTTTCAAACTTCATCTCTTAATCTCAATTTTATTCTTTTAAATAGCAGAAACACTGACGTCATAGCTATGACAACTATGTTCAAATGCGTCAATACTTATGACGTTCTTACCTTGTCAATAAACAAGCCCCAGAAGAAGGCCGCATGGCCGAAAATTTGGCAAAATATTAAGACATTAAGTGCGTTGTGTTTCCTTTTAATGTATTTTTATATGTATTCGAAAGCAACACGCGTATCAGCTTTGATCCGCACTGTCTTTTCAAGCCCTGGGCTCCGCTTCAACTGTGCCTGGCGTTGTTTTTGTCTTTTACCTGGACCCTCTACTCTTGCATCCGTTACTGGATCCAGCACCAGAGTTACAATGGATCGTACCAGTTTACTGATTGAACTGGATAGATCGCGGGGCAAATTGACAAGGTATGAATCACATTTGCAGTTTCTTCAATCTTGTGAAGAACACAAAGTCGTTCCTAATGGAATGAAAATTAAATTTGGAGTGGATGCCCTGCCGAAATCAGAATTTCTCCTACAATCTGTTTCTAACATTTCTCATTGTGCTAGTTGTGACATACTTCATCATGTTAAAGAAACATACAGAGTTCTTTTTACTAAAGAGCAAGAGAAAATACACGGACTATTGTACAATCTACATCAGACGCTTGATTACGCTCACTTCGGAGCTGTTACGTTTCAACATCGAAAAAAACTGGCGCAGCTTCAGGATAAACTCAAAAAGAAGAAAAAGAAGAAATTACAGAAGCTTCTCCCCACTCCCGCTTCTAACTTTCCAGCACCAGTTAAAGAACAGACACCAAGGAAGAGGAGAACAGACGTTTTAGAAGAAACACATGCCACTGAGAATACTCAAGCAAAGAATGTAGTAGTTAACTTGTCAGATTTCGAACTCACCCCTGACCAGTTCAACCTCCTGGCCCTGGGTCCTAAGTTCTGTCCCACCCCTATGAGTTTAGATCATGATCAGCTAACTCTAGACGTCACAGAAGCATGCCGAAAACTCAGGCTGAAAGAGATGTTCTATGACTCTGATGAAGACGATGAGACTCCTACTACTATACCCAAATTCTACAAGCCTACTGGTTACAAGCCACCTAGTGGAAGAGATGCAGCCCTTGATGAATACAATCAACTTACTTGAGTTAAGAACTAAGTCCTATCACCCTAAACAACGACCACGGAACAATCTGGACAGCAAGAAAAGGGCCGCCCTGAAAGAACTTCAAGGACTTGTCCACAACAGGACACTTCGCATCAGCACAGCCGACAAAGGGGGAGCTGTTGTCGTTCAAAACGCCAGTGACTATATTGCTGAAGCTCATCGTCAACTTCTTTCCACTCAGCACTATGAGAAAATTAAGAAAGATCCTTCAAACACCATTGCTAGAAAATCCAACCACCTGGTGAACCGACTGCTGAATGATGACTACATCGATGAGAACACACACAAATGGGCTACTATTGAAATTGGGAGTGTACGCAGCCATCAGTTTTACATGCTTCCTAAGATCCACAAAACTTTGGAAAACCCACCTGGACGTCCCATTGTCTCAGAGTTGGTGGCCCACTGAACGTATCTCCAAATTGGTGGACCACTGGTTACAGGATCATGTCAAGCAACTTCCGTCCTATGTGCAAGACACCACACATATGCTCCATAAACTAGACCAATGGAACCGTGAGTTTGGTCCTTTTGACGACAGCACATACCTGGTCACCATTGATGTCGTTGGACTCTACAGCAACATTCCTCACGCCGACATGGAAACAGCAGTGAAGGCGTTTGTTGACAAAAAATGATTGCATCAACATGCCCATAGAGCGTCTTCTGGAACTGATGAACCATGTACTGTCCAACAATGTATTCCACTTTGATGGGCATTTCTACAAACAAAAACTGGGCACTGCCATGGGAACACCTATGGCACCTACAGTGGCTTGCCTCTTCATGGGCTGGTTGGAGGCACAGATACTGGACAACAGCCCCTTTCCTATCATCCGAGAACTGTGGAAACGGTTTATAGACGACATCTTTCTTCTGTGGTCTCGATCAACAGAAGAACTTCACCAATTCCTTGAGTTTCTGAACCAGTTCCACCCTACCATCAAGTTCACTATGAACTATCTTAAGAAATCACTGCCATTCTTGGACATCTTCATCCATCTGAAGCGAGGTTATCTGTACACAGACCTGTATTCCAAACCTACAGATGCTCGTACATACTTGGCCCATTCATCCTGCCACCCTTACCATACCATCAAAAACATTCCTTATGCCCAGTTCCTGCGCCTCCGCCGCCTCTGTTCTGACATGCCAACCTTCCAGTCTCGTTGCCAGATATGAACGTGATTTTTCTCCAGCGAGGATACAGCCCTGTGACCATCCAGGAGGCAAAAAACCAAAGCCAGCCATGTTCCCCGACACGAGACTCTCAGCTATAAGACGGAAGACAGGCAACACAACCGAGTTCCATTCATCATCACCCACAACCCCTCTAATCCCCCATTCCGTTCTTGGTTTGCAGAACTCCAACCTCTTCTCCACATGAGCCAGAAAATGCGGAAGGCTATGCCTTCCCCACCCATACTAGCCGAAAGAAAAATCGCGGTCTTTGAGAAATCTGCTCATGCCATCAGCTCTCCCGATTCCAGATGACATCTATGCTGGATGCTTCAAATGTACAGCTGAACACTGTGTGGTTTGTGAAAACCATCTAGTTGAGAGCAGAAGATTTAGTAGTATGCAGACAGGAGAGACATTTACCATCCGTCATCGACTGTCCTGTGACAGCAGCAATATTGTCTACATGCTGTACTGCACCAACTGTCAGAGTACACAGTACATGGGTGAAACTATGCTGACACTGAAAGATCGCTTCTATCTGCACAGGTCTAACATCGAGTTGAACAAAGGTGCATGTGTTCATGTCAACAATCATTTCAACTTACCTGAACACTCTCTGAAGAACATGAGATGCATTGTGGTGGAAAAGGTCCACAGCCTGAACAAAACCGCAAGACAGAGAAGAGAAGATTTCTGGAAGAATAAACTAAAGACAGTTTATCCTTTGGGACTCAACGGCCTTGATTCCGATGGACACTGATTTGCAGAGTGGAGACGGGGGAGTCTTGGTTAACTTATGGGAGGGTGGGGCATGATGTGGTTGGGTGGAATTCTTTATGTGACCTGCACGTGTGTGTACATTGTGTGTTTGTGTAAATACTGTTATGGAATGGTCCCTGTGGCAGAGGGACGTGGTTCTCTGGCGGTCTCGGTGGCAGGAGACACGTACATGTGGTGTGTGTGTGTGTGTGTGTGTGTGTGTGTGTGTGTGTGTGTGTGTGTGTGTGTGTGTGTGTGTGTGTGTGCACGTAAGTGTGTGTGTATGATGTGTACGTGTATATCTGCGTCGTCTTTTTTTTCTTTTTTTTTTTTTTCCAGCTTCATCTCTTAATCTCAATTTTATTCTTTTAAATAGCAGAAACACTGACGTCATAGCTATGACAACTATGTTCAAATGCGTCAATACTTATGACGTTCTTACCTTGTCAATAAACAAGCCCCAGAAGAAGGCCGCATGGCCGAAAATTTGGCAAAATATTAAGACATTAAGTGCGTTGTGTTTCCTTTTAATGTTATATAATAATATATATATATATATATATATATATATATATATATATAATATATATATAATATAAATATATAAATAATAAACTAATAAATTCGAAGGATAAGTACCGAGCAACATTCCAGCAACTTACAGAGCAGCTTGTGTTGCAATGACTGCAAGAAATTTCAATTATAAACAAAGCTTGCTCTTATGTCTTAGATTGAAGAAATAGGGGGAGATCGCAAGTTTATCTCCCCATATTCTTCAATCTAAGACATAAGAGCAAGCTGTGTTCATATATATATATATATATATTATATATATATATATATATATATATATATATATATATATATAAATATATATGTGTGTGTGTGTGTGTGTGTGTTGTGTGTGTGTGTGTGTGTGTGTGTGTGTGTGTTGTTGTTTTATGATGGACTCTCCATGGTCTGACAGCTGATAAGACGATAAAGCAGACAGGTCATTTCGATTGTAAAAAATGGGCCCTAATTTAGGAACGGGGGCCTACAGTTAAAGGCAAAGTCGGGAACAAACTTTGCAGTAAAAGGAATGGTAGGGTGTAAGGGGTGGGAAAGGAAAGGGAAGGGGAGGCGGGGGGGGGGGGGGGGGGGGCTGCTTCCTTCTGTTCCTCTTTGCCTAAAGAGCAGTCACTCTGCTCATCTTTGAAATCTCCATGCCCTGATGGCACCGGTTTCTTGGACCTGGTTTTGTCCAGATCCCTATGTTCCCAGTGGACCGTGGTCATGTTCCTGGTCTTCAGATCTGTTTTAGGAGCGTCTCTCTCTCTCTCTCTCTCCTCTCTCTCTCTCTCTCTCTCTCTCTCTCTCTCTCTCTCTCAAAGGTCTGGATGTGACTAATCTGATTTTCAATAAATTGTTCTTCACAGTATTTCTTATAGTTCTAAGATGTTGTCATGTTTGTCATTACTGTATTTCTGTTTTTTCTACGTACGCAAAGTTTTGTGGCGTTTCGTCTTCACTATTGTAATTGAAATTTCTCCTTGTGTGTGTGAGAGAGCAGAGTGAAAAAAAAAACATAAAGCTTATTCTGCATAAGGATAATTTTGACTTGGCTCGACTTGACTTATACCTTACGAGAGATCTGCCTTCACCATGCTGCCCCTGATTTAACTGGTCGCATTGAAGCAGTGGGGGGTCGCGTGGTCCTCCATGCAAATGACATGTTCTGTCCATATCATCTGATTCTTGATGAACAGACACTCGATGCTTGGTATCGCTACCTTTCAAGAATCCGAAGATAAGACACGTTATCTTGCCACTTGATGTTGCAGATCTTGCACAGTGAATGAAATGCTGGTGGACTTGTTCCAGGAGTTGAATGAACCATCAAGAGATTGTCAAGATCTCGCAGCAGTACAGCAGAGCACTGAGGATTTCTGGTCCGCACAGGCTGCACACACAAAATGAATGGGCCATGGCCTTTCTTAGGGAGTCGAGTATTTGTATTTAAAGACATGCACAAATAGATTAATTTGAGAAGTTTATCGTGTCTTATTTTCTTTCAAGCAGTTGAACCAAAGCTCCGAGACCGGCTTCCGGCAAAACAGATCCTGTGCCGACAAGATCGCCAGCCTCGGGATCATCATCGTGCAGTCCTTGAAATGGAACTCGCCCCTTTACATCAACTTCATCGACTATGAAAAGGCCTTCGACAGTGTAGATAGAGAGACACTATGGAAGCTACTGAGACAGTACGGAATACCAGAGAAGATCATCTTTCACCCAGTGCACCAATCAGGATATGAACTGCAGGGTGGCTCATGCAAGACAGTCGTCAGACGGGTTTGAAGTGAAGACAGGAGTGCGCCAGGGATGCCTGTTGTCACCTCTCCTCTTCCTCCTGGTCATCGACTGGATCATGAAGACCACAAAACAGGCAGGAACAATGAGATACAATGGACACTCTAGACGCAGCTAGATGACCTTGACTTTGCTGACGACCTGGCACTCCTCTTCCACAGTCAGTCACAGATGCAGGACAAGACCACCTGCCTTGAAACAATATCAGCAGGAACAGGACTCAACGTAAACAAGAAGACTGAGCTGATGAAGATCAACACCACAGACAGCAGCCCAGTCACAGTCGGAGGCGATCTCATCAGGGAAGTACATTCCTCTGTCTACTTGGGAAGTGTAGTTGACAAGCAAGGGGACACTGACCGAGACTTCATAGCCAGGATGGGCAAGGCGCGAGCAGCATTGATCATGCTAAAGAACATCTGGGCCTCAGGAGAGATCGGAAGGACGATAAAATAGTGTATCTTCAGTTCAAACGTGAAGTCGGTTCTGCTCTATGGCTGCGAGACTTGGAGAATGACCAAGGCAATACAACAAAAAAATTCAGACCTTCATCAACACCTGTCTGAGGCGCATCTTCAAAATCAGACGGCCAGAGAAGATTGGCAATGAAAATCAATGGAAGCAAGCAGGACAGGAACCAGTGGCCAAGCAGATTCTGTGGCGGAAGTGGGGCTGGATTGGACACACTCTCTCAGGAAGCCAGCATCCAGCACCACACGCCAAGCCCGGACATGGAACCCACAGGGGAAAAGGAAGAGAGGCTGACCTTGCAGCAGCTGGAGGCAAGACACTGAGGCAGAGATGAAGAGGCAGGGGACCAACTGGACAGGCATTCAGCGAGCAGCCCAGAACCTAGTGCGATGGCGAGTGTTGTCGATGGCCTATGCTCACCCTTACGCTACGGGCCTATGTAAGTAAAAAGTATTTTCTTTCAGATGTCCATCAAGGTAGACACCAGATGGTTCCAAGCAGACAAATTAACAATGAGAGGAATGGGACTACTTTGCAAAGACAGGGTCATAGGTGAGTGTGAAAGCCTGAAATGTGACGTCACGTAAGGGGTAGCCCACGTATTTCTACATTGCGAATGATATCATCGGCAGAAGTCCACAGGAACAAATGAAATGATTGGTGGGAGCTGTTCATTTGGTCTGTTATCAGTTCAATATTCATGAAATGATTGGTGGGAGCCGTTCATTTGGTCTGTTATCAGTTCAATATTCATGAAATGATTGGTGGGAGCCGTTCATTTGGTCTGTTATCGGTTCAATATTCATGTTTGGCTTAGATTTCTGCTGTGCCTGAAAACGCTTACATGGATCATATAGTGATTTACATGGATTATATAGTAGCTTACATGGATTATATAGTGATTTACGTGGATTATATAGTGATTTACATGGATTATATAGTGATTTACACGGATTATATAGTGATTTGATGCAAGATCCTGACCGTGGCGTGTGGCCACACACCAATGTTGGTGGAGAGTTTCATGGCATAATCTTCCTGCAGTGTTTGTGTAAGCCTGATGAAGTCAGCGCTGTTCCTCGCTGTTCCTTTGCTTTGCCTCTCCCTCCAGAGATCCTCGGCTGCACACTGTGCTGCCCAGGCCGTAGAACTTGTCCATGGTCTTGGTCTCCATGTTGATGATGACAGCAGATGGTGGACGTGGTGCGCTGGCAGGCTGGAGTGTAAGGAACTGGTACATGGCCTCTGTCTTGCCCAGACGGAGCAGTGTGAAGCCAGAGCATCTACAGGCTGTCTGTACAGCGGCCCGCTGTGCGCTGAGTGTCCACGTGGAAGTGTTCGGTGAAAGCTCATTGATCCGCCGACAGGTGCTTCTACAATGACGTCAGTTTCGTTCTGGCCCAGCGGTGATTTGATACCAACGTGTGTTTGTTCGAGTCCGGTACGTGTCGTTCCCGCATCTGTGAACACAGAATATCAATAGGAAGAATTTTCTTCAGATTCATGTGGCACGCGCGTGGGACACAGACACACGCGCTAACGCACACACGCTCTCTCTCTCTCTCCTCTCTCTCTCTCTCTCTCTCTCTCTCTCTCACTTTCTCTTTCTGTCTGTCTGTCTGTCTGTCTGTCTGTCTGTCTGTCTCTCTCTCTCTATCTCTCTCTCTCTCTCTCGCTCGCTCTCTCTCTCTCTCTCTCTCTCTCTCTCTCTCTCTCTCTCTCTCTTAATGCACACACACGCGCACCCACGTGTGCGCTCAAACACAGGCAGATGGACAGACAGATAGAGAGACAGACAGACAGACAGACATAACCACACTGCATACTCATACACAGACTTACATAGACCAACCCCCTTCTCTCTCTCTCTTTCTCTCTTTCTCTCTCTCTTTCTCTCACTCTCTCTCTCTCTCTCATAGACAGCTTCCATCAAACACACACACACACACACACACACAACACACACACACACACACACCCACACACACACACACACACACACACACATTCACACACACACACACACACACACACACACACACACACACACACACACACACACACACCCCCACACCACACAACACACACACATTGTAACATAGACAAGCCCCACCACATACACATAACACACAACACCACACACACACACACACACACACACCCCACACACACAACACACACACACACACACACAACACACACACACACACACCTGTTACACAGAAAACCCCTCCATCACACACACACACACACACACACACACACACACACACACACACACACACACACACACACACACACACACACACACACACACACACACACATGGCCTCAGTCGACCATGGACTGGTTGGATATTGCTGTCTCAAAAGGGTGACATCCCAGCTGTCAAACCCTGCATCCCACTTCCCTTCCCGTGTAATATTCCCTCTGTCTTCACAAACGCACACGCGCGCGCGCGCGCACACACCACACACACACACACACACACACACACACACACACACACACACACACACACACACACACACACACACACACACACACACACACGCGCGCCGCGCGCGCGCGCGGCGCGCGCGCGCGCGCGCACGCATGCATGATCCTATGTCACCTCAATCAATCGATGGCCTTGATATCATATTGCCTCAAAGGGACGACAGCTGTTTATCCATGCTTTAACACTTCTGCCCACACACCTACCTTCATCTGCCTTCCTTCCCCACCCTGATCCCATCTGCCTGTGTGTGTGTGTGTGTGTGTGTGTGTGTGTGTGTGTGTGTGTGTGTGTGTGTGTGTGAGAGAGAGAGAGGGGAGAGAGAGAGAGAGAGAGGCAAACAGACAGAGAGGGGGGGAGGGGGGGAGGGAGAGTGAGTAAGTGACAGAGAGAGAGAGAAAGAAGGGGGAGAGAGGGGAGAGAGAGAGAGAGAGAGAGGAGAGAGAGAGAGAGGGGAGATGGAGCGAGCGAGAGAGAGAGAGAAGAGAGAGAGAGAGAGAGAGAGGAGAGAGAGAGAGAGAGGGCAGACAGACAGACAGACAGACAGAGAGGGGGGGGAGGGAGGGAGAGTGAAGAGAGAGAGAGAGAGAAGAGAGAGAGGGAGAGAGGGAGAGAGAGAGAGAGGGAGAGAGAGGAGAGAGAGAGAGAGGGGAGAGACTTCAAATCGACAGAAACAATAAAATAAGCTGTGTTGACAAAATGTGTGTTTATCTTAGTGGCGACTGCCTATGTAGTATTTCCCGAGCTGAGGACGTATTCCGCTGAGGGTCACGTACCTGCTGACACGTGGAACAGGTGTCAATATATCCACCACGTGGGACAGGACTCGATAAAGCTAACACGTGTGACGGGAGTCGATAAACGTACTACCACGTGGGGCAGGGGTCTTAGCTTCTGTCACGCATGTCAGGTACCTGCAGGTGTCATCTACCCACCCATCGCCCAAAGTGTTTATCATTGGGGACCTCTGACTTCAGACACAGAGGTAGCGTGTTTGACCAGGGTAGCCAGTGTAACGGGTCAGAATAAATCAGTGTGTGTAAAATGGCCCAGGCCAAAGATAGCCAAGCCATGCATACCAAAATATAGATAAAAGCCACATGGCCATTTTAGTCTCAGGTACATTTGGCCTAAACTATTTCATACTGCTAGTCTTGTATTTTAATACGCAGCTCAATAAGATTCCATCCAATGTTGCTTTGACAATTCTACAGCATGATTTTACTCAGAAAAGGGAGGCAATGTATATCATTTCCAGATTTGACCTGAAATCCAAAGCAGGGACGCACCTCCCAAGCGATGCTTACATTGCACAGCCCGTACTTCGTGAGCAGATGTTGATCAGTGTCTTTGCCCAAAGTTCCTCTCCTTTCTACAGAACGGGGGTGGTCATAGATTCTATTTGGTAGGAGTTTGTATGATGTCACCCAACCTCAACACACACGTAAAAGTGTTTTATGAGCGCACGCTCACACACGCACCAAATCACTCAATGAGCACACACATCGTTGCTGACATCATTTACATTAATGGTAACTTGGAAGACTGTCATTTCCAAGGCAGTCTTCTCCAGTAGATCAATCCTAGTCGACCGTTAGATCAGGTGATGCCAGTGCGTCTGTTGCTCTGATTTGTGTATCAAGACATCTGAGACTCTAATAATTGATCCATTATTCGAGAGGATTAAGCTGGAATCAATAACGTTTTTAACAAAACGTTTACTTGTGACTTTTGAACAGTGGCTGTCCCAAAAAGAAGCGTGTACATTTATGTCTCAAAGTATATTCAATTGTTCATTTGTAAAATCAGTATTTCTAACCAGTGTGTGCTTTCTCCCTTTAGGTCCATTAGGACAACACACTGAGATGATGTTGTACGCCGATTCATCATTGACGTTTACTGCACCTTACCCGGGGCAAACCAGATCTCTCTCTGGGGGCCCCTGGACAGGCGATAATAAATGAGTTTTTCTAAGTTACGTCTCGTGTAAATGGCACACAGAACCACCCCGTTGAATGGGTTTGTGTTCAAGAGTGGTTGGTAGAAAGTTAAAACGAATTGGCTACTGCCTGTGCACAGCCTTTGTCTACACGATAATCACGTGCAGATGCTTCAAATTGACAGTGGGACACTATCAGTGACAGAGTGTGACGAACATCGGCCAATCCGTGAATTGGAGGAAGGCGGCGAGCTAGTCAAGTCAGCAGAGAGTGGTGGGTATCTACTGTGGGACTCGACTCAGCGAAAGGCAAAGACCCCCTTCCTTTCCTCTTTTGATCTCCAGGTAGTCAGGAATCCCCAAAGTCCTCTGTCTCGGGTCATGCATGACAGGTTAATATAACGGTTATCTGATCACTGCAGCATGACAGTGTTGCGAGCTGGCCAGACATACATGCCTTGACCTGTTGACATAAAGGTTGTCTGATCACTGCAGCATGACAGGGTAGAGGTGTTGCCAGCTGGCCAGACATACATGCCTTGACCTGTTGACATAAAGGTAGTCTGATCACTGCAGCATGGCAGGGTAGAGGTGTTGCCAGCTGGCCAGACATACATGCCTTGACCTGTTGACATAAAGGTTGTCTGATCACTGCAGCATGACAGGGTAGAGGTGTTGCCAGCTGGCCAGACATACATGCCTTGACCTGTTGACATAAAGGTTGTCTGATCACTGCAGCATGACAGGGTAGAGGTGTTTCCAGCTGGCCAGACATACATGCCTTGACCTGTTGACATAAAGGTCGTCTGATCACTGCAGCATGACAGGGTAGAGGCGTTTTCAGCTGGCCAGACATACATGCCTTGACCTGTTGACATAAAGGTTTGTCTGATCACTGCAGCATGACAGGGTAGAGGCGTTTTCAGCTGGCCAGACATACTGCCTTGACCTGTTGACATAAAGGTTGTCTGATCACTGCACAGAGAGAAGCTTCCTTCTCTGCCTTCAAGTGTTTTTCACTGCTGCTCCAGGATCGTTCTCAGTTTAACGAGATTTTACATCGCAGACTTTGTTCGTTTAGTCTGGGGATCTCGGCGAGCTCGTCTATGGCCTTCATTATACGATCTTTTGTTTGCGATCTCAGGTCGATGAGGTTCGGGAATTTCGCCGAGCCAGCTTAACGGTTGGAAAAGGATTGTATGTTACCTTCTGGGAGCTGCTTTGGATCGCGCAAGGGAAATAACCATAAGAAAGTTCTCCTGTTGTGAAAATCATGTCGTAACAACTCTCCTGCAATGGAAGTTGGTTTCAGTTTGGTTGGTATAAATTTTCAGCGTTGACTCGTAGGTATAAACACTTTTCAATCAGAACGGCCAAAACGTTCAAATGCACATTGTTCTGAAAGAAAACCTGTCAAATTTTTTGGGCGAAGAGATTGCTGAATCGATTCTACAGTCAAGAGAAAACGTTTCCAAATGAAGCAGGCTGAACAGTCTATCTGAGTCGATCACAAGCAAACAGTATCACTGCATGTGTGTTCCCTCCCTTGCAACAAGACCATTCAAAAATTTGGGGTTAAGAATAACGTCTTAATTCATCTATCATTGCACTCTGGATCAAGGATCGTGGGCTTCAGTTAAGGGAAAACTAGGGTCCATCATCAGTTCATGATCCAGATTCGTGAACCGATGGTTCGTCCGGTTAGGAACTGCTTTTTGAGACAGTCACTTGCATCATGTTCGTTGTGAGAGATGGTAACAGTCCTTTAGACAGTCACTTGCATCATGTTCGTTGTGAGAGATGGTAACAGTCCTTTGAAGCCTTCATTAGAGAGTCACTTGCATCATGTTCGTTGTGAGAGATGGTAACAGTCCTTTTGAAGCCTTCATTAGACAGTCACTTGCATCATGTTTAGGACAGTCACTTGCATCATGTTCGTGTGAGAGATGGTAACAGTCCTTTGAAGCCTTCATTAGACAGTCACTTGCATCATGTTCAGACAGTCACTTGCATCATGTTCAGACAATCACTTGCATCATGTTCGTTGTGAGAGATGGTAACAGTCCTTTAGACAGTCACTTCCATCATGTTCGTTGTGAGAGATGGTAACAGTCCTTTAGACAGTCACTTGCATCATGTTCAGACAGTCAATTGCATCATGTTCAGACAGTCAATTGTATCATGTTCAGACAGTCAATTGCATCATGTTCAGACAGTCAATTGCATCATGTTCAGACAGTCAATTGCATCATGTTCAGACAGTCACTTGCATCATGTCGTTGTGAGCGATGGTAACAGTCCTTTAGACAGTCATTTGCATCATGTTCGTTGTGAGAGATGGTAACATTCCTTTAGACAGTCACTTGCATCATGTTCGTTGTGAGAGATGGTAACAGTCCTTTTGAAGCCTTCATTGTTGAAAACGTGTTAAAACAGCAAGGGCAATCAGAAGTGCGCACACCTCCGCCAGGGTTGAACAGATCATGGATCCGCCTTCTGATCCGCCAGATCCGCACCAAAAATTTCACAGGTTCGTCCTTGGGCCACATTGCACCTCTGCACCTCGTTTGGTTGAGATCGGTTTATAGCTTTCCTGCTGACTAGCAAATAAGCTAAAAACAAAGACCACCCAGTTTGGTTGACACTAGTTCTCAGCTTTCCTGCTGACTAACAAATAAGCTAAAAACAAAGACCGCCTCGTTTGGTTGAGATCGGTTTATAACTTTCCTGCTGACCAGCAAATAAGCTAAAAACAAAGACCACTTAGTTTGGTTGAGATCAGTTCTTCGCTTTCCTGCTTACTGGCAAATTTGCAAAAAACAAAGACCACCTAGTTTCAATGAGATCGGTTCGTAGCTTTCCTGCTGACTACAAATTAGCTAAAATCAAAGACCACCTCGTTTGGTTGAGATCGGTTCTTCGCTTTCCTGCTTACTGGCAAATTAGCTAAAAACAAAGAAACCATTAAATGAGAGCGAACAACAGCTTCCTCGATGGAAGTCATCAAAGAAAATAAAAAGTAAAAGAAAAGTTCTCTGAGCAGTGCCTTCCACAACAACACAGACACAATTTGTCAGCCTTTAATTGGTGCCCATGAAAGTTTATTGTCAGGTTATATATACAGCAATCTCGATATCTAGGCTAAGAAATTTCAGCAAAACTTAGATACAGAAAGAAAAAAAATCACAGCATGGAGTAGGGAGAGACTGATATTAATGTCCATACAGAATTTTTTTTCAGAAAAAAGCATCAACCATAAAACAAGTAAATATTGTTCATTTCTTTTCTGTGTTGTTTTCATCTTTTTCCAATACCTCTGCTTTTTTCCCGCTTGTCCTATATATTTTCTGAAATTTTCAAGCAGTGGTGAATCCTTCATAAACCAACTTTTTTTTCATGCCATTTGGTAGCACTTTTATTGGTACCATCTTTGTTTTAATTGTTCTTTGTCTCTTTGCTTTCCCGATTATGGACAACCTCTTTGTGTTGTCAGGTGAAGACAAACACACAGAGGTTGCAGTTAGACTCACTGAAAAGGGACAGGATCACAAGTTGTCAGACAATGAAAGCGCCTTGTACCTTTTGAGGTGTTTCATTTTGCAAGAATTGCAGGCAGGTCTGCAATAGAAATATTACACATGGATGTGATTTTATGTGGCTCAAAGGCTGTAGTGACAGTCAATTCTAAAACTGGTTAAGAGAATGATGGATGACAGTTTTCGGGTAGATCGGATACTTTTTTCCCTGCTCATTGCCTGATTTAGTTTGTGCAGACACCACTCACGTTCTTGTTTAAATTCTGGACGATGTAATAACACAAGTCTGATTAGAAATTGCAGACAATCAAAACCAGGTAGTACTTCAGAATACAGAAGTGAAGTAAATAACGTTACATTCCACTACTTGCATGCCTTGAAAAATAGGGGGGGGGGATGGAGAGGGGGAGGGGAGGATGACGGGGAAACTCTGAAGTAAACGTGCTATCTTCCACTATTTAAAAATGTCTCATTCACAGATATTATGGTTGTGGTTTAGATGTATTGATGTATTGTTCTACGAGACTCAAACGGTAGAAAGAAACTCGTGGAGAGCGTGGCAGCAGAGAGTCCTCAGAAGAGAAGCCCCCTTCAAGCAAGTGTTTCGGCCCTTATCTCCTGACACTCTAGGGGGTTGGGCCACACCCGGTTCATGACTCCGGATGTCCCTCTGCTGCCCCCTTTTTTTTTTTTCCCCCATCTTGGGACGAGCCATGGCTGGGATTCGAACCCATGACCCTCTGGACATGCTCATTTTCTACTTAATGACTCGCGCTTTAACCACTGAGCCACAGGGACACCTGATATTTGTAGGGAAATTAAGCCTTATGAAGTTCACTTTTGTTCCTCCTTGACCAGATCCAGCTTGAACACCTCTCTGCCGCTTCTGCCATTGCTTTCAGGGCTCTGGTTTTTTCCTTCCCTGCAACTGAGAGCTGTTTCATGAGGCTGTATGCAGACGTTCCTACAAATCCCCTAGCTCCAATTTCTGCAGTGAGGACTTTGACCTGATAGCCTTCTCTCCTCAGGCTGTTTGCCAGATCAGCATACTTTTCAGTCTTGTAGATTTGAGCTGCCTCCATTCTGTTCTCATATGGCACTGTGAGCTCGATCATGATCACCTGCTTGGTTGACTTAGAGTGGACTACTATGTCTGGTCTCATGCCACTCTTGCTGATGATCTCTGGGTGACTCTTCCATTCTGGGAGGTCTGCAGTGCACTCCCAGTCATCTGCCCCATCCAGCAGACTCTGCCTGCATGTTTCGAGTGGCACTGTTGTTCTTGGCCATGATTTGCTGCCTCCTGCCGTGAAGAATGTTGCGGGTGCTTTTGGAGTCCTGATTCTCCCTTTTGTGGTGTTGGTACTAGCCCAGACTACTTGTACAATTTCTTTGAGCACTTGGTTGTGCCTCCATGTGTACCTTCCTTGAGACAGGGCTACTTTACATGAGCTTAGAACATGCTCCACTGTTTGTTTTTCATGGCAGAGGGGGCATGCAGGATCGTCTGTTTTCCCCCACTTCACCAGCTTTGCATTTGAGGGCAGAAGGTCATATGCAGATCTGAGAATGAAGCTGATCCTGAGAGGGGCCATGTGCCAAATGTCATTCCAAGTTAGACTTCTTTGGAGTGCATTCTCCCACGTTGTCCATTGCCTTGCTGGCTCTGCTGGACTGCTTTTTGGAGTCTTTTTTGGTCTTCTTCTTTTCTCATCTCCTGAATCATCATGTCTCTTTTGGCTTTTCCTTTGGCCTTTGACCACCATTCAGTTTTGGTCACCCCCAGTCCTTGTCTGTTGGTCTGTGTGTGTCCTGTTATTTCTCTGATCTTGAGACTTTCTCTTTGCAGAATCCATCGCCTCTTGAACTTTCCATTTTCTGCCTGTCTTTAGCTGGGTCTTGATTGCTTCTACCACCTTGTCTCCTGAGTCCACCAGCATGCTTTGAAGTCTGATCTTCCCTGCTTTGTATTCCTCCAGGATGGATTTCAGTGGTAGTTTGAGCTTTGCTTGGCGACAGTACAGCGCGATGTCAGTCAGACAGGGTGGGACACCAAGCCATTTCCTTGTGAACTTGTTGATTTTGGCTTCCATTGCCTCCACTGTGCTGGTGCAGATGTCGTATATCATCAGAGGCCATAGGAGCTTTGGTATCAGCATGAACTGCAGACACCAGACCTTGTATTTGCCAGGGAGCCCACACTGGTCAATGGTCTCCAAGCCTTCTTCCGCCATCTGCTTGGTTTCTTTTGCTCTTTGTGTGTCTTTCAGCGTATCATCATACCATCTTCCAAGGCTCTTGACTGGTTCTTCTGTGATTGTTGGAATGGCCTGGTTGGCAACACTGAACACCACAGATTCGGCCACTTTTCCTTTCCTCAGTGAGAGACTCCGTGATTTCTTTGGCTTGAACTTCATTCTGGATGAGGCAACTATGTCGTCCAGCCTCTCCAGCACATGACGGGTCTCGTCTTCTCTGGATGAAATCACTGTAGTGTCATCCATGAAGGCCTTGAGAGGAGGCATCTTGTATCCATCGCCAAGGTCTGTTTGTCTCGCGTTGTTTGTTGCTGCTTTCAGATGAGTTCCATTGCCAGCACGAACAGTATCGGGGAAATTGCACAGCCCATTGCAATGCCACTTCCAAGTTGATCCAATCAGTTGTGTACTCCTTGGTAGAGAACCGCATTGAGAAGCCATTGAAGTACTTCTTGAGCATGTCGCGGATGTTCTTTGGCACATGGTACATCTCAAGAGCCAACTGTATCATCTCATGGGGCACAGATCCATATGCGTTTGCCAGATCAAGCCACACTACGTCCAGGTCCTTCTTTTCTGTTTTTGCTTTTTGGATTGCGTCCCAGATCATTGTGGCGTGTTCTACACAGCCAGCCACGCCTGGGATGCCACCTTTCTGGACTGACACATCCAAGTACTTGTTTTCCATCAGGTACTTGGTCAGCCTTGCTGCCATGACAGAGAAGAAGATTTTCCCTTCGACGTTCAGTAGTGATATTGGCCTGAACTGGCTGATGTCACTTGAGTTTTGCTCTTTGGGGATGTACACACCATCTGCCGTCATCCACTGGCCGCTGATCTTCTGGTTTCTCCAAGCCGATCGCAGCAGCCTGTGGAGCCACTCCAGTACCTTGGACATTTCTTGTAAAGCTGGTAAGGTATTCCGTTTGGCCCTGGTGATGATTTGGCTCTGGCTTTGTCGACCAAATTCTTGATTTCCGCCAACGTTGGAGGCTTGCCATTGAACTGTTCCTCAGGGTTGGTTGGCACACACCAGACCTTGAATGTCGAGTGGTGTTTTGCTCTGTGAGTCAGAGTATGTTTTCCTCAGATGCTGCTCAAGAACTCCTTTGTCCACACTTAGGGTCCAGATTTTGGCTGCTCAAACAGTGTTCTGGCAAACTGGAAGGGGTCTCTGAAGAAGCGCTCTTGTGTCTTCTTCTTTTTGCTCTTCCTCTTCCTCGCAGATTCCGCTTTGCTGAGGGCGCTGTGTTTTTCTTTCAGGTCTTCCCACAGTTTTTCCAAGCCTTGTTTTTCAGCTGGCAGTGCGGTCTTCATTTGCTTCTTGAGGTTGTTCTTTTGGACTCTGATCTTGTCCATCTTTTCTTGGCGTCTGGATTTCTTTGGAGGTGTTTTCTCTTTGGGTAGTTTTACTCCATAGGCGTCTCTACATGTGGCATACACAATGTCCCCATATGTGGCTAGTTTGTGTTCCAGGGTGCTTTTCCCTATCAGTGCATCGAGTCTTTGGACGATTTTTGCATCCAGTTTCTCCCAATCTTCAGTTTCGTTTGCTCGTGGCAGGTTGAGTTTCAGGCGCCTGGCATCGAGGGCCTGTGCAAATTCCTCATCCGAACCAACAGCGTGGATGTCCTTGGCACTGTGGTTTAAATCCTGGCCTTGGTCTTCCGACGTCTTATCTGCTGATGCAGTGCGCTGCTGCTCATTCAGATGAGTCTTCACACATCCCATCTTTTGTTCTGTGGATCTTCATGCCACGGGTGGTAGCGAAACGCTTTCCACAGACACATGGATATTCCATTTGGTCCATGTTCATAGTCCGTTTGGGATTTGCAGTCGTGATTGGTTGAGCACCGATGGATTCATCATTCTCTCCCCTTTCGGTGAATCCTGGGAGCATCTTTTCCTTTTGTACTTAGTAGCCACATGTTTAAGGCAAAGTGGGGAGCCAGCCCACAGAGCCCTTGGTTCTGGTCTTTCCCAGTGTCCTCCGGTCTTTCCCGGACGTCCTCCGGCCTATTCCCAGAAGTCAATGGTTTACCCATGCATCAGTAGAAAGAAACTCGTGGAGAGCGTGGCAGCAGAGAGTCCTCAGAAGAGAAGCCCCCTTCAAGCAAGTGTTTCGGCCCTTATCTCCTGACACTCTAGGGGGTTGGGCCACACCTGGTTCATGACTCCGGATGTCCCTCTGCTGCCCCCCTTTTTTTTTCCCCCCATCTTGGGACGAGCCATGGCTGGGATTCGAACCCATGACCCTCTGGACATGCTCATTTTCTACTTAATGACTCGCGCTTTAACCACTGAGCCACAGGGACACCTGATATTTGTAGGGAAATTAAGCCTTATGAAGTTCACTTTTGTTCCTCCTTGACCAGATCCAGCTTGAACACCTCTCTGCCGCTTCTGCCATTGCTTTCAGGGCTCTGGTTTTTTCCTTCCCTGCAACTGAGAGCTGTTTCATGAGGCTGTATGCATGAAACGTAATATATCAATTTAAAACATTATAGATTTTATCACTATTTCTAACAGAATTACAGTTGCTACTGTATTGGAGAAAAACGTCAAGTGTAAAATTCGGAATTCTAACTCTTTTCAATGGTTGCTCCTTACATTACCGGTCATAATACGTTGCTGCTACTGATATACTACATACCAGTTGTACACTAACCAAAACAAGTATCAGTCTATGTACAGTGAAATATATATGTAAAAGACCCGCATTTCCCCTTCTCCCTACTTATACGCATGCGTGCACGCACATAATGCACTCATAGAAAAACATATAAAACCAAATTCTCTCTCTCTCTCTCTCTCTCTCTCTCTCTCTCTCTCTCTCTCTCACACACACACATACACACACACACACACACACATACACACATACACACCACACACACACACACACACACACACACACACACACACACACACACACAACACACACACACACACACAACACAACACACACACATACACAAACACAATCCGTGCCCATGCACATGCACTTCTACACATGGACACATACGCGCACATACACACAGGCACACACACACACACACACACACACACACACACACACACACACACACACACACACACACACACACACACACACACACACACACACAACACGTGCGGACACACATACACACAAGCGCACACACATGCATGCACACACATACAAACACGCACACACAAACACGCATACATGCCCATGCGCACACATATGGGCCCATGCCCACACATCCATACACACATGTGCACATTCACTAAACACATGTACATAAAAAAGACACAGCCAATGTTTGGCACTCAAGGTCTGACCAGCATATCTGTGACTACAAAATCCCACTGGAACAAAAAAAAACTCGATTTAGGCAGTTCCATTTGTTAACAAGAGACGCCTTTCATGTACTTACAAAGTCCAGTACATCAAAATACGATGTTCTTGTAATCACATTCTGAGGAAATACTTTCTGTACAAACTTTTCCCAAAACCCTGTACTTTGAGATACTGGTTTCTGGTTGTCCTAACTCATGGCGCTTTGAGCTCGTAAAAAACAAGTATCACACTTCGCTCTTGTTGTCTCAACTGGTGGAAATGCTTTCAGTACGGGTTTGGCAAAACCTCATACTTTGAGATACTGGCTTCTGGTTGTCCTTGATTATGGCACGTTCAGCCATCGAAAACCAAGCATCTTATGCATGTTTTGAATTGTATTGTTTACACTTAGTGGAAGAGATAAATGCAAGTTCAAGAAAACGCTTTCAGCAGAAATGATATTGATGTACTTTGTGTAAAAGTTTGAGGCGCTCACTTAATTTGTTTTCATGCTACAGCAGCTGAAAGTTCCTGTAAACTTTCAGAAAATTGAGATACTTGGTTCTGGCAGTCAACCCTCGATTTTAAATCAGCTTTTCCTATCTTTCTGTTCATCATTGTCGTTTCAAACAAGTAAATGCTTATAATCTTGAGTGTCCACTGTGTCCACAATCAAGAGGAGATGAAGTGTTTGTGTCCAAGATGGGGAAAATCGTGATGGTATTGCTTAAGTGCACTAAGTTGATGTTATTATTTGTCAGGCTTAACACACCAAGGTTATCTCTGCACTATTGTACGCATATGCGAACTCATACACCTACCAAACATTCACTTCTCTCTGGGAATGGGATGCCAAGCATTCGTTTCTCTCCTAACACGACTGAACAAGAAATACAATTTCTATGCTACTTATAAATGCACATGAAAAATCCAATGAAACAAAATGGAATAATCAAAACATTAAAGATCAATACTTCCAAATCCTGGGTTATAATAAATGACTTCTTACCTGACCAGGTTTCCACACACACACACCACACCACACACACACCACAACACAACACACACACACACCACAACACTTTCACATCACACCACACTTCTTGAACACATCACTCCAAGTTTTCTTTGGCACTGGGTGATGGTGACGCCCTTGGTTGACTGGCTCCATGTTTCAGGACTGGGTCTTCGTGGTCTCTCTGGGAACTCAACGCAGAAATCTTCTTTGTCTCTTTCACCCACCTCTGGGTTTCAAATTCAGTCTTTCTTTTCAGCTTGTCTTTTACCCTAAGACCTTGTGTCTCTTCTGTCTCCTGGACCACGTTTCTCTCAATCCTTCTCTGTCCTGCCCACTCTTCTCTCCTCTCTCCTATGTTTCTCTCTCTCTCTCTCATGGTGTACTTCTCCTCCTCCCATCACGTTGTTCTCCCTCAGTTTATATAGGGATGGACACAAAGGATTTCCCTTTGGGCCATGCCTTTGTCCATGTTGATTCTCCACCACCTTGTTCACAAGTACACTGAATTCTGCTTTCACTATATTCTTCCACATGTCAGCATTTGCACACATCCCTACCTAACTGCTTAGAAAACAGCCACTTGGCACCATACAGACATTGAAAATTCCTACTGACTCCAAGGGCCACTTTAAGACAGTAATTATCCTAGAGAAAGCTATGACAACAACGTCCACTTGCATTCAACCAGCCTGACAAAGCATCAACAGAGTGCCCCACGGCAATACCATCTGAATGAGCCAGACTCCTGCTCTTCAAGGACTGTTTACAAAGCAACTTCAGCTGACTGAGTATTTAGCGCCTTCTCAATGCTCCGAGGTCCGAATGGCTACATTTCCCTCCCTTTCACTATCGGGAAGGTTCAAACTCAGGAGGGTCCTCACTACCTTAGGTGCCATCTGTCACGTGACAATTGCCTGACCACTTCAACCTCCTTGACACAGTTCGACTGTATGCGCTAGGTGAGGGAGTACTACTAATAAGCCCATCACCTATTTCTTCACCACGTGTGGCATTCCTTTTCTCTAAAACGCTTAAGGCCCTTTGTGAGAGGTTTCGCTCCCTTGACAATTCCACCCACTTTGAAGACAATGCCCTGCATTGGCTAAAATACATTCAAGGAGCTGACACTCATAATTCTCTCATTTAAACCAGTGCTAATCTAGGCCTCTCATAAGTCCTACTTACACCACAGAACGCACGTAATTCTACCTTATAAACTAAAATATGGAAAAATTGAATACACACACTCTAAAAGTCCCAATGAATATCAACGAAAAATTGAATCTCCAGCAGCTCTGAGTAGTGTGGCTGTATATAGATAAACATTTTGTTTCTATAGAAATTCTCTCCCTTTCTCTTTTTACCAGCCACCGACTATGTTTACCACCATGCATACACGACGCGCGGCAAAAGACACGCGCACACACTACTCGCTAATTCGTACGACCATTTTAATTTGGCCTACTGCCCCCTTTTAGTGGGGTATCATCATTGAGACTAGTCCGGTCGCACTCTCTATACTCACACCTCGCCGTATCCCGAGCCATGTGTTGCAATGTGCACAGAAACGCCAGATACAGCCTAAGATACCAGGCCAGTAGTATTCCCTCATCAGTTTCTTGTGTGAGGCCTTCTTACCGAGATGGCCCAACGCTGACGTCATATGTTTTGCTGACATCACCGCCTTTCTGTGCTGCCTAGGAATGACAATTTGCCTTTTTGTCTTTCCCGTCTTTGAACTTTTGAAGGTCCGATACAATATTCCGTCCTCTAACTCAAAAGCTACTGTACCATCCTTAACATTTTTCTTCTGCCCGGTGTGAGTGAGCCCAAGCAGTTTTCTAAGCGAGTGGTCGCCCTTTTGTTCTGCCCGTAAGTGAGTGGGGTTGGTCTCACTGGACACGCTCCATTGCCTTGGGGGTGGGGGTGGGGGACCGCCTGGGGCCTTTCTCTCCCGTGACTTCTTTTCTCTGATTCAACAGAGAAGTCAGGATTGGGGTCGTGGTAATCACGCGCCCCTGGGATGTTCCAGATTATCACGTCATACGGCGGCTTTGGGACGGCCAGCGCCTGTACAATCCCACTATAAAATGGTGTATCAAGGATAAGCCTGGCTGTTTTTAATTCTGATACTGTTCCATCTATTTGACTACACTCCTGTGTTTTACCTGTGAATTGTCCCTTCTTAACCAGGGACTCTTTGACCATTACACCTCTGCACCCAGAGTCTCTCATGACATTAACCACATTTTCCCCCACTCTGCCTTTGTGCACATCCATGTTATCTCCTGAATCTGCGAACACACAGCACAATCCAGACAAAATAACACTGTCATCTCTCTCTTCCTTTTCTGCCTGCCTCTCACTTGGCCTGACCCTCATTGCTTCAACTTTCGGGGGTCCTAAATTGGCAGTCTCTAGCCAAGTGTCCTGTCTTGTTGCACAAGAAGCAGGTACGTTTATCTACAGCCTTATCCACGTGGGCCTTCACCCTTGTTTGTTCACGTGACACCATGGGCTTATGGGCGTGCACTACTGACCCATTGTGTGAAGACTGTTCAGACCTGTGGTCTTGCTCCAGGTTTGCCTCTTGTTGAGGCAAGTCACGCCTTGTTTTCGGATAATTCTCTGCTGCTTCAAGTACTTCAGCTACTGTTGCTGCATTCTTTTCCTTGATGTGTATTGTGAGGCCCGGCCCACAACCATCAAGTATCTGTTCCTTCATTACCAGTGTCTTGAGGCCTTCAAAACCACGGTCCACTCCACTGAGTTCTACCCACTTGTTGAAATAGTGGTCCAGTCTCACTCCAAACTGTGTATACATTTCACCCTGTTCGATTTTCGCCTCGCGAAACTTAGGCCTGAATCAATTCTTCAGTTAAATCATATGCCTTTAGAACTGTTTGTTTTACCTTGTCAAAATCCCTCTGATCAGATTTGGGTAAGGTAGAAACGGTGTGTAACGCACGACCTGTCAACAAGGCAGACAGGTTTATTGCCCAGGCATCTTCGGGCCAGCTCTCGTGCTCAGCAAATGATTCAAACGACTAATATAGGCATCGATCGAATCAGTTTCTTCTCTGAAAGTTTAGGCCTAGGCGCGGAATTTAGTCTGTGGCCTACTGACTCAGAACTGGTGTCTATTGCACTACTTTTATTCTTTCCATCTCACTTTGTTTGGCTAGAATCTCTATTCCACTTCTGCTCTTGCCCTCTGTGCATCTGCTCTTGCCTGGGCAGCCGCACTCTCTGCATCTGCTCTTGCTTTGGCAGTGCACTCTCTGCATCTGCTTTTGCCTTGGCAGCTGTACCCCTGCATCTGCTCTTGCCTTGGCAGCTGTACACTCTGCATCTGCTTTAGCCTTTGACGAAGCAGTTTCTTTTTCCAGACGTTCCTTTTCAAACTTCCATCTCTCAGCCCTTTCATCTCTCTCAGTCTTTTGCTGAGTTTCTGTGAACTTACACAGTTCATCTCCTGTATATCCCATTTCTTTCCCAAAACTTTCTAGTTTCTCTATGAGGGTAAAACTTTCTTCAGCCATTCTTTTCTGATATAATTTAGCACCACTAAAACAGTTACGCTTATAAACCCGGAAAAAAGTCAGTAAACAGTTTATCTATTAAACGTTATGAGTACACCAACGTGTGGTAGTGTTCCTAACACAAAGGAGCCTCTCTTAAATCACAGCTTCTGTGAGAGGTAGGGCTAGAACCTTGTTCTCCGTTTCTCCTGAACGACCTTTGATTAATACAACCACCCTACACACAAGTCAATGCTCAACACTCAAAGAACTAAAGAAAATTGTTAGGAAGAGCTAATTATAATTGCCCTTAGTGGATGCTTTGCCCCAGTACTACTCTAACACTCTCTTTGTTTCCCTCCTGAGACTAACTTGGGTCATGCAATCCTGGCAGGCTCGCCACTTTGTCCAAGACAGGGGAAATCACGACTTAATTCTTTTCTTTTTCCTCTCTCCCTGCCAGTTGAATAAGAACAGGACATTTGTATGGCCAGACTATTTGTTATTTTCTTCTTCTTCCCCTCCCTAGCTTATGCGGGTACGACTCGTTCGGGTGAGTACGTTTTACGTCTCACGGTAAGCACGTGCATTCATGCCGTTCAGTCTCGCCCTACACGTGG